>JARYHS010008074.1:348665837-349268778 GCA_031002005.1 Vandiemenella viatica
ACAATGACCAATTTATGTGGAAACAGAAGGAGCGTACTTCAGGGCAATAGCTAGTGGGGAAATATTGTCTACGTTCAACAGTGTCTTATTTTGAGGCATAAATCGAAACTGTCATTAAAACAAGTCAAATTTTATCCAAAAGGTGGCCGTGACAAATAAACTATATGGTATCCTGTCCGGATCTCTTTGCTAGTCAAAGAATAGCGGCTGAATTGAATCAAAGCAAACGGTAATGGATAAAAAAGCTTTCCACAGACATTCCCTCAATAACCGATAGAATGCGTTCTCAGAACAAAGCACACTCCTGGTTTGTCCGTGAGGTAAGGTTAATGGAGCTGCGGTTCTCAGTGAATAAATTTTCTTAAAACATTGGATTCCAAATCGGTAATGTATTCATCACACTACTTAGCATGGAGAAGCCAGTATCAGACTCATTAGACAAACGAGACGCAATATGCAACGTAAACATCTGCATGCACTGGCTTCTGATACAATGAGGTAGATGCAACAGCTAGTCATTTTAGTTTTCGTGAAGCTAAAATGTATATAACGGTAAGTAGCATTTACAGCGTGATACCCAATAAGTAATAAACTCTATTTATCATACCATCAGGAAATTTATAACGTTAGTTCACAATTAGACTACATACGTTAACTCATGCATGGCTTTAATTCCCAGTGGCTCTAAAATTAATGAAAGATATGGAATAAATATATATAAAATTGTATTAATAAATTTTAAAATAACCCCAATTACTTATTTTTCTTCGAAAATTTCCAAATATCTTAAGCATATATGTAGAGCCTTTTAGTATTTGTCGACATTGGGTACAGATTTCAGGTTTTAAATAATAGTATCTTTGAGATAGAACTGTTAAAAAATTAATACCAAAAAATTTAATTTTTACATTTAAATAAATATCTCAGACCTCTGTTTGTTTATTCTAAATACTGATACACCACTCGCTGAGGTAGACAACAATGTTTTTGACACCTTAATTCTATGAACTCTCCTAGAATACAATTTTCAAATCTCAAATAATTTTTTCGATTTTTGGCCAGCGAAAACATGAGTAATTTACAATTTTAAAGTCTGAAACCTATCTCGTTTTCAAGTTAGAGGCCTGTGACAGATGGACGGACAGTGTATCAAAACAATACGGCTCCATTTTTCTTTAGGAACTTTTAACAGTTTCCATGTACTCGTGCACATGGCGGGAAGAGTAATTTTTTATTCTAGCCTCTCTTTTAAATGCAGACTCTTCGCAGTTCGGTGACGACTGAAGACCCAGTCTCCATGCAAATCTTAAATCCTGGCATGAAGATTTGTCCCCCTTAGGGAGTCTTATTTGCTTTATTTAAATATTTATTTAGCTTGGCTTCTTACAAGGTATTTATAAAACAAAATTTAAGGTTAACAACATACAATTCTTATTTCACTTTTGCTTAAATTAACTTAATAACTAAAATATTCATTAAATCTTAATAATATAATCTAACAGGTAAAAAGAAAGTAAGTGGTATAAACTAATGCTAGTGAAGGCTGAAGAAGAAATGATACAAACTAAATACTAATGAAGGTTGTAGAAATCTGTGAAAAAAGGCACAACTAATACAAGTGAAAGCAGAATAAATAAGAGACAACAATATAAATTAATACAATTTAATTCTAGGAAAACGTTATACGTGGTAGAAAAGGTTTCTCAGCTAGCGCTGTATTTGATGAAATTATATACCGCCTCCTTGGATCAAAGAAAAATACCAGCCGAATAGAAGACAGCCATCGTAAGTCTAGTGTTTAAAAATGGAATGTAATGATCCTCAAAATTATAGGCCGATCTCGTTAACCTCAGTATTTTTGCAGGATTTTAGAACACATCATCTATTCAAATGTCATGCGGTTTTTGGATGATGGTGAGCTTTTAAACCCAAATAATCATGGATTCAGAAAAAGCCGATGCTGCGAAACACAGCTTGCTCTTTTAATTCACGACTTGAGCCGTATTATAGATGAGCAATCCCAGGTTGATTCAGTTCTATTAGACTTAAAAAAGCTTTCGAAACTGTGCCTCACACTAGGTTACTTACGAAACTTCGCGGTTACAGCATATCTAGACAAATATGCGACTGGGTTGCAGACTTTCTGAAAGGCAGAACACAGTGTGTAGTTCTCGACGGTGAGCGTTTATCACTTACTGAGTGAGGTCCGGGGTACCTCAGGGAAGCGTGATAGGGCCTCTGTTGTTTCTCATATACATTAATGATTTGTGCGACATAATAAGGGGGATGAAAAGATTATTTTCTGATGATGCTATTATTTATCGTGTAATCACAACCCGGACGACTTTGTTACAAGAAGATATTATGAAAATAATTGCTTGGTGTAAAGATTGACAGTTGGAGTTAACGCTAAAAAGTGCCAAGTCATGCGTGTAAGTAAAACGGTGACACCATTTAGCTCTGAATATACAATTAATGGTACTATCCTTAGAACGGTAGATTCCGCTAAATACCTTGGGATAACAATTCGGAATAATTTGTCGTGGAATGAGCATAATCGAGAATGTAATAGGGAAAGCAAATCGTATGCTTCGATTTCTAGGTCGTAATTTAAAACAATGCACTCCGGTAGTTAAATCGATTGCATACAAGTCACTCGTTCGGCCTCACTTAGAATATTGTTGCTCTGTATGGGGTCCCCATCAAAAGGGATTAATGGAGGCATTAGAGATGGTCCAAAGAAGATCCGCCCGATTCGTGACAGGTATATATAGTTGGAGGTAAATCGTAAGTGCGATGTTGTAGGAGTTAGGTTGGGAAGACCTGGAGCACCGAAGGCGTTGCTCTCGACAGAAGCTAATTAAAAAATCCTCGACTGACGTATTTCGGAATGACAGTAAACAAATATTGCTACCAGCAACATTCATATCCCGGAATGACCGCGAAATAAGATAAGAGAAATCAGGGCCAGAACCTATTCATTCTGTACTCATTTTTTCCACGAGCGATTATGGAGTGGAATAGAAAGGATTTACCAGGCGACTAAACATAAAATCCTACAGGAGTAGCTTTCGATAAAGTACTCCGGCCATCCTGATCAGGGTTTTCCATGGTTTCCCCAGATCGCTCCAGGCGAATGCTGGGATGGTTCCCCAGATAGCCAAGCGCCTCCTGCCATATCCCGTATATCCCTTCCAAACCATTACCTTTCCGGATAGGTGCAATGCACCCTCCGCCACACTTTTAGTGAATCGTGGAGTAATAGTAATAGTAGTGACAGGTAATGCATTCTCAAAGTGTGTTTAAACAAACCGATTCCTTTAGTAGTTCTAATTTCATCGGAAGATTATTCCAATCTAGCCGCTGAAATGGAGAAGAAATTAGCAAGGGTTTCCGAAGTGGTGGAGGGGTTAGTGGGTACACTTGAGTTCAGAGACTTGGTGAGAAAGTCCTAAGCATTTGCTTTTTTTAATAATAGGCGGGAGTTCTCAGGTGCATAAGGCAGTTAAGGATACAAAGAGTTTGGAACGATCGTCGAACGCATGCGCGAAGAATTTTCAGCGGTCATATGAAGGAGAGACATGGTCATGCAAACGCAGGACGCAAATCAACCTTACACACGAGTTCATAACGAGTTCAAGTTTCCTTATGTGTGGCGTACTTAAATTTTGCTAAGCAACGTCGCAGTAATCAAGATGGGGAATACAAGGGCCTGCACCAGTTGTTTTTTCCCCCCCTAAATGGAAGTGTAAAATCGTCTTACGTTTAGATAGAGTATGAAGAGAAGAGAAGGCTTGGTGATATTCTGAGGACAGTATTCTCAAATCAATTTAACTTATTTAATATTCAGGATTAATTTCAGCTCCACTACAAACGGGTAAATTACGTCTCTAAGATTCTCAATAAATATTTATATCAGTACAGAAATGGTCACTTGCAGCATGACCGTATAAATGCGCAGATTGTTTTTAAAACATTCAGCACTATATATGCTCGACTTGAGTTGACATTCCCATTATTCTCAGTAAATCCCATCGTCATTGGAATCTGAGAGACGTAAAGGTATTTATGAGATTTAACCGATCTGTTTTCTTTCGAACCGATACTGATACGGAAACAATACTGCACACAATGATCAAGATCAAAGTAATTGCAAGAACTATCGCCTGCATGTACAATGATGGTCTTAAACTTCTATACTTCAGATACATACTGTTATGCAATCAGAAAGCATTAAGCTATGTAAACTGTGCTCTTCATATACAAACAAAAGTTCCTTAGTGTTTCCAATAATTTGATTTATTATGACAGAAATTTTTTAAAAAATCACTCGTATATTACCAAATTACTGTTGTCAGCTAAGGATAACAGGCCAGTACCCTAGCAAAATTGTTGTGTGTTTTACATGGTAACATTAATTAAATTCATTATGTAAGTTTGATAAACGACTTCACATCAAGTCTATTCCATCATCGTCGCATATATGTCAATTCCGTAATTTTATAAAAATGTTAAATTCATAGTTTCATAATTGGTTCCAATTTATGAAATATAGCCTATGTATCTTACTAATGGGAAAGGAAATCTATCACAAATGAGTCTAAAGTAAGCATATTACAAATTTAAGTTTTATTAATTTAAACAGTAATTAGTTTAGTTGAAAGAGAAATGTATATTAAGTATAAGATGCGGTGTGGTGTTATAGGTTTCAATATAGTTGTCAAGGTCATTGCAGACCGAGGAAGACAAAACGACAGCTAAGACTACAGTAAACAAGATTTTTTTTTTTCTGTTCACAGCTATGTATTTCGAAGGTATGTAGATGTATATCAGCAAAATGACAAATTATACTTAACAAGAGATGAAGTTAGCAGCCGCCTGTACTCGTTTCAGGGTCCTATCCTATCCTTAGCCGGATCTCATGGAATATTCCTTACGTTCTCCACTTTATTTATTTCTTTGATGATTCTAGGTTAGTAGTGTGTACTAGATCACTATCAGAATCGTTTCACGAACATCAGTAGCGGTACCGCTCACTTCTGAAAAGTCAATACTGATTTCGGCCCTAAATTACATTTCACTAAATGCACATTTCGCAGAAACACTACTGTGAATTTGTGTAAACTGGTCTCAGACTGTAGAGAGATAATTTATTTACTGATGCCGTAAGGGGGTGTTAGGGTTTGGGGGAAACTATATTAGCCTCTTCCAACCAAATTTCAACCTCTCCTTCACGTGGTGCATCCCGTTTCTATGGACGAAGTTCTAGCAAATGAAATATTCCCGGTATAAAGAGTCGCCCACTGCTTTCCAACGGCCTCCGAAAGGAGGGTAGAAGAGCTCTGAGTGGTCCAGGCACCCTCTTGACCCTGTGGTTTCAAACGGACCCTGAAGGTGGATGAATCACAAATGAGCAACGATATGGGGATGCAGAAGGCAACGGAAGCCACTGCATGCCTAGGCCATGTAATCCTCTCAAATTATGTATAGTATGATGGCTTCTTCCTGGGTAAAGTTTTCCGGAGTCCCGGGTCTCTGGGTGGGAACTGCTCAGAATTAATATACACATTCTACGAGTCAGAGCGTGGAATATTAAAAGTCTGAATAGGGCTGGTAAATTGGAAAACGTAAAAGGGGATAGGGAATGACTTAAGTTAGATGTTATTGGGATTAGTGAGATTAAATGGAAAGACGCACATGATTTCTGGTCTGGGGAATACAAGATTACTAGAGCACGAGCTGTCAGTGGAGTCACTGGTGTAGGATTTATAATGGACAAGAGAGTAGGGAAACGGGTGAGTTATTGTAAACAGTTTAGTGACAGGTTTATTTTGATGAGGTTAGAAACTAATCCCGTCCCAACCACATTAGTAAAAGTGTATATGCCAACATCACAAGAAGATGATGCAGAAAAAGAGAAAATATACCCGGTAATTGAAGAATTAATCCAATATCTGAAGGGGGAGGAAAATCTAATAACCATGGGTGATTGGGATACAGCTGTGGGAGAAGGAAAAGAAGGGAATACTGTTGGAAGTTTTGGTTTAGGAGAATGAAATCAACGGGGAAGTAGATTGTTACAATTTTGTGAATAGATATAAGCTAGTTGTGGCAAACACACTATTTAGAGTCATACTAGAAGGATATACACCTTGAAACGTCATGGGATACAGCCAGATATCAGCTAGTTTATATAATGGTCAAACAGAGATTCAGGAATCAAGTTCTAGCGTACCCAGGAGCAGACATAGACTCGGACCATAATCTGATAGTTATGAAGTGCAGGCTGAATTTCAAGAGAATAAAGAAGCAATACAAGCGGAACAGACTGGAAGTGAATAAATTGAAACAATCTATCAAGAGAAAAAAGTTTTACAGAAATAGTAGACGTGGGTCTAAGTAGTAACTCTTAAAGTAGCTCAACTGAGGAGGAATGGAATGCATTAAAAACCGAAATAATGGAAGCTGGTAAAGAAACATTTGGCTTTAGCGAACAAGCCGCTCGAAGACCTTGGATCACAGAGTAAATATTGGAATTGATGAATCAAAAATGCTCAGGATGAAGCAGGAAGAGCGCAATACAGACAATTTAGAAATACAATAAACAGGAAATGCAAAGAAGCAAAAGAAAGATGACTGTAAGAAAAGTGTGAAGACGTAGAAATGGAAATAGTCGTAGGTAAAGTAGAGGTGGCATATAGGAAGATCAAACAGAATTTTTGAGAAATGAAGAAAAGAGGTATAAACACTAAAGCTGTCGATGGGAAACCTCTTCTAAGTTCAGAAGATAGAGCTAACCGATGGATGGAATACTTTGAGAAACTGCATGATAGAGATGATTTTGAACAACAGTGTATTGGAAAGAGAAGTTGACGTCGACATTGACGACTTAGGTGATCCTGTTTTGAGGACAGAATTTTATAGAGCTTTGAATGATATGAAATCAAATAAGGCAGTTGGAATTGATGAGATTTCTGCAGAACTTCAGAAGCCCCTAGAAGAAGAAGGAACCCAAAGATTATTCAACTAATATCAAAAAGTTATGAAACAGGAGAGATTCCCCCTGATTTTAATAAAAGTTTCATCTTCACGCTTCAGAAGAAAGCAAAGCTAATAGATGTAAGAATTATCGCACCATAAGTCTAACATAACATGCTTCAAAATTACTGACTAGAATAATGTACAGATGAAATGAATTGGTAGTAGAAGAGATAGTAGGTGAAGTTCAATTTGGGTTTAGAAAAAGCTGCTGTACAAGGGAAGCAATTCTGTCTTTAAGACTAATACTTGAAGGGCGGATCAAGAAAAACAAAGATACTTTTATGTCATTTGTTGATTTAGAGAAAGCGTTTGATAATGTTAGGTGGGACAGGATGTTCAATTTTTTTAAAGACGTTGGGTCTAAAA
This sequence comes from Vandiemenella viatica, assembly GCA_031002005.1. Classification (NCBI taxonomy): domain Eukaryota; kingdom Metazoa; phylum Arthropoda; class Insecta; order Orthoptera; family Morabidae; genus Vandiemenella; species Vandiemenella viatica. Next base: position 348,673,245 of record JARYHS010008074.1, read on the forward strand.
CACCGAGATTTAAGAATACTTTATAATCTTTATAAGAATCAAATACCTATAATAAAAGTAGAGAATCATGAGACACACGCATAAGTTAAAAAGTGTGTGAGACAAAGATGTCTTCTATCTCCTTTAACATTCAATTTGTATCTAAAGAATCAATAAAGGAAGTGAAAGAAATATTTGAATGTCGCATAAGTGTTCAAGGAGAAACGATTTCCTGATGACATTGTCTTGTTAGAAGAACGAGCTGAGGATATTGCGAAGTTGTTGAATATCATGAACAAAATACTGAAGGAAGATTTTGAACTAAATATAATACAAAGCAAGACAAAAGTGATTAAATATACCAGAAATATACCAATAATAGTAGATTTAATATAAATATAGGGTCGGATGCAATACAAGAAATTAGTGAATTTTGCTACTTAAGATGGATAATTACAACGGATGGCCGAAGCAGGAATGATGTCCAAAAGCAGGACTAACAGTGATGTTTTTCCTGATGGTTACAGAGTGTACTGCAGAGATAGAGGAGCAATTGGTGGAGGAGTCTTCATACTAGTTAGCAAAAACTACCACAGTTCACTGGCGTTCATAGATCAAGACCATGAGTTACTTGGGGTAGATTTCTGGGGTAATAAAAAAGAAAAAATCAGAGTGTTGGCTGTTTACCGCAGTGGAAGAATGACAGAAGAGGATGAGGCTCTTGGGGAGAAATTAAATTCATACTCAGATTTCAGAGGTGAGAATAGAATGATCATCATCGGTGGGGATTTAAATTTGCCAGGTGTAAACTGGGAAGGAAATAAGATAAATAACACAAGGGAACAAAGATTTGCAAATATCTTAATAAGGGAAGGAGGATTTACACAAGTGGTTGAGCAAAACACTAGGAGACAAAATATTTTGGATATATTTCTAATTAAGCCCGATGAAAACCTTTTGAGGTATCAAGTAACTGAAGGAATAAGTGATCATGAAGCAGTTCTGCTGGATATTAGAGGATTCAGTAAACCAGCAGCCAAAATTGAAGGGGGAAATAGGTACAATTATAAAAGGCACAGGTATAAAATTTGAAGAGATATTTCAGAGAACAAATGGAAGGAAGACCCAGGTACAGTAGAGTCAAGGTGTTAAGAGTTCAAGGAGATAATAAGAAAGGGGGAAGAAAATTTATTTCAAGGCAGAAAATAAAGAGAAGTAGAGAAACTATGTACTATAAAAGGGAAGTGAGGAGGTTAAAGAGGTTGGTAAGAAAAGAACATAACAGAGTTAAGAGACAGCAGGGTAGTAGGGAATATTTAAAACAATTAAACAAGGACTTAATAACAGCAAAGAAAATGGCTAAAGATGGGTTTATGAAGAGTATTGTCAGTGCAGGAGGACCATTGACTGATGCATCTAGAAATTTCAATGGCTATATCAGGAAACTGAGGGGAAGGGAGGGTGTAGAGACACTTATAGATAAGGCTGGAGAAGAAGTTACTGACGATTTGAAAAAGGCAGAGATTTTAAGTAACTGGTTCAGTGAAAGCATTAGGGACAATGAATCAAAAACAGGAGGGTCTAATGCGGAGAACGAGCTTAACAACACAATTAGAAATGACGATACTAAAAAATTTGATATTCATCCTGAGGAAATCATGAAGGAAATAAGAAAGCTGAAAAAAAATAAAGGGGCTGGTGAAGATAATATTACTACAGATATCTTAAAGATAGCCGGATGTGACATTGTACCTTATCTTGAGATATTATTTAAATTGAGTCTAGACACTTCCTACTTACCACAGGACTGAAAAAGTGCAATAGTAGTACCGGTACATAAAGGAGGGGTGAGAAATAGAGTTGAGAATTACAGGCCAATCAGTTTGACAACAGTGGTAGGTAAATTAATGGAAAGATTGATATGTAACCACATCAGAAATATTTGTGAGGAACGTAAGTGGTTTTCAAGCAGGCAACATGTTTTCAGGCAAGGTATTCATGCGAATCTCAGTTGGTGGGATACATGCAAGATATTTCATATGAAATGGACAAGGGAGGCCAAATTGATAGTGTAGCACTAGATCTGTCAAAGGCGTTTGACAGAGTAAGCCATAAAATGGTAGTAAATAAGGTAAAAACCATTGTAGTGGATGATAAAGTGATTTGCTGGGTAGAAGAATTTTTAAAAGGTAGAAAACAGAAAGTTAGGGTAGGAAATGTAGAATCAAAAGAAGTTGAAGTAAAAATGGGTGTGCCAGAGGGTAGCGTATTGGGACCTTTGCTATTCATTATTCTAAAGAATAATTGTGTTGATTGTTTACTATCTGAAATTAGATTGTTTGCAGATGACATAGTGCTGTATAAAAGAATCAAAACGATAGAGGATTGTAAACAGTTGCAGGGTGATCTGGACAGAATATCTAGTTGGGTTGGTAAACATGGAATGAAGATAAATGCAAAGAAGAGTCAGCTTATTAGATACACAAATAAAAAACAAAAGGTTAATTATGAATATAAGGTGGGGAAAGAATTGCTTGCTGAAGACTTGAAATGTAAATATCTTGGCATTACTTTTGATAACAAGTTTAACTGGGCAGGACACATAGGACAAGTGGCAGGAAAAGGTTTCAAAGTTCTGCACTTGTTGGAGAGAGTGATGAGGGGATGAACGAGAGAAGTAAAGGAATTGGGTTACAAAACTTTGGTCAGACCATTGCTCGAATATGGTAGTGTAGTATGGGACCCTCATTTTACGTATCAAATACAGGAGTTGGAGAGGGTGCAAAAAAGGGCTGCTAGATTTGTTTTCTGGAAATTATCGCAGAATGCAATCAGTGACGGATATAATAAAGGAGCTGGAATGGGATTCATTGCAAGACAGGAGGAGGATGAGGTGGGTCATGGGAGTGTACAGAGCATATACTGGCGATGAGGCATGGAAAGATATTGCAATAGGTGTGAAAAGTAGTGCATGGAAGGGAAAAGATGACCATGACCACAAGTTGGCACTCGATTTCAGGCACAAGGGTGTGGGAAGATTCTCTTTTTTAGGTAAGGGTATCAGGGATTGGAATGAGTTACCAAGAGAAATTATGAATAATTTACCGAAAACTTTGAAAGAATTTAAAGATAAAATTTGTAGACGGCAAATGTAGGTTGGTGCAGGATAGGGGGAAGATGGGTGTGTAGGGAAATTGCCACCGGAGCCTGTGCTCCATTGCAATTAAATTAAATTAAATTAAACACTAGCAAAAAGAGGCTTCATGAATAAGAGAAATTTTTCAGTTTCAAATATTAATCTAGGACTCAGAAAGAATTTTTTTAGTTCTATTTGTGGAGAACAACACTTTATGGTAGCAAAGCATGGACTTTAGGAGTACCAGAAAAATGGAAATTTAAGTATTTGAAATGTGGTGCTATAGAAGTATGCTGAAAATTAAGTGGACGGATTAAGTACGATACGAATGAGTTTTGGAAATAATTGGCGAGTGAAGAAGTTTGTGGAAGAATCTTACAGAAAGAAGGGTCAGAATGGTAGGTCATATTTTGAGCCATGCAGTACTGTTTAGTGGAAGGAACAGTCTGAGGTAAGAACTGCAGAGGAAGACAGAGATTAAAATATATGAAGCAGATAATCGAGGACGTGAGTTGTAAGGGGTATGTTGAGATGAAAATTTTAGAGCAAGATTGGAGGGGATAGAGGATTGCATCAAATCAGTTGAGAGACTGATGACAGAAAAAAGACTATTAAATTATAAATTTTAATTAACAACGTGGGCTGTCTATTCAAAACGACGAAATATAATATAGTGAGATAGACTTCATTAGATTTATTGCTGCTCTTAACCGCAGTCTGATTTTCAATTTAATCGTGATGGTCTCTACGCCCTACTCAACAACTTTCTCATTTCGCAGTTATTTATTTTAATTTCTTCGGGTACAAATTCCGCACCCACCTTCTTTTGCCCTTTATGATTTTTTTTCAATGTTTCAGATACTTCCCATGTTGTCGGTCTTTCAATAATTCTCGTCAACTATTTGAAACGTGATGCAGAGTCCCTCACCCCATTTGCTTCCTAACCAAGATGAAGCCAAGTCACACGCCACATAGCTCTGTAGAAAAAAGTATTACATACGTTCATCACTCCAACTGTTCTCTCTAACGTAAAGAAACCTGAATGTCCAACATACGATTTCATTTACAAAATAACTGTGGCGCTGACACCGCTAGGATATGTCCTTCCATCTATGGAAACTGTTGCTATAAATGGATAGAAACACCACGCGGTTACTTGAAAACCCAGTGGCTACTATCTATGATCTCCATCTTTCGAACAGACCTCATACAAGTATCGAATTACATAATCACATACTGCAAGCGGTGATGCACCTCCTCACAGTGCACAAATTAAAACTCTCTTCAAACAGATTCATAAAGTTTCCCCTTCGATATACGCAAATTCGATAAGAAAAACGACTATATCTTCTGACACGACTAAGTATCGTGTCCTCCCCGAAACAGCAAGCTGGTGTAGTGTTGATATTGTATGCAGACCAGACACCTTATTGACCAAATCGCGTCGCAAGCTGGACAACCAGAAATTGCGCCTGAAAGGTGCGGCAACCTGCTGACCACCACCACATTGTGTAACAAGTTCCACCTAAATTTGGAGTTGAAAAAATTTAATGGAAACGCAAAACGAGTTCCAAGATTATGGCATTGATATTTTATCTTTAAAACTATTAATGCTCGCAATTCCGTAACGTTTTTTTTTTTCATACTAACATTTTAGGTATCCCTGTATAACGACTACTTCTTCTAAGCCAAGGGTCAATTTTGGCAACAATGTAATCTTGTTCAAGAGTTTTTCAGCTGTTTCACTCTGTAGATTTTTGGACGGATTTCGAAAGACTGGAACTTTTCAAGGTAGCTGAAATACCCGCCAGTGGTGACAAAATGACTACACAATCTGTCAAAGAATCTTCCATGCCTACGAATGGCCATATTGTCTGGAAGAAATACTATACACAAAAATATCGTCGGATCTTGTAGCGTAAGCTCTGCTAGCTTATCTCAGCGAAGTAATGCTCTTTACTGCCAAATCAAAAATTTACAACTCCCATTAAATCGTAAAACTGAGTGAACAATTATGGTATTAATATATTTAATCAACCATAAATTCATTCGTGAATTTTATAACATACGAGTGACAACTTATTGGTAACTTGGAGGCTCCCAATTTTTGTTTGCTTATAACAGAAGAAAGGTGCTTAAAAAAACGGAATGTGGAGGAACTGCCAAGACACCAAGAAAGACATAAATCTGCAATGTTCTAAGCTTACATTATAAACAACTATTTTTAAAAAACATTTTGATACATGCAGCAATTTGTACCCTACTTTTTTTTTAAAAATGTGGTTTTCCTACTTTGTTATATTTCTTTTATCATCATATTTATATATTGGACAATCGTAATATTCTTTCAGTTCCTTAGGATAATAAGAATCTGCAGGTAACGCACAAGTTTGCTTGTTGACCCACTTTGCGACTGCATTGATCAGGCAGTAGGGAACATAAACCATCTGCTATTTTCATGCAAGAACTAGGGCGACATTCAGAACAGAATGCTAAAAGAACTTACAAAATGTAACATTCCCTTCCCAACCCGTTTCAATCCTTCTTGCTTCAAATAAACACGAAATACTCAGAATCATAATGACCTTCTTTAAGTAGGGAAATATTCAAATATAAACCCTAGACAACTAGAAAATCCAAAAGGAAACGTCGTGAAAAAAGTACATTGTACACCACCCGAACAGAGATGTCACCATACATTTCAGCCAGTCATAATACTAGAATTTGAGGCCACAGTGAACGATTAGGGCACCGATGTTCTACATTGAGAAAAATACAATTAACTTACAGTGTCAAAAATCCCACAAACTGTAGAATAAACACTCAATGGCTCAAATAAGAGATATAATTAACTAACTGATTCCATGTCGATATACCGTGGTATAACACCAAGAATGTAAACTGATATATATAGAACTGTAAAGGTATTGAAATGTAAAAGGTCATAAAATGTAAACTGTTGCGTGTATAACTGTAAAGGAATGTAAACTATGTATTTAGAACTGCAAAGGAATTTTAATGTAAATTGTGTATATAGAACTGTAAAGGAATTGAAGTGTAAATTGTTATAAAACGTAAAGAACTTCGCTATATGGCTGACAAGGCCGAAAGCTATTAAAATAAAATAAAAAAGTTTATTTGTTTGAATTACTAACTACAAATAATGGCAGACGCAATGGGGAAGTTAACAGAAGAATCACAAAAAAATGCGTTACTACATACTGAGATCAAAACGTTCGATCTTCCTGTAAGCATCTAAATGCTGCAAACTTATGAGGGACACCTTTTTCCATATTGATGCCTTGGAAATTTGAGTTGGATGCAGATGGTAGAATTAATCAGTCTTTAGTAATTAGCTGAATTTAATTTATTTTAATTGCGATTGAAATGAATGAGAAATTACGATTGAGGTAGATAACGGAAAATTTCATTGCCAGAAAGATGATCACACAATGAATAATCGAGAACCCAGTAAGTCCTAGAAGCAAAGGTCCAAGCAAGATATATTTAAACAACTGACAATTGTTCTAACATGACAAGATGTTTGAAAATAGAGGTGTCTAAGTGGGATTTCCGACTATTTCAAAATTGTTAACGTTCTGGCCTCACTTCGGAAGAAAGCGTGTTTGACCTCTGAACGAATCATCCTGATTTTAGTTTTCCATGTTTCTGCGAAATCACTACAAGCAATGGAAGATTTCCCTCCCATTCCTTTGCCCGCAGTCATCAGCCAGCTGTGATGATCTCGTCATCGACGGGTCGTGAATACCTATTGTTTCGTGTGTTAGGTGTAATTTAGCTGATGCTTATCAACTTTTCATTGTTATGTTGTTATCATTGTTACTGCCAAACGCTATGTTAATACGGAACTTCGAGTGTAGTTATAAAAGAAACCTCTACAATACAACATTTAAATAGTAGCTATGTCGATTTTCTAGAGGACTCAGATAAATACGAAATATGAAACGACCTCATACCAATCCAAAACGTAAGCACCCACCGATAAGTAAAAAACGATTTTTTTTCTGCAATACAGTCACTTTTGTGCGCTGTTTTTAATAGAAAATCCCGTGTGATAAATGTATATTAGTCATTTATTACAGTATATAATTGTTTATTTCATTTCAACAGTAAGTTCATTCAGCAATTAGTTTTTAATTTTACGTTGATCCATGTCTGGACAGTGAGTGAAGTTTTCCATAAAATATAAGCGTATTTCCCATTCTCCTACCATATAACCGTTTCATATAGCCTTCTCCTTTGTTGTTACGTATGTAACATGGAAATTCTCGAGTAAGAAAATGTTCCTCGCTTACAAAATTATTGCTCAAAGGAAATTTTAATGTTACGTAAATACATGCTGTCATTCGACATTGCGGTACTAATTCTTTTCCGCTAAATTGTATTGTTCACTGTAAGTTAGTGGACAAATATATTATTAGTTGCGAGATTTGAAAATTACATAAATTGCGACTTACTGTCATAAAATAAAGTGAATTGCAAGATGTTTATTCAATGGCTGCTTAGAACGAGTAATTTTCATGATTGTTTTCAACATCACACCGATCAAATATTTGTTGATAGAGGACCACACTTGGTTTATCTGTTACTCAGTAATTTCACTTTACATTTAAGTTTAAACAACAGACATGATTGCTCAAGAACAAGCTGAAAATAGACTATTGTATAGAATCGTTCGAAATGTACGAGCGGCTTAACTCTTTTCGATCCACTGAACTCAGAATTCTTATTTAACTGCCACTTCTTTTATAAAAACTAGACCATCCCATTTAAAGAATTGTATAAGATTGTTCATTTCTTAATAATAAATCGACCATTTTTAAGAAGAATATTGATTTTGTAATATGAAACTGAAATTTTGATTCCACAGTTGCATTTTTAATCTTAACTTCAGCATAATAATATTAAGAAACTTCGCAGCTGAAAAACTCCGCCGTATGACTAAAACTTTTTAGGTATGTCTCCAGCATTACAAAAATCAAGGGTTTTTTATTTTTATTTACTTGTGGCTTTACGCCTCGTCGACGTCGAGGTCATTAGAAGCGGGATGGGACTTGGTACAAGGAATGGGACGGGATTCAGCCATGGCCTTTTAATGGAAGCATCCCTGCATTCGCCTGGAGTGATTTGGGGAAACCATGGAAAACCATTAAGCTTCAATCAAGCCTCATCTTACGGACTAACAGTAAGAGTAATCTTGCTCGTGGATTGATCCAGTTCGCAGTAGAGAACCTTTTAATTATGCATTACTAACTTGTTGCTCAGTATGTAAAAATCGGATATTTAAAGGTTAACAATTATTTTATACATCTACTGCTACCCCGACTGTCACTGCTTCCTGTAAGACTTTTAGCTTTTTATCTGTGATATGTTTATACTTCCTGCATATTCTACCATATGAAAAATATTCTGACTGTGCCAAACTTCCATATTGCGATTTCGGAGATTATTCATTTCTTTCAGAACGACATCTGTGTGCGCGTCTACGATAATTTTTTGTGACCACATTTTCTCTAGTAGGATATACAGCCTACAGGGCTGTAGTATGTTGAAAATTATGTACTAAGGTTAAAACAGTTGTTAAATTCTATATTTGTGTAACAGATGTGAGTAGTTGCAATTACATTAGTTACTTAGAAGCAGTATATTCCACGTCTACATGAAAGTACAGTTTGAAATTAATTGTTCTAATGTAGTGTCCAATTTGCATAAATTAAATCCTCAGATTTTATTTAATTCAGTTATTAGTGGCTAATAACCACGTTCGTATATCTGTTATAGGCTGACAGACACAAAGTCTTAGTTGGAAAGAATCAAACGTACTTCGTACAATTCTGAACGTTAAGGGTATTGTAATCTCTACAACGAAGCTTTGAAAGATTATAACAAACTATGTAACAACACGTACGGAGACAGTAAAATTGATGTTCCACTTGGACTCAAAATTCGTGAACAGTCAATTGTGTTTCTTCTTGCGGTATTGTGTGCTCCATCTGAGAAGGAATGTAAGAAACATTCTGTGTAATAGGAGACTGTAGTTCCCGGGCTACGACATTTAAGGGAAATTCGATAGTGTGCGAGATGAGTTCAAGAGCTGACATTGACAATGAGTCTGACACAACTTTCCGAACAATGCCATCTGGTGGGCTGTTGTTGATGTGAGCTTATCTCTAGGTCTTGTTTGTGGTCACGTCGCCCAAGTCAAACACCGCCCGATAGCTGTCTCCGTGTCTATTGTCGTACCTCGGCTGATCGTCGTCCCGTTATTTTCCAAGCGACCTCTGTGGTAAACACAGATACTCAATTACACCACCACAAACTGGGAGATTTCGAGAATCTAATTAGATGTGGTAGTTTGCTGTTACTGTTACGCTACATAAATCATCTGACAGTTGCAGATCGCAATGATCTCATACAAAAAAAAAAAAAAAAAAAAACTTCTTGAATCAAAATACGATTCCGTAACAAAAGAGAAGATGTTTCATCTCTTCGTTGTTACTTTTTTATAACCATTCCAAAACAAAAACAATTCTTTTAAAATTAATCAAGTCTTGTGGTTTTTTACTAACAAAAAGTTATTATATCTTGTTCTGAGCAAAGTATCACTTTGTAGTGTCTACTCACTTTCTGCGTGTTATAGATCGTTGATCTAAAATAAAATAAAAATTCTGGTGACTTGGCCATTATGCATGTTATAATTTTTGCTGAAATGAAAAGCATTATATAAGACTTGTAAAAACAGAAAGACTTGCGACGGATATCTTGGTTTTGTGTTCTTTTAAGATTGATATAGCAAAACTTTTAAAGTATTTGTATAGGTTTACTAAAACATGGCACCAGAAATTTTTATTTTAAATCAAAGATCTAAAACACCGAGAGAAATCATTCCGTTTCAGAAAGAGAAGCGAACATACATTATAAAATGTAGACACGGCTCAGAACAAGATCTTATAACTTTTTGTCTCAAAAAAACCACGAGACTTGGCCTCTATTTGCAAGAATTGTTTTTGTGTGATTTCCTTTCTTTTTGTTAGTTGATCGCTTGTTTTAAGTCGTCGCTCAAATTTAACGGTTCCATTTGAAAATCTGTAGGTAAGGATATTTCAGATTTCAAGACGTCAATACTAATAATGCCAACGCTCTCAGTAAACAATGTGTATGTGTCCTGGGTATTGTGAGGTACACAGCCTGACCATTTGTGATTTTTTTTATATTAGTAAGATTGTTTTATTTATTTTTATTATTGTTTTTAATTTATTTATTTGGCCTTTGGTCTGAAACCATTTAGCCAGCATTCTACATTAACGTATATTCATTGTTGCCTTGTTACAACATATTGGAGGCTTCAAATCTTGATTTCCGTGTCTCGAAGAAAGCGAACGATTGCCTTTTAGATCTACACATTTCTTGATTGTAGAATGGTGGTGACGCTCGCTGGAAATTTGGCGGAAAGCTGTTCTAGGCGCCTGTAGAAACGATTGCGTTGTGACTGGAACCGCGAACAGGAGAGCATGATGTGATGAGGTCGGCGATCTCTTGGTCGAAAGTGCATATAGGTGTTTCTATTATATTGAGGCGGTATAGGTGCCGTGGGTAACAACCGTGTCCTAGTCTCATTCTAATAATGGTTGTTACGTGTCTTCGTGCTATTTTGTGCTCTGCGAACCACGGTGTCTTCGGCATTGTAGGCTGTACTGCTGCATAGTGTCTTCCTCTGAGTAGCTGCTTCCGGGACCAGTCTTCATTCCAATTGAGGTGTGCCTTCCTAGAGACTATTGGGATGAAATCCCTCCAAGGTAGCAGGATGCCTGCAAAGTGCCCTTCGTTGAAGCTCTGTTTCGCTAGCTGGTCGACGATTTCATTATGGACTATTCCTAAGTGTACTTGTATGCCATCTGAAGAAGATTCTGAAACTAATTTTATTATTTCATAAAGGAATTGGTGTGTTTTGTTACTCTATACTGGGTTCTGTAATTTCTGGAGAGCGCTCTTAGCGTCAGTAAGTATTAAAATTCTTGGAAAGTGCTTGTCTAGCCCGTACTTGATGGCTGCGCACATGGCTGTAATTTCCGCTGTGTAAATGGACGTCTCTGCAGGTAGTAATGTTTGTCCGAACTCGTTAGTATGTGGGCAATAATAAGCGTATCCTACTCCTTCCGTAGTTGTAGAGCCGTCGCTGTAAATATGAATGTAGTGGGGCCAAGTTTTGTTCAGAAAGTGAGAGATTGCTGTGTTGATGTTGTTACTCCGGATGACATTTTCTGGTAGATAATATATATGTAGTTTCAAAATTTGAAGTTCGTATGGATACAGGAAGCATGGAATCGTGTGGCTTTTTAATACGAGTGGTTTATTTTTTTCGTATTCCTTATATACTTTTAATAGTAGGGGCACTCTTGTCACTGTCGGTGATCCGTTCTCTGTGAGTCTTCTGTTCTCTAATGACAGCTTCTTTAGCAAAGGATGTTCCTTTATAGCAAAGATGCGGATGAGGTATTTGTTTTAAGAAGTTCCCGGCAAATAGAAAGGAGCATTTCTGTTGCTTCTATCAGAAGAGCATTGGTTGGACTAGACCTCATTGCACCTAGGAATAATCTCAAGGCCCTTATGTTGCGCCCTGTCCAGTTTTTCCAGAACGTATTTTGGCGCGTTTCCGAATAGGGTGCTTCCATAGTCAATTACTGGACGGATTAAGGATCAGTACAGGATCAGTAGAGTAGAAGGATCTGCTCCCCACCATGTTCCTGTGATGGATCGGAGTATGTTTAGCATTTTTCCCACCTTCTCTAATATGTAGTTTATATGACGGCTCCATGTTAGTTTGCTGTCAAGATACAGGCCCAGTAATTTAGCCGACGATTCTATTGGGAAGGTATATGGTCCCAGCCGTATGGTACGTTCACCGAATGTACAGCGCTTTCTTGTGAACACCACAACAGTTGATTTAGGTGCTGAGAGTGTAAGTCCACACTCAGATGTCCATACAGATAAAGTTATTGCAGCGTCCGATAGCCATTGACAGGTTAAATACAAAGAGGAAGACATGGTATATATGCAAATGTCATCAGCGTACTGTAATACTTTTATATACGTGCTAAAGATTTTTTCAAGATTGGCTTTATATATGGCATATAATAGCGGACTGAGGATTGATCCTTGGGGTAGGCACTTCAATAGTGTTCTAGATCCGAGAAATGTATTATCTTGCTTTCGTATATATACGGTACATTGACGAAGCAGATTGTAGATATTTTCACAGTACTGCGCTGGGATGCCAATTTCTTTTAATTTTTTGACTAGTATTGTTGGCACCACGTTATCATAGGCTCCTGAAATATCTAGGAATATGGCTGTTAGGTATCCCTTTTCAGCGAATGTCTTCTCTATATCTGTAGTTAGAAGACTTAGGTTATCTATCGTACTATGTGCCTTCCTGAATCGAAACTGATTCTTGGGTAATAGATTATTGTGTTCCGGCCACCAATTGTAAATAATAACTTTGAGTTTCTAAGGCCCTAGAATGTCAAGAGAGGTATACAAAGAAAGAGAACAGTTGAATAAAAGAAAGGAGTTGAAGATAAAATGTAATGAGAGTAATGAGAGAAGGTGTGGATGAGAAAATATTAACGGAGAAGCTGTAAAAAATCCTGGTGGGATTTGTAATGGAGAATTTAAGCCAGAGGGCTGAAGAATAGTATAATGATAAAGTTAATGAAAGTTGTAATTGGTAATTGATTGTCATTTGAAAAATAGAAGATAATCAGATAAGTGGAAGATTTTTTATTTCATATTGAAGTTATAATACAAAGAATGGAGTTGATTCTGAAAGTAAATTTGTATGATTTTTTTATAGTAGTGTTATTTTAGCGGTGGTATCGAAAGATAACCAGCGACGGACATATAATGATAAATAAAGATCCTAGTTAAACTAGTCATACACCAGATACATAAGGAAAAGTATTATATTTAAGTGGATAAAATACAGTTTCATATTCTCTAAAAACATTAAAAGAACATTACAGTACGCAATGCCAATTGCCGTAGATTTAGCTGCCACAATTATAAATTCTAAATATCGCCCAAACTAACCATAGGAAGCGAGTAATATTTAAAGTATTAGTTAAGCTTGCTGGTCGCTATGAAGAAAAGAAATATCAGGCATATAGCCAGTGCTGCCATTTCTACGGATTTTTATGAAAAGTTAGTATTTTCGGATTTTGTTCAAATATTTACGGATTTTTGACACTTTTTATCATTTGTTGATTTTTCCTTATATTAAACATTGAGCGTATAGTGTTAACGTATTACGCATTACAGAATCGTCAATATCTGTGTATAGTTTCCTTGCAACCGCTCGTGTGAACCAACGATTGAAATAAAGCTCATACTTTGTTTGGTTACAATTTTTATAGATTTTAAAAGACTAACTATCGGCTCACTCTTTATGCACGGTGACACGCTAGTTGGAACGACTTACAAAGCAGTGGCTACCGAGAAGGTTTAACCAATATCCGAGAATCAAAGGTCTCGCAGTTTTTAACATTTTCTGTTACAGAAGATATGCTGAATGTAATGTTAACAAAGAAATTGTATACTCACTAAGGAAAAATAAAAACTACTAGGCATAGCAGCAGCAGTGATGAAAGTGACGATGTATAAAATATGTTCGGAGATATTTCTTACTTTCAATGTAGTATATTATTTTTGTAATTTTAAACACCTGGAAATAAAAAATATTCTTAATTTTGACTCTCTCGTCAATAATTATTGTTTCAGTCTTTCAGATAGCGAGTCTTCGGATTTTTATACCTAATCTACGGAAATTTTAGCGCCCGTCTACGGATATTCAAAGCCAAGAGGCTGGCAGCACTGCATATAGCTTCTTCGAAAACAAACTTTCAATTATGCGCCGAAGGTTTCACTTTGGGGTTGCCATTCAATAAATTTTAAAAAAATCATCAATACTGGACCTTTCTTTTGAAACTACGTACGTTTACCAAATTATTTGTTTCTATGGCTGCAGGAAGCGTAGAGGAATTATGGTGCCAAGGAATCTGAGTCGAAAAAAAATAATTTTCCAAAGTAAGGAGAGGAAGGAAGTAAAATTTAATACATTAGTAAAACATAGTAAACTTCGTCAATAAAGTAAATCTGAGGCATGTTTAGTTACTTGGGTTGATACATTGAAAATTAAAATTTTTAGACTTTACTTATAATTTGGGTATAAAATATTATCTATGTGCAAAATTTCAGCTTTAAGTACCTTAGAGTTGTGGTGATCATCGATGAGTGAGTGAATGTATAATCGATGAAATTTGCATATGAATAACATCCAAAGTAAAAACAGGCCCTAAACAAAATTTAATGTGTTTGCTAACGCAGAAATGGGACGAATCGCTTCGACGAAAGGGTAGGCAGTGCTGCCATTCACTCGACTTTGTTTGCCAAAGGAATTCAATTAGAACTTATTTAGTGATACATACATTATAACACTACCCAAAAAAATAACCTTACGCTGAATACAAGCTTTAATAACATCAAATATTATGTGTATTGCTAGTTAATAGTTCAAATACCTTTTGTTAAAGTTTAATTTTTTGACTGATGTCTTACTATTTGTAACGTTGTTTTTGTATGATTTAAATTCATTATTAATATATTTAAATACTTCAAACAAAAGAATAATGTTAAACAAAAAGAATTAAAACTCAAATAAATGTACCAATACCAAGTGCATCTTCTTCTTACTCTCAGAAAACATGAAATTTCGTATTAACTATTAGTCACTCCAAATCTTAAATAATTCATTTTTGGCTTTATTGTAGAAACATTATACGTATATAACAACTACATCTTCGTAAACCTGATAACATTACCTTTACATCTATTTTCCATAATAGAAAAAATTGTGTTCAGGATGTAAATTACTAAAATGTGCTATGAAATAACATTTGCAAAAATCCTGACGTAGTGCAAAAGAATATCCTAAAATCTTTTAATTTCTGTCGAGAATCTAAACTTCAAAAGACTTTGTGAAAGATGCCGCTTATTTCTAAACTAACCAAACTATCTGAGTGACCTCTGACTGTTGAACAACGGTAGTCTACACCGGTTCAACACATCGGAAAGTTTTCGGTCTGTAACAAGTTTGTCTGGTGCTATCGTCTTTGTCACTCTGCGTCAACTTTGTGACTATACGTTCTAAACTTATTCCCTAAAATGTAAATAACGCTGTTTTTTGTTTCAATTTATAGCCAATGTGGTTTCAATTCCATGGTCCATTATGTGCCTTTTATTTCGGTTATCATTCTCAAACAAACAAAAAATTATATATTTTCAAAGTAATAAGAGACGGTTTGTGCTAAATCCATTAGCCTTTTATTCTGACAAATTAATTCAACTTTGCACATATACATGTATTAATATTCTGGCAGCCACCTATTTTTAACTTTTACGATAGTATTAGCAAAAGCTGAATTAAATATTTAGTGAAATATATTTCCAACAACGTTATGGTCAATATCAATAATACAGTGAAAGATTGGGTACCATACAAGTGAATAAAAAGATCTTTTTACAGAATTAATCCTCCTTCATCCTCTAAGGTCTGTATTACATGAACTGATTGTATGTACACAATGGTACTTATGATGCACATTTATTAGTATAAACAATTTTTTGACACACTCACATATTTCTAAACTGACATTATTGCACATGTGATAAAAGTAATTTTCCTTGGTTTCAACCCAACAAAGTAATATAATATGCTCAAGATCGCAAGAAAACCGAACTCATAGTTCATAGTGGATCATTGTCGTATATTTATGTTGTCTTAGCTCGTATTTTCTACTTATTTATTTCGTAGTCGTAGTAAAAATATCTGTTTAATTATTTAATGTAATTTCTTCTGAAGTTTTCTAGCTTCGCCAATAACCAATGAACTTATATGATTTGATTCCTTTTTATTTATAATGTCATAACATCTTTAATCATCCCAAGTTATACAGGTTCTTTTCCGCAAGCAACTTTAAATTCAAAACGAACACGACAAGGTCTCACCAAGTTCGTCGGTCCTGAGCTATCTTCCATCTGTTTATCTAAACGTTACCCTTATCTACCAATTTTCTCTAACTTGGAAACCATCTGACCTGTTCAGAACGGATTTCGATCCCCCGAGTATATGTTGAAGGGTATTTACTCCATATGTCTGTGTTACAATTATTTCTTCAAAATGAGCCCTAGGTACTGAGAAATTAACGCGCAAACATATGTGAATATCTTTTAAATAATTTAATTTTAGCACACTGTTCATTATCGCCAGCGTGGTATATGCGATAAGGCGCTGGTTTCCCATTTTGCGAACCCGGGTTCAAATCCCCATACTGCCAAATATTTTTATTTCTTTTTTTATATGCAGTAATAATTGAACATTGATTTTATTTCATTTAAAATTCATTATGAATTTTTATTATTCGATATAACTTTTAAAACAAAATATTACAGAATATACAGTCCCAGCTTTTTTTTAGAAAATCATTATTTGATTGTTTATTGTTGATAAGTTTATTGTTTATGTGTTTTTTTAATGAAACAGGTATATTTCATGTTCATCGTTTATATACTTGTATCTCTACAATTAATATCATAAAGTAAATATATTACAGCCAGAAGGTCGGGGTTTTTCCTCCTTACCACAGTTATACTTATTTCCGTGCAGTGGTGATAGCATGTAAATGTTTGAAAATAACATAATGTCTGTTATTTCGTATAATAAAAATTCGTAAATGAATTTTAAATGAAATAAAATCAATGCTCAATGATTACTGCATATAAAAAAAGAAATAAAAATATTTGGCAGTATGGGGATTTAAACCCGGGATCGCTAAGTGGGAAGTAAGCGCCTTACCGCATACACTATGCTGAAACTTTTAAGCAGTGTACTAAAATTATAATATTTAAAAGGTATTCACATATGTTTGCGCGTTAATTTCTCGGTACCTAGGGCTCATTTTGAATAAATAATTGTAACTCAGACATATGGAGTAAATATCCTTCAACATATACTCGGGGGATCGAAATCCGTTCTGAACAGGTCTGATGGTTCCCAAGTAAGAGTAATTATTATAGTTATTCATCTCCGTTATACCACATCATGTCTGTCACCGAAGTAGAGACGATATTCAACTAGCGTATGAGCTAATTTGGTACTGCCACTGATAGGAAAATAATGCATAAACTTGACAAATAACAAATCCTATGATATTTCGAGACATAGAGCTTTCCTGTTTTTGCCCTAATTTTACAGGCAGGCCACAGCAGAGAATTATAACATTTAATACTGGAAGTAACATATTACTATGAAGTTCATACAGATGAGGCACATATAGGACTTATAAACGACGCGCAGTTATGTTATAAGGGTATGTAACATCTGCCTACAAAAAATGTGGTAATAGCACGCAATTCCAAAACACTTTATAAAAGTGAATCGCTATGCCACGCAAGTTATTGCCTTGTATTTTTTCTATCCGCTACCAATAAGGTAAGCTATTCCGAACTACTGTTGAGACGCTGCCCCACCACCACTCAAACTGAATGTGTGCCTCTTCAAGCATTTGGCGAGTTCGCCCTGAAAGGCGTGAGAAGCGTGCTGAAACAGATGCCAGAAGACGCCAAGCAACGACAAGAATATTTCTAGCCTTGATCGCTCGTGGTTCTCAAACTTTACTAGTATTTCTGGTGCCCTTACCACAGAATAATAACACTGGAGTGATGGTAACTCATATTTTTGAGTCAATATTGAGTGAATATAGAGTAAAATTTGTTACATTTTACAATACTGAATCAATGTTAACAATATTTTTAATTAAACATTAAAGTATAGAAGACCATACAAATTACAATTAATATAAAATATGCCTGAAAAACGAATTGTAAATGACCTTCATTGAAGTACTATAATTAATATTAAACACTACCCGAGTGCTCTACTTTCAGTCAATTTGTAAAGATAAATAGCCCCAAAGCCCGTCAAAAATGATGGGTTTAACGGAGTGTTATGGTAATTTATTTCTCTGCAGTTGCTTAACTAAGTAGAATTGTTACAAAATAAAGCTCATTGTTATTTATCGTCCCTTGTGCTGTAAAAAAAGCTTCAGTTGTCAACTTGGTCCAGCATGCAATTCAGCCTAACCCCAACTCCGCTAATATTGCCGCTGGAAAAGCAAAGCTTCAATCACACGTGAATTAATACATTCCCTATATCGCACGTCAGTGTCACCATGCATCGTGATATCAACTTGATCCCAAATGTTCACAGGTTCTTACACCTTTCTTTCTTATTACCTGTGATCAAGATCGCTGTGATAACTGCTGACACAACTTACATCGGCTGAAATGATGACCCCAGTGAAAACAAAGGATGCTAAAAATAAATCTTAACAACTTACGCTATGCCACGTAATATTTAATTGTGGTTTTAGCCACATAGATCGCGATCAGTCTGGAAGATCTTTCATTCAAACCATGTAATGATTTCAGTAAAAAATAAACCAGATAATTAATATTCCAATTTAAACTAAATACATACTTTTCTTTAAGTGTTCTGACAATTAATTTCTTAACAATTGCTTAACTAAATAGAATTGTTATAAAATAAAATTCAATGTAATTCCTCGTGCCTTGTGCAGTAACAAAAAGTTTCCTTTTCCATCCGGGTCCAAGTGGCATTTCAATCTAACCACATACTAAACTTGCCGCCAGAAAAACAATACTTCCATATAATACATATTAATACATGTACTGTACCGCATTTTAGTGGCAATAATGCAGCGCTATATAAATTTGGACTCTAACGTAATCACTGAGACTCTTAAAGGAATTGTCCTTTTGCTCTGAAAATTGTTACACACGTTCGATATATTATATTGTTTAATGTGTGTTGTTCTTAGAGCAGTAAAATATATATATACCTTACAAAGTCCACTCAAAAAGGGCCGTAACGCAGGCGACTAGGAGAAGCTATATAGCAAAGTATAATGATCTTGCATACGTTCCTTGAACGATATTATTTGGGAATAAATTCCTTAGTTCGCTAAGGAATTTAGTTTTTATAGTTGAAATACAACCTGTACCAAAATGGCGTTTGGTTCTTGTCGTTAAAGCATAATTCGCTAGAAATTTTGATTTATTAAACATTTTAATTATCATGATTTTCCAGCAGAATCATTAGCAGCGCCTGTGGATAGGTTGGAATGTAGCCTGGACCAGAATGGACTTAGATGTTTCCTTTTGTAGCTTAATGGATTTTGTTTTAATTATAAAATTGGTTTGATTTTCATCGTTTCTGGTCTTTGATGCATTTTGTTGCACGTAGTATTAGTATCGCTGGAGGTCGCACACGATAACAAATGGCGTACTCTAATCGCTTAGTGTTACGCTAGTTTTTTTTTTTTTTTTTTTTTTTTTTTCTTTTTGCTTGAAGTTTGTGCGTTATATACTATCTTGATTGGTGTATTAGAAACATATTATTAAATAATATAGTTGGAGGAACGTTTGCGTTGTCATTAAACATCACTATATGTCTTCTCCCAGTAGCTCGTCGCTTAACCTTAAGGAACATTTCGAGTGAAGTTTGTAAGGATGGATAAATATATACTCTAAGAGTAACATATATTAAATAATAGCACCCAACGAACGTGTGCAACAGTTTTAAGACCAAAACGACAATTCCCTGATGAGTCCCAGTGATTGCGCAACAACCTAAATTTGATCAAAACTCATCAACAAAAAAGAAAGGGGTAAAACCAAAAAACTTCAACAAAAAAAGGTGGAAACCTTTGTTTTTGTTATCTGTGATTCAGACCGATATTACAACGTTTTAATAGCTGAAATAGTTACATGTTGCAGAAATAATAGACTCAGTAATATTACTCAGTGAAAGCAAAGAAGATTAAAATAAATCTTATAAAATTTTATTATGACACGTATTATTTGTTTCTATTTTAGTGTAGGCTGCATAGTTCGCGATCAGTGTGCAATTATTTCCGTTCAAACGATTTAATTAATTTCAGTAATAGGGCACAGTTTAAATTATTTTAAAAAAAAACTAAATTATTCATGCCCTTTGCTGTAGGGTCAAATGTCAGTCGTAATTCTGACCCATGCTAAGTATCAATCTAATCAAAGCTTTCGCTAACATTGATGTTCGAAAATTAAAACTTTTATCTTACATATCTATGGACAAAAAATTTAAGGAATACTTCTATTTATCAAAATAATAATACGTAAATATAAGCATCCAATGATTGTTATGACGATTTAAACGCAATACATACTTTTTTCAGTGTTCTGTCAGTTCATTTATTCGCAGATGCTTAGAAATGTTTTTAAATAACGTACATAACAAAGAAAAATGGCGTGAAGCATGACTTCATTGCGCGACGTCGTGACGTGACAGTTGGCGTCATACATGATGGACTTGCTTATTATATGTATAAATAGAAAAGTATTGATTTATATTTTTATATCTTTCCCTGTCTCGGTGAGTAATATGCAACAGGTTATGTGTACTTAAAATTTCTTTAAATTTAGACTCAATGTAACTTATCTCCAGTTTTTAATCTTAGGTATGCTGATACATATATAGAGTTTCTTTTAAAAGTTTCGATACTGCAAATAGCAAAAAAATCCTGTTCACGTAAATATGTCGTAGGGAAATGGCACTAAATGTATGATTTCTTTATGCTGAGTATGAACTTCCATCCAACAATCGTAAAGTTAACTTCCACTATAAACACTCTGCCACAAGAACTCGCCTGGTGTCCCTGATGATGAAAGTATTTAGAAACCTCATATTTTTTAGATTAGGAACCTTTAAAGCTTTTCTTGGTGTAACTGACGGCCCTCTAGAGTGGCATACGTTTTAAGTATCATCTTGTAAGAGGTAAGTACGAACTCCAGAAGTATTGATTACGAAACGTATCCCATAACTGCATTTTCTAAACAGTTCCGTTCTAGTCTTCGTTCGAAAAACAGCTATGGTTCCACATTGCAGGTATAAATTAAGTATAAATTCTAAATTAAGTATAAAGTCTAAATTAAGTACATATATATATTCTTATGATTTTAAGCCTCGTCGTCTTCAAGGTCATTAGAGGCGAGAAAGGACAGGAGACAAGGAACGGAAAGGACTTAAGCCATGGCCTTCTGAAGGAACCATCCCAGTATTCTCCTGGAGTGATTTGGAAAAATCCAAATCTGAATGGCCGGACGGGAATGCGAACCCACGCCCTCCCGAATGGAAGGCTTGAGCATTACCGCTCATCCACCACGCTCGGTAATATAAATGAAAGAGGAAATGTGCGGAAATAAGCTAGTTTACAAAACCAAGAAAAACCACACAGTTTGTCACCATTCCAAGCTTTAGTAATTTTTGGCAACAGCTGCATAAAAAGCATGAAAAAATCGCTTTTAATGACTGAGATATATTCAAAACTGTTAATTTAATTAATTGATCCATAGTCAATTTGAGGTTATATGGTATTTATTTTGCTGCTAATGCTTGTCTTTGGATGAAGTAAATTCTGATACGAAAACTCTAAAACAAGCAATGAAACCACTTTCGTCACACTACATAACTGGAGCTCCGTCTGTGGGAAGTTTCACACATTTATTTCAGTCTATATCATTAGCTTCGATAACATTGAGTTCACCATGGTTTCCCAAAATCACTCCTGGCGAATGCTGAAATGCCTCGTTTGAAAGGTCCATGACCGAATTCCTTCCCGTTCCTTGTCACCAGTCCCTTTACGCCTTTAATGAGCTCGACGTCGACGAAGCGCAAAGCCATAAAAAAAAACGAATAAGTGGCTTGCAAAATAAAATGGTTTCTTTAGCCATTCTCCAATACCCATAACGAATGAAAGTTAGCAAGTTTAAGTGCTAGGCTCTTTCTGTACTTTCGTCAATCTCCAATGAAAAATTATGTCTTTCATCATTTTTTAAATTAACTGTTCGATTCTTCTTTTAATTGAGTCATTTAACATACAAGCCATTTTGACTTCATTCGTAGCCTATTCGCCCAGCATAACACATTGGATTTTTTTTATCAGCTAATAAAGCAAATTACTTGAGTCGTGCCTATTAATTAATGCTCAACTCATTTAGCATTAACCAATGAGGCTTCGTATAAAGCAAAGGTTGTTTTTCATTATTGCTTCCTGATACAGTTTTTTCGATCACATTTCTGATTTGTTTTATCTCTCTGCCTTCTATATGAAAAAAAAAAAATCAATTGACTCGCCAGAATAGGCTTGATAGCATGTTTATAGGTGCCTACGAAGTTCAGCAAGTTTCAAACATTCTTTCTACAGAAAGTCAGAACGCAGAACACATTGAGGTTGTTGAAGGTTGTCGTCTCCTGAAAGCACAAATACATACCGCAGAACAACACATTATTTATGTGATTTTTTTCTATTATAACCTTTCGAGGAGCGGTTGAACAAGAAGAACACATTCCGACGGCTCATCAGTACTACCAAGTTCATCTTCATTTGTATTACTATTATGTGTATGGGGCTGTCCACATTTAGAACTACTTCACTCGGTGTAAATTTTGTGGGTACACACATTCTGAAACGCCCCCAGTAACGTATGTACGAATTTTCAGTCTAAAAGTATATTTCCTTCTAGGATCGTTATCATTGTGGAGGTGACATGAATTGAAACACTGCAGAAAATGTTTAGAGAACCTTAAAAATGGATACAACCAGAAACTAAACAATGTAAATTTGCTTCATAACATTTATAAATAATAAATAAATTGAATTGAAATAATGTAAAATCATGGCGGAAATCATTATAAGATTGTTAATAAACTTTAAATAACAAAGCTTGTGTATGAAAATGGATGTTGGTATCAACAGACTCCGACACCGTTTGACCGATCACCATGTAGTTGGCACATACAGGTAATTTTTAATGGATAACGTTCCTGACCAAAAAAAAAATCCAAAAAACCATTCTCTCTCCCCCTTTACGCCCCTTAATTTTTATACAAACCCTCATTTTTATCCACTTACGATTGAACTTTGCACACGTATACTTTAAAACTATGATAAAAATACTGTCTACACCTGGTTTGCAGACACCCAATTCCTCTCCCCCTTTCCACGACCTTAATTTTTGTCAATGTCCTTTATACAAAAGTACAGTTACTCTCCAATATTGAAGGAAATTTGCACTCGTGTACTTTAAAACAAAGAAAAAAATGTTGTCTACATTCTGTTGGTTCGAAAAATCCCAACCCCTTTACCCCCGCCCATCTTTATTTCCAATGTACTTCATAGAAACCCACAGTTTTATATCCCGTCAGAATAGATTCAGCAGTTTTCAAGTAATGCCAGATTATTCATAAAATAATTGTGTCCTATCTCCCAACGTCAGATTTTAACTTAGACCCCAAGCTTTCAAGGTGTGAAACCTATTAAAAATCTGTATTTTTGTGTTATGCCGTACAAACGGATATATTGCAGGTAAATAATTACATATGTATATGTATTTATGTATGTGATTTGTGTTATTAGACGGATGGTACATGGTTTTGATTATTGAGCAGCAACATTAACAGATGTTGCGAATAGGTTGAAATTAGGTGTGTAACAGAGCTCTGGTTCCGTTTCGGAAAGTGCGGAAGTTCCACAAAACTTTGAATTCTGCTTCTGTTTCCGCTGCTGCATCTTTTAAAACGGAAGTATAGCGGAAGCTAAAAGTAAATCAAACTAATCTGAACCAGTGTGACTGGTAGGTCTGACACCTTCTTTTGGAAAATATAGTAGTACATTTGTGTATAAAAAATAAAGTAGACTATGCTTTATATAAAACACTTTTATTGTTTGGGTTTGAACATATATTCTTCATTGATTTTTGACACATTAAACAAATACTTAATCTTTCGAATCACTTCCCCAGCATCTGTATAGTCGATTAAAATTTTTTTTCAGTGAATGCAGAAGTTACAGGTATGGATAAAAGAATACAAAATATTTTAAACATATTGTGAAAATCTTCACATTTATTGAATATATACTGCCATTTTTAGAAGTTTCCAAATCAGTATTACTTTTATCATGTTCGAATTTCCCATGCATCTCATCCAGCATTATATTTCTTCAGACAAACAATTTGCAGTTTATGCAGATTTAAAGCTGCAATAACAAATACAAAAATTTCATATTTAATGTGTTTATATGTTAACAATACTGCACAGAAATGATATCAGCGGGCCAGAGACATTGTCCGAGAAACAAAAAACTATTTATAAAAAAAGTGGTTAGTCGATTGCGACCGAATGTGACCGAGTAATTAGAAAACAGAAGACTATGCCTCCACTGCACACGGCCTATTCGGTCGAATGCGACCGAGTGACGGACACATCCAAAGGTTTGGTTCTGATGCTATTTTTGTACGTAAAAGGTCAACCAGTGAGTTGAAAATGTGTGTTGGATAAAAAATAGTATTATAAAGTACTCTGATATTTTCGTAAAATTAGAGGACTTCTACGTGAAGTAAGTACTAAACCCAATAACAGATTACCGGTGAAAAGTTGGCAACCCTAGTCACTGCCATGCTCTTTGAATTTGGATCGACTGAGCGCCAACTGTCGGTGCAGTGACTGTTTCTTGTTTGTGATTGTTTCACATGTTGTATAGCATACTTATGTGTGTATTTTGGTGTAGTGTTCAGTGTATACAGTAGTTTGTCTCAAAATGAAGTCAAAAACAAGTCCGATCTGGAGATTTTTCATAGAAAAAACTGAATCTATGGCAAAGTGTACAGTATGTGAAAAAGAATAGTCTCGTAAAGGGAGTAAAACCACAGCTTTAAAAAGTCACTTGAAGTCTATGCATCCAGAAGCGTTTAAGGAGTTTGAAAAACTAAATGCAGATTTTAAGTTGCAACCAGAAGAAAGAAAATATCAAGGTCAGTCTAGTCCATTAGTTGAAGCAAAAAAGCAGTTAACTATACAACAGGCACTCACTAAAAACGAGTTTTAGGGCTCAACACATCAAAAAAGTGAAGAAATGGATAGTTTGATTGGTGAAATGTGCGAGGTACCTAAGATAAAATCATCATAGATTGCAGTAGCCCGTCATTTTCAACATTTGGCCCAAGTTGTTGATTTTAGCGGTTTATGCTACCACCTCGCACACGTTGTTAGTATTAAATTAATTAGATATAGTTTTACACTGTTTGATGCGCAACGGATAATAATTACAATAAAACGCTTGAGCTCTCGTTTAACTCAATTTTATTTACTCTTATCAACAAACCAACGTGCACTCTTTATAAAATTACTACAAACATTCCAGAACACAAAAATCTGTACGCTAACTTTTACGCCGCCGTAATAGCTTCCTTCCTTTCTCCTTTTTCTTTTACCACACTGGTGCCAACTTCAAGCAAACAAACTTACAAGATTTAATCTTAAATTACCCCAATTACTATACATACTACTACGCTGTGAAAACCTGTGATACATTAACTTAAAAACTTATTTACAAACATTTATTACAATATTATTTGTCATATTATTTCCAAGCAATGGCTTGTGAGTGGGACGTCACAAATGTTAGCCCTGGACGACTTGCCATTTAATTTTGTAGATGGTATAGGATTCCGTCGAGTAGTTATTGCAGCTTTGCCTCGATAGAAATTAAGAGGATGACAGTTTTTCACGTAATTAGTATGCGATGATTTGTGCAATCGACCAGCAAGTAAAATAAAACAGTTAATAGGAGATTTCGAAACATTATCCTTCACAAGTGATATCTGATCGGAGATGAGTTGTGGCGTTTCTTTACTTGCTTTGACCGCACACGGGATCACCACTGATTTTCGGAAAATTACTATCGTTTTGAAATCTGAAGTTATGGAAGGACGACATGCGGGAGAAGCTGTTTCGTCCAAATTCCAATCTTTTTTCCAAGACTGTGGCATAAAAACTGATGCAGTTCATTGCGCAGTACGTGATCGAGGATCTAATATGATTAAAGCAATGATGTTGTCAGACATCAAGATTTTGATTGCGGCATTCACCAACTGCAGCGCTGCATCAAATCTGTTACACAGACAGAGGAATGGTTAGAGCAGCTGGTATTAAATCTAAAGAGAATTGCAACGCATTTTGATCATTCTTTAATAGCCCAAGAAACATTGAGAAAATTACAAACGGAAACGCTAAATCAACCTGCTCTATCTGCAATACAAGATTGTCCTACTAGGTGAGTAATCCAATTCATACCCTTCCTTACGAAATATTTAATTTAAATATTTATATAATGTTAGTTTTTCAGGTGGAACAGTACATATTATATGATGGAGATTTTTATAAAAATTAAAGACTCAATTGTGTTGTACCTCAGCCAAGAGAAAATTGCCACAATAATTCCAGATGGTTGGATAAACGTTGAAAAGTATGTAAAAATATTCAGGCCCTTTTAGGAAGTCACCAAGGAGTTCATTAGTTCTCAAGGAATGAATTCCTCTGTTATACCACTTGTACAAGTTATTGTTAGTACTTTGCAAGTGGAGGACGTAAAACCCGATACTTCAAATGATTTCAAAATAGTAATTTAAAAAAAGACAGATGAATTAAATTCCAGATTTATTGATTTGAGCAAAAAAAATTTTGCACTATTACTACATATTTGGATCCACGATATAAGACGAAATTCTTTAACGAGATTACCAAACAGGAGGTAGAAAACCAGTTAATTCGAATTATGACTAAGAAAAATGATGAAGTAGAGATGATCGATCAAGATGAATACTGTCCTTCTGATCCTAAGAAAAAGAAAGAAAATGAACCTATCGCAAGTTCGCAGGAATATCATCCTTCGACAAGTAAGGCATTTAAACAACATTCATTGGTGATATTAGAATCTATTTTAAACTCTAGTGATGATTCTTGTTACCAATTAGAACCCGTTGCGAAGGAAAAACAAGTGTTACAAGATTACAACAAAAAAAAAAAGACTTCCATTAAAAGAAGATCCTCTTAAGTGGTAGCAAATGAACGCTCACAAATTTTCCATGTTGTTACCATTAGTTCGCAGGTTTTTGTCAGCTCCACCTAGCAGTGTTGCCAGCGAACAATTGTTCAGCAGAGCAGCCTTACTTTATGATATAAGAAGAAGCAGAAAGGGAGAAAAGGTAGGTAAACTTTTGTTTTTAAAATATAACTTGCCACTTTTAAATTTCGAATATTAATTAAGTACTTAGAAAAATACTATTTCTTAATTAAAAGTCAATTACTGATTGGTTTGATTATTAAAATAAACATAATTATTTCGCTTAGCACTTTCATTAAATATAAATAATATAAATTTTCAAACACTTCGGCTTCCGTTTCCGCTTCAGATTCCACAAAAATCCAAATATAACATCCGCTTCTGGTTCCGCTTCCGTAATGTCGCTTCCGTTACACCTCTAGTTGAAATGCAGCCTGGAACAAATTGCAAACTGACATTCCGTATCACAGCTTCTAGTTCACCCCGTTCTGGGACTTGTTCGGGTATACAAATGTTTTGTTTACTTCTGGTAACAGCTGATGGCAAATTAATTAAACTTGGTACAAATGATTCACATCGGAATTATAAAAGTAGTGTGCGGTTAAATTAACCCCAATTAGACCGCGCAACGCCGATACTATCCTAATAAAAAAAAAAGTGAAGAAGAATGTGATATATTCTTTCATGCTCTACTGGTTTCCCGTAATTACTATAAAAACAATTTTAATATAATTTATGTAGACTAAGAAACTGTTTGTCTAACTACAGCATGTGGTAGACACAGTTTACAAAGTGCTGCCTATACTGTAAATGATTGTCAGGAAAATTTACCATCTATGTAAGGGAACTGTCTCTGCAACTCCTGTTCAAACTCCTTCATTTGGATTGGACAGCCTACTTGTGCGGCGTATTCTTGCAGAACATCCAGGCTTCTTCCTTTGACCACTATCTTAATCTTCGTGATTCTGTCACTAATCTCTTTCTTTCTCAGCCACCCTCTCACAACTATCCCTACTCCATTTCTTCTCCCTTCCTCATTTCCATTCCAGTAGAGTTGGAAACCATTTCTCAGTTCCCACCTACTCTTTCCTTTCCACTTTGTCTCACCCAACCCCAAAACATCCAACTTCCTTCTCTCCATCATGTCCACAATTTCCTTTATATATATATATATATCTGCTTAACGTTTCTTAACAGCGAGGTCTTTAGAGACGGTAAAGAATTGGGGGCAAGGAATGGGAAGGAATTCAGCCATGGCCTTTTAAAGGAAGCATACCGGCATTTGCCTGGAGTGATTTGGGAAACCATGGAAAACCAAAATCTGGATGCCCGGACGGGGATTCGAACCGGCGTCCTCCCGAATACGAGGCCAGAACGCTAACCATTACACCACCACGCTCTGTAACACAATTTCCTCCACTTTCCTAGTTAATGTCCGTATATTCAAGGATCCAAATTTTAAATCGTTTCCATTCTGTCCATTGCTCAGTCGTTTCCGAGGCTTGTTTTTGATTTGCAAGCAAGCTCTATCCACAATCGGTTTGCTAGGTCTGTCGTAGCTTCACCAGAGCCCCGTTGGCCGCTAATTTCAGGGTTCCTGTAGGGCCTTCTCAGGTACCATATCGGTCCCAGGGCACACTAGGTCCCCACCGTACCTCACCCCCACAGGCAATCCCCTACTTTATGCCGTTGCCCATCTCCCACTGCGTGGAGGAGGGGTTGGGGTGATCGCTTTTGGGAACGATCTGATGATCTGGGGAGGTGATGAAGAGGAACTGCAGCGGCAGTTGGATGTATGGGCAGACAGTATGGAGGAATATGGCCTAAAATTTAATGTAAAGAAATGTGAGTACATGGTAACAACCAGAAAGAAGAATAGGATAACCCAGGGAATTGTAGTGGCTGGTGAACAACTAAATAAAGTTCAAGTGCTTGGTGAGTGTAATAGAGGAATGTGGAGGAGATGATGGCGAGATAAGTGAAAGAAGAAGACAAGCAGAGGCGTTTATAAGCAGCATTAGAAGCCTGATATGGAATAAAGATGTGCCACAGAGAAGCAAGAGAGTAATTTGTCACACATACTATGTGCCTATATTGAGACATGCTGCTGAAGAAGCGGAATATCAGCAGGGTACAAGCAAGCGAAATGAAGTTCTTAAGAGGTAGAATTGGAGTTACTAAAATGGACAGGATAAGGAATGAAGTGATTAGATGCACCATAAAAGAGGAACGCCAACAGAAAAGGGTAGAGAGGAACATACTGAGATGCTATGGACATGTAAAGAGAATGAAGGTTCAGAGAATCCCAAGAAAAATCCATGAAATTAAGATGCATGGTTAAGACCCAGAGGAAGACCAAGAGATGGCCGGCTGAAAGGAGTGGATGGAAGAGAGGAGATGACTGGAACATGATGGTGACAGAGAGAGGTGATGGGAACAAAGAAGGAAATAGAGAGGCTTGTGCATAAAGCAGACCCGGCCAGTGGCTGGAAACTGTTGAGGATGATCATGATGATGATGTAAGGGATCTGGGAAACAAAACTTTTTGACAGACCACTGTTTGAAGATGGTGGAGTAATATGGAGTCACAAAAAAAGATACAAATACAAGAGACAACAATAATACTTATAGTTTGAAAATTACCTTTGCGTATGGACTTCTCTGCCCAAAAAAAAAGAAAAAAAATCAGAATTGTGTCGGATCATCGGCCAATAATAATTTGGCTTCCAGGAACCTCGAGGAACTTAGCAATAACTGAGAACCGCGCTAAGATAATTTCTATTCTTAATGTACTTTATACACAGACGGAAAAAAAAATCCCAACACCAAGAAAAAATTATTGTAGAGTAATGAAATTTGGACAATGCATTTGTCAAGTTAACATGTTTAATTGATTAAATTTTCAAGATCACAGGTTAATTTAAGCTCAAGAAAATGCATTTCAAATGTGAAATACTGTTAAATTAATAGCCGGTGTAACCTCCAGAATTTTGAATGCAAGCCTGCAAACGTGAATGCATTGTGTCATACAGGTTTCGAATGTCACTTTGTGGTATGGAGTTCCATGCTTGTTGTACTTGTGCTGTCAATACTGGGACGGTCAGTGCTGGCTGTGGATGATGCTGGAGTTGTCGTCCAATGATATCCCATACGTGTTCAATTGGAGACAGATCTGGTGATCTCGCAGGCCAAGGTAACATGTCGACACTCTGTAGAGCACGTTGCGAGACAACAGCGGTATGAGGGCGAGCGTTATCCTGTTGAAAAACTCCCCCTTGAATGCTGTTCATGAATGGCAGCACTACAGGTTGAATTACCAGACTGACGTACAAATTTGCAGTCAGTGTGTTTGGTATAACCACAAGAGTGCTCCTGCTGTCATAGGAAATTGCTCCCCAGACCATGACTCCAGGTGTAGGTCCAGTGTGTCTAGGCCGCAGACAGTTTGGTTGCAGGCGTTCCCCTGGCCTCCTTCTGACCAACACTCGGCCATCACTGGCACCAAGGCAGAACCTGCTTTCATCAGAAAACACAACAGATCTCCACTCCGTCCTCCAATGAGCTCTGGCTTGACACCACTGGAGTCGCAAACGGCGATGGCTTGTAGTCAGTGGAATGCACGCTACAGGGCGCCTGGCTCGGAGCTGTCCTTGAAGTAACCGATTTCTAACAGTTCGTTGTGTCACTGTGGTACCAACTGCAGCTCGAATTTCTGTAGTGCTGCCATTCATGAACAGCATTCAAGGGGGAGTTTTTCAACAGGATAACGCTCGCCCTCATACCGCTGTTGTCTCGCAACGTGCTCTACAGAGTGTCGACATGTTACCTTGGCCTGCGAGATCACCAGATCTGTCTCCAATTGAACACGTATGGGATATCATTGGACGACAACTCCAGCATCATCCACAGCCAGCACTGACCGTCCCAGTATTGACAGCACAAGTACAACAAGCATGGAACTCCATACCACAAAGTGACATTCGAAACCTGTATGACACAATGCATTCACGTTTGCAGGCTTGCATTCAAAATTCTGGAGGTTACACCGGCTATTAATTTAACAGTATTTCACATTTGAAATGCATTTTCTTGAGCTTAAATTAACCTGTGATCTTGAAAATTTAATCAATTAAACATGTTAACTTGACAAATGCATTGTCCAAATTTCATTACTCTACAATAATTTTTTCTTGGTGTTGGGATTTTTTTTTCCGTCTGTGTAAGAATCTAGTAATTAAAAATTTTAATGAAACTTAATTTTATTTAAACTATTAGGGAAAATTATTTAAAAACTCTAATGGTAGTGAAAACTCTAATCACTTTAGAAAAAGGGAAAATGCGTTGAATTGTACGCATGCTACTCTCCCTTTATTAAAGTTTTTCTTTTTGATGGTACAGTTAAAGGTAATCTGAGAAGCAGTTATTTAGTTACGCAATAGTAGCCAAACGGTATCCATTCAACAAGGTAAACATTAACTGTTTAGGCTAGATGGAAAAAAATATAAAAGCGTTGCGTTATCCTTTCCAACTCGCAGTGAAGTAAGAAATACCATCGTAAATACGCTTCGTAGAATTGCTGAATCACTTCTCAGTTAGAAGGATGCTCGCCAGCACGCTGCCTCGAGCCCAAGCGGTAAACGTTTCGCAAACACATTTCTCATTTCTTATTTGCTGCCGGGACGCTAATGGAATATTATTACAGTAAACAGAACAAGAAACTTCTATGCTAACTGCGAAACGGAAACAGCATTGAACGTGGTTTTACTCTACCTTACAGACGAGAAACCTTTCAAAAGATATTGGGGTCATATACAACGTGAGATCTGCAGAGCATATTTCCCTTGGTTTGGGTTTGCCGAACCGTATATGCAGACGTTCCGCCCCAGCACAGCCGCATCTTATTAATAGATTTCCTGTGCCAATAAAACATATACATTAACGAAAAAGATATCACGAATGTTATCTCTATCAAGGAACCATGTTTAAGGAAAATTCATTATCTATGTTTACCAAATATACTGTTACTCGACTTAATAGTTTTAATTAGTCGTCCTCAACGTTTTCTTGCAGGATTCGTCTGCTTCCAAAGATCAATTTTCTCTCTGTCTGGTGCTTCCTATTAATCCTCTCTGTTCTCTAATATAGATCAAACCTTTTAATTTTCAACTCTATATTTCCATTTTACCCCCTGAAGATCCCTCAAGAGGGTAATAGTGCTCAGTGAAACTGGTTTAAGCCCATCTGATAGATGGAGAGAAGCATGGAGCACCAGGGCTCCGCCCTCCCTCCTGCATCACAACCAAGCCGCCAGGGTTTGAACTCAACGGTAAAATCTGGCCTGCTCTTAATAGAATTAGGACCAATTGTGGAAGATACGCAAACTGATTTACCGCCTGTGACTGTGGTACTGAGAGACAGACTATTCAACACACAGTGACCGCATGCACTCTGCAAGCCTATCCTCAACAGCCCAGCGACTTCTTGATGGTGGTTGAAATGGCAATTAACTATTATCAAATCTGGACCTTTCTCTGTAAATATCTTTTATCTTAAAAATTTTATTCTGTATTATATTTATACATACGTACTTATGAATGCAATTTCGGTCACACGTTAAACAAATATATAAATAACCCTTCTCACCCTACTACCAATTTGAAATCCCTGTTGCCTTCGCCCGTCCACTGTCATGTATAACCACATTTATTACGCCATGCGGAACAATAACATTCATTTCATTGTACAGATCAATTTCTTCAGTCTTTCCCCAGTACAGACATTTGCTACAGAATTACCTTTTCTGCGTAAATTTTTGCTCGCGTCTTCTTTGAGGAGCGTAAAGTGATCGTAAAGCATGATAAAAATCGAAATGTGTTAAATTTGTGGATGTGGGTATTTTTGTACAGTCACCACGACATTATAATTGCAGCCTGGATTAGTACGGTTGTAGACAAAAATTTTAAGAAACGTAAAATGTAACGCATTATACTGACATCTCCGCACTCTCATGGAATAATTTTCGGAACTGACAGTAGCGAGAATTGAACATTTTGACAGTTGCTACAATTCGTCCAGCACGCACACAATTTCAGAAAGCAGTCACATTTGTTAACACCTCCGATGAAACCTTGTACTATTTATCTCCGCTTGACCAGGTGATCAGCAAACTGTTGACAGTTACTGTATCTACATATCCCAACCAGTGCTTCAACTACAATCAATACCACCATGTAATTACACAAAATCTTGTAACATTTTTTTTTTTAAATTCTCAATCTCGTTTAGACATCCAAAATATTTCCCATTTTATGTACGATAAATTGTGAATGATTGTTAATTACTGAATTAGAGATCAAAAGGACCGAGATTCAGATCCCGGTCTCGGTTTCCACTTCTGGCCAATTATATTTTATGTTACTGAAGTACGACAGAACGCTTCTAATGGATTCCACCTTAATTTGTAATCAATTAATTACTGATAAAACCTTGAAAGGTTACTTTTTACTGTCCTATAAACAGGCTACACCATGAAAACATATTCTTTGTGAAATAATTAATCAATTTTCACTTCCACTTTTGTATGAGATAAAATTAACATTCATTATCTAACTATTTTACATGTTCCTCAGGTTGATGAAATATAATTAAGGATATGATTTGATCAGATTATTGCTTGAGAAGGGAGATATTTTAATACAAAAACAAATTTACTATTTATTTTTAGTATCAAACGACGAACAGCAAAAAAAAAGAAAGAAATCTAAGCACATAGCTTATCAGCAAGTTAGAAATAAAATTCCAATAATGCCATTTATTGTTAAGGAAGTGTAATGACCGAGCGTGGTAGGCGAACGGTAACGCACTGGCCTCGCTTTCTGGAGGACGTGGGTTCGAATCCCCGTCCGGCAATCCGGATTTGGGTTTTCCATGGTTCCCCAGATTACTCCAGGCAAATGCAATAATGGTTCCTTTGAAAGACCGTGGCCGAATTCCTTCATGTACCTTGCCCCCAGTTCTTTACCGCCTCTAATGACCTCGACGTCGACAAGGTGTAAGGAAAGAAGCAAATAGGGAGAGATTAATGTCCATTTATACAAAGGTAAAAGCAACCAAAATGTTATTATTTGCTAGGAGAGATGTTATTGGTGTTTGTGGGAACTTATTAGTATTTACATAAACTATTTTAATTACATTAATTATAACATGTATTAATAGGTATGTAACTTATCGCTACCAAATGTACAATGTATGTTAACCGAAGACATAAGCTGCCACTATACGTTGAAATCCGCTGATTAGAGTTTGTGTGCACAGGAAAACAAAAAATCAAAAAGTTATGGTTTTGGCTTCTTTATCATCATGAACTAAGTTACTTACAGAGATAAAAGTATTCTACACGTTAACAGACGACATACTCAATTACTATGTTTTGGTTAAATCTGTTTGTTTTTTTGCACATACAGAAAAAAATGCATAATTTTCTGCTTTTGCTTGAGTATCATCGATAACTATATAATTTACGTATGTTAACCGATGACATGAACTGCCACTATGTGCAGTTTAGTTGAAATCCGATGATTGGTTGCTGCGAGATGTGTGCATTCACAGATAAAAATGTTTACCTTTATGGTCTTGACTTTGTATCATTATAAGTACGTGAGTAACTCATTGTGATGAGGAGCATCCTAGTGGATATAACATAAGCTATGTTTCGTTGAAATCCGTTCATTACCTTCTGCGTGAAGCGTGCACAGACGATGAGGTAGCTCTGCTACACTAGAGCAGGGAGCACTTTCTGCATGAATTATTACAGTTTTATTAAATTGTATAAACTTAACAAATTTGTGCATACTCAATCAAAATTAAAATTTTTGCTTTCATATTTATGTGATGTGGAACAATGAAAATATACAACTGGCTAAAATTTTTCTCCCCATCCCGATTCAGAAATTATCCGTGATTTAACATTACATTTGAATACTTCATACAGCATTACTATTCTATTTACCTTCTATTGTTTTACGCATAATCTACGTTGAGGGAAAGGAAGGGGAAAGAATTCGGCCTTGCCCTTTCTAAGGATCCATCTCGGCATTCGACAGGGGTGGTTTGAGGAAATCATGAAAAATCGAAATTTTGATGGCCTGACAAGAATTCGTGCCCGTGTCCTCCAGAATGCGATGACAGAGCACCCGATCTCTACTTACCAGTACAGCATCCTGTGCACTGACAAGTGACCGCGTTCTGTAGATTGCATGGCCACCAACACTCCGAGCGCGGAAGCTAATCACCGGTATAGAAATTCGACCAGTCGTTGTATGGGTATTCGCTGGGTAGAAAGCTGAACTTCAGTGACTTGTTGCGGCATATCCGATACAAGTTCAACACGAGTCTAGCATTGAATGAAGGAGTGGCCTAGAAGAATAGTGGGAAATGCTCCCGTGTGAGGCCAGCAATGCAGCGTACGGACCATTTTTTTTTTTTTTAACTGCTTAACGTCTCTTAACAGCGAGGTCTTTAGAGACGAAAAAGGATGGGGGGGCAAGGAATGGGAAGGAATTCGACCATGGCCTTTTGAAGGAAGCATCCCGGCATTTGCCTGGAGTGATTTAGCAAACCATGGAAAACCCAAATCTGGATGCCCGGACGGGGATTCGAACCGCCGTCCTCCCGAATACGAGACCAGAACGCTAACCATTACACCACCACGCTCGGTCGTACGGACGAGCGCTATCCTGCTGAAATGCGCAGACTGCAAATGAATTAATTGGATGTAACAACTCTGGCTCCAAGACTTCAGCAGATTATTAGGGAGTATATGAAGTTCAAACAAATTCCGATTATAAAACTAGTCGCCTTCATCCTCAGCATAACGTATTATTAAAATTGAGTAGTTGCTCATGAAGTAGATGGACATAGTTTCTATATGCTTATTTATGTACTCAATTTCGTAAATCTCTCGTAGTTCACCGAGTTTCAGATATATTGCGAAGAGAGCCAGCAATAAAATACTGATTCATTTAATAATAATCGACCTAAATGATCTTAAACGGAAGAGATATAGTTCATGCCTAAAGCTTCAATACAGTCGCCCGTTATTGTCATTCGATTAGCTCCCTTAGAGATTCAAGTGAGTCCAAGTAGATCAACTTTTAGCTAACTAGTAACGCTTAAAATTTGAAGGGGTTACGTTGCTACATCAAATCGTCAACGTATTTGAACCAGCAGCTTACAGCATTTCGATTCTTAAATACCATTGTAACGATTTTATATTAATAACACTTGATCGTTTACTCAAAAACGTCTCTCAAAGTTTCTCAGAACTCGAATCTTTTTTCTATTTTTCTTTTTTTTTAAAGTAGTTGGCCATGGAACAAAATAGGAACATAGACTCATTAAGGATTCATTTCGAAATTGTTCTGCAGTCATTTCGAGAAAGCAAACAAAACTTAGGTCCGGACGGTCAGGCCCGGAACTTGTCACCAGTAGCGGCGTGCGAGCTGAAGTTAGTAATGTGTCGTGCTGACAGCTGGCCGTGACCTCGAGGCTTGGCTGCGGGCCACACACCGCGCTATCACTACTGGGTCTTGATACGGGGGCCGTCTTGGCAGCTGCTGGGTGACCTCCGGATCACGTGGTCTGCCTCCTGTCTGGAAACAGCAGCGCACTTTCCTACACAGAAACGAGACGAAAAGTCACCTAATCCACAACCAATTTTAAACTAATAAAACTAACACTGAAGAAACATTTATCAGTAAGACAGGTGAACGCAGGTGACTGACTGATGTCACGTGGTGAATTTTCACTCAATTATACAGTTGTTAAGATCGAATTTCGTTCCGATAAGTTTTTATTCACGAACTTCTTATGGGTAAAAGCCAGCTGCCAAACGAGGATACATCAACTATGCTGTTTTTAAAGAAGCTATCCCGTTACACCTTTCGTGTCGCATCCAAAACTTAATTAATTTAATGGAATAATTAACTATAAAAATGCATCGCGTCCAGAAATATTTCTGATAAAAAAAACTTGAATATTTTATGATATAGAGAAGAACTGCATCAGAGGTTATCAAAAATCCCACGGTCAAAATGAATTTTTTTTTATGTACTCGTTGACAAAATGTTAGTTTTCTTAGTCAATCATCGCTATTCTTTCGAACATGCATGGTTTTGCCTCGCACGGAAGCAGAACACTGATTTCTTCTACTTAAACATACGCGAAAATCGGTATTTCATCACTGTTTCAACTGATTTAACAAAAAACCTCTTCCTCTCCTGTTATTGTATCGTCTTCTCAACACCATGATATCCAGCATTCTTCGTAACTGCTCTTATCCTATTCTTAATCTGCAGATTTTTCTTTCTTCTACACACTCAAGTAAATTCTCAACATTCATAAATAGTTAACCACCTTCTTGTGATTTTTGTAAGAATCTTTCTTAACTGATATTTACATCATGTTTTGATTTCCTAGTTTATGAGCCAATCGGTTTTTAACATCTTACTCTAGCTCCAATTCACATCTTTTTGGTACACCGGACGCAGAAGTTTAATTTTCAAAAGGCAATTTTTCTCATTGAGCTTTAGAAAGTGCTTTTTAGTTCTGACTCATTTTCTTACGCAAAACTTCTCGTGTTTTTAAGAGTGCTATTATTGTTGGATATAATTTATTTGTATATTACCCATCTCTATCTTCTATTTACTTGGTTCTTATGCATTTATTTTTTCTTTTATATTTTTGTAAATTTCTTCATCCTAGTGCCTCACCCCTTTCTTTCGTAACCCCATTGCCGTAATAACCTGCTTGTTTCAATATTTTCCGATGTTCTTCCATTCATCTTTTATTGTTCTGCCCATTTAAATTATCTGTGTCATTATTTTTCTTCTTTCTTGAAAGAGCCATCTATTATTAATATCTCTTATCAGGTTTATTATGACACATTCTTTCTGGTTTGCTTTTTTCTATGGACTGTTTGTTTTTATCCATTGTGGAGGCAAACTAATTGTTGAAGTAAGCAGAAAGTGATGCGTTTCTAACTCAAAGTTTTTGATTACTCTTATGTCAAGAACAAACCTGGATAATTTTTTTATTTACTACTAGCGAAGTTCCCGGCGTTGCCCGGTATAGTTGGCGTAGATTTACCCATACCCTATTTTTATCCCCGCAATGAGAAACATTTGTACAAAGTTTCATAAAATTCGCGCCAACTTTTTTCGAAATTAAAGCAAACCTAGATTCACCCACCCCCTACCAAGAAACGGGTGGGTTGAAGTTTATTCTCACGTGCACTATTTTAATTCGTCCGAAAAGATTAATGTTTATCAAGCTTCAGTAACTTGGTTAAGAAATTGCATTACTACATTACTGAACAACGCTAGATTATGTTAGAAACTCACATTAGATTCAATTGCGAAGTGAATGGATATACTTTTTGCTTGAAAGGCCAGGTACTTTAACTCCGCA
The DNA here is from genome assembly GCA_031002005.1 of Vandiemenella viatica. Taxonomy (NCBI): domain Eukaryota; kingdom Metazoa; phylum Arthropoda; class Insecta; order Orthoptera; family Morabidae; genus Vandiemenella; species Vandiemenella viatica. The sequence continues at coordinate 348,711,921 of JARYHS010008074.1, forward strand.
GATTCAGCCTTTTATAAAAATAGCAAAAGTGTATCCAGAATAATACTATCGTAAATAAATGATTTTATTGTAACAAAAGACTAATGCTAATTGCCAGTGACATTGTAGTTACATAGTGTATAATTGATCTTTATCCTCGTGCTCCGATTATACATTTGTGTAATCTTTGCAATGGAAGAATGGGTTCATAATCTGACGTCGTTGTATCCAGCATAATCAGGTAATCCACTGTCATTTGTATGTTTTGTTTGTTTACTGTGTATTCCGATGATAAACCCTAATTTAGTGCTGCCTATTCTATCATTCAAATCACTCAATAGTACCAAATAATCAGATTTATTTGTTTCTGATTTCTTGTGGTCTCAGTGTTTGTATCATCTCTTTCAATTGGCCAGTTTACACCAATTAATTGAGAAATTACCTCGCCGTAGTAAAATCCTTAATTAAATTATCCTTTCAATAAAAACTATTCATTTGTCAATTTTGCTGTGGAAGGTTTTATATATCATCAGAGCGACGCCTGCTTTTTCTCTCTCCTTCCTTTTACTTCGCTATAAACCTGCAGATAATTAATTGTCAGATTTTTTATTTGTTTCAGTTTCAAAGACAATTTGATATTCTTGTTTGGTTATTTATTCATCTAGCTGTTCTATTTTATGTCCAACATCTTGGACATTCCACCTTGCTAAACTAAAAAGGTTTCTTTGTTTACTGTTCATGTGCATGTTCTTTACATTTTCGTCAATGTTGTGGTACATCCGGCTTTCTACCGTAAGTTCAATACGTAGTGGGTTTTGCGGCGTCTTAGTTATTAACATTTCTTCTAATATCATGTAACAGCTATACAACTCAGCCTCGCCAATAGGAAATAAATTCACATGGTGAAGGTGAGGTAGGTGGTTGGGTATGAGAGGTTGTAGAATTCACATCACTACCCCTTGAACCCCATAAAACTAAACAAAATAGATAGTAAAACTAGGCTTCCAACAGAACTACGGTAAAATAACAATAAAAATCTAGTAAAACAGACGAACTGTAAAGAGGTTACCAAATTCAACGCACGTTAAGCAGTTAATAATCGTTACCAATCGAAGCGTAACATATTTAAAATAACAGTAAGTTCTCTTGCAGCAGTTATATTCGTACCGCAAGGTTGTGCAATGTTAGACTTACGCACTCCTGCCAGTGGAGTCTAGCATGAACGATCTCACCTTTTTCTGCCTTTATTATCGACGATGGTGGGTGAGCGGTAACGCACTGGCCTCGCATTCCGGCCATCCAGATTTTGGTTCCCCACACCACTTCAGGCGAATGCTGGGATGCTTTCTTCAAAAGGTCGTAGTCAAATTCCTTCCAGTTCCCAATTCTTTTGCCGCCTCTAATGAACTCGGCGTCACCGAAGCGTAAAACCAGAAGCAAAACAAAGCTTCACGATGTTCAGCTAGATAGCATCATAAAAAAACACGACGTTTCGACAGCTGGCTCTGCTGTCTTCATCAGGTGCGCAAAGCTTCAGGAGTTGTACGTTAGAAGTCACGCCTAGACTGGCTTAGTAGAAGTCCGTGACATTGAGGCTGTACGCCGGGAAAGTCTCCACTCACAAAATAAAAATATTCAAGTCAGATTTGCAGGAGTTACTTGGAGCCCCTGTTAGGCGCTAGCCGAGGTTAGAAATTATGACGTTTCTAAATGAGATGTGACTTAAAAGAGGTTAACAGCGTTGTTTGCTAAATCATTATCTGACTGCTTATTTTACGAGCTGCATGGCTCGACTTCTGCTATAAATGGAAGAGTATTTTGGGTAAGGGACGGGGAGAGATTTGGCCATGTCCATTATGAAGCAACAACTCCATCGGATATCTGACATAATTTCAGGAAAACATGTAAAACAGAAATCTGTACAGCGACCCACGTCCTTCCGAATGCTAATCACTCACTCGCCAGGCTCCATCAATCTATTCCGACATGACGTGGAAACCAGCAGAAAAAAACCTCCATTCAGTGGAATGCACGGCGTAATAACTACACAGTCTTCTAGAATAATCTTAGGTACTCACTTTCTGGTTAAAACTTTCGGACGATGCAAGATATTAATACACCATAACACTCTGAAGTATATACGCTATAAACGTATTTAAGGTTGAAGTTGCCTGAGGAAAAAACAAGTTCGTTACTCCTTTCAAGGCCATTTGGTCTACTCTACGGTGTTATCATTGTTTCTTTTTGTCTTTTTTGCTTATGGCTTTACGCCTCGTCGAGGTAATTAGAGGCTGGAAAGGACTAGGGGCAATGAACGGGAAGGAATTCGACCATGGCCTTTTGAATGGTCCATCCCGGCATTTCCCTGGAATGATTTGGGGAAATCATGTAAAATCCCAAATCGGGATGACCGAACGAGGATTCGAACCCTCGTCCTTCCGAATGCAAGGTTAACGGCGTTACCACTCACCCATCACGCTCGGTCTCTACCGTGTTACAGATATTCTAATTACTATGACTATGGAAAAATATCTAAAAAAAAAAAAAAAAAGTATAAAGATGCAGTACGGCGTCATTTCTAAAAGAGCTCTGGAAATACAGGACAAAAATGATCAACTGCTTTGCATATTTTTACATTGTATTATTCTAACACCCCCTTTGTGCAAAATGTAAATGGCTTAATCGTTCTAGCCTTATTTGCGTACAATCGATTGTTTGTTAGATGCATGACCGGACGGTAGGTAGTACTCCGTGCCACAGGACGAGGCTCTGCTGCGAGATATTGGCACTTCAGTAGACTGGATATTGGGCCTTTACGGTCTCTCGGATTAGATTAAAGTTATATATACAGACTTTACATTTGTTATAAATTACTTCCACGGAGCTTCATTCAATAATTTTAATTATTTGGTTGTTAGTATACCATGTTAATTGTCTAGTCTCAAATATCGTTAATGCTGCGAAATGACGTCTTGTTCCTCCAGAATATTTGATCATGGACAATGAGTGAAGTCCAATCTTGTTGGCTACTTCATCGTCTTGAATTTTATTTTGCAACTTGGATAAATGTTAGGAGACTGATATCTCTGGAATTTATTCAATTTCATATGTTATGTGAGTTCTGTTACTTGGGAAGCAAAATTACAACCGATAGCCGAAGCAGGAATGATGTTAAAAGCAGAATAGCACTAGCAAAGAGAGCCTTCATGAAAAAGAGAAACCTTTTAGTTTCAAAAATTGATCTACGAATTAGGAAGAACTTTTAATACTCTTTGTGTGGAGCACAGCACTTTATGATAGCGAAACATGGACTTTAGGAATACCGGAAATAAAGAAAATTGAAGCATGTGACAATTAAGTTTTTCCCGGCGTATGGTAGACAGGAATTCTTCACGGGTCTTCTGCCGGATAAGATTTTATCCGGCAGAAGACCCGTGAAAAATTGAAGCATTTGAAATGTGGTGCTACAGAAGAATGCTGAAAATTAAGTGGACTGACAAAGTAGGAAATGATGGGCGAGAAAAGAAGTTTGTGGAAGAAGCTTACAGAAAGAAGAGACAGGCTGGTAGGTCATATTTTGAGACATGCTGGATTGGTTAATTTGTTAGTGGAGGGAACAGTTGAAGGTAAGAACTGTAGAGGAAGACAGAGATTAGAATATATGAAGCAGATAATTGAGGACGTGGGTTGTAAGGGGTATGTAGAAATGAAGAGGTTAGCACAGGATAGGAAGGGATGGAGGATTGCATCAAACCAGTAAAAAGACTGACGACAACAACAAACAAACAAAAAATAAAGAAAGAAGTAAATTACTTCGTCGAATTTGATTTCTACGACTATAAGCTCAAAATATCATCTATCACAGCATGTTAGCGAATGCATATTCACCTGGGTACCGTTAAAAGAAGATATATTTTTTTGTAAAAATACGTTGGTATTTATTTTACGACACTAATAAACAAAACCATAACGCACAAGAAGTCACTTAGCAGAATTCGAAAGTCTACAATAGAAGAGAGGAGAGACGACCATCATTTGATTCCAGGCTTGCAAGTGCGGGAAAGTTTCGTTCACAAGTAATGTATTCGGAATCCATATCAATTACTAATAATAATAATCATCTATACAGGTGCTAAAAGGTCATGTATTTGTTACTGGGAAGTCCGGAAAGTTGGATTATGTACATTTCATGTAAAACATTCTTAAATATGTTATCTAAAAAGCTGAAGCCAAGGGAACTACTTTCAAAATAAATTATATTGTCTTATTAATACATCGTTACAGAACACAGATAAATTTAAGAAACGATTAGATATCTGTAACTCAGGTTTCAGATCCGTATAAAATAAGGAACAGTGAACACACTAAAGAATCCTGACAGCCGACTAAATACATATATATCACACATTTTGAAAAATTAAGACTCCAACATCAATACCTCAATTTACTATTACAAGTGGCATATTGGTCACAGATTAAAGACAATTACTAACAAAATACGTAAGTCCTAAGAAGATCAATACATTTTGTTAATAGATATTTAAACTAAAAAGCGCTGGGTAATTTAACTGTTGGAATAAGGTTGTATGAAAAAGATTTGACGCGGATTAAATGGAGATCAGAAACATATTTTAATTTTTTTCCCTTACACACTCAAGTAATGGAGTAAGGTCTCTTAGCAGCGATATGGTATTCACGCTATCATCACACACTTAACAGTGAGTGCAGATTATTACTTGAGATATAGTACAGCTGTATTGGTTTTTTTGGCTCTTGCATTTTTAGAGTTTTACAATTTCAACTGACACCGCCTATTCACTTAGATGATACGAAGTTATTGATCATCATCAATGTTCACGTCCGTAATATCTGCACGTGAACTGCATCAACATAAAACTGAACTACAATAGGTCACTCTCGAACTCTCATTTCATACAGTGAATTTATCTTGGATTACCCCTTCTCATCACCATTCCCTCCACTCTCGCGCTCCCAACTTTACCACCAGTCTCTCCGTTTTATTTCACGCCCACTGCTCCCACGTTAAAGCAGTATATTCTATTGGCCCAGATAAGATCGGTTCGCCTCTAATTCCGCTCCCGGAAACAACCGTAGCGTTCTCGCGGCTTGCCTTCCTTTCCGATAACCTGGCTGCCCCACCCGCACCTCCAGATTGGCGCGTGGGGGGAGAGTGAGGGGGGAGGGAACGGTCCCTATATAACGCTCGTAAATTCGCCGCCGGGATCCACGTGGCTCCGTATAACTCCAAGACTCCGCAGCTCCGAGAAACGAAGGCGGATAGGTACACGGAGCAGCAGCCAAGGAAAACTTTCTGAATACACTAAAGAAAATCACGTTCTTTTCAATAAATACATAAAATGAGACGGCAAACATATGCTTTCAATTTTTTTTTAATTTTCCTCCGTCGCTGCGACGGGCTGCAGTGTGATATTTCACAGAATACTTTTTTTTTTTTAGTTTCCCTACTCTTACAGAAGCGCCTGGGCCTCCGCAGTTCACGGCAATACGACACCGCAGTAATAGTAGTCATTCTCTCGTCGATAGGGTAGTAGCAGGTTCCACAAAGATACAGTATTTCAAAACCTAACTTCCATCAAACACTTACGAATGCACCCCAACATATATTCCGATTTCGTTCAAAAATTTTAACTGTCATTTCAAAAATCAATTTCATTTTGATATGGGCATATCTTTATTCCAGTATAATACATTTTTTCTTCATTTGACTTGTTAAGTTAAGCATACATGTTTGTAGTGTTCAATTATAAATTTTTTAAAAAATAAAAAAACTGACTGCTAAACGTTTGTGATACTCTTTATAACGGGAGTACTGAATTGCAGCTGCTTTAGCGCTGGGCGCCAGTGGAATGTAATTAGAAAAAGTCACATGAGGATCAGTCAAATAAATTTAACCAAGAGTGGTTGGTACACGTACAAGTTATGTAACATTGATTTTGGTATGATAGTTAAAGGTATCCAACATTTAAATAACAAAATACACTTAAGAGCCAGAGAAACTGGTTCATCTGCCTAATATCGTGTAGGGCCCCCGCGAGCACGCAGAAGTGCCGCAACACGACGTGGCATGGACTCGACTAATGTCTGAAGTAGTGCTGGAGGGAATTGACACCATGCTTCCTGCAGGGCTGTCCATAAATCCATAAGAGTACAAGGGGGTGGAGATCTCTTCTGGACGGCACGTTGCAACACATCCCAGATATGCTCAATAATGTTCATGTCTGGGGAGTTTGGTGGCCAGTGGAAGTGTTCAAACTCAGAAGATTGTTCCTGGAGCCACTCTGTAGTAATTCTGGACGTGTGGGGTGTCGCATTGTCCTGTTGGAATTGCCGAAGTCCGTCGGTATACACAATGTACACTAATAGATGCAGGTGATCAGCCAGGATGCGTACGTTCGCGTTACCTGCCAGAGTTGTATCTAGACGTATCAGGGGTCCCATGTCACTCCAACACGACCCACACCATTACAGAGCCTCCACCAACTTGAACAGTCCCTTGCTGATATGCAGGGTCATGAATTCATGAGGTTGTCTCCATACCCGTACACGTCCATCCGTTCGATACAATCGGAAACGAGACTCGTCAGACCAGGCAACATGTTTCCAATGATCAACAGACCACATGACACTTATTGATGACCCAGCATTGAAATCCGGAGCAATTTGCGGAAGGGTTGCACTTCTGTCGCGTTGAACGTTTCTCTTCAGTCGTCGTTGGTCCCGTTCTTACAAGATGTTTTTTCGTGCGCGCGATGTCGGAGATTTGATGTTTTACCGGATTCCCGATATTCACGGTGCACTCGTGAAATGGTCGTACGGGATCCCCACCTCATCGCTACCTCGGAGATGCTGTATCCCATCTCTCGTGCGCCGACTATAACACCACGTTCAAACTCATTCAGATCGTAATAACATGCCATTGTATCAGCCGTAACCGATCTATCGCCTGCGCCAGACACCTGTTGTCTTATACAGGCGTTGCCGACCGCTGGGCCGTACTCTGAGTGTTTATATATCTCTGTGTTTGCATACGCATGCCTATACCAGTTCCTTTGGCTCTTCAGTGCATATAAGTAAAATGATTGGGTTGGCTGGGATAATAACAATGAAATGAATGAATTGACATGAAATTACATAACAAATCTCAGGGCTGTAGTGAACTTCTTTTAACAGACTAAACAAAACGCTAACTGATTTTTAAAACAAATTAATTTTTAATGAGTTTAATAGAGAACAACTATTGGCGTCAGCAGAACAAGGCAAGTTACGGGTTTTTCCACTGACTGCTGTGAACAATGTTTTACAGACGACGCACTACCCTCTCGGAGATGACAGGCTGTTAGCTGTACGGTTGATTTTATGATATCCGTGGCAACTGCTCCAACGTAACACTGTTGCGAGTCCGCAAAGTTCGACCGGTGACTGTAGGCAGCAAGCGCCCTCTTCCAACCTGTAGGTGGCCGCCCAAACGCCTCGTCTAGCCAAGCCAGGCGGGGAGATCAGGTGATGGCCATCCACCGCAACCACTTCGCGAGGACACAGCTCAACTTGCTTACCTCTCTATCCTCGCACTGGGGTGAAAAGCGAACAGTCGAAGATTTTCGCGGTTAACTTCTTTTACGTCGTAGGCCATATGAAACAGAAACAGCACGTATAAGTTATTTCTATCGAAATTACTTCTTGTGAATGGTGCACAACATTTTTAAAGAGCACACAGAGTTTCTGCATAAGGAAATCGCGTTTATGATTAGCGTAAAATACACGCGCCTCGCCGAGCTATTTGAAGATCCACAGAAAAAGTCAGTTTCTCTAGAATCATGGCTCGCAGTTACTTTTTGCGCACAAGATTTCCAGGCAAAAACGTTCTCATGTCTGAGGTGGTAGTTAGGTTGGCAAGCATGTGGGCGCATGGTTACAATTGTCTCAGTCTTGTTTATTACAATAAATACCAAATACAATACAACTTTACACAACAATATCAACAACTTCAAACATAAGATTTCCACACTATATCATGTAATAAGCTTAATTACCAATCGGTTACTTAAAATTCCCCCAAGATATACTTATATTAAATAACCACAATACTAGTTGGCCTTAATGACCCATGATGGCCCAAGAGTCCAAGGATTTACACACTTAAATTTACTTATGTTTAAACAACAATTTAATAATGGTAGAATATCCGGTGCTATAAGTTTCTAAACAGGATTTCCAAAGATCGAGCTTCTCAAGGCACTTATATCAGTTGAGCTCAACCAACACTGGTTTGTTTTAATGTTTCAGCACCCCTCAAGGGTACAGACAAACATACATACACTGTTTCCCTCATGTGAAAGAACAGCCATTAGTGACATAGATTGTCCCACGCAAGCACGAACACCAAACAGAAAATCTCCAATTGCACGGAGGAAGCAGAAAATACAACGAAGTTGAATTGTCTGAATACCACGAACTCTCCAACAGTCTATCCACTCGTGGAACATGAAGTCACAGGTTGCTCCAGAAGGTGCCAAAGCGCACACTTTACGAGGACACCCCAAACCGCCATATAGTCTGGGCATGTGAGACGACGACACAGTTTACGGCCACTCAGAACTGTTTGTCAGACCAGGCACCGTCAATAACCCCTCGCCGACGGCCAAGTGTCACGTTGCTCCGCCTAACTGCTGCCCGTGCATGGAGCGCGTCGCCTTCTTCAACTGCCGCTTCCGACACCGCCACTTCCTCCTCAGACTGTTCACTTCCTAGTCGAGACTGACCGCAGAGACTGACCTCTTTCCAGCGCCCGGCGATGGAGGTCCAACTGTCGGTATTGGTACTGTTACTGCTAACGCTTCACTCTTCTTACTGCCTCTGGTACTGGTACACTGACGGACCGAGCGGCCCCATTAACTGCCTCCTTGGGCGCCCGCTGCCCGTCCGGGCCTTACGCTTCCCGACGACCCAGGGAGGTACGCCGCCTCCGACAGTCCACAGAGTTCCGACACTCTCTGCGGCGCTGACGTTAGTCCTTCCTCAGTGGATATCCAACTGGCCTGGTACTGGTACACTGACGGACGGAGCGGCCCCATTAACTGCCTCCCTGGGCGCCCGCTGCCCGTCCGGGCCTTACGCTTCCCGACGACCCAGGGAGGTACGCCGCCTCCGACAGTCAACGGAGCTCCGACACTCCTTCCTCACTGGATATCGCACTGGCCCTCACTGGTACACTGACGGACGGAGCGGCCCCATTAACTGCCTCCCTGAGCGCCCGCTGCCCGTCCGGGCCTTGCGCTTCCTGACGACCCAGGGAGGTACGCCGCCTCCGACAGTCAACGAAGCTCCGACACTCCTTCCTCACTGGATATCGCACTGGCCCTCACTGGTACACTGACGGACGGAGCGGCCCCATTAACGGCCTCCCTGGGCGCCCGCTGCCCGTCCGGGCCTTACGCTTCCCGACGACCCAGGGAGGTACGCCGCCTCCGACAGTCCACGCAGCTCCGACACTCTCTGCAGCACTGACGTTACTTGACTGCTTATCCGACTGGGTATCCAACTGGGTATCCAGCTGGGTATCCAACTGGCCTTGGCCGCGCCGGGTCATTACTTATATACCCCACGCTATCCGGCAGAGGGCACTACTCCACCGCGGCGCTGCCTAGCGGAGCAGCAGGCGTGCGACAGAAGACAATCGCTCGCCAGATGGCGGAAATTCCGCCACAGCGCCCGCTAGCGAAGTGGTGGGCTGACGGCAGATGATAGCCGCAGCGTGAAGATGAGCCGCGCACGGCTCAATGTCGTCGAGCGTTTTGATACGTAGAAGTTCCTAGCATGGTCAAAGCCCACATTCATTTTTATTGCACGTCAATTAGCTCGTCCAGTAAAAGTTGCTATTGTCGCAAACTTCCGGACGGTTCGCAAATTCTCGGTGATTCGTTAAAGGAGATTCCTTTTCATGTACGCCCCTTCCTTCTTCAAATTGTTCGTTGTATTGTGTCGTGAGCAATTTTGTATGTTGATACGAGCTGATGAGAGTTGTTAATTGCCACTTCACTTCTTCGATATACTGTACTTGGCTGCATGAATTAAAAATAGTTTCACGCAGTTAGTATTTCTGAATGTGAAACGATTTTCACTTGTGATTAACCTTTAGAATAATTTGATACGCAATCATTTCTTTCCGCTCTTACATGCGACTGAGCGGCAGATGTTACGAGCTCAATTACTCGTTTCACAATACATTTGACCAGATTGAAGTTTACTATGTGTTTAACTTAATCAAATCTATTCACTAATTATCTCCTTTTTTTGGATTAATATATCCTAGTGGAAGTTTCCACGCTTGAAGTAATAGACGACATTGTTTATTGTTAGTGGTTTACGCATTAATTTTTGCATACTTACAAATGGCAGTATCTCAGAGTATTCTCAAAGCCAAACCCACTCAGCAATACCTGTCTAGAAATATATTATTTGCAGCAATCTGTTATGAACTCTAGCAAATACGATTTGGTTTCACTTTAGTGTTAACTGAAAATATTATAAAATATCTAAGGAGTAAGTAGCAAAAAATTGTTCTGTCGATTGTAGTAGATTTTAACAAGTAATTGGATTTCAAAGGCAATAGGCATTGATACCAGAGATTCTAACGGTAAAACTAAGGCAAAATTATTTATTGTGGAAAGTAATCAAGAAACCATACGGTAAACCGTAACGAACTTCGAAGTACAGTAGAAAAGTGTACGTTTGGTTCTGTGTCTGAAGTCAGTGTTTGTTTCATAAATATTAACATTGCGGCAATACAATAAGAAATTATTTAATATTCCGTTCCCGGATTACTCCTTAACACTGAATACTTTCGCGCCGCGTTGATCACACCACCGAGGTATCCTCTCTGCACTCTCCAATGAGAGGAAATCTGTGACTCCCTCACATCTGCAGCGGCAACGTAAAGTCAAACTAAGATAAATACAAGCGTAGTAACCAATTTGGTCTTAGAAAAGTCAAGATTATTTTTAGTCGTATTCAATGGTTCTCTTAGAGCCTATATTGCGTTAAACGGAAGTATTTGTTTCAGGATAGAAAAAATACTGGCTTTAAACATAGACTGTTCAGCCAACAAAAGATTCGCGCCTTCTTACAATAGCTCTCTCGATACTGCCATTCATTCCTACAAATTTGATAGTGAGATGAAGTGAAGAAGGTCGTAAAAAGTCTCCGGTAAGAATTTTTTTTTAATTTCCCAGAAACTATTTTCATATCTACAGCATAAGTCCCACCTCCGTGTCTTCCGTGTCTCTCTCTCTCTCTGTGTGTGTGTGTGTGTGTGTGTGTGTGTTAGACTTTCTGAACACGTTAATTCAGATGCTGTATTACTAAATTATAGGAGACTATTTTTGGTCTTTGAAGAGTGAGAATTATGGATGATGAAATATATGATTTTTTATCCTTTTTTCCTCTAAACGTTTCCATCAACCTTCTTACTAAAACTAGCAATTTGACAGCTGTGAAAGTAAAGTAGGCAAAATGTGCATCATAGCGAATACCAAATACCTAAAGAAAATGACAATTTTATTGGTCCTGGTGACTACCAACAACTTTCTTTGAGGACATAAATTTGCGTAAGTTTTTCATGATCAGTTTTAAAAAGTATATAGCAATGAGTTTTATTGTTTTTAGTAGTGCATATAGTTTCTATTTCAAACTCACAATTATTACTGGTTCCAGGTATTATAGACAGATATGCAAACATTCTTTACCGGAGACACAAAATAAATTTAAGCAGGAACATTAATATGGCAAAAGAATAATTCGTATCTCATTTTGATATCACTCCTCGACTGTGGAAACATATATGGTGAAAATGCACGCATGTATAAACTTGTGTTTTAATTACATTTTGATTTATTCTTATTATCAAATACCTTAAAACTTAAATAATCTGGAATTTTTTAGACTTATAAACGTTATGTCATAACTTAGAATTTCTTCTACGCAAAATAAACCCCGCTTTCAGCTTAGATACGGCATTTCATTCTGGTAGGCAATTGACACTGACCTCATCCTTTTTAAGGCTATTTGTTCAAATCAACAGGCTGAGTCTGCGATTTGTGATGAACTAATTCGATCATCCAGATTTCGAATTTCGATGCTATACAGAGATTACAGTAGGAATATTTTCGGAATGGTTCCTTAATGCAGTTCAGAGATATATTCTCCTTGTTCTAACCATGTCACGCTTCTAAGGACATCGTCATCTAGGAGACATTAATTTCCGATTAGGAAACATTTAACTGAAATTTTGACGGTACAAATGAGTGTAAGGTTTCAGACAAACCACTTCACTGTATACTCGACACGTCCCTGCATCGTCTCCTTCATTAAGGCTCTTGTTTACAGCGTAAATACAAATTTATAAACCAATCTCGCACTATATGAATAATGGTAATGAAGCTCGGTAGGGAAGCGCGGGTACTACTTTCTCATTCCCGACAAAGTTAGGCAATGAATTGAAAATTTAGAGCACCGCAGCGGCTTGCTGCTGCCTTAAACTGATTTACATTGCAGGATCGGAAGTTACTTTTTACTTTTCCAATCTGATTCCAGCACACACAACCAAAATGAAACGTATTCAAAACAAAAGGAATCAGTACTAAAGATTTTTTACACAAAAATAATTGCCCAACATTTATCGATGTAACTTAAAATGTTAAACGGCTTGAAATATCAAATCACTCTTGATGCTACTCGTACAATATGTTCACAGGAAACATTTCTGATGTTGTAAAAGGGCGGGATTCAGAACCTAGTGGTTTAGCACTTTGTGTGAGTGTGACACGTCGAAACTGAAGCATGAGGGGATTTTTTTTTCTTATGGCCTCACGCCTCGTCGATGTCGAGGAACTTTAAGGAATATGGCCATGACGTTTTGAAAGAATCATCCCGGCATTACCCTGGAGTGATTTGGAAAAACCATAGAAAACTCAAATCTGGATGGCAGGACGGGGATTCGAACCAGCGTTCTCCCAAATGCGAGGCCAGATCTTTACCACTCTTTGTAATTATAGGCTGATTCGGTAACTAATACAGCAAACATTTATGTAAGAAGTAGTCCATAAAGCAAATTTGCTCCGAAAATTACTTTTTTGTAAGTTGTTATATTAATGTGTGTTCTTATTATACAGAATTTACAAACCGATTTAAGAAACTATATTCGTTCGTAGAGATTAATTATCAGCGAATTTTCACAAAATTAATACTTTCAGTTAACTCATGAGCAGACTGGCAGACTCGGTAAAAATTAATTTTGAGTCGTAGGGTAGTATCCCTATAGTTACTTGTTCAAGAGATTTTATGTGACTGGCTCTATTTTCCGAGATATCGCGTTCCAAAGTTTCCATGACAGCTTACATATCAAGTAGATAGTAACTCAGGCTTTGGAACTGGGCGTAGCATAGCTACCACGCTGCAGAATGGAGTTCGCACCAGGCTCGCTATAGTATTATTTTCAAGTCAAGCGCTAGGGTTCAAATGTCTTCAGTTAAATGTAGGGTTTTCCACAACTCTATTATAGCAGATACAGAACCTGCAGCACAAAATTTTTGAGACATAAAATGGGACACGCCAACAGTGCGAATAAAAACATTCTCTTCGTACTTTGTGGTAATGTTTGAGTGAAACATACATTGATACATTTCACTCATGTTAAGTTTTCTATTTATTTTAAAAAATCACCAAAAACAATTAAAAGCGTCCGACAGTAGTTTAAGGATAAGAAAACATTGCATCAATATTATAATAAAATTTAAATTTATATTACAGATGAATTTTGAATAATAGAAACGATTTTAAAAAAAATAGATAGTGAGAACGTGTGCAAACCCATTACTTCAGCGTGATAGCCGGAGATCATAGTTACTTAGCTGCTCCTTATTCTACTGACCAAGGTACTACTAACTTGGTATGTAAGCTGCTACGAAAACTTTGAGATGCGAAATCTTTAAAACCAAAGAGCGTAGTCTAAAACCCCTTAAATTGATCTAAATTGCATTCAAGGCCACCGCGTTTTCGTCGCTGTGTCTCATAATCAACGTTATGTTATCGATTTATAGTGCTAAATCATATACGCACACAGAGAAAAGAAAAAAATTATACAACAGTACAACTGAGTGAGCTGGTGTGGCTCACAGCGCTGAGGCACCGCACACTGGATCGCGGGAGGGAGAGTTGGGTTTCAGTTCAACTTCTCATTTTCTCCGATTTACAATAGTAACATTAGTTTTATTCCAATTAGATACTTTCAGATACAATAGTTCGTACTTTTCGTTTTAGCAAAAAATAAAAGGCATAATTTAAAAAATTATTGGCCACGCGACAAATTAAATCAAAATGAAGCAGCACTGCTCATCTTATTAATTTTTTTAAAAAAAAAACATGCTGTTGTTTAAGAAAAAATCATAAGTACTTTGTGATATATCTCATCAACAATCACATAAAACTAATGTAATCTTTCCCTTCATTAATAATTCTTACTGATTCAAGAACCATTTTGTAGATGAAGTGGAATTCAAACGCTGAATAAAGTTTTCCTTTATCATAAACGTGCTTTAAGGTGATTATTTTTAAGTTTATAAAAATTCATGGAATCTAAAGATATTAGCGCTACATTAAGGGAGATCATCAAATGATACTGCTTAATTAGGAGAAATCTAAAACGAAAAAATCAGAATTTGTTAACTTCCGACTCTTGCGTGTATTTGTTCGTGAAGTGTGGATGTTTGTATAAATTATCTGACGTGTTTGTGTCCCAGATAACTGGGTGTACGTGATACCCGTTACGACAGACAAGTGTAACTACACTCAGAATCATTGCACCATACACTTTCAGACTTAGATTATTTTAACTATCTAAAACAGTCAATCTTTACTCTAGTAACTATGATGTTTCCATCTAGCAAACATTATAAGAAGCACCTTATACCTAAATTGGTTTGGTGGTGAATCTTTGTTTAAGTGTCTTTTACGTTGTTTATTTTGTGTATAAAACAGCTTAGAGAAATTTTTATATTGACATTCCATCACGTTTACATTTTCCAGAGCCTCTGTGAAGTAAGTCCGTACTATGTGATACGCTGTAATTATCTGGACTGCCCGAAGTTTTCCATTTCCCGTGCCTGGTAGGTGGGCGGTAACATTCGACAACAATTCCGCGGTGCCATCAGGATTTCTGATTTTGAATCTTCGCAAAGTCAATCGACGATTTTTTTCATCTATGCAAAGGTATTTTCCTTGCAGTTTCTTGCCTAGTGCCAGTATGTAGTAGTGAAAACCTCCCATGCAAATGAAAGCATTTAGTTAATTCTTGTGTTCATTTTGTTTCACAGTATGCTCCACAATCTGTAACTCAATAGTACCAATCTTTTTACACGCTTTGCCTGATCTGTATGTATGTTTGTATCCATGTAACGGAATCCTGCAATTCAATTTTCACCCACTTCCAGATGTCCGAGTTGTTTGAAAATTTGCACACGTATAAAGAACCGGTGAAAATACAATAATTTCATAGCTGTGTCCTGCTGTTCTCATTACTTTGACAATAACAATAGGAAAGTAAGGGAATCTGTTAATTCAATTTCACCCACTTTCAGACATCCGAATTGTTTGAAATTATGTAGACATATTAAGAGCCGGTGACAATATAATAATCTCATAGTAACGTCCTGATATTATCATGACATTAACAGTAACAATAGGAAAGTAACGGAATGTGTTAATTCAATGCCACCCACTTTCAGAAATCCAAATTGTCTGAAATTATGCACACATATTAAGAACCGGTGAAAATGCAATAATTTCATAGCTTTTTTCACATTACTTTTACAGTAACGATATGAAAATAACGGAATCTGTCAGTTCTATTTCACCCACTTTCAGATATCCGAATTGTCTGAAATTATGCACACATATTAGGAATTGGTGACAATATAATAATTTCATAGCTGTGTCCTGCTGTTCTCATTACTTTGACAGTAACTGTAGAAAAATTGTCGAAAATGAAGGAATCATGCAACTGACTTTTAACCCACGTCCAGATGTTCGAGTTGTTTGAAAGTTGGCACATGTATTGAGAAGCGATAACAATTAAGTAATTTCATAGCTGTGTCCTGATATTCCCAATACTTTGGCAGTAAAGAAATCTTGTAATTGAATTTCAACCCATATGTCCAAATTGTTCAAACTTTTGCACATGTATTGAGAACCGGTGACAATACAATAATTCATAGCTATGTCCTGGTATTCTCATTACAGTAACAATAGAAAATCATATGAATGCAATGAAATATTTCATTTCAATGTTCACCCACCTCCTGACTTCCGAATTGTTTGAAATTTTGCACATGTATTAAGATCGGTAATAGTACAATAATTTTGTATCTATATCCTGAATTTCGCAGTGTGAACTAAAAAGTTAAAAATAAATGTATAGTTTAAAAAACTAAAATACACCCTTTTGTAGTAATTTGAACTAAAAGGTTAAAAATAATATTTAAATATAATAATTTTGTTCAGCAATGTTAGGATGTCCCACAATTCAGTATAACTTTTTGAATAAGCTTAAAATAATAATAAAGTCACTGATTTAAAAGTTAACTTTAATGTAAAAAATGTTCTGCACTTGTACAAAATGACTCACCCTTTACGAACAGCTAGCGATAAAAAAAAATTAAGAATGCTTCTTAAACCACAATAATAGGACGTCAACATGGAACCTTAGCTTCTGGCTGTTTTAGCTCCATATTAATAAGAAGTTTGAAGTTCCCTCCTTCATGATTTGTCCGGAGTGCATCGTAGTTCATACCTTAATTTACTTGAATGCCACCGTTGCAGCAAAATTACCCCGCGGAACAATTTCCTTCGCAATTCCTACAGACATTCATCCGTTGACTATTAATAAGACCGCGTTATTAATGAGGTGCAAATTCAGATAAAACAGAAAATTATTTATTTTTACTTTTAGAATGTGTTCTGTGATTCCATCTCAGGAAATCGCACAAAGAGAGAGAGGAAGAAAAACAGACACTACGTCGCCTTGAAACCACACCACTAGTGTTACTTCGTAGCTCGACTGATTACATAAAATACAGGCGAGTTCTTTTAATCTCAATGCTTCCTGTTATGCATGAGGAACTATGATCGTTAGGGATAATATTAAATTTACTGAAAAGAGCATTATTATTTTAAACAATACCCGTATATGATTATGAAGAGTATTTCCAGCTAAATATCGTGTTCGCTTCAGTAACAGTATACTAGGATTATGTAGGAAAGCTTCTACCAGCTTCACTTCTACCTCAATGAACGATTCTGTCAAAGTACATGAGCACAATCATTTAAAAAAAATCCTTTTAATATTTAAAAAATTCTATGCTGAAATAATTTCATTCAATATTTCACTATTTCTTTCATTCACTAATTCATTTGTGCGGTCTTCTTACACATAAATCAGCTAACTCTTTTGTCACGTTAATTGTTAATTCAGTAATGGTACAAATCTGGATGTCAAAAAAATGTCTTTCCATTAGTAGTTTCAGGTAACTGAATTTTTATATAAAAAATAGGGAACTAATAAAATTGTAGTTTAAAAAACTAAAATCACGCTTTCGTAGTAATGTGAACTAAAAGGTTAAAAATAATATTTAAATATAAACATTTTGTTTAACAGTGATAGGACGTCCCACAATTCAGGATAAATTAATTTTTTTGAATAAGCTTAAAGAATAAAGTCACTGATTACAAAATTAACTCTAATGTAAAAAAGCATGGTGTGTATTTTTTGTTGTTGGCTGTTTGTAAAGGTAGAGTCGTTGTCAAAAGTTACGTAGAGCACACCCCACGCTTTTTTAACATTAAAGTTAATTTTGTAATCAGTGACTTTATACTTTAAGCTTATTCAAAAAAATTAATTTATCCTGAATTGTGGGACGTCCTATCACTGTTAAACAAAATGTTTATATTTAAATATTATTTTTAACCTTTAGTTCACGTTACTACGAAAGCGAGATTTTAGTTTTTTAAACTACAATTTTATTTTTAACTTTTTAGTTCAGATAGTTTAAAAAGTATGTTTCTCACTGTTGGCTTTTCTCGCCAATCTCTCTTTTTCTTTGAGTTGTAGTTTCATTTTTAATTATTAGTCCCACGAGTAAAATACAATTAAATGGTCAACTCAACAAGAGATCCAATAGCAGGATAAACGAGGAAGGCTACTTTTCTATAATAGTACGAAGTAATATTTCGAATACTTACTATTGAACATCACGTTAAGCGACTGCAGACAAAGAAACCTTTCTGGATAGGAGACAGCGGAAGACGATCGTCTACACTACAGCAACCAAGGCTCGTAAGTCACACCCGGGAAACTGGAGAACGATGATGATGATGATGGCTATATTGGGTGGGAAATCTCCGAAGTGTGTGGCCGCCAAATGACGAAGATTTCTCGAATCGCACCTGTGCACTAATGTCGCTGCTGCATTTGCCTAACTCAGTAATCCCATCAAGTATAGGATACGTGTAGTTTAACTTGAAGTCCTAGCCATGGGTTATCCTAATCTTTTCCATTTATAATATCCGCAAAAGTGCGAACCGAAATCGGGATTCGAGCAGGGAATGTCTGCTCGCCAGTCACGCGCCTTAACCAACTAGGCCACAAAGACGATTCTGAAAGTGGGTGAAAATGAGCCACATCTTTCATAAGACGGTTAAATCACTTTAGTGTTTTTACTGTCAAAGTAATGAGATTACCAAGACATAGATAGGAAATTATTGGATTGTCAGCGGTTCTTAATGCATGTACAAAATTTCAGACAATTCTGACTTTCTGAAGTGTGTGAAAATTGAAATGAAATTTTCCATTACATTCAACCATTTTTAAGTTGTTTCTGACAACGTGGTGAGAGTGAAATTATTGAATTTTTATCGGTTCTTAATAAGTGTGCAAAATTTCAATCTATTCGGACGTCAGGAAGCGGGTAAACACTGAAATGAAAGATTCCATTCATACAACCATTTTTCTATTGTTACCGTCAGAGTAAAGAGAATAGCAGGACGTTGCTAAGAGACTACTGTATTGTCAACGGTTCTTAAAACGTGTGCAAAATTTTTATGTTTATACTGTCAACGTAATCAGCATATGAAGACATAGCTATGAAATTATGTATTGTAATCAGTTATCAATACATGAGCAAAATTTCAAACAATTCGGACATGTGGAATTGGGTTAAAATTAAATTTCAAAATTCCACGACATTCAACCATTTTTCTGTTGTTACTGTCAAAGTAATGAGCATAGCAGGATATAGCTATGAAATTATTGTATTGTCACCGGTTCTTAATGTGTGTGCCAAATTTCAAACAGCTCGGACATCTGGAAGTGGGTCAAAATGGAGTTGTAAAATTCCGTTACATTCATTCATACATACGTACATACATACAAGTCAAGCTAATATAAAGCGTATAAAAATACCTCTTGTGCTGTATACAGCAAATTTTGTGTTCGATAATTTTCACTGAAGCCTCAATGATAAGTAATATGGCAAGTGAGTAACAAACCGCACTTAACAAAAGACAGCTCGATAGCTCAGAATCCATCTCTGAATAAGGTGCACAACTTGGAAAAGTCTTATGCCATTCCTTCAAAACAATTTGCCACCAAAAACATACAACAATTTTTCTAAAAATTGAATTTGGCATTTTCGTTCATACAGCCAATAGTTTATATTTTTCACTGAAGGAGCAAGCCAAGATGTTGCAGCTTGTTAAGTTCCTCACATAGCCTGTTACCAAAGTAACACTTCTGTATTACGGAGCAGCGTATATCTCAGGCGCTCTCAGCATCTGTCAGTTTCACAATAAATAGTGGCGATAAAACTGTTGAAGCTCCATTTTAAATATTTCAAAAGTAAACAAAAATATGAAAATTAACATCTGATGGAAGTAATGAAAATGAAACCTGTACATTCTTATTTACTCATATACCCAAATTCACATTTGTATGTTAGTTTTCCTCTTAGTTTTCACTGTCAAAAATCTTGGTTGCACGATAGTATCATTTCTCCTCTGTCTTGGTAACCAGTCAAGAATTGAGTTGGATCTATTGTCTATTACATTTTGAAGAGATTATACAGACTTCTTATCAGTTACTCAATCGATACTACTGAAATACGATATTCAGAGTAGGTTTCCGAGTAACCAGAAACAGTTCTGTCAAAAAACGTCTGGCTCTGCGTTGTGACTGCCAGATATTGGTACTCATCTGCTTTTGTTCAAATAACATATAAATGATAGAATTTTCTTTTATTACCAACATAATATGTGATAAATTTAATTTTTTTAATGACGTATTCTTGAAAAATAATTTTAACTTTTACGACAGTTGGTTTATAGGAAGTTAAGGTTTATAGCAGCTGTTACTAGTAATAAATATCAATATAGGTCGAATAATAAAAGAAATGAGTCGTAATATTTCATGTTGACACTTTTAGTAAAATTCGAAGACATAGTTTATTATCAGCACTTGTAGTGACTTTGCGTCGTAATTCTGCTTCCACTTGGTATGTAAACGTCGAATCATCTTCACCATCATAAATTAAATACAAGTGATAATATTATGATATTAAGGAAGTTAAGTAAGATAGTAATAAGATAGCATGCGGTTGGTTTTGACAATAATATATTATGCAAATTCAAATTAGTCGTAGAAGAAGAAGCTCGGACCTTTCAAAGGGATTTATTGCTCCAAGACATATTTTTTTATTATTATTTGTACAGTTTACACACATTTAATATGTAACGAGAATTAATTTGCTGTTGAGACAGTTTCGTAGTATTTCATTACTTGATTTTAACATAAATATTCAATTTTAATTACATTGTACGTTTTCATAAATTGAATGCAATGTTGTTGAAGGCCATTTTTCGGCAGTTGCTGAGTAAATTAATTCATAAAATAACGCCAATACAACTGTATAATGTAGGTTTATTGCCGTACGCGTTTCAATTTAGCATTATGTCAAATAAGTTTGTAAATAAAATGTAAATGTTAAAATAGATTCGTCGCTGATGATGCCTCGAGGAGAGGCGAAACGCGTACGGCAATAAACCTACATTATACAGTTGTATTGGCGTTATTTTATGAATTAATTTTCATAAATTGTTCTGGGATGTTGAGAGCCTTGGTGAGAAACGCTGTTGGCACTAACCACTATGTTCCGTTTAGGTCTTTTTGGAGAGGTAACATGAATGTAAATTAATTTCAAAACACTTCCATCAGTATTTCTCTTCGTATGTGAAAGATTTCTGTGAATCTTGAGTACCATCTTCAATGCAACAAAATTTCAAGAGAAATTTTTAATGATAAATATGTTAGTCAGAGGGCACAGGACACAAAAACTTTCCATTTACTAGGATTTTAAATTTGTTTTCAACATCCTCGTTTATTTTTTTACGGCAACATAAATAATTTGTTGTTATTCTCTTCAACTAAACTTATCAAATTACTACCATGTGCAGATTTTGTCAGATTATTACTTCATTCAAAATTTTCAAATACAATATTCTGGTAGTATGGCTAAAAATGATTATTATTGGTGTAAATATGTGTAAATCAGGTTGCATTATTTCATCTCGTAGATTAAAAGGATGGATGAAAACTTTATGCATTTATCCACTTCTTAGTGTCCTCAGATTTATGGTTAGCATATCCTTCAATTTTCGTAATACTTAAAAAAAATCTAAGTTTACGTAAGGTTAGATAAGTATGAAGTATAAAAAGGGAATACTAATTTGAAGCTTTTGACTTTTCCCCTTCTGTCTTTAATTTATATCGTGAACGTAATGTTGATTTGCAGTATTTATCACAACAATATATTTCTTTTACAGCATCAGTCTGGGTGTAACCTTTTATACAGAAATTCTCATTTGTTTTAAGCTTATATTCTATTCAAAAGTAATAATATGCGGCATTAAGACCATATTTTAAAAATATTTTTCTTCAAGATTTCGTTGTTCCATAGAAAATACGTATTTCCTTTCGATAATTTTGTGACCATGTTATTCTACATACCCCGTAAAATCAGATATATTAAAAATCTACTAGTTTAGGAACATCTCACTGATGAAGGTTTCGCATTAAACGTAAATTAATTTGAAATAGTTAAGTGGTTTAATTCCTTTTACTCATACGGGGTAACCACGTTTAGAACAAAGAAACTGAAGGCAGAAATTGCTAGGAACTAGCATGTTTAGTAGTTCTTTGAGTACTCCAAATGTTGTGTTACAAGAGAAATAGTCACTCATTCTACTGTAAAAAATCGATTGAAGTAATCACAGAGAACTAGCTGCTAACAAAGACTTTCGAATGATCTCTCGTGTTGAAGCAATAAAATTTCATCTTTATTTTCTAGTAATAAAATCCACAGTGATGATGATTTCCTTTTCCGTATTTACTGGGACCCTCATGTTGGTTGTAGGAAAACACTATACAGCAGAAAGAGGAAGCAAAGTCACCGAAATATTAAATTTGCTTGATGCTTGTTGTTGTAAGTATATTTCGCTGTACAAGACAACTGTCAACTTTATTTTTTAATATTGAATAAATGTATAATATTTATAATGATTCCTTCTATACCAGTGTTTCCCAACCTTTTTTGGGTCATGTCCACTTTTAATATTTTTTTGCCCCCCATACCTAATTTTTAATTTAAAAAATATTTTGCTAACATCAAACGAAACTATACCTAATAATTATTTAAAGCACTGTTTTAAGAATTTGCTTTTTTGCTATATTTTGTATCTATATCTAGCATTGCATTTAAATAAACCGAAGAGAAAGCGGTAAAGTCGTATCAAGTCAATTTCTAAATTGCCCCCCTGAAAAAACCAAATTGCCCCCCTGTGGGGCGTGGGCCCCACGTTGGGAAACCTATACACTTCTGTACTAAACTGTTGCATTCTGTATCGTAGAAATGTTAAGAAGAAATATGTATAAAAACAAAAGTGTGACTGCCATTCAGAAATGGAAAAAAGAGGAAAAGAAACGTACTGACTTTTTAATTTTTTGTGAATTACGTAGAAAACGTAGTATATGCGTGAAAACGTTTACCAGCTTCCTCCATTTTTGGCCACGCAGTTTCGATAAGTGAGTTACCATGCGGGCATATCGCACCTGTGGAAGCGAGGTCGTTCTGTTACCCTCACCTGCCTACTGTTCATCATGATTAGGCGAATCCTTCGGTTTTTCTCACTTACTACCACAAAAAATCGTATTTCAGGCTAACACAATCAGCAGAAACGTGGTATAAACGCTTCCATCCCTTAAAACATAACTGCTTTTAATGAAGTGTTATCACAGAGCAAAGCCCTGATGAAATCTAATCTTTTATAAATTATCCTCTTGACTTTCAATCCATGTGCAGTCAATTTGTACACAAATAATAAAAAGCTATTCCTTATAGCGTTATTGGCCTGAAGATCCGACAGGGTTCTTCAGTCACAAAAGCATCAGTATCAATTGGCTGCGAAATCTGCCTTTTTTGTGGCCATGTAACATAACCTAACCCGATGATTCCTACAAAGTATGGGAGACCTACAGTTCTCAATTGAATCCAGCCGTGAAACTTTTTATCTAACTTTAAAAATCAAAGGTTAGTATGGGTGAAGGTCAGTTTAAGTGTTCGTAGGAATTTTAGCCGAGACCTGGATAGATTTAATAGATACTGTTTTCGTGTTTTCTCTTATTTATTGATTTCTTCTAGTGCATTTTATTTATATCCTAGTTAACAATCAACATTACGTCACATTTTACAGCAATTTTCATAGTGGTGCTAGGAATGACAGTGTAAATATAGCTTAGAAAAATAATCCTGCTATCAAAGGTCTACATCTTTGTGCTTGAAATCCGAGCTTCTAGAGCGCTGTAAATATAACAATTTACAACTCTCACACAACAATATGTAATCACCTCAGGCCTTCTGTTCAGTACGGCCTTTTTCAAATATTGTAGGTAATTCACATTCTTTTCTCCAGATATTTTTGTTGAATAGAAGTAAGGGTGTACCAAGGTTAAATATAAATACAGGTAAAAGTTTGTTCAACCCCAGCATGTTGCAGTTAAATAAACATCCTTACTGTCGACTGCGATGAAATTTTTAAATTGTATATATATTTCTTCACAAATATCCATTTGCTACATCCGTTTAAATCACAAACATATTTTACCAAACAATAAATATTCAAAGTGGATACCGAAATACATAATTAAGGAATAAAAAATAAATACACCGAAGTGTAAGTACGAACTTTCATGGAAATGGGATCCTTACAAGTTTCCACTTTTACAGAAACTTGCTATCAATAATAAATAAGACAAATCAGAATTGTTGCTCTGTTTCAATGAGCCTTACTGCTTTTATTCAGGTCCACTTACTATTACTGTTAAATCACATGTTAATTTGAAATATTTGAGCAGATTAACGAAAGAACAGACTGAAGAAAATGGTCCTCGCTATACGATCTTCGAGGGTAGACTTTAATGTCAAAGTAAAATTAAGAATTAACGCTTGAGTGTAATTGAAGTTCGAAACCGAAATTTTGGCACACTCTTAGACAAAAAAATTGGCATATGAGAATTGCGAATTTCGTGCAAAGAATTCTGTACAACGATTACATGCGAAGATGTTTTAATTAGCACTGAAATATTTCTGTTTACAATGTATTTCATTTGTAGTTAAATCTTTGATTTTCAGAACTTTGAAATAGTAATAAGAACATAAATATATCAAAAGGCATCTTGATACTAAAGCAATTATTAAATGCTTTCCTCAAAGGAGATGAGGGAAAGAAAACTTTGCTACAGTAGTAAGTAAAATGCAACTGGCAGGTTCCTTGAAAGAAGAGTAGAGGGAGCAATAAACCCCCATCTCTATAACAAACTGAGCATGCATAGAAATTTTGCTGGTAGGATTCGAGTAAGCTTTGTCGTGAAATGTATGGAGTGATATGTATAAATTTCTACTGTTATCTTGCCTCATCTGTAATAAACCAAATATTAATTTCGTACACAGACCAATTCCAAGAATCTAAGAATTCCATCATTAATTAGATTTAAAGTAGTGTTCATTTTGTTTCCTCTGCTCTCAAAGTGTGGTTTCAGGCCTTCAAACAAAAATAAATTTATTTAAAATTTTGGAAATCTATGTCCTCGAATTTGCTGAAAGATCGATACTTCTATTTTTAAAAAACAATAACAAAGTGAACTATCAGTCAATTTACACAATTCTTCTTACACCGAGGTACATCATTTAGAAAAAAAGAACCTGCGATCATCCTACTCCTGGAGGAACATAAGGGCACATTTAAATATTGTAACACTGTCGCACAGAAATCTCAACAATCTCAACATTAATAAAATGAAGATGTGACAGCATTTTCTCCGCTTCTCCAGCGTATAAAATAAAACTAAATTAATATCACCACTGTCTTTCATATGAAGCTGCGCTTGTGGTAGTTCATTTACTTTGATACACAACGAACTCAAGTTTTTCGGCACGATGGAACTGCCAGTTAAATTTGATGAGCTGAAATAGAACTTCAATTCCTTGCGACGAGACGTCGTTGGTTGCGGAAAAAACGAAAAAAAAAAACACAAACTGCCATTCTCGAAATAATCCTGCCCCATCAAGAAAAAACAAAGCTCCCTTTGCAGCAGCCAACAACACTTTGAAACACGAAACGGAGTTTCTGCAGTGCTTGCTAGTTATTGAAAGTGGTGTCGCGGACAAGTGGTTGAGTGCAGCGCTATGCGCACGGCCCTGGCGGTCGGTGTGTGCCGGGTGGCGTGCGGCTGCTTAAAGGGGCGCCGCGGCGGAGCTGGGGCATCCACGGCGGACAGCAGCAGCAGCAGCAGCAGCATGAGCCGAGTCACGTGGGCAGTCGTGCTACTGGCGGCGGTGGTCGTCAGCGCCAAGCTGGGAGACGTCCCAGGTGAGTAACAACAACCACCAATGTACTACTTCCCCACACTCATTAAAACACAAAGGGACAACTTTTATTTTCCGCCGGAAAGAGAAGTCCAATTCTGAAAGCGTATTACAATCAGTTTCACTTTCTACATGTTCAACTACTTCATGCTCTGTAATTCACAAATATTGTGGGAGAGACTTCATGCTTTGCACCAAAACTAACTCTGCGCTTTCCAATCCCAAATAGCAAGAGGGAAAAAAAAATACATATTCCCATGTGTAAGCCATCTTACTTCTCTAATCTTAACTCCCTTGTCATTTGGTGGACAAAGTATAACGACGCACTCTTAAATGAAAGAAGATATTTGCATAATCGCAAATAATCTCAAACGAAACCGTCGTCCCCTATTCGCCAGACAGTCACAACACAATCTACGTATAAATTCTGTTACGCTTTCGTAAGGGCTGTGGCAAATAGTCAGGAATCGAACGGCTCTCCCTATACTCTCTGAATCGTGTCAATAGACCCTTCCGATAAGGATCCCAAACTCCACAACAGTAATTCAGATGTGGACGCACGAGAGTGTTATAAGCTATTTCCTTCGTGTGAGCGTTACAACTCCACAAAATACGACATATGAATCCAATCTATAATTACCTTTACCTACAACGGAATTTATTTGCATGTTGCCATTCATAGAGTCATTCCAAAATAATATCCAGCTCCCGCTGAATTTCTAAGCAATCGTCAGAGCACCTTAGCTTTACATCAGCAGTGTGCATTTCGCAATAATGTAATTGTCAGAGAATACTTACTCCCCTGTTGCCTCGAATAGCAGCCATCTGTGACATTCACGTTGAACCCATTCTAATTCATTAATCACTAGAGATCTCCCATAGGAAATCAGTTAGCAAAGAAATGTACCAATTCATGGCAGTTCACTAATGATTAGGCATTTCTCGCAGGAAACTAATCAAGAAAGAGTATACAGTGTAAAAAAAAAAAGAAAGTTCATTTTTTTAGAAAGTTAATTGTATACATTGATAACAACTACAGCTCTAACTATGTATCCCAATTAAATTAATTAAGGTAGCAATGATAAAGCTCTTAGACAAAAATTCAAAAGATAATGTGTTTTCCACTTATTACCGGACCCTTTGGTGCCTTAAATTACTTGTGCCGAGTGACGTGTAGAGAACTGCCAGTCAATGATATTCGGTGCCCGTATATTACGTTTGGCCGAGAACACTTTCAAACTTTTCTTTTCCAGACGCACGTTTCAATATTGTCTCAATAAGTATACTCTTACAAACTAGCTTTCTCAAGTGCGAGTTACTTTCGCGCACTGAGGGTATCATAGAAAAATTTCTATTAAATTTATAAAAAATTTTTTTTTGAAAAATCAATACATGTTGTTTCAATGGATTTAATTATATGTATTGCGCAGTTTTCTTTTAAGCCGTATACATAAATCAAACATAAAAAAAAAGTTTGAAAAATGACAGCGTCTCTTAGAAAAATTTTGATATTTTTAAGACACTTTTATTTCTGATTTATGAAATTTTCCATGAATGAAACATAGAATTTTCTACTGGAAAAAATTACCTGAAGAATAATCAAATTTGTGAAAATCACTCATTTAGTTATTTTGCAAAAAATATAAACTCCAAGAAGATCGCTACATATTTCCAATAAACTTTAACATTCTACATATCAATGTAAATTTTTAAGGAATCTTCGGATCATTAGTTTCAGATATAAAAGGATCACGATATTTCTTTTCTTGGAAAAAACCTCGATAGTTAAAGAAAAGTCTAAAAATTAATATCTTCTTTAGTTTCCTACTAAATCTCATAAAATTACTTTAAAAAATGAATTATTTTTCAAATTTTTATCGTATATTCGCGTTAAGGCCAGTAATAACTAAAGAAGTACAAAGTTACAAATTTCTAACTTAAAATGTCTGAAAGTTAGTGTGACAGACGGACGGACATACAGGCGGACAAAAGAGCAAATCCGTGAGGCTTCCATTTCTCCCTTTGAAGGTACGGAACCCCAAAAATTTTATTTGAAGACACTAGAGGTAGAGATATCATAATGTTGTTTCTTTTTTTCGTAGCTGACCGGGATTTTCTGGTGAAACAGCGTGAAATTCTCAGGCTGTTCAACAAAGTTCACGAGCCCAATCGTTTCAAGGAGCAGATCGAACTTGGCAATGCTTATGAACCATCCAATAACCTCCAGAGATACAAGGTGAGTACAGTAACATCACGTTACATCTCAAATTTCCATATTTCTTTCATAGCACTGTATGCATAAGTCACCAAAATGTTACTATAATTCAGGTTTAAATAAATTAAAGAAGATTGTCAAATTGTCTTTCTGTTCAGTAAATCACTGATGAAAGTATAACTCTTTCCATCTTGCTAATAAACTGTATGGCTGAAAATAACTAACAAGTATTTGAATATAAATTTAATTATTTCCGTTGTGATTCAGAATAATGTCTGCGTGAGGAAAGGGATTGAAACTTCGAAGTCGGACTATTAGGATTTCCTCTGAACATATGAGTCATTTTTTAAAAGGATTCTCCTTGTGTGCAGGTAATATGTTCCAAAAATCAGACTCAGATCAATTGCTTGCTTCATAACACATTGCTGCCACATCGTTTCAGCGAAACATATAAAATGGAACACCTTAAAGCATTGTATTTGTCATTGTCACTGCAAATGCTTCATTTTTAAAACTTAAAAAAAAATCAGAAAAGATTTTTTTTTTACTTGATCATTAGAGTACCATTAAGACTTATTTTATGAAGATTTATTTCAGTCTGTTTGCGTGTTTTTTTCCCCAATCAATTATACGTTCTTCATTCGGCCATATCACATAGTCAGAGCGACGTGCAACTTTAATGTCCTACTGGCAGTTATGAGAGCTTCAGATAAACAACGTCTTTGGTGGAAATTGAGAAGGGTAGTATCACCCCCCCCCCCTCGCAAGGACGTAATGAGACTGCGGAGAATTAATTTAAGGATGAAAAGGAGACAGTCACCTGCACTCCGCAGATGACTGCAGACAATACACTCCAAATTATTCTCGAGTTAATTAATTCCTGCTGACTATTCTAGCAACAGTTTCACGTGGTTGTGTCCTCAATAATTATGTAAAGCTTACTTGACTCTCATAGTTCTACTTTAGCCTATAGCTAGTGTTGGAAAGAGGTAAAAACAACATAAAAGTTCGAATCCAACTTTCTTGCTAAGAGTATTTACTATAATCAAGTTAATGAAATAATACCGACATTCATTATTATACAATAGCCAATAAGAATAACGTGTTAGTGACTCACAACTTTTCGCGTTCAGCGATATTCAATGAGTATTATCTATTCTGAGGGCAATGGCAATGAAAGTTTTACTATTCTAAACCAATTTGTTTCAACTTCCTACCCCAGCCAGTGCAAGGTATCTTACGTGTAGCAAGTGTCATTTGCGGTAGCTCTTACAACAAGCAAAATGTTTACATCTATAGAATGAAGGTAACTTTTTTTTTTCTAGTGCATCCACTGACAAGTACAGATCACGAGTTGTGCGATTCGCGTAGGAAAAATTTCTCGAAACTTCCAAAAATTTTCTTCTCTCTGATGTTTTTTTTTTTTTTTTTTTTTTTTTTTACTTATTGGGATGAGGCTGGGGACAAGTAACGGGAAGGAATTCGACCATGGCCTTTTTGAAGGAAGCATCCCGGCACTCGCCTGGAGTGACTTGGGGAAACCATGGAAAACCCAAATCTGGATGCCCGGACGGGGATTCGAACCCGCGTCCTCCAGAATGCGAGGCCAAAATATTAACCGTTCACCCACCACGCTCGGTACACTGATGCTTATCCTTTTTCAAACACTTGTTCAGTTGCATGCATTCCTTTCGGCGAATCATTATAGGAGACCTGAGACGCTTTTATGCCTTTCCATAACGGTCGACGAGAGTTGGTACTGAAATGTCTTAAGGAATCATTTTCTTTTCTACCTCGATTGCTTTTGTAGAAACTATGGCTAACTGGTTGCGAATTAACAACTTATTTCTAGGTACATATTGTCTTTTAGATTCAGGTATGTTCCCTGAACATAGCTTCGTGTATGAAGAAGGTAAACCGAAAACACCATCTACCATTCATTATCCTTCCTGTTTCTAGCAGGAGGCTTTCAGCACTACCCATTTCAAGCGTAAGGAGTGATGGATATATTCCCTCGCTGATTAACGTGATGAGTTACATCATCTGACGACACTGTTCGCAATTAAAGGTGTTTCGCAGTGAGAATCATTTGCGCAATGCTATTTCTCGGTGCAGAACCCGTCGCCGGTGAAGCAGCTGGTGCGGCTGTACAAGGCGGGCTCGCTGCTGCCCCGCGGCAGCATCTTCACGCTGTTCGACGACGCGCACCGCCAGCAGATGATCCTGCTGTTCGAGTCGCTGCTGTTCGCCAACGACTGGGACACCTTCTACCGCACGGCCGCGTGGGCGCGAGACCGCGTCAACGAGGGCCAGTTCGTGTACGCGCTCAGCGTCGCCTGCCTCCACCGCGAGGACACCAAGGGCGTCGTCCTGCCGCCTCCCTACGAGATCTACCCGCACCTCTTCGTCAACTCAGAGGTCATCCACGCCGCCTACAAGGCCAAGATGAGGCAGGAGCCGGCCATCGTGCACATGAACTTCACAGGTAACATACGCAATCTCTGATGTCTCAAGCGCAGTATTACCCGCCAGTAAAATGTCATCAGATAAGAAAGAATCTCGGAATTCTCAGTTCTTGGAGATTGGATTGGGTATTGAAAACAATTGTCTCGGAATTAATAATAATTTCGTCTCTACACGTCTCTACTCTTTATGTGGGTGAAGATGTGACTACCCAATTAAAATCATAGATATACAACTCAGCACACAATATTTGCTTCCTATTCTACATATGAATAACGCTAAAAGTTCCACTACCAAAGTAAAATCAGTAAACAGCAGAATCCCAAAATCGGGGCCGCTTTTACCGGTTATACTCTTTACTTTTCACCTTTTATTTCGTCTTCTGCGGGATGATTAGACTTGGGAGAGAACTACAACAAGAGCGGGGATTAATTCGGTCATTGTATTTTAAAGGAACTACCCTGGAATTCACGTGAAGGGATTTTGGCAAATGATGAAAATCTGAATGGTTTGACGGAGCGTTCTCCTGAATGTCACACCCGCTCATCCATCAGAATCCATTACCGATTCTGGTTATTTCTGCTTGCCTGTCAGTCGATCCCATTCGTAAACAATCCCCCTAGCATTTCCTTTCCACCGAAATTAATGTTAATTAACGAAACTTCAGGTACATTCTAGGCGTTAGTTAACACTAATTTTACTCTAGGATTACTTGTGTTTCCTACGCCCGAGAAGGAATGGGATATAATCGTCTCTCTTTTTTAAAACTGTTAACTTTAAAGAAAAAAAACAATCAAGAAAGCATTAGATAATGATATACGATAGGCTTATCTATTTTCTAACAACAAGATTCATCTCACCATTGCAAAAGACTGCCTAAATTTAAATTGTAAACAAGAAAATTTACATCATTCGGCACGGACACAATATTTAAGACAAACCACGGAAAATAACGCTGGCTAAATACGAAGCAGACTGAACCTAATTAGGTAGTGTTGCCTGATAACTACCACGATTTAAATAATGATCCAGATTAGAGAATGCTGTTTTAGTTGATTTTTGTTCCGTAAGAAAAATCAATAGAACATAGTGTAGGTAACTGCCGAAATTTCCTAACCGTTTATAACCTCGTAAACTTTTAATGGTTGCCCGAAGTTGGCAACTCTGCCAGAACGGACAATTAAAACTTCGCCAACTTTCTCTGCTGCAAGCTTTGCATCTTTTCCTCTCCCCAAGAAGTTAAGGACCACCCGTTTCGGAAATTACCTAACTTAAGAGCTTGCGTGAACTAATTTACTGGAACGTAATTTTCTGCTGTGAGAACAGATTTTCATTTGTTGATTCGTAAATACGGTGTTTAATTTCAGTAACTCTTAGACTTCGACAAGTAACATTGCATACACCCTTTAAATAACGTCATAATTAAGACAGCGATTTGTCAAATCCACTGTTTCCATTTTATGACGCCATACAAAAATTTTCTTCAAATTCTCTAATGGCTATACGCCTCGTCAACGGAGGAGGCATTAGAGGCGGGAAAGTGGGGGGCGGAACGGGAAAGAGTTCTGCTAAGGGCTTAAGAAGGAACAATCCTAGAAATCACCTGAAAGATTCGGGAAACCCGTGGAAAACCCAAATTTGGATGACCGAACGGGGATTCGAGCACGCATCCTTGCGGATACGAGGCAAGGTCGTTACCGCTAACCCATCACGCTCGGTACGATGCTAGGTGCTTCAAATTAAGTAAATATCGTTATTTCATAAATTTCGGTGCAATTACAGACGGCGAAGACATCAAATGTTTCTGTTTAGACTCTCTGGTTTTATAAAACCACAGTACTCATTATACACCGTAATAAACACTCTTCCATCCTCTAATGAAATTTTCATAACGTAAATATAATGATTTAGATTTCGTATAATGTACCGTAGATTTAGTACATTAATTTTCACAAACTATCCGTTAGTTCATATTTAAAATCTACTTGTTTGTGGTGGCCTTCAGATTCTTCGCATATCCTTAAATTCCCATGCCTTACAATGTTCCACGTTTTATACAGGTACCATCCGAAACCCAGAGCAGCGCGTTGCGTACTTAGGAGAGGATCTGGGAATGAACTCCCACCACTGCCACTGGCACATGGACTTCCCGTTCTGGTGGAAGGAACAGGAATACGGCATCCCCAAGGAGCGCAAGGGAGAGCTGTTCTACTACATGCACCACCAGCTGATCGCGCGCTTCGACCTGGAGCGCCTCTCCAACGACCTGCCCTTCGTCGAGCCTCTGTACTGGACTGAGCGCATCACTGACGGCTTCTACCCGCAGACCACGTATCGCGTCGGAGGAGAGTTCCCCGCCAGACCAGACAACTTCGCCTTCCAGGATCTGCGCAACATCAAGGTGCAGCAGATGGTCGACTACACCCGCCGAGTTCGAGAGGCCATCTCCCAGCAGGCTGTCATCACCGTGAGTAATACAGAGAGAGCTCACACGCCACCCACCTCCTCCTCTCCCATTCCCTCTTCCGGCTTCTTCGTTCTTAGTACTCATGAAATGAGCATTGCCTTCCTCACTCAGAACACGTTGTGATAAATTCCCCTTGTTATTATATACAATCTGTTCCAGTAAAGTAACTTAAACAACATTTACTGCTGCTGCAGGAAGCGTATGTCTAAACCTATCTCACGTTTTTCCAATAGTTTCTTGCGTCTATTTTCTTTACAGTATAATGCAACCGCTTCTATTACTTTTGAGTAATTAATTTTCAGAAATATTTCCTGAAAATCAGCAAAACTTTGCATTCATCAAGTATTAGTAGAAGTAGTTCTTTTTAGTGTTTTGTTTGTTGAATTTTTCTGACCTGGATGTTTCTTTTGCATAAGAAAACCGGCGAACTGTACAACATCAGCAGCGCCGAGGGCATCAATGTTCTGGGAGAGCTGGTGGAGCCATCCGAGAGTTCCAAGCACCGCGAGTACTACGGAGCCCTGCACAACTACGGACACATCATGCTGGGGCAGATCACGGACCCCAAGGGCAAGTTCAACGTGAGTGCTCTACCCCTAACCAGTCTCAACATTCCGTTTCATTACAGCCTTGCGAACAGTTTCTGTTTCATTTAATCCAGGTTGAGTCAAAAACGACTTTACAACTTTGGAACGTTATAAAAATTTATTGAGATAACTAACAGTATCGGTAGATGTGTCATTTTGTACCAAACAACCTCAAGTTTCACATAAAATTGTCAAGTGTCATTTTGGTTCGATGTGACTACCATTAGTCAAGTGGCAAACATCCCAGCGGTAATCAATTTCTTCCCACTCTCGTTGCAGCAAATCGGGCGTAACTTGTGCAATGGCAGCGTAGATTCGATTTTTCAGGTCGTCCAAATTGTTTTGTTGGGGAGGAACACACGCACGAACTTTAATGAAACCCCAGAGAAATAAATGCAGTGGTGTCAAGTCTGGGGAGCGAGGTGATTATGTGATTGGCCCTTCATGGACAATCGACCGACTTGGGAAGGAACAACCCGTGTCAACAAAGTTCTCGTGCCAAGAGTATTGTAGGCTTGCTTGGAGATTCTTTAGCGTATTCGGTGCGAAATTTACTCCGAACAGTTGCTGGACAGTTCGTTTCATGAAACCAAAACACAAAGTCAGCACGCTCCATATGAGTGGAAGTAGCCATTTTAACTGTGCACTGCGCTGGCGCTCCTGGTGGCAGAATGGTGTATTGATGAACTACGTACGTCAAAATAGAGGTTGTTTGCTACGAAATTACACATTTACCGATTCTGTAAGTTATCTCAACAAATTTCTGTATCATTCCAAAGTTTTAAAGTCCTTTATGACTCTCCCTATATAATTCCACTCTAGAAATTCAGCGATGTTATAGCACATTCGTTGATAGATATCTTCGGAAACTTATACTGTATAAGACAACAAAGTGTATAATTAGCATTTCTTGGTTGCTTTTACGTATCTTGCAAAATCTGAAACTTGTACTTTTTTTAGTGCCAGGTTATATACCATTCTTGGTCATTAGAGGTCCTTATAAACTTGATTTACCATTTTTTTTTTTTCTTTCTTCCCAGAAATTATGGCATACACTAAATTTCAAGAACTCGTATGAAACTATTAATATGAAGCAAGTGTGCCAATCTGTTAAGTCATTTTAGCATATGAATCGTCTCTCTTTTGCCTGTATTGTTAATTAAAAATGAATATAATTCTCAAGGATAGATAGAATCAGATTTTGGAGATCAAGTATACATCTATGGCTAACTTACTGTGAAGTGTATATCCTTTGATATCCACCCGACTGAACCCAGAGCTGTTACTTATGAGATAGCATTAATTGTAAGAATTCCTCCTAAAGATTTTCAAACTGCGTATGTTTTCATTCCGAAGCCAGTTGAACCAACATTTCTACCATGACTAAATTGTGCCTAAAGAGATTTTGTATCTAATAACGATACGTAAGTTTCTTGTTACGGCATGGATAGCTCATTTCTGGGATATTCAAACTTGTTGCTGCCTCATGAAAACACTTAATCATGCAAACGACCTGAAATTTCAATGATTTCCACACAGCTCACGCGTTGCCTGAGTGATTCTTGCAGTGGTATTAAGTGTCTGCAGGTGATTAATGTCGGCAGACCAATTTCTAGCATAATGCGTTGGCCGATGGCCCACTGTGGAGTCCGTTACGGCCAGCAGTGCAAGAAAACAGGAGGCGTTTTTCAAGCGCATTGCCGCTTATTAAACCAACGCCCTACAACAAGTCAGCTTAACAACTTACAGTTTATCATAAGCAAATTAATTATTAGTTAAGTATAGAAACTAAGAGATTAGGGACCCAGTGTCATGAAAACGGTTTCTACTTCCGAAGCTTCATTCCATTATTGGTCACCTGAAATTAACCAAACCTGAAACCTTCGTTTCTGTAGTTGCATCTTCCTTCTTTTGGCTTCAACTGCTAAAAAGGCGACTAAATGTAATATAGTACATAAACGATAATTACCTATCATTAATTAGTCCACATTATCCTTGCTATAATATTCGCACTTCATAAGCTATTCTTCATGTCCAGAATCAAATTCTGGCAACAAGTCTTATTTAATCAATCTAAATAGTGTCAGTTTAGCTGTAGTATAATCCAAAACAGAGCTTTCCCCTCCGCTATGTTTAGCAACTGCATCTTGCGACTGATGTGTTGCAGATGCCTCCCGGTGTTATGGAGCACTTTGAAACAGCAACCAGGGACCCCGCCTTCTTCCGCCTGCATAAGTACATCGACAACCTGTTCGGAGAGCACAAGGACCTGCTGCCACGCTACACCAGGGAGGAGGTAGGCAAGAGTGAAGTGTTGAGCAATTAAATTAGAATTCCAGGGAAGTTTTTATATTTCACAGCTCACGAAAACTTATCGAGATTCATAGGACACATGTCTTTGATACCCACAGGACCGTATTCCACATGCAAGTCATCCTTCAGTCGAATTTTTTTCTAGCAGATATTTCTCTCTCCAATAAATCTATTTGCTTTCCAAGAAAGCATATAGATTTAATATTAAAGTTTCGGTTTGTGTTCTGAACATGCTGTTAGTAGAGCAGACAGTACATCTGCCGAACTTAATGGGGCAGATATTTACTAAAATGTATTTGCCATCTTAACAAGTAAAAAAATAGTTCAGGTTAAATATTTTTTTCAAAAAACCGCATCAAGGGGTTTGCAGTTTATAAGACTTGTGTTACTAGCCTTCGTAGTTGCAGGACGTAAGTAACACATGTTTAATTAAGTTAACTAAATAATTTCGGCAGGGACAACAAAAATGGTGTTTTAAAACAGATATATCTAGAATCTTTGTTTCCATAACGATAATTAATTCCATGTGCATTTCGCCTCTGTAGCCACTGGTTAACCTAACAAGGCAATAATACTGGTGGAATAAACCTGCAGTATAAGAGGTGAAATATGAACCACGGAAAGCTTCTAGCGTAGTTATCGTATACAAAGTATATTTTGCCAGAGCTAAAGGACGGGTGAAGGATGGCGAAAATCCAAGGTCGCGTTTTGAACCAGTCATATACATCATCCAGTGAGATACCTCCTTTTCATTTTAATGTCAGGTAAGAACATTACCCCACCCTAATATAAGATCAATCAAAGGAAGATGATGACAGTATATCCGTATTTTGTACGTCTTCCAAGTCCGTTATCGGATACCCAGACTGAAATCCATAGCAAATAGTAGTAATGAATATATAGAAATAAATAAGGTCATCAAATGTGAACGGGATGTGGTAAGTGTGACGCTATCTGCTGTTTGCAGCTGGAACTGCCCGGCACCAAGGTGGAGGAGGTGACTGTGGACCCACTGGAGACGTACTTCGAGTACTTCGACGTGGACCTGCTGAACGCTCTCGACGACACCGAGGAACTGCCCGACGTGAGCATCCACGCCCGAGTGCGCAGGCTCAACCACAAGCCGTTCACCTTCCAGGTGAAGGTGGAGAGCGAGCAGGAGCGCGTCGTCACCGTCAGAGTGTTCCTCGGACCCAAGTACGACTGGTTCGGACAGGAGATCCCCATCAACGACAAGAGGCACTACATCATCGAAATCGACAAGTTCGTCACTAAAGGTCGGTCTCCACTTCTCACACTCTGATAGCATTTGCACTTTAAAATTGATTTCATTCATCCATACCATTAAGGCACTTTAAATTAGATAATTTTCAAAAGTAAGAATTTGAAAGCATCGATTTTTTAAGAATAATTTAAACACCAAAATTGGTTAGTTAATCACGCTATTGACACCATTTCATCATGAGAAGTTCCATAAAGAAGTAGATAAAAGATTTAGATTGACAGGTGTTGCTGAGATTGGCAAAACCTGTACTGACTAGTTTTGTATGTTTAGGAACAGACTTAAAACCAACAAAGTTCCGAACATTTCTGGCCCGCAAGTGATATCTTCCAGGAAACATCACTCTCAAAATGAGAAAATAAAGCGACCAATAAAAAGCCTCTTTTGTTTCATTATACTGAATTTATACATCTTCTAACGTTTCAACGAACTTTTAGTATGCCTCGTCATTTGTCTTTAATACAATTATCGTTGTATAATCCTCTTCAGTATATAGCTTACAATACACAGATATTTTGTTTTGATTTTTTTATTTAGTTTCATTTTTTCCTTTGATTTTTCAATGACGGAATCATTTCTCATGATCAGTAAATACTTCTGCTTTGGTACTGTCTACACTAATGACGTTTAACACCGAAGGCACTCTGAGTGGCTGACTA
The DNA here is from genome assembly GCA_031002005.1 of Vandiemenella viatica. Taxonomy (NCBI): domain Eukaryota; kingdom Metazoa; phylum Arthropoda; class Insecta; order Orthoptera; family Morabidae; genus Vandiemenella; species Vandiemenella viatica. The sequence goes on from JARYHS010008074.1 coordinate 348,749,946, forward strand.
TTGCTGTTGCAGTGAACGCTGGTAAGACCGTGATCGCCCGCAAGTCCAGTGAATCCAGCGTGACGATCCCCGACCGTGAGACGACCAAGGTGCTGCACAAGAAGGTCGAGGAGGCCCTCGCAGGAAAAGCCGCGCTCACAGTCAACAAGGTACTGATGCGCCGTAATGATAAATCATAAAGCTGATGTCTTCCAGTAATTCAAACTACCTGTAGACTGTGATAGAGGATTTTTTTAAAAAAATCTGTTTATTTCCCTGGCGGAATCCAAAACAACGAATCACATTCGCTTGGGTAATCGCAGTGATTCGTTCCGAGTTCCGCTGGACTAATTTTCTAAATATCGTACCTCATTGATAGGTTTTACTACAATAGTCGGATTACATCAGTGTCTGACAAATAGTTTCTGAAACTATTATTACATACCACCAGTCCCGATTGCTCACTCTGCCGTTCTGTTGCAGGACGTGCGCCACTGTGGATACCCCGACCGCCTGCTGCTGCCCAAGGGCCGCCGTGAAGGCATGCCCTTCACCCTCTACGTCGTCCTCACTGACTACGAGAAGGATAAGGTGAGTACACAACGTTTCTGTGACGTTACATCAAAGAATCCTTTTTACTGCTGACGAATATCTCAAACCCCAGAAGTAATATACATTTTTTAATTACATAATAATCCCCACCCACATACAATTATTCTGGAAAACAAATACCTTTATGTCATATGAATACTTATAAAGTAAGCACGGCTACTGCCTACATTTTAAGAGTTTCTTTTTCCAATTTTCAAGCCTCTAACCATACTAAAGTCCTTTTCTGCATCCTATATATTTCTATTCCATTTCAAGTAAATTGTAATTGCAAACGTATAGAATTCAAGAAAATACATAGACTTCTGCAGTTGATCCTTCAGTTGCTGTTGCTATTGAGGTTTAAGGGCGCGTCGACAGCGGGGTCATTAGCGTCTTAACAACAACCGGCTTAGCAATGCTCCTACCACTAACAATTTGAAATAGATGTGCTTCTAACTTCGACATATTTTGTACCTATAGTTGACACACATTCCACAATCCTAAAATAACATCCGGATCAGAAAAGAATAAGAGCTGAGATCGATAGGAAACTTGGCAAAATGGGGAGTAAAAGTTTCTGTTCAGTCATGTCTTATGCAATCAGCTAAGCAGCAGCTGCAGAGAGTGCAGTGTGCTGGACCAAGCACTGCTGGTCTGTCAACACGACCTCCGGTCCCACTGTGTTTGTCCGCGTTTGATTACCTCGAACGCGGCTAGCCGTGGCGCTGTTATCGTCTGGGGACTGCCCAGCTCCACACTGTACTACTAATTACACTAATTGAACCCCACAAACTCTTTCCGCCCAGCAGTGCTGTTAGCCAATGCTTGCGTCACATATCATCAAGAGTGATGAATTACCTGCGACAAGATAAATTACCTATCGGTGGCAAATAAGTGGACTACTCTTTTTTTCTGGCACCTGCTGTTCCTAAAAGTGTCTCATCGCATTATGGTCAATCAATATTGTTGCTTCCATACGATCTACTTCAAAACTGAAGTAACTTACAGATGCTCTGGCACTTTATTTAAAAGAAAATGATATCACAAACAGAGCTCAGTTGAGTATATCTGATTATAACTTGGTGAGGCTGGAAAACGAGTGGTTAGTGGAACATTGAGTTACTACGTATTTGACCAGCGACAAAGTAATTGCTAGTGGGCACGAGGTTTACGTAATCATTCTTGATGGAGATTTTCACTCTCCAAATTAGTAATTTCATTCCTCCACTTAAATAACTTTAAATCAGTAAACATTTGTTTAACACTCTGCAACCCTTTCAAGCGAGCATAACGGCTTTTACAAACGAAGTAAAATTGGTAACAGCTTCTATGCTTTCTTCAAAAAAGACACATAGTGAATAACACTTTCATTTTTATCATTATTCATACATACATCATGGAACGAACAAACGCTTGACACGAAACGAACTAGCAATGAAGATCTCTTGGCCCAAGTGGACTGGCTTCTTCTTGATCTAGGACCAGAAGACAATATAAGTTACCCCCTTGGTGCAATTCTGGGTCTAGACGTCGCGTTTTCAGAAAAATGTATATTTTTATCAAAGCCCATCGTCTATGTTATCCTGCGTCTTTCCTCACACTCTTTCGATGTATAGAAACCCACCCAAATATAACGATCCCCAGTTTGGACAAATATTGAAGATGTCCAGATCAACAGCCCTGTAATTTCGGCTCCATTAAAACATTTCTTTCGCAAAAAAGAATATGGAACGTAGATAAGTAATATAATTTACATTAATTTATTGTAATGATATTGCTGTGACTAAGAAAAAAAACAACGTATAATGCATCTGTCTTGATAGAACCAACGAATTAGTTTGAAACAGTAGTCATTTTTCGTGTCTTTGATGAAGCTGATCTTCGTTCTTCACTTGCGGAAAGTTCGCGCCAGTGGTACGGTGTAATTGGTAGTCTAAGCACGTAGTGTCGCAATGTGTCAAGTTCACGGGTGGGGACTCACCGCAGTAAACCACTGTACAGGGCCTGACACACATATGTGAGACAATGCAGTCGTGCTACTGGCAATATTGCGCACCCGCCTCACTGCATTCTCGCGTATACAAAGACTCAATAGGCAGACGTAGATAGACTTGTCTCGGAAGTATGAAAGGCGAAGTGACGAGTTCAAACTTTGTCAGAATTTTACCTATCGATTTGAATTTTTTGACTCGATAAGGATCGAACCAGAAATACTGAACCAAATAGTTGTTTTAAAATTATGGAGCACGTTTTATTAATTCCCTCGCCCTGTAATCTAAAGAACACGGAAATGATCTTTTTTAATTGTCAGTGTTAATTGTTTGAATAAATGGTTAGATACTTTCCTATTGATTAAGTGGAAAATAAATGTCTTCTCATATAACAATATCATAATTTGTAAGCTCGTTTCCCTGCTTTGCAATAATGCTGATATAGCATTATAGTAAGAAACTCTAAAAATAAGTATATCACACACTTGAAAGAAATCTTGGTGAGCTGACATTCAAGGAAGATAAAGCGTTTCGGCTAAACGTTCAAAATTATTTCTCCGGAACTTCATATCCTTCTTTTTTTCCCTTCTAAAACAAGAACGCTATGCATCATTTGCTTCCAATCCGTTTTCCTTACTTTTTTATTTATTAATTTATTACCATTTTGCTGTTAAAGTACCTACAATTATTCCTTTATTAGTTACCTCCTCTACGTTCCCCAGCAGTTTCCTCAACTTCCGCCCACTACTGTAATGCTCTGTGCGTTGTTCTCAGGTGAATGACCTGCCCTACGATTACGACTACGGTGGCTCTGTCAGCTACTGCGGTACCCTGGGCGAGCGCTATCCAGACGCCAAGCCCATGGGCTTCCCGTTCGACAGGCGCATCGACCAAGACGACTTCTTCACGCCCAACATCTACTACCGCGACGTCGTCATCACCTTCAAGGACACCCTCTAAAACCAGCAGCATCTCGACTCTGCCACCATTGCCCCCGAAAACGAAAATTCGTTGAGCTCTCATCGCTCAGCAAGTACTTGAATCTCTGTGAATCGTGCTTCGCTATAGACTTTTCTACTACCCAATGTTGATTACTGTTTTTCAGTGGTTTTATACCATGTAAATCTTTCTTAATAAATACCTATATTTCTATTATTTTTTCTTCTTAATTGTTTGAATCCCATACCTTTTCCGCACAAAAAAATTGAACAATCAGTTACTCATTTTACTCCACAAGCAGTAGTACACTGCGTAGGAGAATCTACATCTCTTTAAACTTTTTTTAGATCTCATTGTACAAAAGCCGCTTCAACTGAAAACTTTGTCAATCTATAAGGAAAAAAATAATAATATTTTACAATCTTGAAATATAGCACTCTTGCCAAAGTGTTTGTTAACATTATAAGTTACTGATAGTCACCGTAGTTTATATCAGTATAAACCATAAAAAGGATGGCACTTATAAAAATAGATAACTCAAGGCTTGGTTCTATGTATCAAATTTCCAAGAAAAACAACCATAAGACACCAGAACAAGGCCACAAGACTGTCCCGCTGTTAGAATGGAAATAGTGATAGGTGTTGCCTCAAACGCAACAAACAAATAAAACTGAAAACAAAAATAAAGTCTATAGTTCACTGTCCGAAAGATGAAGGAATACGATTTATGGGAAAGGAAGTGGTAGATCGTCACCTCCTTTGCGATGAATCATATCGAAATGCCTAATATCGGGAATAATTCGGAGAAATGAAATGTCCTGTAGATAAATGTAATAAAATAATACAGTGGCGTGAGAGAATGTTTAAAACATGAAGCATATTGATTTTTAATTTTCTTGGATGAGAATTTACTGACTATCACCTTAATTAATAGCACATCATGAAAATCAACCCACTGAACCAGTTCTGCAAAGTTATATACTTGAAAGAGAAACATAAATAAGTAATATAACAAGTATAAAAAGTTTACTTAATTAATTTTATTTCCTAAAAATATTGTATATTTATATTGTATTGTTACAGCTATTACAGAAAACAAATCTTCAGTCATGAGTAAATTTCGAATTTCCACTATTCAATTTAGACTCAAAAATTAAAAGTTCTGTCTTTCAGCAAAAATAATGGTAGGAAATTAATAGATGCTTTTTTTTTCCTTCCTCTGAGGAAAAGTAAAAGTAATTTGCTGTGTCGTTTTTAGATAGCGTTGTTACATTCAGTATACATATACAAAGTTTAATAAAAACAATGGTTTATCAATAACCTTCCGAAACGTATGACAGTCGTTCATCATTTTCTCATGAAAATACTAATATGATTTTAGACACATTTATATTTTTTACTTCTAATCGTTTGCAGCCGCCAAACTAACATTTTCAAAACTAATACAAAAATAAGTTATAATGAATACTTCGCTTGGGTTTCCTAACAAGTGGTCACTTGTCCACTCGATACAGATTTATTGTTATTACTGGTGGCTGAGATAAAGTAATTTCTGTACACACTTACTTTTGCACTGCGCGTATTTTTACTTCATTTTTTTTTTCACCGCTAAGTATAATTTGTTTTATGATATTAAATTTGTTTACCATACCCCTCGATAATTTATTCCGGTTCCTAAGTCCCTAACGAACAAATAATAAATTCCAGCACCATAGTGAGTGAAGTCGGCCTCTTTAATATTAATCTTCAATCCATACCTAGATATATATACTGTACTGATTAATTTGCTATTTACATTCCTGCATAATTTTAATCGTATTATATGTCATCTGGAAACGCCCTTTCTTCTTGTTGTAAACCAACAACAAGATCATTAATTAGTATAACGAACATCTATGATCGCACTATTTAGTTTGGTCTCCATTGTGCTCGTAATTTGAGATATTTTTCTCGTAACTCATTAATTACATTTCACACCCTGAATAAATTTTACTGATTTATAAACCACTTTCTTTCCTCACAGTCATTCCTGCTATGACTAAATATCAACCTCTCCGTCAACATATCTATTACTGAAGTCAAGTTCTCAATCCTACTTGTCTTTTCTCCTTCATGAATCTGTACTACTATGGCACATTTTATATTGTCTAGTTCGAAAGAAGTCTCTAGAGTCAATGTAAACAATATTTACAGGAATGGTACCAACATTCCTTCACCATCCTTGCATTGCAGTCCCTAATCGTCTCAACACATCAATTATTTAATATTACCAATAAAAATTAATTGAATTTTGTACGTACGTAAAAAGAAAATCTAACCCAACACGAAAGTTCTTGATCGGAATTAGAGATAAAGGCATACAAATTAATTGCTTTACATTGCAATATCATCTGCATTAAGAGTTCCTCAGCATAGTGGCTCGACGTCGACGAGGTGTAAAGCCATAAGTTAAAAAAAAAAAAAAACATGTCGATATAGTCTTCTCTAACGGGACCTGAAACTAACAGAAATTACAAGAGTGAAACGAGACATAAAATCTATTTATAAATATCGGAGTCTAAGAACAGACTGAAATAGAGTTTATAACACCGCCATAAAATACAGTAGAAGTAATTATGGTCACTCTTGGGTCATAGAAGTTGTTATTTATGTGAAAATTTTTGCTCTGATGAAGTTACTAATCAACTTGAAGGAAACAGATGATATTTACATCAAACTGTTAAAGAGAAGAAAAGTTTTCACCGATTGTTGGGGTAAATAAAAGCAATCCAAAAGAAGAAACCACATAATGATCACTAACACACGTATGGGAATGGAAATTTTTTTTTTTCTGTCATCAGTCTCTCGACTGCGAATTCACTTCAGTCAAACGCCGGGATGGTTTCTTCAAAAGACCATGGATGAATTCCTTACCATGACATGCCCAAAGTATACTTCTAGCCCTTACTAAAGAAAAGCGTTATTTGATAAAAGTTAATCAGATTCTTACACACGTATGATTTCATCTCTGTGCCCAACAATTTACTTTTTTTCTCCAGGCCTCAGTGTAAGCTATTCAGTGTGGTAGCTGTAGAGTGTTAAATGCTTTGATATTCAGGAGCCGTTGGTCACATTGCTTTTAATACGATGTTACAGGATATTTCAATAGAATTCGGCATCAGTGTAATATCTATGTGTATCGTCACGCTTCATTGCGTGCAAATTTATTTCGAGTGCTACAAATCGCCACTAATTGAACTTCGTATTTCAGTAACTTCTCACGCAGGCTATACTAAATTTTTATTGTTTATGTTGGTTTAAAGCTCTTCCATTAAAAAAATTTCTATAAAATTCTAAAATGTGAAAAATTACGAAAGAATTGGTAACATGTCTAACTGAAAATCAGAAGCAAGTCTCAAAAGAATCGGTGATATGATGCCCATTACAGCCAAGAGCCTTAACATGTGTCCATTCCAATACGTCAAGTTTGTTAAATAATAAGAGAAAGTTTACACGAAACGTAGGTGTCCACGAAATATACGCGTAATAATAAGTATGTGATAAAATTGTTTTTTTGTGTAGTTGATACTAGTATGCAAAAATAATTAATATTTATTCATTTTTGAAATTATACTTTTTTGAAACTTCTCCGAGACAGCTAAACATTTCCGTCAGTTTCAACAATTTCAACTAGTATAATAATAAACAATAGAAGTGATTACCATTGGGAACATACGAATAAACTCTTATTATACTGATGTGTTACGGTAGCTTATTGAAAGAAGGGTAATTAACGTTCAAGATGGTACAGTACATAGTCAATTACACGGGTCCTTTCGTAGCTCTTTTTTTTTAATAGCTGTGTTTGAATTTATAATAATAATTCAGAAATAAACTCTTTAAGAAATAATGGCTCGGTAGGAAAAAGTGTCGGGGCACTCCTAGTTTTTGTATTTTTCCTTTTTTTATGGATCTGTTCCTATTCTTCTAATTTTAGGTGCTATGGAAATGTTTTAAACCCGATCGCGCACATCATTTTTTTTCTACCACTCCTTGAAACTGCTATTAGTTGGTCAGATTTTATGGTAGTGGATGACCCACATTCATACTTCTGTATTATTCACAAAGCTTTTCTATATGCAATATTTGAAATAATGCTGTTTGGTACGTGTACGAACAGATTGCTTTATTTATTTATATGTATGTAAACTATGATGTAAAACACCTGACTGAATCACAAAGTCGATTTGTTACAGTTTGTACGACTTAAACCTTGTCACCGAGTTTATATGATTAATCGTTGTAAACGTTGCTGATATCAAACTAAATTATTTTAATGGCATACCTTAAGTTTTCTGGGCGCGAAACCTATCATTGCTGTTTTTAGTAATGACACTTTTTGTGTAAGCCTATTTATACTAAATTATACATTTCTTTACTATAAGTTTCTTAAATGACATGTGCATTGGTATCAGATTTTGAACCTGAAATAAAGGAATTTTATGCTTTAAAATTCTGATTGGATGTGAGGGATACCCGCGGAATAAATTAAAACTATATTATTTTCAATGAAGTGGTGCTGAGTAATTTCCAGTGCTTTCAATACCCATTTCCTATGGCATGCTTCAAGTAGGTTAATCAAATTATTCTTCTGCTGATGGCCCCTCCTGTCGGAGTTTTGAAATAATTCCAGACATGTTGATTCTGAATTCTGGTGGTTGGAGCAAGAAACGGAGTGTTTTGATAACCTGTTGATTAAGTTGCTGTCTTCAGTTCGGATCCTGGTCTTGAACATAGTTTCCCGGACCCTTAAACTGTCATTCATCTCTGGCAAAGCTTTGTTTCACACCAACACGACCTCGATGAAGATCATTCCCTCATTTCCAAACAATAGAAATAGAATATCGGTCTGTGCTTAGTAGTCCAAAGATAGACTGTGGTTGTAAGCAGTTTTTGTTGACTTTTAAAAGCAATATGAGCCATTTCAGCATAAATACCGAATATAGTGGAAGGTGATTAACAATCTTCTCAAGCCTGTCATTCAGAATGATGGATGTTCTATTGCGGACTCGGTTCATCAATCTGGATTTCGGTGTTCTATTGCTTCCCAAAATCATTCCAGGTGAAAGCGAGAATGGCTCCTTAACAAAGGCATGGTCTCTTTCCTTCCTATCAGTTGTAATACTTGTGCGTTCTGTCTCCATTCATTCGGGCGATCACGTAATTTCTCTTCTGGAGTTAATCTTCAATGCCTAACGGACCGACACTGTTACATTTAAATTGTATACTTACTCAAGTAATTATTTCCTTCGTAAAACATTTCCAAAGAGATTAAGATATGCAATTCTCTTTTTGAAAATCCTTACGAGACTCAAAATTAAAAATTCTCCACAAGAGTTTTTCAATGCTCCTGAATGTGTAAACCACAGCTTCACAGGTCTCCTGAGGTATATGGTACAGAAAATAGTTCATTAATCCAGTATAGATACGCCAAGAAAGCACTTTACCTTACAACGGGTTGGGTAACCCTGATAACGTAGCCCTTTCGGATATGTTGTATAAGCTGACCCTCTAATGAGAAGCGAAAATCTCAACCTTCATAGTCCTTGATTGTTAATACTTACAAATGATGCAGTGACGGGGTAAAAGTGAGAAGGAAAATTGGATATCTGAAACGGGGCTAGTGTAGTATCAGGTATTAATGGTTTTGTGGAGATGATGGAGAACTGTAAAACTAGTCGAGAGATCGATAAGAAGAAAATTAATAATGTCTCCATGGCCTCAAAGAAGCAAAATGATAAACCGCGATCCAGGACAGACTGCAGTGTGAGTTTACCTAAATGTAATTCGTTTATCAGCTAATAATAACAAAGTAATAAAATACGGTGAGATGTTCTCGTTTCTTTTCGTAATACCCTATCTTCCGTTGTTTGTCTAACGTAACATAAAGCAATAACGGCAATATGTTTGGATGTCCAATATAGCAAGACTCTAATTGCTTCACTTCGAATCAAAAATCTTAAGCCAAATCGACTTAGATTTTTTTTTCTACAGACAAACTTGAAGGAATTGAGCTATGAACTTTTGAAGGAAGCATCCCGGCATTTGCCTCGAGTGATTTGGGGAAACCATGGAAAACCCAAATCTGGATGCCCGGACGGGGATTCGAATCGCCGTCCTCCCGAATGCGAGGCCAGAATGTTATCCGTTCACCAACCACGCTCGGTCTACAGACAAATGGAATTTTTTCTGACATAAAATAATAGTGCCACCGTATAGTCGTATACTTCATAAAATTGTACTCTAATAAATCTTGATGACAGTTGTTAAGTCAGGTACGGTTAATAAATGTGGTGCTGACAGTATATACGCAGCGAAACTCATGGGATACCTGTACTGATGCTCATTTTACATTGACATTCAGGAGGTAACGGTGAGGAGAACTGCCACTGCGACGGATGTTAATCTCATTCCACCAATTTGTAAATGATATCTAATATTGCGAGACTAGTATCTGTTCTTCATTTCAGAAACTGTGCGACATTTAAAATCATGTTAAGATCGATCTTTGAACTAACACATATAACCGTCTTACAGTTCCACCAATATACTGGGGTAATCCGAAAAGCACTAACGTTTAAGTTAATTTTGTCTATTTTTCAACATAGTCTCCACTGCGCTCCACAGACTTCTTCCATCGACATTCAAATTCTTTCATTCCCTTCTCATAAATGCAATTCTCAAGGACGTCAAAAATTATGAAACAGCACATATGATGTCTTCATATGGCCTGTTATGGGTTTCAGATAGCATTTTTTTTTAAGTTTCAGAAATAGATGGACGTGATGGAAACAGGGGGGGGGGGGGAGTATGATACCACCTGAAGCCTACTGTCATGACCTGCTGACTTGCCAATGGGAGGTTTATGTCTGGGTGTACTGTTCTGATAAGACAAAACATTTCATGACAATTCTCATCTTCTGTTGTCATCATACCAGTACAACTAAGAGACCTTAAGATTATTTATAATGGTCAGTTTCCTGTTACGAACAAACAAACCACCTGGAGGGTAATGCACTTTTTTTTACACCTGGAGTTGGTTCTTTGGCAGGTTAATTACTGAAGTATAATTGTTTTAGAAATGAATGGAGGTTGTATATCTGTATACGTTTCATTAATTAACAATGCAAAATGTTCTGATGTTGAATTTTTTATTCAGCATTTCTTCGCCTCCTCCTTCCTTCCAAGGGTGGACTTTGTTTTTGTCTCAAAGAAATAGTAAAGAATCATAAGCAAACTATTTTGAATAAAACTGAGCACTTACTCCAGATTTTTTCATACTTCGCTATTTGTTTCGCTCTCTGTGAAACTGGGATACCAGGTTTCGATTTTTTTTTTTATTTTGATTTTTTTTTTCATATCCTCCTGAATTTTACACTCCACAGTCACACAAACGGCACTTCATTCACAATTTTTATTCTCCCTGCACTTATAAGTTCCACTCTTTTAGATTCCAAAGACATTAATGTTCCCTATAATGTTGGATTATATGAATACTATTCTCTGAATTCCACTTAAACTTTACGCTCGCTACTGCCTTTGTCAACATTCAAGTCTCACCTACCCACAAACATTCACTTTGAAAGAATGTCGGCAAATGTTTCACGATGTTGCGTATTATCTTTTTGATCTTTACCGTTATAAATTAATTTATGAAAGTACAGGATCTTTCGTTGTTTCACAGCAACAACATAGTGTAACACAGCGCAACACAAAACAACTTAGTACAACAGTTGTCAACTTTTCATATTGCAACGTGTCGCCTTTGAATTATGCTGCACAATATTGCCCTAAGTGTAGATTCGGCTTTGAAAATAATTATTATAATAAGGCACACTAAAAATACAATTTAGCGAAACGGCGCCCGCCATATCTCAGCGAACCACGAAAATTAACCGCTAACGTGTTTTGTACTCCTCGTCAAATGCGTAATTTTGAGACAAAAAGTTTCGGCTACCATGTCTCAAAACATTAATTGTTTTTCCTGTACACTGCTGTCAGAATTTGAAACCATAGACCAAGCCCTGCGAGTAGGCGGTAACGCTCTGGAGTGGCCTTCGGGAGGACGCGGGTGGCATCCTGATTTCTGTTTTGTATGAATTTTCGAAATCTCTCCAGGCGAATGGCGATATGGTTCCTTCCAGAAAACCGTGATCGAATTCTTTCCACTCTTGGAATCTAGTCCTACCTCTACTCTAATGACTTTGACGTCGACTAAACATATAGCCAAAAGAAGAAAGAATGAAAGAGCACAAGAGCAAAAAGTCAAATATAATATTAATAATACAAGGATCAAAATCAAAAGTCCGCTTTCACAAAAAATCAAGTTTTTGCAAAAATAAATTTATAATGCCACAAACATCGAATAGCAGCAAAAACAAAAAGTATGCAGAAAAAAATAACTAGTGGGGTAACCAACATGTGGCCTTAAGAACGGGAGTACGAAACCTTTTCTACCGGTACGCATTCAGAAAAAAATCTAACTATGATTTTTAAAGTTCAATTTCTCCTAAACGGATATTCATCAAGACAGACGGTATTAGATACTTGAGGTATGATACTATTCCCATGTTCGCACTGAAATGCTCTTCTTACAAACTTACATGAATCAAATGTATTTAAGTCACAAATAATTTTAAAGTTGAGATCAGTTTTAGATTTCCTGGTCCGGCGACAGATTACGTACAGTCATAAGGTATGAGCAGATCCTAAGCTTTCAAACCGCGACAACCCGAGCTATATCTGCTCGGTAGTCTTTACGTAATACCGTAACAGACAGACACATAGATGCAGGTCGCTATAAATTTACATAGCTGTGCCCGCGACTTCGTCACGCGTGATTTGAGATGTCTGCTGTTAAATTAAGGGTAAACTATCAAAGAAATATTGGCTGGATAGGTTAAGAGAGGGAGCATTCCTGTTTTTGCCCTTTTCTTGGATCTTTTCCTCTCTTGAATTTACTTTGTACGCTATGCTTTAATATCATTTGAGCGCATCATTTGTTTTTACCTCACCTTGAAACTACTTCTAATTCGGAGAGCTTATATTGACAACCTACCGTACAGTCACTCTTCGGTATTGTTCACGTGGCTTCTCCGCGTGTGTTCAAACAGATTGCTGTATATGCATTTTTTTTATATTTTTTATTTTATTTTTAACTGTGATCTAAACTCCCTAATAAAGTTGAACATCTTACTGCGAGTAGACATTTCGACAGTGAGAAAGCTGAGCCTTTAAAACCAAATGTACGTTAGTAAAGCGTAGCTTGACTGACAAATTTATTAGGACCATATCCACACCAAATGTCAATCAAAGGCGAATTTTACTTATGTTTCATTCTAATAGATGGCTCTGGAGATTAACTTCCGTTTTTGCTCATACTTGCAGGAATCCGCTTAACATTGTCGGCTGGAGCTTTCGCGCAATCGAAATGCCTACCACACTCCAAAGCCACCAATCGGTATGAATTATAAGAAAAAAACATTTCGCGCCACCTCAATACTATTTCGTGAGTATGGCTTTAATTGGTCCTGTGGTTGGTCCGTAACGATGTGCTTAGTTCATGCCTAGTATTTTATATACAAAGGTAAATATTTAACAGTTCGTATGTTTGTTTATGGTAGAATCTAAAGGTCCCAATTTAGTACTCGTATTTTCAGCTACAATACTAAGTTTTATATAGTAATACTGCAAGATTTTCTGGTACAAAAATTTCATGTTCAACAACTAACCATTTTTATGTGTACATATTTATTTGGAGTTCTCATATTTTTGCACCAGAAATAGCAATCAAGCATAACTAGGGACGTGTACGGATAAATTCTTGCCATGGTTACATAACGTATCGTCCCAGAATCGCTGTATGGAGTTTTCTTGATATTACAAACTATAAACGAGCGAGCTTGATGAGCGATAACGATCTGGCCTCGCATTCTGTAGGACGCTGAATCCCGGTCCGGCGATCCAGATTTCGGATTATCATAATTTTCCGAAAACACTCCAGGAGAATGCCAGGATAGTTCCTTCAAAAGACCATGGCCGAAATCCTTCCAGTTCCTTGCCGCCAGTCCTTTCCCGCCTCTAATGAGATCGACGTCGACGAGGCGTCAAGCCATAAGAGAAAAAAACTGAATGTAATTTTTAGAAATTGTTGCAACTAGACAAATTAAAAGAATTCTGTTTTGAACCATGATTCTCCGTGAACAGAGGCTCTAAAAGACAACCTCTTCAGGATACTAGTCATACAATAAATAACTGTGGATGTGGGGTATCTAACTGACGTAACTAAATATACCACATTCTTTTTCAATACCTTTATGGATCATTTCTATTTCATACAATAATGAAAGGCCCCAGATGCGGTTGTAATGTCCCTTGGTGACGGGATATTTATGCGTGTGAATTTCACGTTTCTTTGGCATCGGCGAGAGCCAGGTGACTCATACCTTGCGCTGAAAGACCGAACGATTTATGGCAGGCCGTAAAGTTAAAAGCTTTACGCATTCAATGAAATTCAAAGGACAGTATAGGGACTGTGCCGAAATGAGGATTTCCTGGTACAGTTGAAAGTTGAAACTAGAGAAACGATGCTTCGGAGAAAAAGTCAGGTTTCGGAACACCTCTGTTGGGTACCAGCGAATCAAACTGTGTTACGAACTTTTAGAAACCATAAGTTTTTTATGTTGCATGAGGAGCGCCAATGGAGATAGTGGACGACCCGCCAAACGCTGAGACTCGCTGAAATTTCCCGCGTCTGCTAAGACTCGGGAGCCTGCAAGTTTTCAACGGAGCGAACAAGCGGGGGAGAAGACATTCTGTTTCTGGCCAGCAAACAATCCGCACCGGCGCACCCCGGGAGATCGCCGGACAAGTCTACCTGCGGGGAGCCAACCCCCGACGATGTATAGACACTCTTGCGTCATTCAACCCTAGGCAACGCTCTGAGATGAGAATCATGCTCTAAATTGTACAAAAGAAACTTTTAATATTCAGTTCTGTTCAATAAACCAATCAATTTTATATTCAAAGAAAATAATAGGTGTTGTAAACCCTGCTTTCAATAACTTCCTTTCCAATGTACCAGTATATCATTTGGTTAGATGAAGATTTGTGTTTTTTAACGGTATTTTAAAATTACAATTGCTTTGATTAAAAGTATTTCAGAATTGGAATGTCGCTTCTCTCGGATAGAGATTCTTGGCGCCTACCCGGGATTAATTTTGTAAATTAACTTATTAATTAATGCATCTCATTATTTTATTCTAATTTTAATAACGTCATAAAACTAGACATTACACGGTTCACAAGTTAAATGATTTAATGCAAATTGCTAACATCCAGGCGTTTCTAGATTCGTAATTGCACTATTTCTAGTAAACGGTGTTCAACAAAATACAAAACTTTTTAAGTTGGACGAAATTAGACACTGATACTGTTCTTACACTAAGGCCAGATGGCTCACCGTATTCCATCCTTGTATTTCGCACGGCATCAGTGGTGTATTGGCCAGAAACATGGCCTCACGTTGCTTAGGTTTGAATCCTGCTTAGAGAATTTATGGTTTTAAGTAGCATTTTAGTTAGCCTGATGTAGTATGATAGGAGGTTTAATGCACTTGAAAAAACACAAAAACTTTCATTTGCTTCAAACCGTTGAATGATTTACTTTTTTTAAATGTACTGCATTTTATTAATGGCACTACCATTTGTGTAAATATGAAATCCTAATTTTTGCTGATAGATGAATCTAACTATGAATGCAGTTACCGTTAGATCGCGTCATTGTCGCCAATTTCTTTTTTTGACAGCTGACAGAGATTTTCGACTCACAACAATACAAGTTTCATACGACAGTGTAGTTTTCAATAATGTTGAACATGTTGAGTTTTGAGCCTACAAACTAGGATTTGCGGACATCGTTGATTTTCTGTTACCATTTAAAGAAAACTGCTGCAGAATCACATCGAATGCTTGTCGAAGCTTACGGTGAGCGTGCTCTCGGTAAATCTCATTATTTTGAGAGCATTAAAAAATTCAAAAGTGGTGATTTTGAGGTGAGAAACGAAGGCATGGCTTCAAAAGGATTTAAAGAGGAATTTTCTTCTTGTAGCAAAGCGAAGCATTGCTGCATCACATCAACAAAAAAAAAACCTTTTTAATAAAACAACAAAAAGCATCCTGCAATCTACTGAATGTAAAAATGTGTTACAAAGTAACTGGTGTTAGCACTGGCACATAATGTGGAATGTCGCTGTTGGGTCTATCATCACGCACACGACCCACCAGTGTGGCTTAGCGCGCTGAGGCGTCACACGCTGGGACGGGGAAGTTCAGCGGGGCCGCGCATGAGCCCAGCACCGCGCGTGTCAGCCGTGCTGACTCAGGTTTCAGGGGACCATCAAGGTGAATGCCGGGACGATCCCCTATTTCACCAATATATAAAAAAAACACTTATCACACACAGAACATAGTAACATATGTCGCAGACAGATGGCCACACTTTACTTCCACATTAGTACTTAGCATGGCCTTGCAGTAAGTGTAAAATGCTTGGTGTCAGCAGGGGCATACGGTCGTAAATCCAAAGATACAAATTTGACGATGCCAGTGATGAAGAAAACACATCAAAGGCAACAGGTTCCAAATGTTGGAAAAAGGTGGTGAATAAGATGATCATGAATACTCGTTTGGACACAAACATAGGGATTTCTTCAGGTGTTTTCTCCAGTAATTTAAGGAATATCGCTGATCCTTGAGAAAAGTCTGAAAAGTTCTATACCTCGGCCACAGTTGGCGATGATACCAGAAAACTGCGAATCGTAAAATTCTCTGAAAATTTGTTGATAATCGGTCTCTACAAATTAACACAATTACGATACAAAATTTTGTATATTTATTTGGCTATACACATAAAAAAGTGAATACAATAACATATAGCAGAGGTCTAAATCATTAGAGATTTCCTCAAGTAATTTGGTGATGGTTCAGTTTGGTACCCATAAATAGCTAGACTAAGTACCAGACGTGTTGTCAGCAAATTTGAGTGTAACATGCGGCTTTGTTTTGATTTTAGCTTTAAAAACGACTAGAACTTAATTTTGTGAAGAGCTGTAAAATGATTCAATTCAAAATGGTACATTACTAATCAGAAACTGGAATCTATCACCTCTGAACAAGATGATGAAAGGTACGCGTTGTTTCGGTGTCGTTGCTGCCCTAAAAGCTATATCGGTGGATGACTGACAGCTGTATTCCACTGATGTGAGTCAGTGAACCCCGTTCTGCCGTTGACCGCAAACTGTTCTTACATAAACAGCGGAGTATATCTCGTGACTGCATCACTTGTTATGACAGTCTTTGTATCTTGGTACCGTACTTGACATGAATTAATAGCATGACACGAAATTATTTGCGCACCTATATAACATGAGTTCCAAGGCTCATTCGAGTGACTGAAAACAATCTTCTAAGTTTTAATAACGTTTTTCAACCAATTTTACTCCACATCTCTACTTGGTTCGACTTGTTCCTCAGTTACTTGTTTCATGTGGTTTACTATCTGACCTCCTATACGATAAATGGATAAGGTCATTATTGGCAGGAAGATAGGAATCGCAAAGGATAACTCTACCGCCGAAAATTTTGGATTTTCCACTCATTCACCTTTTTTTTTTTTTTTTTTTGCTTAAAATATTGCCGCGGAAAGTGCATTTCCAAACTTTTTTAATATTATTATTTTAACAAGGGTGTTAGCAGCTGCTGCTAGTTCGAAGTTGTTTCGCATTTAGGCCTATCCACAGTTCTCTTTAAAATCCAATCCTTTATTTAACGTACGCACTATATTAATTCGAACGGAATTTATAGTTAATTCCCCAGGCATTACTCTACCCGGCGTCTTTGGCGCTACGAATTCGTACCCTCCACTGTCCATTGATTTCTAACTTGAGAGAATCCTGGCATAGTTTACATGAACAAAGTAAGCTTTTATTAGAGGTGTAGGTTAGTTTGTCATGTTATGTGTGATCCCAATACACAAAGTTCGTTTCATTCTGCCACAGAAGGCACCTAAAGCCTGGCAGAAAAGGTATGTTTATCAATATGTATGCGGATGAGTGTGAAAGGTTTTATGAAGTGTAATGTGTTGATTTTAGGTGAATATATCAAGATGAAGGAAAGGAAAGGGCGTAACGAGGTACCGGCAAATTCAGTCCCACTCTGCTGAAGAATACCTAACAGGCCCTCATCCACATCCGACCGATGCGACTACTCGTAAGGGACCGTGCACAAACTACGTGGCTCGGTCCAAGGGGGGGGGGGGGTTGGCTGGAAGGCTACGCTGGGCTACGTGGGGGGGGGGGGGGGGTTCCGGGCCAGGCCACGTAGCTTTCCTTTCATAACATTTTTCACAGTTAAAATGAGGAACAGAACTCCCAACAGCGTGTGAATATTTATTTCCCTCAGTTAATTATTTATTTACAATAGCCTGACAAGAGAAAACAGTACAAAATGTCTTCTGGAATCAAAAGAGAAAAAAGCTACGTGCTACGTGGGGGGGGGGGGAGGGGTAGAGGCAAAAGCCACGTAGGACTACGTGGGGGGGAGGGGGGTTCACAGGAGGCCGAAATGGAGCTACGTGGTTTATGCACGCTCCCTAACAAACGGCGTCGTATGCCATTGCACCACACGCACTGCAAGGAGGTCCTCGTCCCGAAAGCTAAAAATCTCTTTTACCACTCAAATCAGTTAACTCCGCATTGAGTCCGACTCCTTCATGAAGTTTTAGCAGCCTCGGCCATCGGGGTTGGAAAGTCATTTTAAGAGCACGTAATAGTAACGTGAGGTAAAACCGAGCGAAGGTTACCTTCAGCTTACCCATTTGTGCACGTGGATTCGCCCCGCCTTCTCGCCGTCAACTTCTGATTCTTCCAGTTGACGTCTGCGAGGATTGACTGGGAAAAATACTTAAGAACATTCTAACTAATGACGTTGAGGGAATTGAAATGAACTTCAGAGATGAGATTGATCTCGATAAAACAGCAAGTGAAATGATACAAATAGCTGGTACAATATAGATATGTGCAGAAGCGATTTTTGCTTTCTTATTATAGCCAAATGGCAAAATAAAATTATGGGGAAGTTCGGTACGAGCATCGCCCTTTGGTGTACGAAGTGGTGAAGTAAGTTCTTATACTGCCTAAACCATTTGCCCAAGTAGTAGCAAGTTTAATGTATGGTCTTCAGAAAAACACTGCGTCGAGAAATGGTACAGAAATGCTCTGTGCTCTGTTGCGCCATAGTGGGGATGACTGTTTTTTATTGGCTATCGCTCATCACGTGAGGTGCATGTGGGGCTCCAACTGGCCAGTTGGTGACGGTTTTTCGAGAAGATTCCAGAACTTCACGGACTACGTCTCCCACGCTAAACTGCTGTCCTGTGTATCCTTGAATAAGGGATTCATGTAACTGAGTACTCGGTTTCATGCTCCACGCGTTCCCACCACACTAAACTATTAAAATCTACTCAAATAGTTCCGACTTGGAGATTTCAACGGAGGACCTTAGTAAAAAACGTATCAGTATTATTTGTTTCAGTATTAAACTAGTCCGTATTTTCGTTAGAAGTAATTTTCAGTCATTAAGCCCTGTCAAACAAGTACGGAACAACGGAAGCACCCGCTAGTTTACCTCGCTCTGTTTAATAGCTTTTGTGTTCATTGGTAGATGTATTTGAATTGTTCTGTGCTGTTACTACCCATTTCCATAATAAAAGTGACAGCTATTTATTTAAAGATTTATTTAGCCTTGCAAGATTGGGACTTTCGTACTCAAAGCTACATCGTATCAGATATATCCTATGACTGTACATCTTCTGGTGTATGTATTATTTTGTAATGGAAGTGTTTAATGTACCATGTATACTATGACTGTACATCTAGTGGTGTACTTATTATTTTGTTATGCAACTGTTTATCTGTAAATTGACAACTTTCCACATCCCACAGAGCCAGTCTCTTATATTGGGATCAATGGAAAATGAATGTATTGTATTGTATTTATTGTATTGTATCAGATGTTTATAATACATAATTTACACCTTAGATTAATTAACAGTTTACAGTACTTATTCCACACTATACTTAAATTAAATATGTAACTAAAATTTTGGTTATATTGATGTGTAAGTGTTGAATCAGTAGTGATGGCTAAGAGTAAGTGAATAGTTGATTTTCTTCAGAAGCTCTTTTCAGGGGATGATTATTCCGCAATCTAGCCGCAGCATTGAAAAAGTTAGTGAGACAATGATAACACTAATTCATATGAAATTTGAGCATGAAATCAGAATTTGTAATTTCTATAGGTTTAGTGATATTAAAAAAAAATAATAATAATAATACTTCATGGCAATGTTTGCTTTTTAGCCAAGAGAGTACTGTTTCACAGTTTAAAAAATCTGCTATTTTAATCATTCTTCTGTTATAAAATATAAACAGATATATTGTTATTAACTTTAATTATTTCATTAATAAACAAATTAGAAAAGGTTAGAAACAAAGCATTTTACTGTTCGTCTTTCTTTTCATACTATCTTTCTCTGAATAAACCTCAAATATATTTCACTGCCATATTTTCGTTGTACTGGCCTAGATAGTGACGTTCGAAATCCGTAATGTCTGGATGAAAACGTTTTGTTCTTCTGAATATGCTCCGATATTATTTTCATTTTTCTATGTATTCTTGCCTTACCGTCGTTTAGCTGGATTCACATCGCAAAACTAACAATCTTAAACGTGATTCTTGGTACCAAGGTCAGTGGATACTAAGGGTGTATGGTGGGTAGCACATCCCTCCCGGGAATTTGAGAGTGAACGAGTGTGCGACGTGAATACAAAGAACTGAGAGAAAGAGAGAGAGCAGACAAGTTGAGCATAATAAGCCTGCTCATTCCCTCATAAACCAGGACACGAAGACATACGCCGGAGGAGAACAATTGTTGAATCAGTTCAGTTCCAAAAATTCAGTGCGCAGTACAATTTTTGTATTACACAATTAATACTGTGTAATGATAAATTTAAATAATAATAGTGGGTTTTTGTACACAATTAAAATATATTATTAAATAAATCATGTGATAATTTTTTAATATATTATGTAGTTTTTACTCTTATGAATTTCTCTTATGAAATTGTTTGAATTATTTTTACTATTCCTTTTGGTTAAGATAACCGAATGACATTTCCGGAGAGGATGCTTCCATTTTGGTCGCGATACCAACCTAAAATAAATATAAACGTCAACAAATAAAATAAAAGAATAAAATACTTACATAGGAATTATGTAGCAAAACATAAATGTTTCTATAACAGAAAAAAAAATATCCGAATACCTACAAAAACACTTTATTGATATCTCTGTGATTTGTGGTGCTGCTATCTACCGTAACGCGCTTAATCCTTGTTGGCGCCAGTGAGTTAAATTATTAATATCTCTATGTTAAGTACTGCTGCTGTTTACCGTCTTGTCTCTGAACCGTCTGAACCTTCATAGTTATCATTTTTGTCCTTTAAGGGTCAAATTTCGAAAAATTTCTTTCTTAATTTATAATGTTGCCTGACTGGAGGCCTTAATCTTTAAAATTATACCTCATTTCTCGATTTCAGTCCGGTGTCAAGAGAGATAAATGGTTCGTGACAAAAAAACACTTTGTAGAAATAACGATAATTTAAGGGTGGAATTCTGAAAAATCCCTTTCTTAAAATATAATGTGACCAAAGAGGAGATCTTAAACTTTTACATTATACCCATTTTTTTTATTTCGGTTAGGTATCAAGGTTGATAAATAGCTCGTGACAAAATAGAACCGTTTTAGAAATTGTCATACTTTTGCGCTTTACGGGTAGAATTCGAAAAAGTTCCTTTCTTAAAATATAGTGTGACCAAAACGGAGACCTTCATCTTTAAAATGATGGCTCATTTATCAGTTTCGGTTAGGTATAAAGGGAAATAATGGCTTGTTACCAAAAAAAAATCCTTTTAGAAAAAAAATTATATGAGGGGAGGTTAAATGGTCCTCAGCCAGACGGTTGGTTCGATCCTCACGAAGGAACCCTACTACGAGAGGTATCAGTTCCTTTCATCCTTGCGTAACCCAACCTGTTAATCCTACCGCGAAGGCGTACCTACAGCTTAACATGAAATTCCAGCGACGGTATAGTTCTGACGTACTTCACATTACACAGCAAGCTGTGCCAAAGGCGAAGGTCCGGTTAAGGGCCTTTGAATACACCACCGAGACAAGGATTCGATCCAGGGACCTTTCGCTCTCTAGTCAGACGTCTGTACATCCACCGGACCGCTCAAAGAGATGATAGTGAATGGAAAACTAGGTATCTTCATGTAATACTACTGACACAAACTTCCGTTCCACTGTAATGTAGTTACTGTAAGATGTGAACAAGATTTTTGATGCTTAGATTCGTTTCTCTCGCATGCTGCGTCACTGTTTCCTGTCCTTCCTATGGGATGAGTGGTTCGAATTAAATGCGGTTTCTGTCTTACTTTGTCCTCAGTTTTGTGCTAACATACTTCAGGAACATAATCTCAAAACCAAATCGTCGGTCAGGCATAGCTGATTTCGGTTTTCCAAGGTTTTCAAAATCACTCCGGGCGAGACCTGCATGGATATTACGAAAATACTATGGACGAATTCGTTCGCTTACTCCTCTCTCAGCAAGGACGGGAAGGAATTCTGTGATGATCTTTTGAAGGAACCATCTCGGCAATAGCCTGGAGTGATTTCGGGAAACCCAAATCTGGATGGCCGGACGGATATTCGAACTCGCGTCCTCCCGAATGCGAAGCTACAGCGTTTTTTTATTAGGGCTTTACGCCTCGTCGACGTCGGTCATTAGTTGCGGAATGGAACTGGAGACAAGGAAGGGGAAGGAATTCGGCCATGTCCTTTTAATGGAAGCATTCCGGCATTCGCCTGGAGTGATTTGGGGAAACCATGGAAACCCAAATCTGGATGCCCGGACGGGGATTCGAACCGGCGTCTTCCCGAATGAGAGGCCAGGGCGTTAACCGCTCACCCACCACCCACAGTTCTAACAATACTAACATACTTCACAGCAGAAATTTTGGGCAAAGTAAACACACGCACACACACACACACACACACACACACACACATATATATATATATATTAAGCGGATGTCAGTGTGACTTATCAGTAATCAATTTTGTGCCTCGAGTTTGTTGTACTGATAATAAACTATAAACAGCCATGTCCGAGGCCGGAGTCAGACGACCTGTTACACACAGACAGCCGTGATCAAGTGGGCCCCATCGTTATCGAATTCGTTAAATCTGACTAACGAGGCAGCAAGTCAAATTGGCAGATTACATCCTAAAAGAAGACGAAAACAGGACGGTTAGTACTACAGATGTCCAGTCGCGGGTTAAAGTTTACAGATAGCAGACAGCCGGTAGCGGCCGCAAGGCCAGGGTCATGCACACCGTCCTGTCACTGACCTGTCAGGAGTCATTGGCACTGCTCAGCCGAGAGCACAAACCAACAACTACGCGCATCAACTCGGGCCGTTATGAAAACGGTTATCCCATCTCTCTTATTACATTCTTTACGGCACGCGCGTATTTCACTGATAAACATGTTTCTCCGTCTCAGGCTACAGTTACTATTTGAACAACCTTTAAAAAGAAAAAAAATAATAATTCACCGTTACGACTAGGGGACTTCCCTTTCTACTTATTTATAAGAAAGAGTTACCTACTGTAATTTTTTTTAAATTTGACAAAGACTTATTAAGTACATTATCTTAAAACATTGCCAGTTCCAATAGTACCAAGACGACTTGTACGTAGACATCGTTCCGAAAATACATAAAACGTGTTGAGGCTAATGTATATGAGAGAAGGCGGTCTTTACACTATGTCCGAGCCGAGCCATGTCAATTAATTGATACCTGACGTTTCAGCCAGACCTCTGAAGAAAGTGGCTGAAACGTCAAGTATCAATAAATTGATGCGGTTCCATCCGACAACCAAGATAGCATCAACAACGACCATGCGCAACCATCATCATCATCACATGATCATCATTGTTTATGTTAATGCGTCTTTCAGTATCTTATGTGACACACATGCCCACGGCAGGATTTGAACCGATGACTTTCAGCACGTGGAGCTAGTAGCACACTAGCTCGCACGCTCCGAGACCGCCTAGGAGCAGTTGAAACTTAGCTACTTTCCATGGTCACAACTCCCGATTATCGCAGCGCAGGCTGGGGCAGTACCACACGTAATATAGCACAGCGTCGTGCAAAGAAAGACGCATTCAAAAATGTTCATAAAACCCCGATTAATATGGAATTACACTCTACGATTCTACATATTGAAATATTGACCTGATTACATTTCCGCTTCCGACATCGTCCCAAAACCGTTATTTGATAGTGGTCGAAATCGGACAAAGGTGAAGAAGGGATAGTGATAATAAACAATTACACGGTAGTTTTGATTATTATGCTATTTGCTTTCGTTTTGATGATGAGATCCTACTATCATGATGAATGAAATCAGAGATACACTACCAGATCAATGAGTGGACGCAGACAGCAAAACAATGAAATCTCACGAGTAGACGAGGAAAAAGTAAGTTGATGCGTTTGCTCATAGAAAGCCTGTAAGGCTCTGTTGATCTGGAGAAAATACTGTAGAAGACCAACAATTAATTATGTATTGGAAGTACAACCCACTATTCAGTTTACGAGGAACTTGTCTACCAGGAAACAACCTGGGGTAAATTTTTAACCAAGTCATTAGAGACCTTCTTTGAAACAGCAAAATTACATGTAAAGATAAATCAATCATTCACTGAACTTACTACATGGTAATTTGATCTATGGTTGAGGGATACAACGATTTGGATGAAGTAGGTGAGGACAACGCAGACTACTGAGACGAGATTTGTCAGAAGGAAGAAAGGTAAAACGAGACGAAGCAGAATGAGAATTCTATATATAAACTTTGCCAAAGTTGAAAGACTGCAGTAATACTGTACTAATACTTAGGAACATTTTCGAATAATAGATGTTGCTAACACTTAGAAAAATATACGAACTGCTACTTGACAACCACAGCATGGGGACATGGTGAGGAGAGGCAATGCCCAAAAACAGAAGCTGCTGGAAAGGCTTCATTCGCCAATCCTTTGACTAGATTTATCGACGAGGAGGTTTTGTTTTGTTTCGTTGAACAAGTCACTTTTACCATTTCAATAATTTTCTAATTTCAGATATGTAGCAGATAAAAAAAAATATCTACCAGAATAAACTTCTGTTACAAGATGCATGAGCGACTACATTCTTTACTGAAGATGAGTAACTCAACGTAATGTTCATATAAATTAGCCGTAAATATATTACTAGAAACCCGCCAGTGGACTGCGCATGTTAAGGCGTCAACAGACTGGATCTGCATCAGGTTTGAGTAGTGATCCTCATATACCGGCCGTAGTGACTGCAGTTTCCCGCATCCACGTAGGTGAATACTGGGATCGTCCCCAATTTCCGCTTCATGAACACTACAATCCACAAAGAAAACTACATCTATCATAGAAAAAATGAGTTTCACGAATCGCATACAGATGTCAGCACTTAAGCATCCACCGTAAGAACAGGTTCCTCCCGGCATTGACATCGTTAACAATTCATGATGATCAATACACAGACTAAGAGACCTTACCCGTTAGTTAACAAAATGGTTGACAAATAATAACAATATTACGTCAAAACTAGAAAACGAAAGTGGATTTCGGTCAGCTATAGACAGAGGAGAGAAGGGAGCAACGTTTCACATAGCTAAAACATTTTCTGGCGACACATTGTAGATGCTTGTTATTACGAAACTTCATTATAAAATAGACAAGCGCCTCACTTATTCCATTCTAAAACTCACATTCAATCTAATTTCCGAACGAATATTTTTAAACATCGAATATTTATCTCCAGTGATTAATTAATGTAGAATTTAATAAGAACTGCGTTTTAGTGTAAGGCGCAAGTGATACGTAGCTTGGAGTTCATTGATTTCTTGCTCAAAACTGCGGCACTCTGTGAAAATTCTTATGAGCTCCTTAGTTGTTTTATGTTCCTAAGGTATGATGAAGCTTAAAAGATTAAATAAATCAATATTCAATAGTATTGTCCGCTGTTAAGGTATAGTACTGGCCGAGGAATTATCCAGTCTGATGGACCGAAGAATTTAATTTCTCAGTGTATATTCGCTCAAGTTCCCAATCGAATCTAGTGAAATAACTTTATTTCCAACAATAATACTACGACTACTATGTGAAAGAAGGAAAGTTTTATAACTAGTATGTCATCTTGATCCGTACTAATGGTGTCTTTTGTGCCACCAAGAAATTATCTCAAGTTAAGTTCTTGCGAAGTGGGTAAAGAGCTAAAATTAATTATGTGTATTACTGCTGTACTGATTTTAGGGTAAAATTGTTTTTAAATTGATCGAGACATCATTTTCTTACAAACAGACAGAGCGTGGTAGTGGCAATGATTAGTTCTAAACAAAAAATTACCTTCATCTAATCTCAATGTTCTCTTCAATTTGCTGTATCCAACTACTAGAAATTTGGATCCGGTATTTCTGCTACAACCATTGGATCAGGGGGCGTTAGAAGTAATGACACATCGCATATCACCGTAATTTAAAGCCTGAATACTTTGCCTCCTATGTTCATTTCATCTGATATATTTCGCACGTATTTTGATCAGTAGTTATAGCGCCTCATAAAAGAATGTTGCTGATTTACAAAAGTTGATTTAGTGCATGGTGGATATAGATACGCTGAATAGTTATGTACTTTTCCATTTTTATCTTAGATGAAACAAAGGATTATAAAAAAAAAAAATGCTTTAGGCTCAGATAATCAGTTGCATTTTTAATGGTATTTTAGTAGGATTGGAATTTCACACTTTATTTATTTTTTTTCAATTTTCTTAAATTCAGCTAGAGTTGTGTTATATTAAATAATTAAAGGAAAAAAATGGTGGCTATATAACTTAAGAGTAAAAGTTCACAAAAAATAAACTCAGTAATCGAAGTCCTCGGACAGCATTCGTCATTCCTGTTCACTATCATAAATTCCCACCAATATATATATATAGTGTTAAGCACTTCCATCGCATACTTAGATAAATTAAAGATCAAACTTCTCTAAAACTACTTATACTGACAACGTATATCAGTTCTGTGTAACACATGACATATATTATTTCATCTTAATGTACAGATTTTTAAAAAATCTATGAAAAACGACAATAACTTATTTGAAAATAAATGACGATCTTTCTCTTTCGGTAGAATGTTGTAACTGAATTCTGTTGATCATATCTGAGGTGAAGTCTCCAGAAGAGATCCGACATTACGGACGAAACCTGCAAGCTGATATTGAACTGTCTCAGAAACAATCTGGATGAATTTGTTCTAACATTACGTTTCTGGCTAGTCTATAAGTGAAGCCCATTAAAAGGTTAAACTTTATATCATGTGGTTTTATTGAAAGTCAGTGCACCTCTCGCCGAGGGACTTTCCGTTATTGATTGTTGTGTTCCTTTATCTGATTGGCTACTCTCCATTGCTCTCAACGACGGAAAGTTTCTTCTGTCGTGATACTGGCTGTTAAGTTTGGCTGTTGTTCTAGCTTTGTTTCAAGCAATTAAATTGGGGATTGTTTGCGACTTTATGTCATCAACGAAATTCATGAGTAGGTAAAAACAAAAGCTTAAAATCAAATGAATAGTATTTTGTATAACAACTTTTAAAGTAAGAGCCAAGAGAATATGCAAATAACAGGTAAACTAATTGTAAAACTTAGTCCCACTTTTTCGAAAAAATAAAAAAAAGTATGTACACTACATACCCTTTCCGTTGTAGCATTTATTTATTTATTTTCAGAATCTATATGCGTTTCTCGAATTTTTGAAAATTTTATTACCGTCAGATAAATACACACAGAATGTCAGAAATACATACTATTTTCTCTTGCTCAACTCGACGATGAAAACTATTTTAACAAGTAAAGTTTTTAAAAGAACTGGATTAAAATTGTTGTTGTTCTTGTCACTTTAGAGCGCGTAGACAACGTGGAATAAAGCATTGGGCATTGTGACAAACCATTTAGGCAGTAGTATGAGACGTCTGAATTACGTGTCAGCTACGTAAAGGCAGTAGGAGATCTGATCTGAATTCCAAGCCCAATGAAATATGGAATTCCCTTGTCGAGCTCACAATGAGAGAGATTTAGACAAACAGAGCTCCGTATTACCAGAAATAAGAGACAAGAAGGAAAATCACATTTTAATACATGATAAATTAATTAATTAATTTGTTAGTGCAATCTAAGAAAGGAATTGTAATGGAAGATAAAGGTTAGAATATTTGGAGTCGATAATTGAGAAGGAAGGTTATTAATATGTTGAGATGAAGAGGTTAACTTAAGAGATAAAAGACTGCATGATGCCAATCGAAAGACTAACGACAGAAAATTTTATGTTTATAAGACTCAGGCGTGACATGGCCATTGCCTCTCCACTGACTTGAGACCTGCCCAGCAGCAGCTTCCTCCTCGGTACACTCTGAACGGCAGGCCGGGCCATCGCTCAGCTCCGAACAAGGGGAGGCCGGCAATTATATCTAAAATTCAGATCCGAACCATACTGTGTGCTATAAAAGCTCATGGCCAGGGATGTAATGTGCCAAAGCAGTAACATGCGCTTCTTTGTCGCTGTCGAGAAAATCATCGTTCAAATACTTTCCATGTTACCGAGACTTCGTGGGGCGCGTGGCTCAGCCTGCCTCATAAACCCATCGTCACCGGGTCGAATCTCGCTATTGGCCACTTTTTTGTTTATTCAGATGTATATACAAATAACTCCCGGAAATCAGCTGCAACAATTCGGCATATAATAAGTTTTTTAAATGCGGTTTGTTGTGAAAAAAACTGACGCTTTCGTACTTCCTTATGTTGTTTGCAAGCAAAGTTATATTTCAAAAATATAAATATTTGCTGCGGCAGGTATGAAATACAAATATCGTTACTCGACTGACCGACAAAGACGTACATTCCCGCACCATGGTACGGGATGGTCGAAACGAGACGCCTTCGGTTTTTCCACAGTAAAAGGTATTTAAAAAAACTTATTATATGCATAGTTGTTGAAACTGATTGCCGGGAAATATCTGTATACATATTTGAATAAATAAATAAAGTTTCCCGCAGCGAGATTCGACCCGGCGACGACAGGCGCCCCGCGCCCCTTGTAATCTGGAAGTATTTGAATGCAACAGAGTATATCAATTCAGATTTTCTCGACAACGGCGAAGAAGCGCCTGTTACTGCTTTGCCACTTTACAGCTCTAGCCATGAGCTTTTATTACACACAGAATTAATTGAATCTGAATTTTACTATTGGCAGCCTCCCCTTGTTATAATAGTTTTGTCCAATACTGTCACTCGCTCTATTGCCTAAACAGCTGTAAAATTTCAACAGATGCGCAGTGCGAGTACAAATTGCATAGCTCTACATAACTACGATCAGGAAAGATCAAGTCATCATTTATTTAGTGTACTACGCGATTAAAATAGAACTGAGAAGAGAAATTTTTTATAAAATATTACCAACTGAACTAAAAACATAGCTAAACACATTTTTTTCGGTTTTTGCAAGACATAGTAAGATATACAAGTGCTGAATAGCAGCCATTGCATGATTCGTAATCATTAAATGTCAAAGATGAAATGAGAAGATTGAGAATACATTTAACAATTTTTATAAACCTTAAAATTATAGGTTAACATCCAACTATAGCTAGGCAGCAAAATGTCAAAGATCTTGCTGTAGCATTATTGGAGAGAGGTACTTTCCCGTTATCCTATCAGCAATAGCGGACAATCTGGGTGAATTTAAGGAACTAAAATGCATTTATCTGAAAAGGAGAGGATGACCTTCATAAGAACGACGTAATCACCCAGTTACTGTTTACTGGGCTAAGAGCCCCGTTAACAATTTTTTTCTGGCAGTTTGACGATTTTTACATTTTAAATCGATTCATGTGCCTATAGTTATGACTCAGTTCTGTGTAGATAACATATGTCATCAAAAGAAGAATGCACAGTTCCGAACATTTCTAGTGTAGTTGAAAGATTTTAAATAATAAAATTAATCTCGTGTGGCTACTGCACAATATTCTCAGCTACAGAAATGCGATTCCCTCAACATTTGTAAGATTCAGTTTGGGTAATGGCAATATAGGACGGACATAACATTAAACGAAAATCACCCCTGCCCGTGGCAAGTCTCGAACCGCAAACCATTGATTGCAATGTGAGACAGTTTCATAGTTTTTTATGCTTGGTCTGCCAATTTAAATAAATGAGAAATTCCAGTCAATAAATTACGATGGAAATGTATTTAGAAAAGTTAATGCCGCTAATAACAACAAATCTGCCCTCCAGATGACCAACAGATACACTGAATTGCAAAAATGAAGCCAAGTACGCTTTCAACACCGACGTTAAAGATGTCTATCTTCTTTGACTAGAATAAAGAGTAATATATTCTAACACAACGAATGGCAGTAAAAATGAATTGCTTAAGACTAGAAAACCTAGTAGACAAAATATAGATGAACAGATTCAACAATATTTTTCTGCTTTTAAAATTTATAATAAGAAAAATGTAATCCACTAAGTTACTGGTTTCCGTGTTAATAGTTGAATATTGAAAATTGTAACGAACGTACTTTCGTTACAATTTTGTAGTTACATTATATTCTTGCACAAATGAACCACAAAATTAATTTCTTTGGCAATAGATTTACAATTAAACTTAAAAAATTTCGGTACATTTTATCAAAAAATGTAATTGATAGCCCTAATTAACTGCCACTACTTTGAATTTCTTCAGGTTTTTCAGTCATATGGTTAGAAAAGAACATGACAAAGTGGGTAGGTTGATCAGGAAATAGTAAAACTTTTTTGCGAATAATTTCGTCTTCAATAGAAATTACTATTCAACTTGGTTCATGAGTGACGCAATTACAAGATCTTATTTATTTTTTATTTTCTACACAAATCCTTCACATGTTGAGTAACAAATGGTGTTCAATCCAATTCAAGCATTGTGGCCACCTTGTACCGGAAAATTTGAATGAATATTAATATAAAACCTTGAGAGGATGTTATCATAATCGTCATATGATCGCTACGAAATCACTATTACTATTTTTATTACTCTACGATGCACTAAAAGTCGGTGGCGGAGGGTGTTTTGCACCTATTGTGTAATCTTTTATGCATAAGAAGGGATATACGGGAGATGGCAGGACGCGACCATGAGCTATTTCGAGGAACCGTCCCGGCATCTGGGAAAAGTATGTCAAATCCAGATCAGGATGGCCACCGCGTTTTATCGAGACCTAGTCCCGTCTGATTCTAAGTTCTCTCGCTCGTTAAATCCATTCCCCAATCGCTCGTAGAAAAAATGAGTGTACAAAAGAATCTGTTACGGCCATTCCTAAATATTAATGTTGCTGATAGTAATATATGTTCGGTGTCATCTAGAAACATGAATCCTGTGGTATACATGACCGACAGGTATTGAACCATTTTTTAATTTCAATGATATTAACAAGTGTGAACATAACTAAAGCGAAGTGAGAGGCCTCTACAATCGTAGAAAATTTACACCAGAGGATGTGTTACTAGGGACATAGGTACGGCATCTGGTCTTTAAATGTCCTCCGCAACTCAAGAAAAACATTCATCTGGAGTAAGCGGAATCTAAAGAAAACAAGAAAGCATTGGCAGATAGTTTGTGCTTGCCTTCCGCGCACAGTAGCCGGCGGCGGGGAAGAACCTGCCCGCAGTGCGGCAGGTGGGTCGCATGACCTCAGCGATAGCCCTCCGCCCCCGCTCCGCCGATAGTACGCCTATAAGAACGGCAGGCGGCGACAGCAAGATCGGAGTCGAGCGAGCACTGCACCGAACATGAGGACCATCACTCTACTGGGGCTGCTCCTGGCTGCCATAGCCGTGAGCACGGCAGAGGATTTTGGACCGGAAGGTAACCACTCTAACCAAATGCTTCAGAGTAGAAACGGTGCATACCGCTGCGTCTATGTATGTTGCTTTCCTCTCTAGTCTAGGCTGTAATATCTTTATCATAGTTCTTTCCAATAACCTCGGCAGTGGCGTAACAATAGCACAGGTAAAACGTCACGGGCACCCCGCCGGAAGGGGCCGAGAGGGCCTTCCGCCCCCTTTAGCAACAGCCCTGCCACGCATCACAACGGTATAACTACGTCACTGAACTACTTTGTCTTATTCTGGAAACGTGGGCCGAAGTATGAATCTGTTCTACTTTGACTAGCAATCAGATCACCAAAAGTTCCCACACTAAGACAACCATGCTGAGTTCATTAATTTCAGTCATAACGAGAACAGGGAGTAAGCAGTATTATCCCTGATCGCTCAACTATTTCCTCCCAAAAGCTTCACAAGGAAATGAGACTGAAATATAGCAAAAACCGTTAACCGAAGATCTATTGTATTATGGGGCAGCAGAATACTATTGCTAATGTAGTTCGGCCATCTTATTGACAGCATAGGAGCTAAGATTTGACGGGAAATAAAGACCTTTAGTGAAACTCTTCACTGCGTGGAATTTTAACCAACGATCTCTATAAACGCTGTCAAGTTTCTTATGACTG
Organism: Vandiemenella viatica; assembly: GCA_031002005.1. Lineage (NCBI taxonomy): Eukaryota > Metazoa > Arthropoda > Insecta > Orthoptera > Morabidae > Vandiemenella > Vandiemenella viatica. The sequence goes on from JARYHS010008074.1 coordinate 348,782,291, forward strand.
AAATTGAAATAGGACAAAAGCACGGCAGGTTATTTAGCTTTGAAGACAAGAGGACGCTTTATTTGATGCAGCGCTATTCAGCAGCAGAGCAGACTGAAAAATTAGTATTCGTAACTGTTGTTAGTGTCTTGGAATTATACTACCCATGTATCCGTTAATATTCATAAGCATGTGGCAATATCTAAGCCAGTCGCTTTTAAAATCCTGTCGAGTTTCACACGGTAAACAATTTGTTTGTACCTGCTTCTGTGATACATGTTTCACAAGTAAGAAATTTTACTATGCCATCAAACAACAAACTCTTCAATACATGGTTCCAAGATGGAAGAAAAGAATGTTACAAAACATAGGCATGTTTCTTCATTTAACTATCGGGAAAAACTGCGGCAGTTATCAGTCGATTCACAATAAACGTAATGCTGAGATATAAATACATAATAATTTACAGATATTTAATACCATCACGACTTAAAATGATTAGAACTATATTTTAAAATAGAAAAAGATGGAAAGGAAAATTATCTTTGAGGTTTCCCAATATTAACGTTGTATTTACGGGGCATTCACCTAACAACATAAATCCTACTAAAATCGGAGTACACTGGGGCAGACGCCGCAGCTTAGTGGTAGATTGGATAATAAATTCGACATCCGTAATAGACAACGCTTCTGCCACGAAATAGAAGCCGTCCTCTCCCCGCAAGGTAGAACGCCCTTTCTTAATGCACTGTCCAGGTTACGGTAGGCAAAGGTTTCTATGTCCTATTGAAGTCGATAATGAGGGGATGTACCACGAAGATATACAAAACATTGGGCAATATCCAGGTTGAATATGGTTGGGTTGTATGGGACCAAATACCTGAGTTGGCGTGTGTGAAACCCGAAAGCAGACAGAATTTTTTTCTGAAATTAGCTTATAAAACAATCCGACCTGATATGATAAAGGAGCTCGGTTGGGTGTCATTGGAAATCAGGAGGAGAGTAAAGAGCGTGCTGAGTGGGTAAAAAGCATCCTTTAGTTATGAGGCCGGTGAGGATATTATACAAGGAATTAGGATGTGGAAAGTAAGAGATTACCGTGCGTAAGACAAGTTTTCATTTTTAATTAAACCGGCGATATACTGAAACAAATTATCGAGGGTGGTATTGGACACTGATAGAATTTTTAGAAAAAAAATTATAATTCAAAAGTAGATTTGTATGGATATTTCCAATAGAGCATAATCTCCATTAATAAAAATAATTCCGAACTATCTCTCCTCCAATCTAATTCATATTATCTTTCATGATGTCCTGTTGTTATTATAGAACATCACGTAAAGCAGAAGACCTATTCCCAGTTCAACAAATCCTATCAACTAACTCGGTAATTTTCCACTTTCACCCTACGAATCCTTCCAATTTTCATGATTTTTTCCTTCATTTCGTTACACATATGCAACAGACATAGGTTACCATAAATAAGTATCATCAGAGTTTTTAATCATTCAAATATATCTGGTATCTACTTCCCAACCATAGTCTTCTAGAAATCGTCGGTGAGATTCAAGTAGGAAAGGAGAACAGCAACATTCTATCATCCAAAAATTCGGAAAAATGTGGCAGACATATATCTGTCTATTATGACAGCAAACTTATGACGAACATACTCTTAAACCCCTTGCCACGTTGAGTTTCGTTTGAGTTGTCATTACTGGACACTCCTCTACGCATATGTCCCGTTTCACAGCACTGAGACCACACCACGAGATGGTTACTGTCTCACCCTGTTGCTATATATTTCTTAGCTCCCAGGCGTACAAATCTCATTAATTTGCGAAGAAATTTCAAATTATTTAAATATTCGAATATTAGAACATGAGTTTCTGCTAGATATATCTATTTACATCTCAGTATAGTCTTCTTTTACTTGTATGAAGGGAACATTAACACGGATAACACTATAATTTTCTTAATGATCTATCACTAGGTTGTTTGTACCTACTAATACTTACTCATAAAGGTTCAGCTGAACGAATGTTAAAAAATGTAAGAAAGCACACCTTAGAAATGAATGCAACACTGTAGAGCATTGAGAATTAACCAGCAATTATAAGTGATTACAAACTAAAGAGTTAAAAAAAAATATTACAACAGATGTGAAAAGCATTTATTATTTATTTTTTAAAAAAATCAATAATTTCAGAATTGTGATTTGCAACCTTGTAACTGCAGACGTTTTCTTCTGCGAATGTACACTTCAACCAATTTAAATTAACCTTCTGCACAGTTGAAAAATTTTTGGTGAATTCAAGAATTTTTTATTTTTGTAACATTTTTCTTCTTTCTGTCTACAGCAAATCAAGAACAACTGGTCCGTCAGAAGGACATCCTCCGGCTATTAGTGCGCGTGCAGCAACCAATCATTTATGAAGACCTGGCCACTATTTCGAAGAACTATCACATTGAGCCTAACAACTATCAGGTAAACAAAAACTACGAAGAACAGAGCGAATATTTTTGTCGTAATAAGCCATAAGGATGTACAGTAGAAAAAATGATCTAATTAGCAAAAATTGAAATGGAAGATACAGAATAACTTGAAATCGGATTTTGTTTACAACACTAACTTGTCATTAAACATAATGAACCTTAAGGATAAGAGAGAATGTTATAGTAAATTCACGGAACGTTCAGTAGAGAACTGCAGCGAAGCTAATATAATCATTGGAACATAATGCGTTTATCACTAAATGATTACTAATGTACCATGATAAACATTCATTTAGAATATTCAGAAACGTTGTGTTAATTTAATTTCCTGCAGGGAAATCAATGAAACGTTGACAGAGAAATGTATATGATTCTCTGGGAGACAGTTGTCGGAATTGAAGATTCTTGTTCTTCAGTGTAATATTGACTTCACCGAAAACTTCGCCTGAAACCGTAAAAAGTATCAGAACAAAATAAAAAATGATTGTGTATCAAATGGTCGCTGTAGTTAACGCGGCTAGCATAATAAAAAAAAATTAATATTAAAGTCTATATTTTCCACTTACAGGTAGCGTGCCTCAAATCATCCCCAAAGTCGTCCTATTTAACAATATAAATGGATATTTTTTTAAAAAAAAGTTCGATATCTCTTTCGTGTCTAAATAACTTATAATGATATTACTGTCGATAATGACTTTTGTTGCAGTCAGAGCAGTTTCTTTATTAAAAATGCAATTTGTCCTTTTCGGTCATCCAATTAACCAGTTTTGTACTTCCATTCCCTGAAGAACAAAAGATATTTATCATATTTCAGCATAGTTTTATTGAATTGCATAATAAGATTCACAAATAAAAGCACAGCATTTAATTAAATCCAATCACGTCCTTCACCAGAACCAAATTGAAGACCCTTGTCACGTGAACTCAGCGCTCTAGTCCCTACGCTGTCGTTGATAAACACTCACAGTATTTCTGCGCAGGTAATTAGAACAAAACCATAGCAGCGATTACGACTTAGACTTTCTAGAAGCGTTACTACAATTATCTAACATTCTAACCTAATGGTGGAACGGTCACTAACTCTTATATTCAAAATACTAAGAAAGAGGGTAACTCATAATACAGTTTGACGAACGTTAAACGAATAGTAATACGCAGGCCTCCACCCCCCCCATTCAATCATTAAAGAATGAAAAATTAAAGAATGAAGAAACCGTAATCCGCTTTAAGAAAACATTAAGTTCACTGCATACCGTACCAAATATATAGGAAAGATCTTAAACGCTACATCAATTGAAGTTCCTGAATGTTTGGTATGGTACTGAACGATTTCGCCAGACGGTGATAACTTTTATCTGATGTACGCTGACGTTACTGATCTCTGTATTTTCTATCGCAGTATCCCGAGTACGCCGAAGAGTTCGCTCAACGATATGAGAGCGGCTACTTCCTGGAACGCGGCCAACCCTTCTCCGTGTTCTATGAGAAACACTTGGAACAACTCAAGTACCTGGTCGACCTCCTGTACTCCGCAAAGGATTTTGACACCTTTTACCAGGTACCGTTCAGAACGCCAAAGTCTACACTTGTTCCTTCTTCACCAAAATGTTCTTAAATTGTGATTATGAGAGTAATCCATCATGTTGTCGCGTCTGCAGACGGCCGTGTACCTGCGCGACCGTGTCAACGAGGGCCAGTTCGTGTACGCGCTCACCATCTCGGTGATGCTGCGCGAAGACGCCAAGTACATTGTGCTGCCGCCGCCATATGAAGTCTTCCCGCAGCTCTTCCTCGGCGCCGATGTCGTGCAGCAGGCATACGATGCTAGGCTTCAAGGTGAGACCAAGCGCACTGCCAAACAAAACCCAAATCACAGCATCGAATGTGTGAACCGATACAACTATCTATTAGCTTGCTTGTGTCTTTACTTTTCTCTTAAACTGCTGAGCATAACGCCTTAAAAATGTTATAAGCTCACCAACCTGAAAAGAAGAAGCGCATCCTCTGTAAGGTTACTAAATTACCTAGAGATAACATTTAATGAAATTAAGCTGTAGACTGTTTTTGCTGAAAAGTTTAGTTGTTCTATCACCACCTACAAATCTTTTCTATGCACTAGCTACTGAAATGTTCCATTTTGAGAACTATGTATCTTTTCCTGGCCAAATTTTACATCTTCCATTCTTTCTAGAGTTGCTAAAGGACATTTAATTGGAGCTAATGACTGCGACATATTTTAATGTCGGAAAAATTTTGTATTTATAAAATCCGAAAATATCTGTTAATACTTATATGTAAGACATTGGGCCCGAGGCAAATATATGGTGCGCTGAGAACCAACCGGCCCCGACCCCCTGCTTTCCATTAATATATCCGAATTTATAGGCTGTATCAAACACGTTTTTATTACATTTCCATTACCTAATGTAGCCGAAAATGATTTACTGTAATCGTCAGTTTACTACCTAAGCAAAAAAAAAAAGATGTTAATAGTGAACAAAGGTGATTTAAGATTGCTGATGACAAATAAGGAACCAAATGTTGAAAAACAATTTGCATTACACCGAGCTCAGCCTTCTAATTAATAACATTATTTTTTATAATATGCCTTTATTAATCAAACTATGAAAAATACATCAATATTGTTTATATCCTACTAAAGAAGTTTTAGAAATCTTTCCTTGCTTTTCAATATACAATATATTAGCTTCACCTAAACGGGGCAGAGGGATGCCATCGAGCCACTGTCTCAAAAAGTTGGAGCACTGTGGGTTACATTATTGATTAGAAGCAGGAAAATCGACGTGTTTTTTTTCTGAAAAGGAAACTGTGTGTAATTTTCATTTTCGAAAAGAGAAAGGTAGGCTAAAAAAGGTTAGAAACATTTGATCTAAACGCAGGTAGTTGGAATACACAGCTGAATTTAGGATTCTTCCTGGAAATAGTCAAGTATCGATTTACCATCAAATTGTCAAACGCAAAAAAAAAAAAAAACAATTTTTTCGAAATTATGATAATTATTCAGTATTCTACATCATCAGTTTACGAAAAAATAACAATATGAAACATTTTTGATGATATATGTATTATTTCTCCTTTGCAGGCTACGGCTACAAAACTGACAAACCGTACTACATCATTGCCAATTACACGGGCTATCCGGTGGCTCGTTTTGCCGAGGAAACGATAACTTACTTCACGGAGGACGTTGGATTGAACGCCTTCTACGCTTACCTCAACTACCGCTACCCGTTCTTCCTGAGTGCAGCCAACTACAGCATATCCGGCGGCTCCCACCGCGGTGAGGTGTTCTACTACAGCCGCAGACAGCTGCTGGCGCGCTACTACCTCGAGAGGCTGTCCAACTACCTGCCAGCCGTCGAGACTATCGACGTCTACAGACCCATCCAGGTAGCTAACTCTTCTCTCTGCATGCTTCCTTCTTAAAACTATCGCTAGTAGGGGCTATACTTGTGTGCCATTACCGATTGGAATAGACAGATGTCATTAACTACATTTAAATAAAACTTGGATTTTTTTGAGCGCCGATGCTGTCGATGAAAGTTTCTTGAGAACGAGTAACAGGTAACAGTATATTCAGTAAATACAATATCTTTACCTTACGAAATTTTTAAGTAATTGTGGTGCAGCTGAAATTAATTACAGTGTATAGAGACAACCTATCACTCTCTTCATAATAAATAAACGACAAAAGAAACGAACAACTGCCTGACATGGTCATCCAAAAATAAGAAGAAGGAAAATAAAAGAGTCAAGCGGTAGTGCGACTTTAGTAAGGAGAGGTCGATTCTTAGATAATCTTCGATCCACATTTAAGTGAGTGTCAGAGGATACTATCACTGCAGTTGTGTTTAATTTCGTTATTTATGTTTGACATCTGATTTTACTGACTTTTTTACTTCAAGTTTTGAGTAACTGCTTATTTGCTTGTTGACTGCAGACCGGCTACTACCCGCACTTGAGGCAACTGGGTGGTCTGGAGGCTCCGCTGCGCCCTGAGGGCCTCAGGCTGCAGAACGCAGACATCGTCTCTCTCGAGAGACTGCGAGAATTTGAGGACCGCATCAGGGAAGCTGTCGATCTTGGATTAGCCATATCGGTGAGTACATTCTTATTCACAGTTGACACCGGCGAAGACGTATGTCTTTCCCTCTGCCAAACAACATACGAAACTAAACTCTGAATTTCCTTTCGGGAAAAAGAGTACAAATGTATCTCGTTTCTTCTGAGTAAGGGCATCCGATTCTGCGACTAGGATTAACAGACGACGATATATCACATATAATACTTTGAAGAACTGGCTCTCCTTCCATTCAGTTCGATGAGAGCTGTTGTTTAACAATAATTATAGATCTGATGGATATTCTTCCTTCCTGCTGTCTGAGTTGTTCTCCGGAAATGAAGTAAGTAGCTTAACGTAAATGCAACGTCTTCATCGCCAAACAAGATCTGCGAAAATACAGGGAAGTTTTTCGCGAAAAGTTGCCTTACGAGTGTCAATGGGAATCTTCGCCCTTCAGCACGAAATGGTAATCTAGTTATGCATCAACTTCTGCAAATTTTTAAGCGAGATTGAAAACCTAGGATAACTTTATTTTGCTTTTAATACTTAACACTACAAGCTAACACGTAGGAAAGCTTCACAAACTCTATGACAAATTTCAATAGGTACTCAAACCAAACAAGAACTTAATTTCATCACACATAAACCTTAATAGTTAATCATACTGACTAGCATTTCCTAAAAGAAGTGTATCACAAGTGCAAGGTACAAAATCAATCAGACTTCAGTCGTATTCAATCATGTTACAGCATTTATAATTGACTACGGCAGATTAATGCGGCAAAAATTTCAGATAAATTCACCATTAAATGAAGTTTGCGCAAAATCTTGTATTAGATTAGACTAAATACAAAATCTTGAATTCCTGTCCTACCTTCCATTAACGGAGAAAACGTAACCGCTACTGATAGATGTAAGGTTATGTAGACAGAGAAAAACAGCAAATTTAGATGCCTGAAACGTTCTGATTTTTACCAAAAGAATTGCCATGCAATATTTATTTATTAATCCTTCAGATTATGAGAAACAATACTCTTAGTCACCGTGTAAATGATAGTAACATTTAGCCGGAATGACTTTCAAAGGACGAAAAAAATTTTTCTTGTATAAGCCAACGTAATTTTAGACAAATTATGCGGTGGTAAAATGAGTCGGAATCTATAAAAATAACTGAAACTCAGCTAAATTTATTCCTAATTATTAAGTAAGTTTTCATCGCATTAGAGAACGTAAAGTAATATTATTTTTTCTGATTCAGCCCAAGAATGGCAGGAAACCCTACACACAGAAGGAAGCAATCAACATGCTGGGCAACATGATTGAATCATCTGCAGACTCCATTTACAAAAAGTACTATGGCTCCATCTACAGGAATTTACTCTCCCTCTTCGGGCACATCGTGGATCCACAGCATTATTATGGCGTAAGTTTCCTTCCCTAAAGAGCTGTTAAATTCTTAGTTGATTTCTACGAACTAGCGTCTCATCATCCCGGTCTTTCCAGGTAACTTCGAGCGTACTTGAACAGTTCGAGACTGCTGTCAGAGACCCGGCCTACTACCAGGTCGTCAAGAGGATTCTCAGTATCTTCGAGCAGTATCTCGAATACCTCACTCCGTATTCAAAGCAGGAGGTGAGTCAGCTGGGTCGCCTGTTTCTATTTCACAACAAGCATAAGTCCATTCAAATATTTGACAAGCGAAAAACCATTGATTCTTCAGAAAACAACCCATTACTCTACAAATTTCTTTACAAATTGAGCGAAAACTGAATGTAAGGAATAGATGTATTTTTTTATGATATGTGTAAATCACTCCATCACAACCTAGTAACGTATTCTTTGCGGCAACATATCATTTCTATCTAAAGACATTAGTGCCTTGATCTTTTCAAACAGTACGGGTTTGTCTGCTGAACTTTATAACCATTGCTTCCCAACGTAGCCCTCGGTTAATGTAACACCAGTTCGCATTGTTCAATGCTCATATCGTAAGAAAATCCTTCGTTAGTTCTCTAGTATTCAAGTCTCGTTGCTAGTCATTCCTAATTTTTCCACAGCTCGAATATCCCGGGTTGAAGATCGAGTCTGTCGACGTCAGCCGACTGGTGACATACTTCGACAACTTCGATATCGATCTGAGTAATGCCGTCGAGACATCTCAGGAGAAGGAATTGAATGAAGTCAACATCTACGCGCGCCAGCAGCGTCTCAACCACAAGCCGTTCACCTACAACATCAAGATCACCAGCCAGACTCCAGGCAACTCCCTAGTTCGCATCTTCCTGGGCCCCCGTTACGACACCTACGGCAACGACATCCCTCTCGACGAGGCCCGGCGTTACTTCGTCGAGCTGGACAGATTCTACTACCAAGGTAACAGTCGCGGAGACCTTGACTCGGGATAAAACATCAAATGGTACTCACATTTGTCACCACGGTTCACTGATGGGCTTTATTTTGTTTCTAAAACTGGACGAATTAGTGACAACAGTTCCTTTTAAACGAAAGAATGCGTTTCCTTTTTGTTTAGTAGCTCTTTATGCCAGGGCAAAGAGATAAGTCAAGAGTCCTGAAGCGAGTAGGGAGACTCCACTGTTGTTGACATATGGAGAAATGAAGAAAGTTGAAAGGGAGCAGGAAGTATAAAACACCTGGATAATGTTTAAATTGTAACGTAGATTCATATTCAAGCGAAGACTTCTTTTCTGTGGCCAATTCATCCAATGTCTGTGGTGAATGCCGTGATTTTACTTAAAACTCCAGAATTTGCGGTTTGTCGAAAAGCAGGTGCTGTCTTGCCTGCGCAGATTTCACCTGCTACCAAATGTAGAGTTCCCCACTTCATCATATTCCAAACTCTAGGAATAAATAAATCATAACAGTGATACATGCCATCTGATAAAACTTAATGAACTAGTTGCATGGGTAACTTCTTTATTATGATATCTAACAAAAACCCGTAAACAACATTATGGTACAGAACTTTAGAGAATCTGTAAGCGCATCTTAGGATTAAATATATGGAAAAATAAAGGGGAAAACGTTAAACTAGATGTGTATATAAGCTACCCAATGTTAGTAGCCACTGAATTTTTAAGTATCCTTTCATCAATAAAATTACATCACGCTATGGCAGATGTATCAGTGACCTAATCGTGCCATGATTCCGACTTAGCAACCTCGCAAACATGATGTATCAAAGCGTAATCTATTATACGAGAATGACTTAATCATTGCGGAAACATCGGAATTAGTATCTAAGCACAATACTCGCTAGTGTATTATTGCAGTTTATATCGTTTAACCATTTCTGATGGGATAATTACATGCCAAAGCACATGATTACGCATTCTTTATTAAAGAAGACAGCAACTTTTTCCGCTCTAAGCTTTTCGATACCCGAGAACGTTAACGAGATTAGGAGTACTCGTTGACTCATGTTGTTCACTGTTGTTTCCAGTGCAAGCCGGCTCCAACGAGGTGGTGCGCAACTCCCGCGAGTCGGTATCCGCCCGGCCCGAGGCTCCGTCCTTCCGTCAGCTGTACGACAGTGTGCAGGCGGCTCTGGCAGGCCAACAGGCCTTCCGACCCGCCGAGGCTAGGAGGCACCTCGGCTTCCCAGACCGGCTGGCTCTTCCCAAGGGCACGCGAGATGGTCTGACCCTGCGCCTCTACGTCACCGTCACTCCCGTCCAGCAGGAACCGGAAGTCGCAGTGGGACAAGGGGAGTGGTTCACAGAAATCTCCGACGGAAGGCCCCTCGGTTTCCCCTTCGACAGGCGCATCCCGTACAGCTATACCTTCAAGGTGCCAAACTTTTACTACAAGGATGTCACCGTCTTCCACAAGACGATCGACGAGATCAACCGCGCCGCAGCCTGATGATATCTATAGCTGTCAGTTTTTTCACGAAAAATAAAGCTTAACTTCTGACAACTAATATTGCTGTTGTATTCCTTCATTTGGGCTGCATTTCCCTATCCAGAATTAACCTATTTTGTATCTAATTTTATGTGGAGAACAACAAGTACTGCACAAAAAGCTTCATCATTTTGTTTTAAGTTTCTGAACTAAGGAGTTGAAACATTAGAAAAAGCGCACTATTAACGGCAGTTTCGCTCACAGTACAGTGACATGCTGATGACGATTCAACATCAACATTTAAAAAAAATACTTTTTCAATATTTTGAAAAGTGATTCTACAAACCCATGTGACAAAAGAACAGTCGAGGGTAAAACTGTAGAGGACACAAAGATTAGAATATATGAAGCAGATAATTGAAGATGGAGGTTGTAAAGGGTATGATGAGATGAAGAGGTTAGCGCAAGATAGAAAAGTGTGGAGGATTACATCAAACCAGACGAGAGACTGTGTGGCGAGACAGTAAAACGTCAGTATAATATGCAGCAAGTAGTGCACCTGCAACCATTTGGTTTAATATGTTTTTGATTTATCTGGAATTGGAGTAAAGAAGTATTTTCAGTGAGATTTATTGTTTAATAAGTCTTTTGTTTCGAGGAGCGTTGTCGGGTGCGGCTTTCTACGGTAAAGGACGGTTCGGTGGTTGTTGCAAAGAGTACGAGAATGGCAGGTAGCTAGTCAACGTCAATTTTTTGTACCACGGCACCTTTATAATGGTAGAAGTCTGCCTTTGAATACGAAGTTGTGAAAGAAGTGTTTTGTAGTGCATATCTAAGTAATTCGGACTAAAGTTTCTACAAGAACAGGGGATGTGACAGTTTTAGGTTTTTGGTGTGATGGTTTGCGTGGTGTTTGCCAGATGGGAGATCGGAAATCAAATCTTGACATTCCCTTTTCTACGGTATGATTTGCTAATTTAAATGTTGGTGGCGTTACGGAACTTGTATGTGGTCAGTTAATACAACCAAGAGTAAACTTTAAGGCGATACATGCAATTATTCAGCAGTATAGAAGATCCTGCAATATGAATAATGAACCATGTATTAAGTTCCGAGCTGAAATTATTATTAATTATTTCACGACATGGCACAAACAGCATTTATTCGTCCCGCGACATGGCTATCGTGGAGTGACCAGCAAAGACTTGATAATTAACTACATCTTTGTGAAAACCACACGATCGATTTTTCGACGCCGCGCACATAAACCGTCCAGTAAGGCCGGGTGCACATTGAAGCGCAGTTGACGCAGGCGGCGCAGCGCAGTATCTTTTGAGGCGGAACAGCGCGTATTGAGACGCAGAGCAGGGCAGCGCAGTACGGCGTCGAACGTGGCCTGCGCCAAGTTGTGGTCACGACACAGAAAATGTGCCACGCAGCTCTCTCGTGCCGGTTTACAACGTAACACTTCTTGCTTTATTTATAATCTTGCTTTACTTACAATCATTTTCAACTATAGAATAAGAAATATTGATTAAACTGGTGCGTAACCAACCTGCGATTCACAATATCAGTCATAATAAATACATAAAAATTAAATTTAAACAAGAAATTTGGACAATGAGCCCAAGTGGCGAGTAAATACAGCATTTATTTATTATACAACTGTCTGTTTAGAATTTTCACTTTTATTTTCTCTTTTTGAATTCATTTTTAATAAAACTTTGAAAAATTATTGATATATAGGCTATTGTTACATTTTTTTGTGCTATATCGTTCAATAGCGTCCCCAAGAGACGAATATTATTTTTTTACCTCCGTCCAACTCCTAACGAGAGAGGGAGGATTCTTCTGAAGACAATTTCCCGAATAATTTGTTGAACACTGCTTTTTTAGTTTCGAGTGTTTCTTATGTTCTATTATGTAGTTTTCTTTTTAAAAAATAATATGAACTAAAAGAGAAAAACATTCTTATAAATGTCATGTACCGTCAAACGCTAAATAATTAAATAAATAACCTCGAAAATACTGCGAGACTATCTTCAGTGTTAATAGGTATTTGAGCGTTGTCGAGAAAATTACAGGTTAGATTATGCCGTGAATCTCCGCTCGAGTCATCCGGAAATAATCTTTTGAGAATTCTCTTGTCACTCCAAAGCCAGATGAGAGTTTATTCTTTTCATATATTCATTTTTGCATAGTTTTATCTAACTCAGTGTTAAGGTTCTTTAGGTGGTTTAATAACTGCTTTAATTAATTAATAAAGTCCACCAAAAAACAAGGTTATGTGAAGATGTTCGTTTATTTTGAACAAATCAAAACAAGTCTGCGACATTCACAAGCATAGTTGTTACCATGGAGGAAGGAATATATGGAGACGAGATAACGCGAAATCCGTGAAACCTCGTGAAAAAACTGTGCCTGCGCGGCGGACATCGTAGGAGTACCAAAACATTGGGCTGTTTGCACTGTGTCAGCTGCTGAGAATATTTCATTTTCTAATATTCTAAAGTTTTCTATAATGCCAAGTTGCGATGCATATGGTTGCACAAACATACGAGATAGGAAAAAACCTGGAATAGCGTTTCATAAGTAAGTCACATTGTAATTATCGTTCTTGAAGTATCTGACAGGCAACCGCAACATTAGTACCATTCGCTATAAATTTATTCATTGCTCTCAATAGGATCATATTATTCTCAAATTTTTGTTGGTGTAGTGTAGACAATTTGCATATGTTACTATTTTGCACCTGAAAAGCTAGCCTTATTGTAGACAAATGTTGGAAATTTAATTTAAACGGGTCATGTTTACATCGCGACACAGTGAATATGGTATTCTGCATGCATTACTCACGTTTAAGTTTACGCTGATATTGCACGATGAAATTAATCGTGATAATTTGTGCTGTGCGAACTACTAAACGTGATGAAATAAACTTTGTTGACGGAAATGTAGTACGCAATGCATTTCTTGTGTTTAGATGTGTCTACATCGTTTGGTTTTGTAGCGGCAATATTAATGCAATTGTTGGCAGATTTAAATGCGGTGTATACCTGAAGAGAACAAACAATTTATTTATTATTAGCTGTTAGCTTCTGATTTTTGAATGTACTGATTTTTCTAGCAAAATTATATAGGCCACTACCAGTACAATATCTTCTAAGTAAGCTCAGAAACTATGAGGTTTTATGAAGTATTAATTTTTTTTAAAGCTCTAAACATTGACTTATGCTTTGTTTTAAATTTCAGATATGACTTGTTTCTATTTGTAAATATGTCTGCAAGTATATTTCTAGATTTTGAAATCTTCTTTGTCAATTACTGAAATAGAATGTGAAAATATAACCTATTTGAACATCAACTAAAATTTAAGGACTGTAGAAATAAACAGTTTCTTATTCAAGTTAAAAAGAATTACCTGCTCATTAAGTTACGTCCGAATTCTTCATTAAATATGGATATGGCGATAGTTTTTTTCTGGTCCAGGCCGCATTTCAACCTAACCACGTCAATTTTAAGGTACAATATCTCGAGAACTAAGCGAGATATCAAAAAAATTTATTCTTTACTTTCAGTTTCCCTCATCGAGTTACATAAGAATTCGTCATCAAATTGCGGCGCTACGGTTATCGTTGAATCCCCTCATAACCTAACAACCTCACTTTTGAGACAGTAAATCTCGCGAACTAAGCGAGATATCGAAAAATTTTATTCTTTATTTTCGATTTATATCGTCGTGGTACATAAGAATCTATCACCAAATTTGACTTTGGGGACACGTTTCTTCTGAATTTCAACCAGAAACTCCACTCTTTTGAGACAGTATATCTTGAGAACTAAGCACGATATCAAAAAATTTTATTCTTCATTTTTGATGTGTCTCGTCGAGTTACATAATAATCCATCATCAAATTGCGGTGCCACGGTTGTCTTATGATTCCCTTGAGGTTTTTGTGCATATTTCCGTGTTTCTCTTGGTCAAGCAATATGGCGGCCTCCCCTCCCCACTTGTCTCCACCCGGTTTCACTCCAATATGTGGCGAAGGTCCCTTGCGTCGTCTCCATATATTCCTTCCTCCATGGTTGTTACAACCCAAAGATGCAATACTGACTTACTGAATACTTGCATGAATGTCTCTGTAACACTGAATGAATACTTAATGCAAACTAAACTCTCTGTCCAGGCGATCTGTTTATATAGAGTATATCGAATTTACGAGAATTCTTCAAAGGCATCCGCCCGATATTTCTCGATCATTAACAATCACTCAAACAATCAAACATATTAAAAACAATCGGAATTGATACGAAATTAATTAATAACATTACAATATGATTAGAAATGGTAATTAGAGATACTTAAATACAAAATTATTTACAGAAATCCTTTCAAATGGTGGAAAATTGTCCTGTAGACAGCGTAACTTACATTATACATGGAATTACAAACTTTTAATAAATTCTCTTGCATCATTCGGTTCTTAAACATATTAAATGGTCTTTAAATAATTTTCTTACCTAAAACAAAGTCTATATACACTTATTTACAAGAATTTACAAAATAAACATATCAAATCACTTTCAAGCAAACTTTGGCTGACTACAAATATTTCACACAGTCCAATGCTATTCAAAATACAGGTATTAGGGCTGTTACAACCCCTCCCCAGGATTCACTTAATTTTACACAGATAAAATTGATTGAATCCGTCACGAATCTAAGCAGGTTGAATGTACACATAATGCAGACACGAACAGATTACAACCAATCAACCATAATGACTTTTACAATGAACAAATACAATTCTTCATACATACAACATCTGCACATAGTCCATGACACTGATTTTACAATAATTGTCTTTTCTCAGATCCAATCATTTTATCATTTACTGTGTTTACACAACAAACGTTCAATGCCATCACCTTAAGTTACAATTTTTTCACTCCAAATTACACACTTGATGTCTGCTTGTTAATTACACCAGTCTGTTTACATTTTACAGCTGATAATTTGTCACCAAAATGTAGAAAGTCACAACATCATGAAAATACCAAAGTCTCTACACAAAACTGTCACAAATTATACATTGAAATGCTTACATCTGCATCTAAACTTAAGTACTCACACAAACTATTTACATGCATCAATTGACATACTTATTTACAAAATTAGATATTTACAGGCTATTGACCCCTCCCCAAACCATGTATTTCAATTAATTCTCATAAGTGGGTTTCAGGATTTCCCTGGAAACCCAGAACCATGTAAGTTACTTTTTCCTAACCTTCCAGTTTTCTTCAACTTTTGTATACACATTTAATATTACATTTCTATTTTCACATAGCTTCATTATATACATACAGAAACACAAACTTCCAATCATCTCAGACAACAGACTTTGGTACAACCACACAACAGCTGAGACATACAATGGTTCTGTTTTAGCAAATTGATTGTTACTTAAAAGCAATGCTGTTGACTCAACTGGTAATACAAATTTATTATTCTCACTACTACAGTTTAGTCCATCATTACTCCCAACCCCACTCTTCATCATCTGATTGCTACTTAAACTTACCAAATTACATGAATCAGTACCTAAAACTGTTTTAACATCTGGCTTACTGACTTCATCCACCAAATAATTATTTTTCTCAGCAACTACTACCTCACTATCAGCTTCCACATCAAAGAGAGTACAAAACATAGTGTCATCTAAGTCACATTCTGTACAATTTTCCAAATTAGAAACTGGTTCAAATAAATCCTTACTCCCACCCATTTCTTCAATGTCATCATCTACACCAAATAAAGAGCTAAATAACGTATCAGCTAGGTCAAAATTAGGACATTTTTCCAACTTAGGGATTGGTACATAAGGCTTTTCAACCACTCTCTCTTCAGAAGACAAATACTTTGACTTACAATTCTCCTCCTCATCTGGGTCTCCTATCCACACCACTGTATCACCTTCATCTTCAAGATATTTGAGAAACTCCTCGATTTCAGCACTTCTACAAACTTCATTACCACCTATCCTAGCACACATAGTCCCAACTATGCCATTCTGGACCTTACAAGTTTCTGATAGCCACACTGTAGTATGCACTATAAATTCTGCACCCCTTTTTGTAATTAAGCAGTGACCATTTCGAAAATCTTCTACATGAAAATTATTACTTTCGCACACTGATTCTAGTGATAAGGTACTATGGTGGTCCCCTTCCCACTTTATCTTATTATCAGTCTTTAAATCATCAACATCATTAATTACATCTATCATAACCTTATCCTGCAATTCACTTGCTGCTATCTCTACCTCTTCCAATAAATCTTCTCGGGGATTATTAATAAAAAGGGTATTAACGCTATAGCAGTTGGTACCTGGACCCACAATCTTACCCACCACTGCGGGGCCCGTCACAGAGGGGGTCTTTAGTTTGCCTGCCCTCCATGCTGCCTTTCACTTCCAGATTGAGGGTTCTGTTCTCTCACTCCCCCATTATCATTCCTTCTTGCATAATTATTACGATCCCTTCCCCTCGATCTACCATCCCTTGACCCATTACCCCTTCTAGGGGGACTCCTACTGCCCCTCCTATGGTGTTGATGGTGGTAATGTTGTTCATTGAATGACTCCTGGGCATCCAAGCGTCTCAACAATTCAGAAACTCTATCCACATTTACTACATCCAAAGTGGCAATTAAATTTCTTGTTTGCTGAGGTAGCCTAGCTCCTATCAAATCAATAAATTCCTCCTCTCCATAAGGATGGTCTAGGTACTTACAACGGATCCAACATTTATGAAAAAAATCATGTTGAGTTTCCCTACCAGGTTTATAGGGTCTACCAGTCATCAACTCTCTCTTTTCTTGAATCTGCCTGCTTGTCGACCAAAAATGTTTCAAAAAGTTTTCTTTAAACAGCTTGTAGTCAGTCACTTCCCTAGCTTGTCTATCACCCCATGCCCTAGCATAAGATTTTAGATGTTTACCCACAAGTGCAATTTTCTTACTATCGGGTAATAAATTAAAATAATCTGACCTTTCAAAATTATCTATAAATTCAATAGGGTGAAGCCTACCACTATCATCATAGAATTCAAATTCTTCTTTTACATCGACACTGAAATTTGGATTACCTGTTAAGGGAACCTGACTTAATTGAATCTGTAACCCAGTAACCTTTTTTTCTAACAGATTTACATTACTTTCTAATCCATGCGCTAACTGTTCCTGCTGCTGCACCAATGTATTAATATTTAATCCCACCTCTTGTCTCAACTCATTGACCCTTTGAGCAGCTTTACTATCACTGGCTTGGAATAAAGCAACATATTCCTGCTTCATCTTATCACAATTTTCACTGAATTCTTTATGAATCAAATTTACACATTCAGTCTTATTCTGTTCACAAATTTCTGTAACTTTTTCAAATTTCTCCTGACATTCAGTTACTACCTTCCCCAATTTAGAATCTAAATTGTTAATATCCTCCTTGAATTGAGAGCTAAAACCCTGAAATTGCTCTGCGATTTTAACATCAAAACATTTAGTCAAATCAAAGAATGTTTTATCATTGTTTTGTTGCAGTTGAGAAAACTGATCATTGATTACAGCAAACTGAGAATTAATTTCAGAAAATTTGATGTCAAGATTCAACTCAGTTTTAAATTCTGAAAATTTGTTGTCAAGATTTAACTCATTTTTAAATTCAGAACATTTGCTATCATTATCACTTTTTAACTCACTCCTAAATTCAGAAAATTTGCTGTCAAATTTACCATCAAGTTCAGAAAATTTGTTGTCATTATCACTTTTTAACTCATTCCAAAATTCAGAAAATTTACTATCAAGTTTACCATCAAGTTCAGACAATTTTGCATTAAAATTGGTTACAAATGACTCTAGAAAAGCTTGCAGGTTCTGATTATCCGCCATTTTTAGTAATCAGCCAAATCAATATAAAAAACAAAATTAAGTAAAATTAAAATCTTTCCAAACTGCCACACATTTACATGCAAAATAAATCACTTGAATATTCAACGCCGTACTTACAGTTATTCCTCACTTTTGTATCACATTAAATTTCACTTAGAAGCACTTAATTGATCATTAAGCACCACACTGACTTCAAACACTTAACCACACTTTTCACAATTCACTGTAGGAAGACGATTTTGAGGCCGAAGGAAATGCACTCGTCGTCGGAAGATTACAGCCGATTGCCGATGAAAAATCTCCGCCTTACGCCGTCAAATCCGTGTCGTCGCCGGTCGAAATTTCCTCTCAGGTTTATCGCCGATAATCCGTCGCAATTTTCTGCAGATTCTTTTTAGAAGATAAACATCCCACAGATGTTTAAGAACTTCTCGTCATGTCAACGGTCGCCATGTTAAGGTTCTTTAGGTGGTTTAATAACTGCTTTAATTAATTAATAAAGTCCACCAAAAAACAAGGTTATGTGAAGATGTTCGTTTATTTTGAACAAATCAAAACAAGTCTGCGACATTCACAAGCATAGTTGTTACAACCCAAAGATGCAATACTGACTTGCATGAATGTCTCTGTAACACTGAATGAATACTTAATGCAAACTAAACTCTCTGTCCAGGCGATCTGTTTATATAGAGTATATCGAATTTACGAGAATTCTTCAAAGGCATCCACCCGATATTTCTCGATCATTAACAATCACTCAAACAATCAAACATATTAAAAACAATCGGAATTGATACGAAATTAATTAATAACATTACAAAATGATTAGAAATGGTAATTAGAGATACTTAAATACAAAATTATTTACAGAAATCCTTTCAAATGGTGGAAAATTGTCCTGTAGACAGCGTAACTTACATTTATACATGGAATTACAAACTTTTAATAAATTCTCTTGCATCATTCGGTTCTTAAACATATTAAATGGTCTTTAAATAATTTTCTTACCTAAAACAAAGTCTATATACACTTATTTACAAGAATTTACAAAATAAACATATCAAATCACTTTCAAGCAAACTTTGGCTGACTACAAATATTTCACACAGTCCAATGCTATTCAAAATACAGGTATTAGGGCTGTTACATCAGCTTCTGTTGAAATAATAACAATTTTCCAAGCTCGGCATCCCAGTCTGATTCAGAAATCAAAAATGGAGTTTTTGCATCGAAATGTTTTTGGTTACGACTTTTCTCGGTTTCTCACTCAACACAACAATGCTTCGTAAACTGCCGCATGAAACCGCGCTCTAATATGCGGGGGTAGCTACCCGACTAGGGATTGCAATTCAGCAAAGCGGGATCCCGTATCATTAGACAGCCTGGCGGATCCCGCACAAAATTAAGCGGATCCGCAATCCGCAAAATCCGGCGGAAACGCGTGTCAGTCTGCGTGACTCGCTGCCCCACTCGGTCTCCATCGGATATATTGCACTGTAACACTGTTTGCCTGTACCATTCCAGTTGGCATTTGACTCGTGTGAATAAGCGTTTGTTTTAGTCAACCTTCGTCATTCGTAAGTAAATAAATACACTTTTACGTATTCATCAAAACTTACGTTTGTTTCAAGTACACATTTCTGTAATTTGAGTTATGGTGCGTATTTAATACGATTTTCTAACTGTATAATTATTTTTTAAGTGTCGCACCAGTTATCTGAACTACAGGGTTAAAGCTTTTTATTCACAGTTTCATTATTCCCATTTTCTGTATTTGCAGATAAAGTAATTGTGACAATTTCCTAATCTGCGGCTGAAAATTTGATTATTCGTTGATATGAAACTAATGTTATCGTAATTTTAACGATCGCGTACCTATTTAACAGCTATAAAATGTAAATTGTATATCCTTTCTGCTTATTGTTGTTTTGGCCGCTGCCTCAATGCGTTTCTTTGACGAAAGCCACCTGCTTATATGTGCCGCTCAGGCTTTCGATTAATCCCTCTTCTCCTTGTTATTATTTCGACTAAAGGTAAAAAAAGTTATAATGAAATTTTCACGGGTGTATCGACGAATTGTGTTGTAGGAACACCATACTTCGACGGCTGCCTCCGCCGTCTTCCTCACGTGTGTAATTTCGTGTGTTTGCAATGAAATCCGAAGATACAACCTATGAGGACTTCACTGCAATCATTCGCCGAGAAAGTCTCCTTTCTTACTAAAAAATAATAATTTCCACGTTACGCCACATACGTAAATCTGAAATACTTGACAGTTTACGTGTTGGTGAGTAGTTTCTTTTAATAACATTGAATCAACTGTAATATCAATCAAGGAATCAGGAGATATAATAATGAATCACGTAAAAAAAAGCCAAGTCTCGTGTTTGTGCAGTGACAAAAAGTTATGAGATCTTGTTCTGAGCCAAGTCTACACTTCTCAGAGTATGTTCACTTCACTTTGTGAAAATGAATGCTTTTCTCGGTGTTATGGAATGTTTATTTAGAATTTAAAAAAATTACTCTGGTAACTTGGCCATTAAGCAAACCACATTTTTAAACTTATGTGATATATTGTAAGGCATATAACGTGACCTAAGACTCAATAATTTCCATTTTTATTATTTATTTAAAAATTGGTTTAGATTAAAAAACAAAAATGTAAAACCTCGAAATACACTTAAGACACGCTAATTTAATGTCATTTTACCAATCAAAATATTGTTAACTGTTAATTTTTATCATTTAACATTAAAAATTATTTATTAATTTAATTATTATTTAATTTATTAACGTTTTAAGTAACTATCTTTTAAATATATGCGTTAAAAAACTGTTTGTACCAATCCCGCACGGATCCCGCGGGATTGAAAACACTGCGGGATTGCAATCCCTATACTCGACACAGTTTCTGCCAGCTACGCCGCCGACAACGGAGCGAACGTCTCATCTCACTTCCACTTTATTTGCATCTTAGGATAAGGGGGCATCCATAAATTACGTGAGGTGAAATAGGGGGGGGGGGTCCGGCGAAATCTCACCAGATCTCACTAAGGGGGAGGGGGGGGGTTTACGGAAATCTCACGTGAGATTTTGCGTAAAAAAATGTGGACAGTAGAGCTAAAAAAAAAAAAGTCTACAATTCGCGCCAAAGTCGATTTCAGGAGGGTTTTTCGTCGAAAAGTGAGGGTGGGACCTAAAAAAGGTCTACAAAAGTTTCGAGATCTCACCAGAGGGGGGGGGGGGGGGGGTCCGGCCAGATCTCACGAAATCTCACCAAGGGGGAGGGGGGTCCAGAAATCCGGAAAAACACCTCACGTAATTTGTGGATGCCCCCGGGCATCCATAAATTACGTGAGGTGAAATAGGGGGGGGGGGGGGGTCGGGCGAAATCCCACCAGATCTCACCAGGGGGGAGAGGGGGGTCAACGGAAATCTCACGTGAGAATTTGCGAAAAATTTGGGGACAGTAGAGCCAAAAAAAAGGTCTACAATTTGCGCCAAAGTCGATTTTAGGAGGGTATTTCGTCAAAAAAGTTAGGGTGTGACCTAAAAAAAAAGGTCTACAAAAGTTTCGAGGACGATTTATAGGGGGGGGTTCTCACGGACCAGATCTCACCAGAGGGGGGGGAGGGGTCCGGCCAGATCTCACGAAATCTCACCAGGGGGGAAGGGGGGTCCAGAAATCCGGAAAAACAACTCACGTAATTTGTGGATGCCCCCTAAGTAGACTTTGGCTTTGGACTGCAATTGCCGCCATACGGTGTTTTTTTATTTATTTATTTATTTATTTTGGTCCTTTTTGCTGCGTACATTAAACATGATTGCTGTGATATGTATGAATATAACTAAGTGTTATCGCCAGAAGTGTAAATTTTGTAACTTTTCCACTTGCGTACATATATGGACATTATCCTCAGTAAATTCAGTCATCATACTACCTTGAATAATCAGTGTATAAACCAAGTAATTGCCTTGTCTATACGGTTTCTTACTGACGAATATACTTTCAGCCACATGGCTTATTGATTTTTCTGACTCTTTTTGAACCGAAAGTAGCAGTCTGATTATCGACATTTGTTGTGCTACAAATTTAAAAAAAAAAATAAAGTATGGCTTGCTACATATGCTTCGGGCTTTATAATTAGAATTTCTTTATTTATTTCTCAACGAGTTGAGAGGAAATTCTGAATTTTTTTATTACAACCTGTATATTGAGCCTATTAGTTATCAGAGACTGTTCACGACCAGCATAAACTTTGGTGAAGTAAACGCTAGCCGCGACGCTAACGCTCCTAGAGTCAGTTCAAAGAATCACAATGTGACGTCACATAAACGAGCGATTTTGAAACGTTTATTACACTTTTTATATAGTGCTTTTTCTTTGTTTTTCACTTTGTTCCTTTCATTTATTTAATGAATAATTTATTCTATATCTTTACCGTACAGGAGGAGGATTGGGGAAAAAATGAAGGGAAACTGAAATGAAAAATGTAAATTTTCTTCCTTTTTAATATTTATTAATTCAATTGAAAAAGAACCATTAATAACAACAATTATAATTATAACTAAAATTAACAATCAGAAATGTTATGTTACATATAATATACCACTGAACACTGCAGAAGCACAAAAACAAAAATGTATTCTACATGAGATCGAATACCAGAGTTAATAACTCCTATTCCTTTTTACTCAGGATTAAGTGTCACAGTAAACATCAGTATTTTTTGTTGAATGCCTATATTACCTGAAGTAACTACTTCTGAAAGACAAGGTTCACTTTCACCCCCACATCTGAAACTGCATTCAGATTTCCTAAAACAAATGTATTTCAAAACAGATTTGTCTGCGTAAATTACCACAGAACACAATCAATAAAGGGCGCTAATGACCTCGATGTCGACGCGCCCTAAAGCAACAACAACAACAATAATCAATAACACATTTGCGATAAGGCTTGGATGGATATTGAAAGGACGAGATGACAATGACCACAGGGTGCCACTTGATTTCGGGCTTAAGGAAGAGGGAAAATTTTATTTCGCATGTAAAGTAGTCAGGGGGTGGAATAAATAACTAAGGAAAATTTTAGGATCTTGACTTAATAAAAATCTTCTTTCCAGAACTACTTTTCTGACATTTTAGATAAACTATTCCAAAATTCCAATTAACCAACACAAAGAAAACAAAACACTTAAATGTTTAACAGAAAGCAACAACCGTAGCAGCATTACAATTCGTAATGCTCGAGAACAGGATACCAGTCAGTGTAACTAGAAACTTATTTCTGCATTTACACACAGTAACAATTTCCTGCGTTTAAAAAAAATTAATAATAATAAATAAATTTGCTTATCATTTTGAGGCGAAAGAGGAACGAAACATTTATAGCACTATAATCGAGGACTA
Source organism: Vandiemenella viatica (assembly GCA_031002005.1). Lineage (NCBI taxonomy): Eukaryota > Metazoa > Arthropoda > Insecta > Orthoptera > Morabidae > Vandiemenella > Vandiemenella viatica. Next base: position 348,806,068 of record JARYHS010008074.1, read on the forward strand.
GAAGACACGTGCGAAAATTTCGCGAATACAATGAATAGCAAGGTTGGGGGGTTTGTAATAGGATGAAAGAAGAACAGCGTCATTTGTTTAGTGTAACAGCTACGTAAGAAAAGTCGACGCCAGTGAAGCAGTTTATGAATTTCTCTGCGATATGTGCTACTGCTATCTAGCGGCTCATACACGCGATATTCACTGTTATTGCTTTTGCCCTTTAAGGATCGAATTACAACCAAAAAAAAAAAAAATTTTTTTAAATATGATTTGACCAAAGCGGAGACCTTAATTTTTAAAATACTTCCTCGTTTCTCGATTTTTGGAAGATATCAATGGAGATAAATAGCTCCTGACAAAAAATACGTTATGGAAATAAAAATAATTTTGCCCTTTACGGGTCAAATTTCGATAAATTCCTTTCTTGAAGAATCATGTGACCTCAGGGGAGACGTTAATCTTTAAAACGAAACCTCATTTATTTATATCGGTTAGATGTCACGGAAGATAAATGGCTCGTGACACAAAAACGCGTTGCAGAAATATTGATACTTTTGCCCTTTAAGGGTCGAATCCCGAAAAATTGGGTCTTAATGTACGATGTAACCAAAGCGGAGATCTTAATCTATAAAATGGTACTTCATTTAACGATTTCAGTTAGACATCCAGGAAGATATATGGGTCGTGACACAAAAAAACAGTTTTTTTTTTTTAGAAATATTGACATTTTTGCCCTTTAAGGGTCGAATTCCGAAAAATTCCTTTCTTAAAAATTGATGTGACCAAAGTGGAGGCTATAAGCTTTAAAATGACACCTGATTCATAGATTTCGCTTAAGTATGAAGGGTAAAAATGGCTTGTGACAAAAAAAATATCTTATAGAAATAAGACATACTAGACGAACAGTGCGAAAATTTAGCGAAAAAAAGTGAGGCTGAATATGATGTCACCAAAGCTGAGTCATTACTCTTCATACTCCTACTTCATTTATCGATTTTGGTTAGAAATCTAGGGAGATAAAAGTCTCGAAAGACGTATAACGTATTTTAGAAATATGTTTTTACCGTTTAAGGGTCGAATTACGAAAAATTACTTTCTTAGAATATAATGTTACCATGACGGAAACGTTAGTCTTTAATATGATATCTCATTTATCTATATCCGTTAGATACGGGGGAGATAAATGGCTCGTGACACAAAAATGCGTTGTAGAAAAACTTATACTTTTTCTCTTTAAGGGTTCAATTCCAAAAATTTCTTTCTTAAAACATGATTTCACAAAGCTGAGACATTACTCCTTATAATCCTACTTCATTTATCGATTTTGGTTAGATATCCAGGGAGATAAATGGCTCGCGGTACAAAAAACGCATTTTAGAAAAATTAACATTTTTGCTCTTTAAGGGTCAAATTACGATAAACTCCTTTCTTAAAATATAATGTTACCATGGCAGAGACCTTTTTCTTTAATATGATACCTCGTTTATCTATATCTGTCAGATATTAAGGGAGATAAATCGCTCGTGACACAAAAATGCGTTATAGAAAAATTTATACTTTTTCCCTTTAAGGGTTGAATTCCAAAAACATTCTTTCCTAAAATATGATTTCACAGAGCTGAGACATTAATCCTTATAATCCTACTTCATTTATCGATTTTGGTTAGATATCAAGGGAGATAAATGGCTCGAGATACAAAAAACGCATTTTAGAAAAATTAACTTTTTTGCCCTTTAAGGGTCGAATTACGAAAAATTCCTTTCTTCAAACATAATGCTACCACGGCGGAGACTTTAGTCTTTAATATTATACCTCATTTATTTATATCGGTTAGATACTAAGGGAGATAAATCGCTCGTGACAGAAAAACGAATTGCAAAAATATTGATCCTTTTGCCCTTTAAGGGTCGAATTCCGAAAAATTTATGTCTTAATATATGACGTCACTAAAGCGGAGATCTTAATCTTTAAAATGATACTTCATTAAACGATTTCAGATAGGTATCCAGGAAGCTAAATGACTTGTAACACAGAAAACAGCATTTTAGAAATATTGACATTTTCGCCCTTTAAGGGTCGAATTCTGAAAACTTCATTTCTTAAAATATGATGTGACCAAAGTGAAGACCATAAGGTTTATAATGACACCTCATTCATTGATTTCGGTTAACTATGAAGGAAGATACAGGCTTGTCACAAAAAAAATACCTTATAGAAATAATATATATGATGATGTTGGCACTCAAATGTAATTACGAAAGTTATACTAGGTTTGTGTATTTTTGCAAATTCTTAAACTGCAGTAACAAAGGCATTACTCATATGTACGATATTTATCTATCTTTTACTGGAACAACGAATGACATTAGCTTTTTGCTTTTGGAATTCACATAACTCTTGAATTTTAGAGTGCATAAATATTTCTTGTTCATACACATAACGCTGCGCGGATTTTCAGAAACAATACCTATCACGAGCAAGTCAGGATGGCAGTCTAAAAACGAAAGTAAATTGGTGACTTCGTTGTTCATAGGGATAAAAATAGTCTAATAATATTTCATGTGACAATAAAGTATTAAAGCATATGATACTTACGTGCAAACATAATGGTATCCACATAGAAATAAATGCTTTCATGTCCAATGATAGACAATGTATCTTAAAACAGACTTAACATTAACGGGAATAAAAACGTACTTCCATCTAGCGGTGGAAAGAGCAACTGCTTGGAGATCTATTGCTGACGTTAGCACTCCAAGAATCAGTTCAGTAGACTAGTACCGGGCTGAAACTTGCTGTTCAAACTCGCACATATGATATGAACATCCCGTTCCTTAAAACATTTTCACTTGGGTTTTTGTTTTTCCTTTCTTTTGAATAATTATAGATGTACAATTTTTATTTGGTTTTAACGTAAATAATATTTTCATAATAGATTATCCAGAGAACTTTTTATATGCTGATGAATGTTGGGATCTTAAGTGATTTAGTTTACGGTGTTATTTTAATTTAATGTTAGGACCTTTGTTCAAACTTATGTTCATGTGCTAAAATCATTTGGCATTTAATCTATTCAGAATGCCTTAAGACACAACATCATTTGATGAACCTACAACACCTAACTACATAACAAGCAGGTCGACACGAAATCTCGACGTAGCACTTTTGGCATTAGTGGACAAAACCTTAGATCTCTTCTCATCACACGTTCAACTCGAGGTTTCTCCTCGCTCCTCTTTTGATGAAGACATCGTAGGCTTTATTACCAGTTATGTGCAATCTGAACAAACAGCACTGGAAATACCAGAAGAACCTAGAAGTGCACAGCTAGACTGTGGCACAAGAAACACTCATAGTTTACTGCAGCTCGTGCAGATGATGCAGTACATTTTGGAAACAACACTTAACACAAAATTCCAATCACAAATCAAACAGCTTCAAACAAAATTCGAATCACAAATCAAACAGGTGGAAACAAAATTTGAAAATATTGAGACAAGATTTGATTCACAAGCTAGGCAACTAACAGATCAAAAGTCCATTTTTGAAACCACTTTTCAAAATTTGTAACATCACGTCCAGGATGAATTTCAGTAGTATTGCAAAAATATGGATACTAGTTTTGAGAAACTTTTCTAATCACTGGGAGATTGTAAAAACAAGAGTTGTTAACAAGTAGAGAAACTATGCGAGGGGATCAACCGTGATAATTCCACAGTTCATAAACAAGTGAAACATAATTCAGGTGAACTTCAGAAAGTAATGAATGAACTAACTAAATGCAAAAATGACATATTATTTAATAAAGAATAAAAGGACATACTGGAAGACACGCAGACACGCTTAGCTAGTATAAATATAGACGTAGCCAAAAATGTAAGTGCCCTAGCCACGATCTGTACAACAAATAGTGATAAAGTCCAGCATTGTGAAACAGACTCCGCTTCTTTGAAAACCCAGGTTTCATATAAAATTCAGCATTGAGAACCGGAACTCATTTGTCTAAAAAAATCACGAGACATCCTCAAGGAGCTACAGCGACACATTATATGGATACCATCCCAGAGAAGGTAGAATGTAATCGATGTAGTGGACATGGAAACGTACATCCTGTTAGATTTTTTAAAAACTGGGAGTTCTCTAGACCTTTTACGAATTATTCAGACGAAGAAAAAGTAAATTGTGTTTGTCAACATTTGGCAGGATCTGCTAAACTGTAGGGGAAAGTCATTTGCAAAATTGTAGGCCTACATCTTTTTCGGAGTTGAAGAAATATTTCCTTGGCGATTTCTGGTCGCCAGATGTATTGTGTATGCAAATCCATAAGCCATGGCGCACCATTGAGAGAAACCCCTTAATGATTATACGATTTTTTTCGTTCAAGAGGCAGATAAAGCAGTTTATTTAGGTGATCCTATACTAGATGTAATTTTGGAAAAGATAATGTGTATCGAATGCCTGAACCTGTGACTACACAATTTGCAACACAAGGGTTCACCAAATCTGCAGAGGCTGAAAAGCTTTTACATGTGCTACACCACTTTCATGGAATTCGAGGGGTCTCGCATTCGGAAGGACGCGGGTTCAAATACCCGTCCGGGCATCCAGATTTGAATTTTCTACGGTTTCCCCACATCACTCCAGGCGAATGCCGTGATGTTTCCTTCAAAAGGCCATGGTTGAATTCCTTCCCGTTCCTTGCCATAGTGAATTCAATGGGATTCCTGAAAGGAGGAATCATCACTCTCACAATTCAGGCAAAAAACATTACCAGAATATTCCACACAACAATCGGAGCTGGGAAAACTTTAATAATTCACAACAGCATCATATAAATTTACCCAATTTTTAAATTTATAGGTAGGCTAGATGAGGCAGTGGAGGTAGAGATAACCAAGGGAACCAAACGCGTAACACAAATTTTACGTCGTTGGAACAAAATTCTGAGCCTGGACCGAGTCACCAATAGGATGAAGGAGTTTCAAAAAACTAATTCCTGTCTCACTGTCTTGCTTCTTTGAAAACCCAGGTTTCAGACAAAATCCAACATTGCGAACCGGAACTCATTTCTCTAAAAAGTCACAAGACAGAGGGCTTACCGTGGATTATCGAGTTGGTAGCATTTACCATTATAATCCAATAGATGACTTCATTCAGGAAGAGCATTCGAGCTCGATACCCCAAGAACAAGCACCATTTATTGAAGTGACTGTTATCAGAAAGCCACTTCACGCATTGATTGATACTGGGGCAGAACTTTCTGCTATTTCTAGTCTCTCTTTGAGGAATTAAATTTTACTAACCAAGAACTAACCTTTTACCCAGTGCCAAAATTAATGGCTATCACAGCCACGGGGAGTAAGACTAAATCCATAACCACAGTACTTATCGAATGGGAAATATATGACGACAACTTTGAAACACTTTTGTATGTTATACCTCGGCCTAGGCCCGATTGTATTTTTGGTATTGAATGTCTACATTCAGTTCGTGCTATGTTAGAATGTTATAGGTGGATATTGAATTTCCAAATAAAAAGGCAATTAGTTATGTACTCTGACGAACTGTTTTTGGAAAGAAAGAGGGGATAATTCAGTGAAAGTACTAGTGATGAATGCCTTATGAAATATCAACGTACATCATTTTTACAGGAAACTTATAGATTTTTCTTTTTTGGCAGCAGTAAATAATGAATTCCTTACCACCATTTGGCTCATGGCTTTGAAATAGGGGGTGGGAGGGGGGGAGCATGATATTGAAATTAAAAAAGTGTTTTTCTAATAAAGTAGTTTTTTGGGGCATGTTATCACACCAATGGGAATTAGCCTACTCCCGGTAAATCAAAGCTTTGTGCCTAAGCGACTTCCCATTGCTCCAGGATGAAAAACAGTTAGAGAGCTTCTTAGGATTTTGCAATTGCTGGCAGAAGTTTGTGAAGGGTCAAACTTTGAATACCGTCATTTTGAGCTGTAAAGGAAGAAGGGTGCAGTTTGAAAATTGACAAAGGAATGTGAGGAAGATTTCCAACAGGTAAAAAAATGTCTGTATGAACACACAGTACTTTATTCACCAGTGTGGGATCTACCTATCATATATATATGTCGGCACCGACAGTTCGGAATATTGTTTAGGAGCTGAGATTTTCCAAACAATTTAACTAGATGGAATGATTGAAAAGAGGTCACGTTTCCGAGCTGAATGCAATTTTTGTATCACCCAACGAGAGTGTATGGCCATCGTTTCGGCATTTCAAAAGATCCATTAATTGTTACTGGGAAGGAAGGTCATTGTGTTTTCACACAATGCACTCTCATTCCTCAATAAATGTAGATTACTAAATGGGATGTTAACTCGATGGACCCTTGTGCATCAAGAGTTTGATTATGATTTCAGATATTTGCCAGATCCGTTTACTTTTGTGTGGGATCTGCCAGGCTGTGTAATGATGCGGGATCCCACTTTGCTGGATTGCAAGCTGTAGCTATACCCTCTACAAAGAGCCATAGCTCAAGTCATCTGTAATATAATTATTCGAGAGTACATCCCCCAAACAGGACTCCCTAAAAATATAATAACTGATAATGGACCACAGTTTACAGGGAAACTCTAGCCACCTATTATCCCCAGAACCTGGTGGAGTGCGTGATGATAGAGCTAGGTAGATGGTTTATAACCTAATGCAGTAACAACCACCAAAAAGGGGCTATTGAAGTCCTTTATATTCTCAATATAATAACTCATGTCTCCACATCAGTTACTCCACATGAGATTATTCAGCTATATCAGAGGCTTCCACCAAGGATGGTTTTTTGAATACATAGTTCCCACACAGACAGGTGAATTATACTGAAAACTTGAAAATAGTCTTGCAACAGCTAAATAAGCAGGCCTCCCGAAGGAAGGAGGATCAGTCACCACAAACATTTGAAACCACTACCTAGGATGTTGGGGATTTAGTTCTTGTGCAAACACACTTTCAACCACAAAATAAAACAGTTCAACTTTCTATGTGAGAGACTTTTCAAATAATCAATAAATCTAATGCAAATTGGTTGTACCCTCCACCTAAATGGAGTTTATAATGTGGTTTTGTTGACACCATATAAACATACAGAAACAAATGCCATTTCACATATTTTCAGTCAGTGGACATCAGTTTACTGTTATCAGCACAAGCCACACAGATCAACTCAATATTGAAGTTGTGTCAGGTTTAAGCATAAAGCTAATTGTATTGCAATAAACAATGACATTTAGTCAGCAAACAAGTAATTCTAGGGTCTTTGGAGCCAATTTCTCGAGGTCCAGGGTTCAAATAATTACACGTCTTTCAAGGAAACCGATATTTATTTAACTACTTGTACAAATAATTTTTTTTTTACTTTCAAGGAGATATATTGTGACTCCAATATAATAGTTGTTCTTTCTACTTAAGTTTAAGCTTAAGAGCATTGAAACCAGGCCTGTAACTACCGCCGGGGCAGCCGGGGCCTCAGAGCCCGAGGGGCCCCAAACTGATGGTTAAAAAATTATTGTATTTTAATATCTATTCTAACTTCCCATAAAATAACCAGCACCTAGCTAAAAGTTAATAATAAAAAAAGCCATCAAAGTGCTAGAGTAAATATTTTTGCGTGTTCATATCTAAGAGCAGACAGCAGAATGTCGAATCGAATGTGTAATGTCGCTCCAAGTGCCTGCCGAGTGATAAGTTCAGGCTGGGACGTGCAGTGAGCTTGTGCTAAAATTTGGAGAGTGAAAGAACCTTCTGGCGAAAAGTTCTTGAAAAAATCCTAAACACTTGCAACATAAAGTCCCGCATTTCATGGATCTAGTGAAAAGTTAGAATGTGGCAACAAAGGAAACTTTCTCTCGATAGTTCAGCTCATGTAAAAATATGACCCAGTACTGCAAGAATTGATTCAGCATCCGCAATGGTCTGTGAATAATCTCAGTCTGAAATTCAGAATGAACTTATAAACCTATTAGCCTCAGAAATAAAAATAAAAAATTACCATTGAGTTTCAAAAATGCTTTTTTTTTTCATTGATTTTAGATACCACTCAGGACATGGCTAAAGTTGATCAGTTAAGTGAAGTTTACAGGTATGTCAAAATAGTTAATGATGAAGAAGGGATACCTATTGATATCAATACATTTGAAACTTTTGTATCCTTTAGAGAGGTAAAAGTTCAATCCGCCCAAGGTCTTGCAGAAGAAATACTTACTTCATTGGAAGAGAAAAACTTCGCGGACAAGGGTACGACGGGGCTGCAATCATGAGTGAGGCATACAGCGTAATGAAGAAAAGCGCCTACACGCATACTTTGTGCACTGCACTGCACATAACCTTAATTTACTATTAAACGATAAGGATACTGTGGAAGGAAACCGAGTGGACTGCCAGTTTTTTGAAACTATTCAAAGTATTCGCATTTTTGGTCACGGTATTTTGCTGGCAAGACTTGTAAGTGTACGTCATAGAGGCTCAGACTGATTGACTGAATTCGAAAGTGACACTGAAAACTCTTAATCTAACTCACTGGGCTAGTAGGCATGAGGCAGTGTATGAACTGAAACACAGATTTTGTGACGTGTTGAAAAGCCTTACCCGCATAACTTTTATTTCCAGGAAAAGCAAAGAAAGAAATGAAGCACAGTAGCTAAAGAACAAACTTGATAATTTTGTATTACTTTTGGTTGTTCAGTGTGAAGTTTTAGTCTCTCAACTTCATATCATTCTGGTAGTTGAGTTCAGTACCATTTTATTTTTTATTTTTTTTTTTTTTTTTTTGTTAATTTTACGGAGTTGTTATTACATAATGCTAGTGGCCTTGATTTGGTAATGTTCTAAATATTTGATTTGCTGTTCACATAGCAATACAGTAGTAACATCTACTGAATTAATGACGACGGAAATATAGAACCAATAAAATTAAAAACAAATTAGGAATCCCGAAAACTTTTGCTATCCATGTAATATCAGTTTTATTCCTGGTCCAGGCACAATTCAGCACGATGCGTATGGAACTACTTTCACCCGCATTAATTAATACCTTCACTAACATGGCGCTTATGAAAGCAGTTTGATTGGTTTGTAAAACTGATTTCAGAGTGAATTATGCTCTAACAAAATGTGTCAGTGGGGATTCTGGTCAACTTAACCACAACCTCCACTAATATTGCTTTCGAAAATCATAGATTCTATTACCCTCATATGAATAACGACGGGCATCACCTGTGGTACTAGTAGGAATTTATTCAGGAAAAGCTTGTAAGGAAAAATGAATAACGATCGGGTCTACTGGAGATCGCGATTCCGCCAAAATAACATTCAGTAATGACGTCATTACACTGCTGTAGTCAATCGCAAGACACATTATTTTCAAGCAGTAATTCCGTTGTAATACAGCCTCTAGACTATCATTATTTTCAAGCAGAAATTAGGTTGTAATACATCCTGGACCGGCATAATACAGTTTAATGTACTTTGGAAAATATTTCTAGAGGATTCTTGCGTTTTACCACGGCAATTCATGGCGGAATCGCGATATCCAGTAAACCCGATTTATTTTTATTTTATTTTACTTTAAATAACGGAAAGTATAATATCAAAAATGGATAACTGTCATTTATTTGAATGTTATGTTTCGCGATTCGTACATTTCGAGTTTTTAATAAACTTCATTGTTTCTTATCTTCTGCCAAAAAAATTCTGATGTTATGTTTTAAGCCAGTACTTGTAACTGATATAGGTAATATAAATTAAACTTCTCCTTTCATGATTTTTTGCATCTGGTTGTCGTAGATAAATAAACAGCAATATGTAAATTTAAACGAATGTACTAATTGTAACTTTTTGACATATTACTGCCTCGCCTTATTTTTTTTCCTGCTCTCCATATTTCTGATATCTCTGCTCACTGCCATTTTGCGGAAATAATATCGTTGTTGAATTGCGAGTGTCACATTGCTTATACAGTAAATAGTCATATCCTTGATGGTTTAAATCTGATAAACAAGTTATCTTAAATCTCATTTAATTGCTAACACACGTATCAAAATCTAAGGGTATAATTTTAATGATAGTAGGAATTCATTCTGGAAAAGCATAAAAGGAGGAACGAATAAGTCATTTTTAATTATTTCTTTCGTTATATGAATACGTTACTTTGGTTAGATTATCAGAGTATTTGGTTAGGATTTTACATAAATAACTGCATTTTACTTTAGATCATGGAGACTATAATTTCGAAAATGGATAACAGTTATTTATTTGACTAATACATTTCGCATTACGTTTCTCCGAGTTTTTAATAAACTTCATTGTTTCTCAACCGTCTGCCAAAAAAATTCTTAGGTTATGGTTTAACCTAGTCCTTATAACTGATACAGATAAAATAGCGTAAATATTGAATCCCCCCCCTTCTCCTTACATGTATTTCTGCGTCTAACTGATACAGATCAAATAGCGTAAATATTGAATCCCCTTCTCCTTACATGAATTTCTGCGTCTAGTTGTAAATAAACGAAATGCAAGATGATGGAACGAATGTAATATGATGGCTGTTGATTGGCGAGTGAAGGCTGGGACGTGTCCATTCTCTAGCCAATAGCAATATTAGCTATAGACGCATACTCCAGATTAGAATTATATATAAGAGGATTGTGTAATTTATTGTTAAGGATAACTGAAATACGTGGAAAGTTTGAAGAACTTGTTTCTGAAGCATCAGACGTTTGTAGTCGATGGGGAAGAAACAAAGAATTTCGCCAGAGCAGACTAAGGAAAACGAAAAAACACTTTAATGAGTTGATTGAAGACGAGAGATTAATAGACCCAAAATCTGGTTTCCGAATTACTGTGTTCTATCCAACGGTAGACACACTTTGTACTCAACTTGATCGCCTTTTTGAAGGGATGAAAGCTGTTCTTGACACTTATCAAGTAATACAACCTGATTTTTTAGCCAATGCAAGTGAAAGTGATATTCACAAAAAGCAGTTGATTTCGTTAATACGTTTCTAAATGACGTGAGTCCAGCCTTTCCTTCACAACTGTGTTCAGGGAAAAATTCGTTTCAAAACAAACTGGAAAAAATGAAGTTGCTAATTATACGAGAATAGTTAACCACAATTCGCTTTCATCAAGCTACCCAGATGTTTGAACAGCGTGCATCATATATTTGACTGTTCCTGTGACAGTATCTGAGGCTGAACAGTCCTTTTCTAAGCTTAAATTGATCAAAAATTACTTGAGAAGTACAATCCCTCAAGAAAGACTCAGCAGCTTAGCTTTGCTTTCAATTGAGCTCAACATATAAACTTTGACAAAGTAACATGAATTCGCTTCTTTGAAAGTTACGAAACAAATGTTTAAGAAATAATCAAATGTAACTAATCTTTAATCTTTTCAATCTACACTACTTTCCATGCATCAGTTCCTGATTCCTTGTCTTTTAAGCAAAGTATGCATTTTAAGTAACTTAATTTACATGTATGGTAACTATATCTTTAATCTAACTTAAACTTTTATTTAGAAAAGTCATATTTTAAATTATCAATTAAAAGTTTTCCAATAGTTTAATCGTATTAAAAGTTAACGTTTTGAGTTCTTTTATGTTAATAACAGTGTAGCAAATATTTTACCATGTATTTTTAATGTGTGATCTTATAAATTTTTAATAAACATACACTCTTTTTAGAAATTTTACTTTTGTAAATATTTTTTTTTTGCCTTATTCTTTTTACAACCATACGCACTGAATATTTAATTTCCAAAACTTGTATCCTAAAAATAATCAATTTAATAATTTGTTAATTTATAACCTAGATAAATACTTGAACATTTGGCTTAGTTAACCTTTAGTAGCTAGTTTTGTTACCATTGCATGAACCAATAGATAGAAACAAATTTTTGTCGAACTGGAATAAACCCCCATGCATATAAAAGGAACAAATATTGAGGGGCCTCACTATGAAGTTTTGCCCCGGGGCCTCCAAGTTGATAGTTACGTCCCTGATTGAAACTATACGTTACAGACCTTGTAGTGGTTTACTGTGTAGACAAAACAGCAAGTACTGGAAAAAGGTCCTGCACCTTCAACTTCAAATAGTGGCACGATTACAGGATCTTGGAGCACAGAATAAGAGTTTTTTTTTTTTTTTTTTTTTTTTACAATTGTCTGAAAGGGGTGTTATGCCTAACAGGATGTTTTGGATTTGAAATAAAGCCACTGCCTGTTTAATGTAAGGTTGAACTAAAGATTGGATTTGTTTCCCACCACAATCATTAGATGCTTGCAAATTGTTAATTACATATCACACATCACTCAAGTTTGTGTAAGGATAACAGTGACAATCACTTGAGTGAAGAGTATGAAATACTTTGCTTTTGTCTACTGCTAGTATTTTGTTGTGGTGACTGTAACAACAGTTTATACTTTTAACTTCTTTGATCTCGCTCTTCTGCTCACCAACTATGTTTGACTGCAGACTGGATTCATGTTTTACAATCATGGAATTTTTTTTACGTAGCGGCATGAAAGGACGCTAGATTTCTGCAGATTTTGTGTTTGAAATGCCATTCTGTTGGAGTGTCATAATGACTCAGTGCAACAAAAGGACAAGTTGATGGTGTGATATATTTTCATGTTCATATGAAACCAGGAAGTAATTTCAGGGCCCCCTGCGAAGTTTAATTTTGGGGACCCCTACTTCTTTTCAAGATGTACTTTTGCCTAGACTTTTGAAAATTTTCGTGACTTTGTACACACACACACACACACACAAAAAAGCGCGCGTGCGCGAATATCCTACTGACTTGTAAAAAACATTACTTTAAAAATTTCTCACCTAAATCATCACTTTTCTTGCTTTCTAACCAGCAAAGACCTGCACTAACTTCTCCATGTCGAGAGAACGCGCAATTTGCCTTTCCAATGCTATTATGGCAAGACCTCTTAGCCGTTCGTTGCTCATTGAAGATCTGCGATAGTTTTTAATTATCTTTAACTTGGAGAAACTACATTCTACTGAGGCAACAGACACTGACATGCACAAAAACGTTCTTAACGCAATTGATACATTTGGAAAAATTTGTTGCAAGTTGTTTTCAAAGATGTACTGAAGTACTTCTAAACATGTGTTGGTTTCCTGTGGAAGCATAAGTGACAAAAGTTCCAATTCATTTTCAAGAGCCTCCAAATTTAGATCTTCTGACTGCGTTTTAACGTCTCTCAAAGCATCTGCAAGTTTTCTATATACTGTGTTGAGATTGTATTTATTTGTTGCCAAGTTCTTAATGTCTAAAATAACACCGATCATGTTGCAGATCGACAATAGGGGTATTCTGTTCTGTTTATGGGAAAATAGGATCAACAATGAAGGCACTGTCGACACTAGGACTATTGTGAACGCAACTTGTTAACATTCTAAATTTGTAGATTATTTATTTTAGCAAGAAAATTGTTCGATAAGTAAGGACAAATTTTGAAAGGGATCGTGGCGGAGCGCCCCCATGCTTGGGGCCCCCCGCGACTCGAGGTTCTTGTGGTAGCCTTAAACCGGCCCTGTATGAAACTTTCAATGTCAATTTTAACATTCTTTTTGATCATTTCTGTAAAGTACTTATAGAGAAAGATCATAACATATTGTAAAAATTTTATAATTCACGTATATTTTGTAGCCCATCACCATCGAGTTTTCAGTTAGGTACTATGTTTCTACATTCACATTTTTATGTGTATGTAGATTTTTTTTTTTCTTTGAGTCAGTTTTGTGTCTGCAGGTGTAGTATGAAGGTTGTGATTGACTTTCTCTTCAGTTTCATGAATTTATACTTGCTATTGGACACTAAGTTATTTCAAATACCAATTACAAATTCAGAGGGGTTGTGGTGAGACAGTAACAAGTCAGTATAATGAGCAGAAAGTTAGTCGTAGTGGACTTGCAGCCATTAAGTTTAACATATTTTTGATTTATGTGGGATTGAAGTGCAGTATTTTTACAGTTTAAGTAATTCAAAGAAGTATTTTTAGTGTGATTAATTGATTAATAAGTCTTAGATTTCGGGAAGCATTGTCGAGTGTGGATGTATACGGTAAAGGACAATTCGATGATTGTTGTGTCTCGAGACCTACTGAGGGAATATAGCACAATATCACAGACAGCACAATATTTTTACATTGCACAATATATTTCAAACTATTTTTATTCACTAAATAATATAGCACAACCTCTCAAACTAACCTACACAGGTTCAATATTATTGTACAACTGTAATTATTGTGAAATAATACTGATCGTGTAGGGACTGCTAAAAGTTATTTCTCCTGTTTATTCAATTTTCCCCAATATCTTATTTTCTTTTAGTACTTCATTTAACTAACTGAAATTACAGTGTAAATGATCTTCACATAAAATGATATGTGAACTAGTCACAATATTTCGTGTGTTGCTATAAAAAGTTGCAGTGATTTTTACGTATTTCAGCTATTGTAGGAAAACTTGCATTTTTTGGGGGCATTTTGATTGTCGTGGGTGTACATTGGATTACAACGCACTATTTATAAACCATATTTCGAACAATTCATACACAAAGTCAGAGAAACAATCCAGACATTACTAATCTGGAGAGAGCACTTACTGACATGACGTCACAGGTATTGGCCTACACCAAGTAGCAAAGGGGCATTTTGGTGGACTTTTAAACACTAAATTTTAACATAGTATTTTACAAAAAAAACGCACTATCATCAAAAATTAATTGTACTGGGAGAATGACATGTATCAACAAACAATTTAAAATAATTTCCCAAAAACTTTCAAATAGCCTATTGGACAAATCTGTAATAGCCAAGCACTTTATCACCAAAGAACACGAGATAGGGTTTCGTAAAATGGTCTTGCTATTACAGGACTATAACTTCTGGGATTCAGTCTTGAATGAAGTGTTGGAAATTCAGTTTAATGAAAACTGGCTCAACATGAGTGTAGCCTTGAACCTAGACATAGCTGATGTCTCACATGAGTGTGGCAGATAATCATGCGAGGGCTTCCAGAGAACTAATAATGTAGCTCAGACATCATAGTGAGCTGCGGTCGCCACACACTAGAGACAGAGCTAGAACAGGTATGCCAGCAGACCGCGCATTCAACCAGTTGGTTAGGTGGTGAGCAGGTTTGGAGCGGACATCACAGGGGACTAAGGACAAGTGCTCCGCTTATAACTATATAATTACAGCGGGAATTGGAACAAAGCAGGTCAGTCAAGGCAGAAACAGCAGGCTTAAAACCATCGGAAGTCAAGCAACATCTGGTGAAGCCAACTGTCAAAATCTGTTTTCATGACACCTTCTGGCTCGATGACCCTGATGATTATATTGGTGAAAACATTCATTATTCTATATATAACTTTAATATGGTTGATGCAATAATAAAGATCTGGTATTTTAGACACTGAAGACCAGAAGTTGTAGTTATGGAGTGACTCCTCATCCCTCCCTTGTACCTCTGCACAATTCCTAATACAAGATAAATTATTGCTGTGTCTAAAAATGTGAAGTCATTCAAAAAATAATAATAATAATCCCCTTTAATATAATGCGTTGTCTGGAGACTGCTTTCACCCCCAATAAGTTGGCAATCTTCGGCGAGTATCGATAATGCCTTAAGTGTTGGTTACACTGACTGCCACCACAGCACCACTTGGCCAACCAGAAGTTTTGAATTAATAACTGTATTTAATTTTTATTCACTTATATTGCAAAAAGGAAATGTAAACTTCAAATAAATAATTCAATTTGATTTTATTTGCAGTTGTATTGTTAAAAGAAAGTGTAACTGTGATGCCTGCTAAAATGCAATTGTCTGTTGTGTAGCACAATTACACGAGACAGAGATATAAAAAATTATAATGTGAAGACTGTACATGAACATCAACTATTCATGGATAGGAAGAAGTGGAGAATGCTAGTGATCAGCACCAAGGAGAATGAAGCTGGATAATAATGATTATGATGATGAATGCAACGTTCATTTAAATCTACATTTTGCTGTTTATTTACAAAGATTAAATCCGTAAATTAATGTAAGGATCTATTCTCTGTAGTAGTTATTAGAATCAGGTCACATCATAACCTAAGAATTTTTTAACAGAAGATAAGAAACAGTGAAATTCATAAATACTCTGAGAATGTATATGTGAAACATACATAATCATGAAATATACCATTTTCATTCATTTTGAAAATTCCTTTGAAACTTTTTCATAGCAATATAACTTTATGGGATTTGTGGAGGTAATTGCAATTAATACAAGGGGGCAGAGATAATAATAATAAAAATGCAAGAAAGAAATGTATTATTCATTTTCTTGCTGCGTGTCTCCTAGAGTCATTGTGTACTTTGTTAACCTCCCATTGCATATTGTGGAATAAATAAAGAAAAAAAACTAAATGCAGAGCACAATTTTACTATGCAGAAAGGCACTTATTTAATAACAACTAATATGCACCTTAAAAATTTGTCACTTGCCATGCACTCGGCCCATTTAATGGGATTTACTTTAGTAATAATAATAATAATAATAATAATAAATAAAGATGGAAATAACAATAAAAGCTTTTCAAGTTTCATAATTTTAATATTTAACATAGATAGATACCTTTCAGTAATACATTAACTGCAAGCAGCAATTTAAAGATTTAATAACAGTATGTGTATGAGACGTAGCCGAAATCTGAAAATTATGGAATTATTACAGCCAATACAGGGAATGCAAATTGTATTGTACGAAAGCTACATTTACTACGGAATTACCTGAACGATAACGTGGTGATAATACTACCACCAATGCTGTCACATGGAGATATGTTGAACATTATTCATGAATTATAAATTTCAATTTGGATAGAGTTGTGATCAGAAATTTTTATTTGCTTGTTCTGCCAAAACAACCAATGATCTCCTTCTTACAGATATCATTTCTGCTGATATTACCAACGTCCTCAGTTCCACCAAAAAAAACCAACATAATTCTTCAAACCTGTTGCAACCATGTTTGAAAGGTTAGCAGGTGATATTTTATGCAAATTAATCATTTGCTTAGAGTCTTCCTAATCCACACTACATCCACTTTTAAGGATATTGCATTCCTTTTAAGGATATTGCATTCCTTTTAAGGATATTGCATTGTTGCATTTAAAAGTTTCTGTTTAAACTAAATTCTTAAGAACAATTTCAAACTTCCAGACAGTCTGAAACTATGAACAGTTTCTATCATTCCTAATTAAGGAACATTTACCACTTCTAACCTACAGTAATAAAAATAAACTAAAAAAGAACAACAATTCTCATCAGATCTGAACATATACAGATTGTAAAAGGTATTTTAATTAAAAGCATTATAATAAACTAGAATAAAACCTTTACACTTATACTGATTTTTGGTAAAGACTGAAGACTAGAGTAAATTTTTCATGCACGAACCATAATTAACGAGGATAAATTAAAACATAATATAATGAATTATTCTGTAGCTACCAACATCAGTATTACCTTTCTCCCTTCAAGAATTGTCTCCAATGAGATAATCATTTTTCAATACTTAAACCGAGAACAATGAAAAGTGTATTATGTAGTAACAATGCTACAATGGTTGGCTAATTACAAAAACTAACCACGACTTGTTTGCAAAATAAATCAATGTATCTACAATATAACATTCCCACATTTTATATACGCTACACCCACAGCTGGGCAGAAAACCGTTAATCCGTTCATCATTAATTAAAGAAGTTAACAAAATTGTAATACTTTAACTTTTAAGTTAACCCTGAAAATCGTCAACGGTCTTCTTAACTTCCGTTAAATTGAACAACAGTTAACTGTAGTTCGTTACATTGGTATTTGACGTATTTGGTTTGTTTGAATAGCGCGCCACGCCACGCCACGCTCGACGGTTCAGCGAGTCGGATGCCAAGCAAATTAGGTAATACGAAGTGTGTGATGCATATACAACTGTTACACTAGGCATGGTGTGGGTGTGAGCAGGAAAGCTAGAGTTTTGGAGCAATTCTATGTTATGTCTGCAAACCTGCGCTCACTACTTGTTTCTAATTCGATCGGTGATTGATTTTGATGTTTTTATAATCTAACTTTTTTACCACCAGGAAAATGTCACTTTTTAGCTGGTATTGGTTTGGTGTTGGTTAGTGATATAAATTAAACTGACATTTGTTACATGATTATGTCTGGAAAATGAATTCTTCAGTCCGTTAGTAAAAGCAGCAGTGCTAACAATAGCAACGAGAACATTAAAAATCCTTGACCACATTTATGTGATTATGTTGCATTTAAATCAACACTGGGAGAACAGTTGATTTATGAATGCAAACTGTGTTTGTCTAAACTTTTTACAATCAAGGCTCATGTTTCTAGCCATAATAATCTTAAACAACATATGAATAGGATGTATATATCCAAAAATGAACAGTTGGAAGAAAAAGTAAAAGAAGGGCCAACTCGTGGAAAAAAAATAATTCAAAGCCTTCTTCAAGTGCTATGGCTTCTTCTGATGTAAATACAGCAGAATTGATTTGTTTTCATCCCCATCTGCTAGTAAACATTTGGCATCATAGTTACTGGCACCGTCGTATTCCAAGCTGCTGTGGACCGATGTATTGTAAACGTTTTCTTTGTCAATGTGATCCACTACATATCGAAGAATCTGATACATTTGAGAAGCTGGTTAAAACGTTGAACCTTGGTAAAAACTCAGTTTCAAGAAGGCCATTGGGTAGACGTATTATTGATATACTTTACGGTATATAGCACCTTGGTCCTGCTAGCAATAATACCTTATACATACATAAACATTAATTCCACTTCTGGATAGGTCAACTTTAACTTGCATTAAATTTGCAAACGTAACGCTTTAATGATTATCAAAGTTAACTTTTCGATTAACTGTGCCCACCTATGGCTACACCTAGACAATAGACAAATGCCGCCGTATCTTTCATGACAACAACAATCAGTCAAAAAGAGCACCAAATTGACACCACTAGCAGTGAGTGTTTCATTATTTCTTTTTTCAACTAAAAACATTTTCAAGAAGTATTTTTATTAAATTTCCTCATTTTTGCCCCACCCTTACTGGCATGACAATGTGCTTCAGTTCTCACCTAATGACTGAAGGATGCCCATACTGTGAGCTTTTTACTCGTATTTTGTGTCATTGCAGCCCTTGTGCCTCCAAGTTTGCTAAATTATGGTTTAATTTTCCCATACTTATATATCAGACATTATTCTGGCCTGTAGTTCAAAAAAATCATTCACCCACATTTCTAAATAGTCTTAAGTCCAGAAACGGTTGTGATTTCATGAATTGAATATACATTCACAACCATTAAAAAGTTATGAAAGATATCTCTAGCTTTACATAAGTTTTTATGATTCACTTATCAAGTGTTATCATTAAAGACCAAAAATGTAGCAAACTTAATATTTGTATTACTCTAGGGCAGAAAAATTTGACAAAAAATGTACACAGCAGCTAGATATAATTAAACAAATTACCCACAGGATAATTAACATTGAAATGAATACTGTGCAGTCAAGTTAATTTAAAAAAAAAAAAATACAAATTTGTATTACAAGGTAACCAGCCAACAAAAATTAAGAGTAAATTCCTGTATTCTCTCTAAACTATAAGGACATTATAGCAACCAAGTAGCATTACATAAAAGTGACTTATTCTTTTAGATTTAAAATAAGTATAGAGAAAGGTAACATTACATATCACAGCTGATGGCAGGACAGAACAGAAACACTAAATTATTTTTTCCCACACCATGTTCTCTGATTCATCAGGATTTACATACATCCTTCAAAATATATATATATTTTTAACTTCGTGTTTCTTTGCCATCCCACTTTCAATTGTAGTGAGTTGCACTTCCTTTTTCTGCCTCTTATTTCCATGAAAATCTATTTTTCAACAGTTACAAACAAGTATCAGCTTTATCAGTCGTTTAACAAACACCCCATTAATCCAATATTTTAGAACTCAGTCTTCTTTGGTGGACAATAACATGCCCTCTTCTGGCTGTCAATGTAAGATTTGCAACCTAATGTAAGAGTTCCAGTAAACAACATCTTCGCTGCTGCCTTGCATGCTGAAAAAAAAAATCCCTCAATATAAATAATACAATGGTTTAAAATGCTTAAAATAAACAAATTAATACAAGAAACGATAATTAATTTAATCAAATAATTTTTCGTTTTAAAAATTGTCAATGTTGTGAACATTGTATAAATTCATTAAGAGTGTGTTACTAGTTGTCTGCAATATTTAGTGTTTGTCTTGATGAGCTAGAGAGCCTCAGTTCTGATGCCAAATTAGGTTCATCCAAGAATTAAACGCAATATCTAGGACACATTATGAGAGGCGAGAGGTACCAGCTACTGCAGCTCATCGCTGAAGGGAAAATACAAGGGAAAAGATCTGTTGGGAGGAGAAGGAATTCGTGGCTGAAAGACATTAGGAGATTGTTCAATTGCAAGTCTGAAGAGGCTTTCCATGCTGTAATTTCACGCTCAGAGGTAGCTATGTGGACCGCCAACCTCCAATAGGAGAAGGCGACTGAAGAAGAAGATTTTTTTTTTTTTTTTTTTTTTTTTATTGTATTTACGTCTCTCAACATCGAGGTCTTTAGAGACGGAAGAAGAAGAAGAAGAATAATTAAACTAAATTATATGAAAAACAAGATAAATTCAGGGCAATCTGGTATAATAGATTTAAGCGCACACAAGTTATTCTAATATAAGTCAGCAATGTAGTGTGCTATTCCAATAAATCACAAGGTGAATAAATACACAACACTGATATTAAATGTTCCTTTAATATTTCTAAAAATGGTCACTATACATAAATAAACTAATAAGCATTTTGTAGGAAGAATCAATTTTGAAATAATTTATGCCACTAATTGCACACGTACAAATTTTACACATCCAAGGACAATTTCATAAATATAAAAGGCATGCGACCCAGTCCCTTCCCACGACTAATGACCTCAACACGTGAAGCCAGAAAATAAAGAAGCAACTTTTATCAAGTCTTCAAATTTAGTACAGAATTAGAATAACATATCTTGCTAATGATATATGCACAGTGAACCTTCATGACAGCTTTCAACAGCCCAAATTAATAAAAATGTCACAAAAATTGTGAAATCATTCTAAAAGTTTGATGACATATAATCGAAGAAGTTTTTGAGCTGTCTGGAGTGACTTGGAACTCAGTTCATCACATTTTAAGTGAAGATTTGGGTATAGGAAGGATTATTGCCAAATCGTGCCTCGACTGCTGACTGCACAGCAAAACAAAATCGCTTGGAAGCATGCTGTGCTTTAAAGGAAGAGCTCCAAAATGATCTACACTTCCAGGCTACCACAGGTGACAAATTCTGGTTCTATGGTTATGACCCTCAAATGAAGCATTAATCAAGCAGACTCCGAGCTCACCTTGCACCTAAAAAGCGAGACAAGTTAAATCAAATATCAAGAAAATGCTTTTTTTCTTCTTCTTCGTTGTGTGAGGAGTTGCCCATTTAGAATTTGTTCAACAGGGTCAGACAGTTAACCAGACCTTTTACCTGGACACTTTGAAAAGATTGCGCAAGAATGAGAAATGGAAAATGCCCCATTTGTGGTTTTCGGGCAACCAATTCTTTAACCAAGAAAATTTCCCTTGTTGACACGGCCTTCTCTGTACACCAATTTTTGAATAAAAACCGACCTTGCACCCTGTGATTCCTTTTTATTCCCTCGAATGAAAAGAGAAATGAAAGCAAACATTTTTTCAGATGTAGATGAGGAAGAAAAAATGATGGAGATACTGTCAAACATCACTGAAGAGGAGTATAAAAAATGTTTTGGAGAATTAACTGCCACTTGACAGATAGGGAAATGTCCACCAGATATGGTAGGTATTGGGAAATAAAATACCTGGGGTTAACCAAAGCCCCCAAACATAAAAAATACAAAATACTAAAAAAAGGCAACAACATACTCAGAAAAATTGTAACTTGGACAGCGGAATGACAATGGAAAAAGGAAAATAGCTTATGGATGTTGCAATACACCATACAAGGTTTGTTTTACTAAAGTGAATATATTGTCTGCAGAACACACTCAAAATGGGTGTTACTGTACTCTCTGAAACTAGAGAAAAGTAGAGGAAAGGAAGAATTTTGTAACAATGTACATATTTGGAGTGAAGTATCCACAGATGTATGGGCTAAAGCAGGAGTTTCCATTATGATACAGAAAAAATGGATAAAAAGTATCAGAAATTGGGAATTTATTAGTGAACATATTGGTATAGTCGAAAGAACACTGTTTGCCAGGGAGATGATTAGTGGAATATATGCTCCCACAAATGATGCAAAAGACAGAGAAAAATAAATTCTCAACAACTCTGAGAAATGACAGAAAATAACCCAGGAAGGAAAGAACCGATTATGATGGTGGAGATGAATACAAGAGTAAGAACAAGAGAATCTTGTAAGGTAGTGGGAAAACATGGAGAAGCAGAATAAACATCAAAAGAGAGTGGTTAATTGAAATACGTGAACAATTTGGAAACTTAAGTTTTCCACAATGTTTTCATATTAACTGCTTCCTTGATGATAAAACGTATTCACGACACTTACTTGATATCATTTTTCAGCACAGGAACAAACTTTACTAGGCACGAATCTCGCTTAAGAAAAATTTAAAACCAATGTAAACACCATAGACACCTGAAGATGAATCCACAGGGTCTGAAATGGATTGTGTAATACAATAAAATTTGGGGTTCTAGTGACTGAAGACTGTTTTTCATTCTACCTTTTGTCTGATCAATACAGTCACGTCAATACAGTGAATTAGGGATAAAATTAAGTTAAATTTGGAAATGTATTGGTAATTTTTAAATCAAATACAAAAATTTTCACAAATATACTTGGCAACAGAATACTAGAAAATTTCGTTCAATAATAGATTACACTGTCATTAGACAAACAATACTTGTAAGATGATTGTGAGATGATATAGGGGAGTCCTGTGTGGATCAGATCTCTGTCTGGTATAAATGAAATATTTCTGACCATGGAAAAGTCTAAAGAGAAATAACATTGCTATAGTAAGGAATCAAATCGAGAAGGATCAAAATAAATGTTATAATATTGATGGCCAAGAAGATGAAAGTATACGAATTTCATTTGTTAATAGAATGGGAAGTATATTGGATGAATCATTTGATGGAAGTACTGAAGAAATATAGGAATAGATCAAATTTAGCATGAAGAAACAGCAGTAGAGGTGTGGGCGTAAAGGAAATGAAAAAAGAAAAGAAAAAAAAAAGAACACAAACATAAAGCAGAGTGGTAATAAGAGGAAATTGAGCTAGCAGCAAAAGAAAAAAGGAATGCTTTCAATCAATGGGTGAGTAATAAGTGAGAAGAAACAAGGACAATATACAAGGAAAAGAAGACTAAAGTGCTAAGGAAATTAAGAATAGCAAGAAATGAAATACGGAAAAGAGCATGTGCAAATTTTAACAGGGGTTTGGAAGATCATAAGTAGTATGTTCCATATTAAAAGGTGTCCAACAATGAACAAAAGCTAAAACTAATCTCCAGTTGATAAAACTAAGGGAACGGGAAGAATATTTTCAAAAATTATTGAATGAGGGTAGAGAATAATACTTGGAAGGAGGAGGAGTAGAAGATAAAAATGAGCAGGAAGATGATGACATTCAAATTTCAGAAGACAAAGTGCTTGAGTCATTAAGAACAAACAAAAATGGCAAATATCCTGGGTCTGACAAAATTAATTTGGAAATAATGACATATTGTGGTGACAAAGCTGTAAAACTTATAACAAAATTGTTCAGTAAAATATTACATGGAGATCCATTACCTAACGAAATGACATTAGGTTATATTACTACCAAATTCAAGAAAGGAGATTATAAAGTGTGTTCATATTATAGTGGGATTTGTGTTATGAAGTCATTGGTGAAAATCTTTGCCGAAGTAATAAAAACTAGACTAGAAACTCATTTGAAGACTCAAGAAGAACAATGTGAATTTACTGCAGATCGGTCATGTATAGACCATATTCTCACATTATGACAGATTCTGGAAAAATACAATGACAATAAAATAAATGTAGGATTAATTTTCATTGATTTAGAAAAAAACATATAATACTGTCCCAAGAAAAATGCTTTTAAAAGCATTACATATGTCACATACTTATGTCAACTCCTTAATTAAAATAATACAAAAAATGGACAAAAATAACTCATGTCAAATAAATATGGTTATGCATTATCACAAAAATTTAAAACAAGTAAAGGTTTACAGCAAGGGCGCCCTATGTCACCAACCCTATTTAAAATTTATACAAATGTTAGTTTAAGAAATGGTTTCGAAAGTTTAACATAATACAAGGAATACAAATAATAGAAGGAAAATGCTTACATCATTTACTATTCGCCGATGATCAAGTCATCGTAGCACAAGATGGTGAAGATGCAAATTACATATGTAATCAATTGTCAATGGAATATAAAAATGGGGCTTGAATATTAACCTTCAAAAAACAGAATATCTGGATGTACACTGATGGAATGCAAATTAAAAAAGTAAATAAATTTTGCTATTTGGATTCAATTTTGGAAAGAGAGAAAATCAAACATGGAAATTAATAATAATAATTAAAAAATACTAATGGCTGTAAAGTAATTGGGAAAAAAAGGATTATATTTATGTCATTATTGGAAACTATAGTCTTATATGGATCAGAATCCTGGACAATCAACCAATAACATGTTAAGAATTTGAAAGAATCAGAAATGGATTTCTGGAGAAGATCAGCAAGAATCTTAAGGAAAGAAAAAGTAAGAATACCGAAATGAAAAGGTTAATGGAAGTAAAAGAAGATATGTATGAAGTTAAAGAACAAAAAATACTGTAATGGTATTGCCATGTAAGAAGGATGAAAGATACTAGGATACCAAAACTTGTACAGGAATGGGAAGCTGAAGGAAGGATGAAAAGAGGATAGCGCATATTAATCTAGCCCCAAAGTGTACAAAACTGCAATGAGAAGATTTGGCACAGAAGAGGAAGGTACACAAGACCAAAGTATCTCGAGAAATTTTTTAAAGTCCTGTGTTCTGAGATTTTATTGTTATGTTGAAGTAAAACATCTGTAGTGAGGAAAATCTCTCTTAATGAAATAAAAACAATGGAATAAAAGGTTGGAGAAGTATATCAGTTCCAACGGAGGTACTTTGAAGGGGTCCGATTGTATTTTACAAATAAATCGAATACTTGAAATTTAAAAAACAAATATATATATATTAGTACACCCTTGTAAAATAGAAACAAGGAAATACAACTTAGATAGCTTGAAGGAAGAAGAATCTAAAAAATTATTATACAAAATAAGGTTAGCGAATAAACTGAAGGATACAGAAATTGATCTGGGAATGATAGTGCATAGAGACATCAGAGAATTTAAACACAGTGCAACAACAGAAGCTTTAAGATTTCTGAAACCTGTTCAGGAAAAGAAATCAGGGTGGCAGAAAGTGAAAGGAAAAAGAAAACTATTCCAAAAATGGTTGGCATCCCAAGATTCAGATGACAGGAAAACCAATATGAGAATGAACAGGGAAGGAAAAAGAAATGTTTCAAAGGCAAAACATGAAATGATAGCAGACTCAAGCATATTAGAGGCTGCAGGCGCTTTTTGGTCTGGGGAGTAACACAAATCAAATGATATTCTATAAAAATTATTGCCAACAGGTATTGGAGGAGCTTGTATAGATTGAAGTGTCGTGGGATATGTTTTAAGTTCAAAAAGAGTTTATTTAGAGATTTTATCATCAAAACATTTCACATTTGATATCTACAATAAGAAAAAGGGTAAGCAAATTTCAAGACAGAATTATTTGAAAGCGTAGATAGTTCCGTTTGTAGGACATAGTTAAAAAGAATGAAGGAAAGTTTCATTTAGATTATCCAACAAATGGCATAGTAGTTGTCATTGTTAATAATTACAGTGCAAGTTAATTAACTGGGAAGGAAAATTTTTCATGTTACAGAAGAAGTGGGAAATAACTGGTGTTGGATAATAAATATACGTGTTTTGGAGGGAAGGCATAAAATTGAAAATATTTTGATGATTAAGTGGTTTCCAGTGGGGAGACAAATAACAAGGGGAAGCTACGCAGAATAGAAGATGTACAGAGAAACATTTTTTTAATAGTCGATTCAACTTTCTCCTGCATAGTAAAAATGGTAGTATCCTTCCCTTGAAGTCTCAATTTCATTGCTCAACTCAAATATTCTCGAACAACTCCTCCACTGTATAGCCAGCATACTTCAGATACTTCAGTATGTAACAAGAGGATTCCGTGTTCACTACCAAGCTCTTTGAAACGTCGGCATTAAAATTCTCAAGTTTGTACTACGGGCCTTGATTAAGTTAAAAATGCTTACAGCATTTTTAAGAGTGGTTCCCAAGCTCTCTGGTATTTTTTTTTTTTTTTTTTAAAGCAAGTGCCTCTCAATGAATTCCACAGTATTTCCATCTTGAACCTGGAGCTACATCTTGTATCTGCTTTACAAGTTGTCAGGTTACTCGTGGTTTAGTAAATACAGTAATTAAGTAAGTCCACAAGGTATTTCAGTTTATACTTTGTTTATTTTCATTAAACAACATCAACGATATTCTTGACATGCACGGATACAATCCAGAGATACTATTAACGCAGTCGTTGGCAGTTTCAAAGTGAATGTGTACAAACTAACTAACTGTCCTTCTGCTGATTTCTTTTTATAGGCTCTATCGAATTTTCCCGAACACTTCAAAAGCTTCCATGAGATATTTCTCAAACATTAACAATTACTCAAACAATTAAATATATTAAAAACAATCAGAATTAGTACTTAATCATTTAACATCATTACAAAACGGTCAGAAATGGAAATTAAAGATACTTAAACACAAAATTATTTACAGAAATCATTTTAAACTGTAGACATCATAACTTGCATTAATACTTGGAATTACAAACATTTAAGCAATTCTCTTGCACAATTTGGTTCTTAAACATATTAAATGGCCTTTAAATAATTCCTTTTCATAAAATAAAGTCTACATACACCGATTTACAAGAAATTGCAAAACAAATATACCAGATCATATTCAAGCAAACTTTAGCTCACTACAAATCTATAATATAAAAATGAATCGCAAAATGTGTTGGTAAGCGCATAACTCAAATCGCCCGGACCAATTCGGCTAATTCTTTTTTTTATATTTTCGTTAAGGCACAAGGAAGGTTCTTATGGAGAGAAAAAATGCAAAAACTGGAAGGAAAATAGTAAAAACAACACTTTTCTTTTCCCTCAATCAAAACAAAACAAAGGCGCGTTAGGATTATCTTTGGTATGACTTCAAGTCATTAGGCTCTATGGATATTAATCTATGCCTGCGTGTGATCAGCGAAAATAATATCACTGACGTACGTGTTATCATTATTTCCTCCGTGCGTGGCATTTTCTTGGTTGCTTTTAAATTTTCGTTTTCTCGAAAACCATTTGTGTGTTTATTTGTTCAGTGTGTTTACATTTATACCCATGCCGCCTACCACGAAAGTTTCGACTATGAAAATAGAATGCATCAGTTTAGAAGGATGCAACATTAAGAATACCTAAAAAGCAAAATCGATTACTGGTATTTCAGTTGAGAAGCGATATGCATTATCGTCTGACGATCGAGCCACACTTATCCTATTATTTTAAGAATGCAATGTTCTGGTAAGCCTTGTGGTGATGGGTTCCATTCGTTTTAAACTATGTTCGGGTAGAATTCATGGTGATTGAATTGGTTGCGACTAATAATACTTTCTAACTTTTAAAATCTTCTATACAAATAAAAATGAATCGCCAAATGTGTTGCTAAGTGCAAAACTCGAGAACGGCTCGACCAATTCGGCAAATTATTTTTTCCTTCATATTTTCGTTAATCCACAAGGAAGGTTCTTATGGAGAGAAAAAACGTAAAAAATTGCGAGGAAAATAGTAAAATCAACACCTTTCTTTTCCCATACAACCAGCCAATCAAAATAAAACAAAACAAAGGCGAGTTAGGATTAGCTCTGGTATCCCTTCAAATTGATTAGACTGTATGGATATTAATCTATGCCTGCCCAAAATAAAGTTCGAAGGAAAAAAAAGGTTTGTGTGTCATCAATGAAAATAATATTACTGCCAGTCAATCAAAACAAAACAAAGGCGCTTTATGATTATCTTTGGAATTGCAAAATGATTGATCGGAAGAAATGGTTTCAGAACAACTCATTGCCATTGGTAATGACAAAATCCCTGTAAACGTTTTGAGTGGCTGCATTACATTTCCTGTCAATTTTTTGGTTGAACGACCGAACTATATTACAGAGACAAAAACACGGACGTTAATTAAATAAATTTCGAAACTCAAAATGAAATTTCCGGTGAATTAAGGATATACAAATCAGTTGATTGCGCAACTAACCAAGATGATGTCATCAACTATCCACTAGAATTTTTTAACTCACTGGATTTGCCAGGATTGCTGCTTCATAATCTTATATATATATATATATAAATAGACGTGTGTTTTCATATATTTCACTTTTCAACCACCACTACCAAACGCAGATCACCGGTCTTTGTGTGTGGAAGTAACATGGAGTTTCCTGTCGTGCACAACGTTGGCCGAATGACGATAGCTGTGGGGATGTGGGAGATATGATGATTAAAGTTGGCCAATGCATGGCGTTTTCATATTTCAATCAAAAATTTGTGTGTTCTTATACTTCTCTTTCCTGCCACAACTACATAGCATAGACCATTGGTGTTTATGTGTGGTAGTAGAATCGTGTCTCCTGTCATGCACTATGGTTGTTAGATGTCGGTAGCTATGGGGGTGTGGGAGATATGGGGGTTGAAAGTGGTCGACCTGTGGCAATTTCATATTTCTGCCAAAGACGCATGTGTCATGGTGCATCACTTTTCAGCTAAAACTATCTATCGCAAATCACTGGCGTTTGTGTGTGGTAGTAACACAGAGTCGCCTTTCGATCACAACATCAGCCGAATTTCAGTAACTGTGGTAGTGTGGGAGATATGGTGGTTGAAAGTGGCCGGTCAAGGATATTTTCGTATTTCGACGAAAGACATGTGCCTCTACAAATGTCACTTTTCTGCCAAAACTACATAACATAGAGCATTGGTGTTTGTGTATGGTAGTAGAATCGTATCTCCTGTCGTGCACTATGGTTGTTAGATGTCGGTAGCTGTCAATACAAATTCTTTATAAACACGAACGAAGTCGTGGGTACCAGCTAGTACTTTATAAAATACAATTCTATTTAAAGTTCAAGTATGAGGGCTGTTACAAAGTCCTGAAAAATGATCTGTCATCGCTTTGGCACCATCAGTGCATACACCCACACATTTCGACCAGTCCGTTTTGTTTTCTTCGACAAAACCATTGACCATACAAAATCCATCCTCTCCTGTGGTGCAAATCAGAAGGGCTTGATAAAATAGGAACTCTTTAGTCACCTCTTTGGAACTAACGTATTAAATGTATACTTAAAGTTGAGCCAAGTTAGATACATCTGTAGATTCATCGAGTGGTATAGCAAAATAATTTCTTTGTAAATTCATTGAATTTTCTGGAATTCAGATTGTCTGATATGTCTGTAACGTGATGAGAGAGAGTGTTATACGACATAGGAATAACATCAAGTTCTCATGCCATATTTTCTCCGAACATACATTTCACTATCTCTTTTGCAGCTGGCAGTATAAGGTATTGCTTAACAATTGAATAAATAACTCTGAAAGAAGCTTGAAGCGCGTTGACATTCGTACTAATGGATAGTGACTCTATAGATTTTTGCCTTTGTTTGAGATTGATTAATTTATGTTCAAGGAAGGATACAGACTGATCTTTGAAATTAGCATTTTTAGTTTCCAGATGGCAATGTAATAAGGATGGTTTTAATGAATGGTTTGACAGTATCTCCACATAAATGATACACTGTGGAAAATGAGAATCAGATATCCAGAGCTTGTAAAACCAAACTGAATATAACTCTCATCATATTTCCATCATTTGAGAGAGGATTTCTAGTTATCAAGGGTTTTTGTGTGTTCTTAACACTAGGAGAGGGTGATTTATCACAAGCAGAAGATTTTTCAGTATTGATTCACATCTCTTCATCAGCCTTTCGATGTCCTAATAGCCACTGTTTCATCTGAAAGAGAAGTATTTACTGACTCACCATTTGTATTTATGAAATTAAAACACCCAGAATATAGAATAAATCAGAAACCACAAATTCACATAAAACTAGAATATTTTAACCTGCTTTTAACAAATCATAACCCTTTATATTCTATTTAAAATATATTTTTAAACAAAAATTACTTTTTGTACAAAGGCTTATATAACAGCCTGTATTTATAAACATGAGACGATCGTGGCTGCAGCATTACCATACCTACACAATACACCTCATGCAACAAAGATTTAATGTTTGATCTGTATTCAGAATTAATAAAACACATAAAACAGTCTTACCATTTGCAAAGATTAATAAATGCCAGCTGGTATGACTGACGTGACTTGACTATCATAATAATGCACGATAAACAATGCAACAGACAGAACAGTGCCTCTCATACATATTCTACTCTGGCCACATGTGACCGACGCTGGTCCAATGCTGTGACCAACAGTTTTTCTATTGTTAATTCTCACTCAACTGAAGTTGGTTCAAAAGACACCGCATCGCCGTCTAACACTCGGCCGACACTCCACCATCACCTACAGCAACTAGTTTGTTGAGAAGTTGGCTTTACAGTAATATATTTGACACATCCAGTATGTTTGTTTTAAAATATATTTTGGCATTCGAAATATTTGCACAATTGTTTTGTCACTTATCTTAGTGATTATCTTAGCCAACAAATTACCATGCGTACCCCCTGAAGCAACCTCGCGTACCCCTAGGGGTACATATAACACTAATTGGGAAACACTGCTGTAGCCCATTTCTTCTGCAGTTGTTTGCTAAAACAATGAATTACTGTTTAATAAAAAACACCAATGTGACTGTTGAAATTTTTGTTTCTCTAAGATACATTTCACCTCTCGGCGAAGTATATTTAATGATGTGCAACATTGGAAGCTTTTTTTTAGGTTTACACAACATCAACATTGAGGTTATTAGAGGCGGTAAAGGATGGGCAAAGAACAGGAAGAAATCCAATCATGCAAATTTGAAGGAATCATCCCAGCATTCATCTGGAGTGATTTGGGGAAACCATTCAAAACTCAAATCTGAATGGCTGAACGTGAAGCAAGAGCTTTACCGCTCACCCACCACACTAGGTAACAACATTGGAAGAGGCATGCTGGTTATGAGCAGAGGTAATCAATCAGCTACCACACCTCCTCCTCCTCCTCCCTTCTTCACCACCTCTTCCCAGCATCAGTGGTCAGCTGCCTTTGATCAAATTTGGAGCTCTGATTTTATAACCACATGCCTTTTCTGATGGCAAGGAATTTATTCTTAATGTCAGGTCATATTAAGCATTAATGGAGGAAGTGAAATGTTGCCATCTGTCTGCAAATGTGTAACTGTCTTCTGCGTGTGATTCCCCTTGGTGGCTGCACGAAAACTGCCTAAAAACTGCAGTCAAGATCACCGGAGTGCAGGAACCTGGGCTCATGCCCGGTCCCCGATTTAGTGTGCTGCCCCTCAGTGCAGGTTAATCAGCTACTAAACCTCATTGTCAGGTATCTTATAAATTTTGTAACTGCGTGACAAAATTTGTTCTCAGAAACCACGAGTTAGACTGAATAGAATTGCATATCATTTTTAGAGTCAGTTCCTATGTTAATTCAAGCTAGATAGCAGATTTTTACAGTTGTTTAGATAGTATTTTCTGTTGCATCAGCCTTGAGCAATCGCCTGGTGTAAAATTTTGAAAATTCATAATAAATCGTAGAAAAAAGTTAGAGACTTTAAGTTCCCACAGTAACCATTTTTTTAATATGTAGATTTGATTAAAGCTATTTTCAGATTGATAACTTTAATAACTTGTGAAATATTAATTAGTGAGATTCTGTTTTTAGTTTACAAATTTTTATTTCACCTTTTGATAATAGTAAACATGCTTTGCTTAATAGTAAACGAAAGAACAACCCTTTGGGAGTAAAATAAAATTTATTTAAGTTTAATGACAATAAAATTGTGAAAGTTATTAACAGGTTTTAGGAATCGCATTAAAATAATTTTTTATGACGAAACTATTAAAGTTACAGAATTTTTTATAAAGATTAAAGTTGACACTTTTTATAATATCTTGTAACTCTCAAAATTTCAGAGTGATAGGATTACTTAAGTTTTCAAGGTCAAAATATTTGATACTAGCTCTCAAGAGCGAGATTTGATATCGGATCAGATTTCCAGCATATTCTCGTGTGAAGCGGAAATTTTGTAGATTCCCACGGCCAGTGAGCTTAAATATCCTCCCAGAATTTTCCTTGTTCTCACTCACTCGTGCAGTCGCAGTTGGGCAATCTTCCAGAAACAGTGAACACGACACCATGTAGCTCAGTCGGCCAGAAAGTTTCATATTGTGCACTATTGTGCAACAGTTTTATGTTGGCACAATGCAGGTTCACGTATTCAGTTTTATTGCAAGGTAGCAGTGAAGTAGTATTTTTGCGCCATGGGGTGTGTCAGGATCACCTCAGTGTCAGTCGTTTTTAAACAAGTTGAATAGTGGAAGCGTGTGTTGAATTTTTATTCACTTTTTCAAATTAGTAAATTGTACTTTGAACTATGGGATGTGGTCTGGCTCGAAACGGTTAGTCAACCTTGCAATCATATATTCAGAGAATTGTATGATGCCACTTCAGTTTCTGTCTTTGCAAACTTTACAAGAATATATCTTATGTATACCAGCAATAGACTTGTGAACTTTATTTGCAAACACCTTTTCTTAGTTTTGGATTATTTAAACTAAGTGGTGACCAAGTACATTTGCAATGCAAGAACTGAAATATTCGCAGTTATCAACAATCATAGCTGAGACAAAAGTTATGTACTGACCCAAGCATAACCTCGTTTCTCACTAATTGTAAGTAAATATAATACTTATATTTAAATATAATTTTAATGCCATTCCAACAAACAATTATGTACAAATTATATAAACAGCAAACACAATTTAGAAAACAGTGGATTGCTGAAGATATCTGACGAGAATCAAAATGAATCCAGAATAAACAAAAATTATAACATTTGTTGCATATGTGCAGTCAATTCTCACCTTTCACACCTGTCTCACCAACAATATTTTGATGTTTTTCACATATCCTATAGAGACATCTTTTGAAATCTAAGTCACATTTTTCTTTGTCAGAGTTACACGTATCGTAACACAGGTCATGTTCATCACAGCATGTCTTCATCGCTCCCACAGGTAAATATTCGTTATCAATCTGTAAAACACACAGATCATCATAAATTTATTAGAAAGACAGATTTATGCCATTTTGCAGTCAACATACTAAAGCATAAGATTATAATGTGAGAGGATTGTGAGCAATTACAGAACAATTGGCTAGATCTTGTTAACTAAATAAAAAATAAGATAAAATTGAAAAAATTAACTTATTTGCTACACAGGAAAAAAGATTATGCAGTGGAGGGGAAATCTCTAATGATATGCATAAAAAAAATCAGTATCTGGGGATTCATTTAGTTATTTATTTATTGCTCAGCTAAAGTACAGAATACACTGTGAAAAATTCAATTCAATTACACAACAGAAATCTAATTTATCTACATCTTTTATAAATTCAATGGATTGATTTGTTGCCTGCAGGAAGTACTTTATGTCCCTGTGTATGCCCTCAACCTACGTTCTTCTATAATCTATTCTAGAGGATGGTGTACATCTCAGCGCACTCCACACATATAGTGAGGCAGCACATCTTCTTCTAACTCTGAGTCCTGTCCACAAACCACAGGGAAGGTCAAAGCCCAGTGGTTTTTCTGTGATACAGGACATGTCATGATTTTTCACCTTGACTTTTCCAGCCACCCTTCTAAGTTCTGAACATATTAAAGTTATGTTCTTGAAAATATTTTTCACCCCTCTCTAAACAGTAAATGGTAAGGAGCTTGTTGGTGCTTGCATTACATCTGTGATATTGTAATTTATTGGCAGCTGCTGGTTTTCCAAGTTTGTTTGTTTTTTTTTCCTTGGGATTCTTTTATAAGGGAGTTTTTCGAATTCCAATTTTATACATTTTTCACTTGTGCTCAATACACTTGTTTTTAAGCAACTGTAAAACAAAGAATATGTTTCAACAATAACCTTTGAACATTTGACACAGTATGCAAAATTATTTACCAAACCACCCCTATATATTGGAAAGGTAAAACATGTTAAACCCTGAATCCATTAAAGCAGTGCTAATCAATTTACTCCCATCCTCAATTTTGGTAACTTTAAATATTATTCAGTATTATTGATGGCTGACTAAAAGTGATAAATACAAGTGATTACAGCGGAAAACAATAGAAAAATATAAAGAATTCCATTTTAACAAGTGAAGATTAAGTTTCAGGGAGAACGTTGATTCATCAAAGAATTATTTTTTTAATGGGATTTAGGCATACATGCTGATATGACCAATAAACAGATGAGGAATTAAATGATAGAGAGTTCAGGAAATGCTTACAGTTGGCCACAGAAAATCACCAAGGGCAATACAAAAAATTACTACATCATAACAAGAAATATCATTAACCACGGAATAATTTCTTCAGCAATACTGTAAATGATATTCATTCCTCCAAATTAATGAGACATATGAACAGGAAAAAATAAACAATCATTTGTTTATACGTCTCTTTGGTAAGACATACGAACAGATGAATTCAGGAAAGTGAGTTAAGAAAATGTTTATATCCGACTGCCTCTACAGGACTAGCTAGAAGCATCAGGAGGGAGAGAATGGAAAATAAAAAAGTTGAATGAATGGACAAAAATAATTCCGAACACATGAAGTCATATTATCAAAATTAAGACACACTGTTTTTCAGTACGTGCTGGATGAAATGTCCATAAAGAATGAAACAAACCAAAAGTTAAACCTACATTCCAAAAAAGTAAACAGAAATAATGTGGGTGATTATTACGGAACAACCAGCCTATAAAAAAGTAGCATATTAAACAAGAGACTGCAAATGTGACCAATACCGTTTTGTCAGAAGAACAATCAGGATTAAAATGCATTTGCTCTGTTCATGTGCCATATACTAAACCTGTACTCTTAATTTGCAAATTGCTGCTTTAGTAATGTTTTGATAATTTAATATACAAATTATTAATTTCAAATTGTGTACTAATTTGCTAGAAATGTTCTCAGTAAACAGTTTTATACTCTTATGTATGAAAAAGTAATATATTAGTGTATAAAATTTTATAGCAACATCTTTATCACAGTGCCAATTTCATCAGAAATAGTTAAAAGTTGGTTACTAACTAAAAATAGAATATTAAAATTACTTTTGGTATATATTAATACTTTTGGTATTGCTTGTGAACAGTTTCATTCATATACAGTTATTTCAATTAATTGTTTTGTGTGAAAGACTGTTGCATTTGTTTACATGGGAGGCAGTTTATTAAATTATAAATCATTAAATAATGGAGGTTTTTGTTGTTTCGATGTTTAAAACATTATAATACCCAAATAGCTAGTGTTAGTGAACATTTTATGATTATTTTATTAATATTTTACAACTCACAGCATAGAATTTTTTTAAAAATCTACTGTAGCCTCTCTTTTGTAATTATCAAAGTGTGTATTAGCTTATCTGGTTTTGTTAAAAACCTTTATATTTTTTACTTGTAGCAAAGCATTTAAGAAATTAAACTTTACAATTAATATCATAAAAATAACAAAAAACTTTAATCATAATTAGTACTATTATTATAATACCAATGAGTAGGAAAATGCTTAGCACAATAGAACTAAGGAAGGATAGGGAAATAAGACCCAACAGTTAGCACAGATGACGGTGGCTGGTAATGATAAACATAAAAAGAAAACACAAGAGACGCAATATTTCAGTGGCTAGCCTTATTCTTGCCAGAAGTGAGACACCAGGTGGTGTCAGATGTGCATATGCCATTGGTCGTCTGCTAAATGGAGGTTGCACGACATGGCCCACATAGATGGTGGTAGGGGGAAGCACAAATACTTCATTGATAATTGATAATGCTGAAGGTATATTATCTTTGGAAGTAGGAGAACAACATCAGCATAACTACTGAGTGACAGTATAAATACAAACCATATTTTGAAAAACTTTTTAGTAGGAAAAATAAAAGTGGGAAAGTAAAATAAATTTAAATGCCATTTTCATTCTTAACATTTTGTTTAGAGATATTAGAAGTATATTTTAAGTATTTTTCTGCTAGAATTTAACTGAAACGTGATGAGAAAATTTTGCATTTGTCATGGAGAAATAGCAAAATAGGCTTATTGTAATGGACATGATAGATTGATCAATTGAGGATAATTTAGTGTTGAGGGAAAACGGGATTTGAATAAGCATATTTAATGGGATTTTATTACATAGATAGGAAGAACTCGCATTTGGAGTCCATGATCAGGCACGAGGGAATGATGGAAAATTTGTTCAGATGGGTAAAAATTATTGTGTACTGAAAACAGGTCACAGAATAAAAGGTGTAAACTGCATTAAGGTATCATACACTTCATAAATTGTGGGAGAAAATAGTCAAGTAGAAAAGACCTCATGCAGATGTAACAGGCAGCAATTCTTTAGAAACAGAGGAGTGAGGATAAAAGATATGAAGAAAAAGATTTAATTGATAGATAGCATCTGTGGGAAAGTTGGACCCCCACTTTAAGTCTTTAAAGCCAAACAATGTCAAGGTAATTAGGAGCAGGGGCGAATTGAAAACTGAGAACAGAAAGGAATATGGCCACAAGCTTTTTAAGGACAGTCGCCTGAGATTTTGGAAAATGTGGAAAACCAAAATCTGAATAGCCAGACAGGGATGTGAACCTGCATCCTCCGACTGTCAGGTCTGACCATTACTGTCCACCTACTTCGATCGGTATGCACACTTCTACAAAATTGAGTATAAGGTTGGAAACGTGTTTAAACCAAGTGCAACATTTACGTCAGTCAGATGACATAGGATATAAGAGTGCCATATACTGATGTCACAATAAGGATAAGGTAATGATAATAGAAAGTGCACTAAATGATATTGGCAGGGATTCAGGTCTAGTATAATAAGTGAACTGAGGAAGATGGTGAAAGAGTCACACCATATCAACCTAGAACTGAGGTGCCATGAGGTGTATAAATCTGGAGGCAGAGAGATTACTTTGGACAGGCATGGATGGAGTCTCTTATCAGTGTTGTGTCTCTGGAAACCATTCATATAAGTTGTTGCACTAAGCATAGCCTATATCTAAGCAGAAGGGGGAGGGTTTACTTTTCGAGCATATACTGCAATGTCATCTTCATGGATGTCCAACCAGATGGCATTGTAAAAACATGACATTTCACAGCTAATTCTGCTGTCTGCAACATGTGTTGCATGGTTTTCAGTGGTTATAAGCCTGCTGCTACTGCCTCAACTGACCTGCCTCATGTTACTTTTTCACTTATACTGTTGTAAACAGAGTGTCTAACCATGGTTTACTATAATGTCTGCTCCAAATTTGCTCATCTCATAGCTCACTAGCTGAAAATGTGGTCTCCAGCAGATTGCTGGTAAGCCAGGTTTGTAGAAGTAAACAAAACAAAAAAAAAAATAGAAAAAAAGGGGTTCTGCAGCTAGGTAGCAGCCATGGAAGAGGTGTATGCCCTCTTCTTCATGATCAATTAGGCAGTCTACCAAGCAAAGTTTTGTTTTGTTTTTCTTTTCATTTTTCTTAAAACCTAGTGCATCTTTAGATCAGATAATAGATGATATAGCATCACTTGATGATAAAGTACAATTGCAGCACAACTTA
This sequence comes from Vandiemenella viatica, assembly GCA_031002005.1. Taxonomy (NCBI): domain Eukaryota; kingdom Metazoa; phylum Arthropoda; class Insecta; order Orthoptera; family Morabidae; genus Vandiemenella; species Vandiemenella viatica. The sequence continues at coordinate 348,844,270 of JARYHS010008074.1, forward strand.
AATTTAATGCCATTTTCATTCTTAACATTTTGTTTAAAAGTATCAGAAGTATCTTTTAAGTACAGTTTTGCTTGAATTTAATTAAGACATGATGGGATAATTTGGCATCTGTCATAGACAAGTAGCAAAATATGCTTATTGTAATGAGCATGAGAGATTGTTTCACCAAGGATAATTTAGTGATGAAGGAAAAGGTATATGAATATGCATATCTAATGGGATTTTGTTATACGGATAGGAAGATCTCACATCTGGAGAAAATTATCAGGTAGGAGGAAATGATGGAAAATTTATTTGGAAGAGTAAAAATGATTGCAAGTTATAATACAGGATCACTTTGTAGGGGTTCCAATAACGCAATAGAGTAGTGATGATGGGAGGTACAGGCAATAATTGACATAAAAACGAGTTATAGTGCAGAGGGTAACCTGAGGAACGTGGTGAAGGAGGCACATCATGCCAGGGTGGAACTCATGAAGGTCTTCAATCACCATGAATGCCCTCAGTTGAATCAGTTGTGACAAGTGTAAATGCGGAGACTGAGGTGCTGCTTGGGAATGATATGGGTTCTGTCCTGTGGGATGTGCCTTGTTGGTGGGGTTTCACTAGGCATGGCTTACACCTAAATAGAAAGGAAAATCAGGTACTTTGGGTTGTTAGCTGAAGTTATAAAGGAAGCAAACTTCCAGTGATGAATGGGTAGTATGCCATTTTTCGGTTAGAGGCTGCTCTTGAGGGGATTGAAGGGATACAGATTCCAGATGCACAATGGGAAAAAATCACTAATGTTAATGAAATAGATGAAGCTGTTGAAACAATAATAGATGGTAGCACAACAGGGAAGACAAAGATTAATGTTGAAGATATCACAAAGCCAGTTTTAAAAGTGTTGTTGGAGAACAGTACAAGTATAATAAGTAATCTAATTTAGAAACTTAACAGAAAAACACAACCCAAAAATAATTATAGGTGTAGAATCATGCTTAAAAGAAGAAGTATAAGACAATGAGGTTTTATCTGATGGTTACAGAGCGTACCGCAGAGCAAATGCTGGAGGGGTATTTATATTGGTTAACAAAGACTACTACAGTTCACTATTGCTCATAGATCATAGCCATGAGTTGCTAGGGATAGACTTCAGGGGTGGCAAAAAAATCCAGGTGTTGGCTGCTTACTGTAAATGGAAGAATGAATGATTAATATGAGGCTAAATTAATATTGAGTTTTTACAGATGAGTGTAGAATGGTCATTATTGTTGGGGATTTTAAGACAATTTTTTTTATTAGTTATGGCTTTACGCCTCACGACATTCAGGTCATTAGAGGTGGGATGGGACCTGAGACAAGGAATGGGAAGGAATTTGGTAATGGCCTTTTCAAGAAAGTATCCCAGCATTCGCCTGGAGTGATTTGGGGAATCCATGGAAAACGGGGACTGGAACCGGCATCTTCCTGAATGTGAGGGCAGGGCAGGCAGGGAAGGAATTTGGCAATGGCCTTTTCAAGAAAGCATCCCGGCATTCGCCTAGAGTGATTTGGGGAATCCATGTAAAACGGGGACTGGAACCGGCATCTTCCCGAATGTGAGGGCAGAGCTTAATAACACAAGGAGATGTATATTTGCAAATTTGTAATAAGGGGAGGAGGCATTACTCAAGTGGTGGAACAGAACACAAGGAGACACAACATGTTTAATAGATTCCTAATTAAGTCTGATGGCAATCTTGTGGGGGGTTGCAAGTAACTGAAGAAATATGTAATCACGAAGCAGTTCTGATCGATATAAGAGTATTCAGTAAATCAATGACCAAAATAAAGGGGTTAATAGGAAAAATTATAAAAAAAGCCCAATTTTCTGAACTGAAGAGAGATTTCAGATATATGGAAGGAAATTTACAGGGGAGTCAAACTGGGAAGAGTTCAAGGAGACAATAAACAAGGGTGAAGAAATGTATGTTCTAAAACAGAAAACAAAGAAAAAATCTATGGATATGTTAGAATATTGAGATGAAGGGAAGGTTCTCAGACAAAGTAGATAAGAATAGAGAAGAAGTAAATAAGGATTTTAAAATTGCAGAAGTATTGAGTGACTGATTTAATGAAACTATCATCCTGGGTGGGAGTGAGTAAATAACAGGAGGAGTTTTGTCCATTTAAATAGAAACAGGTGAACTACAAAATTTGTAAAAGATTGGGTAAATTATGAAGGAACTAGAAAATTTAAACAAGCACTCAGAGATCAATGTAGATAATATTATTACAGATGTATTATAAATAAAAATTATTCTCAGGTGTTCTGCTGTCTTCATCAGGTGAAATGAAACAGACAATCGGTGACACATTGTCACAGTACCATTTCACCTCATGAAGACAGCTGAGGTAACTGTCAAAACATTGTGTATGACAAAACATATCCGGCAGACTATCTGAGAAGAATTTTTATCAGTTGTACAATAAAAAGACTTAATTCCCTCATCAGATATATTATAGATAACAGGATATGATATTGCACCTTACATCAAAATATCATTTAAATTTAGCCTGGAACTATGCTGCTTACCAGAAAACTGGAAAAAAGATGGGAAACAAATAGGGTTGAAAATTACAGGACAATATTAGTGAGAGAATTTATTAAATAAGGTGAAAAATACTGGACGAAAAAGTGCTGGACAGAGAAATTCTTGAAAGGTAGAAAGCAAAGCATTAGATTAGAAAATGCAGCATCAAAAAGGTGGAAGTGAATATGGGAGTACCTCAGGGTAGTGTATTGAGACCATCGCTATTAACTATTCTAATGAATTAATGTATTAAAGGTTTACAGTCAAAAGTTAGGTAGTTTTCTAATAATATGTTATATAATAGGTTCAAATAGGAAAAGACTGAACAGATGCAAAGAGGCCTGGATGGGATATCTAGCTGGGTAGGTCAAATTGGGATGAAGATAAATGCAAAGAAGTTTCTGTTTGTTAGGTAAATAGATTTAAAAAAAACTGAAAGTTGTTATGATTATAGCATGGAGACAGATTTGTTTGTTCAAGATCTGAAATGTAAATATCTTTGCATAATATTTGATAATAAGCACAATTGCACAGGTGGCAGGAAAAAGGTACAAATTCCTTCATTTACTGTGGAGGGATGTAACAGAGTAATGAGGGAATTGGGTTATAAAATTTTGGTCAGACCATGGCTTAAATATGGTGTTGTAATTTGGGACCTGATGGCTGGGACATGTCCAGCGGATGGACCCAACAAGAACAGTGAGGATATGGCTGAAAAAGAAATGAAGGGTAAAAGACCAAGAGGCCGGTCCAGAAGGAGATGGATTGATCTCGTGAAACTGGATCTACAGAAGAAAGGTGCATCATGGTCTAGAATCCAAGAAGAGGAAACATACTTGTACAAAAAAAGTTGGTGAGCACTCTACCACCACTCCCAGGAAACTGGAGACATGATGATGATGATGCGTTTGGGACCAGAAGTTGTAGAGCATGCAAAAGAGAGCATGCTAGACTTTTTGCAGAAATTACTGCAGTACACAGTCAGTAACTGATAGCATAAAGGATCTGGATTGGAGTCTTTGGAAGATAGGAGGAGGCTGAAAAGATTGTTGGGAGTGTACAAGGCATTTGTTAGTAATAAGGCATGGAAAGATATTGGTTGACAAATTGGAAGTAGTACACTGAAGGAAAAAGACAACAATGAGCACAGGCACTTAATTTCATGTGTAAGGGTGTGTGAAATTTTCTTTTGTAGATAAGGCAGTCAGGATTGCAATAAATTTCCAAGGGAAGTGATGAATAATTTACCAAAAATGCTGAAAGAATTTAAAATTATAACTCAAGAAAGGCAAAGGTAGATGGGTGGAGAAATTTACATTCCAAGGAAATAAGATATAAAAAATTGATAGTAACAATAAGAAGAATGGGGTAAATAAATGACTAGGGAAACTGCAACCTGAGCATTCACTCCATCACAGATTAATTAATCACTCCAACAACTAAAAGTACAGAAGAGTACTTAAAAGATGGGCTTAGTGATTTCTGAAAAGGTTATTCATGTACTGACAGTATTTAATATACAATTTACATAAAACAATTTTAAATTAATTTATAAAATCACAACATTTTTACTGATAACACCAAAGCCACTGATAAGGTAAAACAAAATAAACTATAGGATGTATTTGTACTAAAAGGCCTTTCAGAATGTTTAAAATTGGTTGTACAGAAGCATGAGCATTATTTTATGTAACCCAAATGATGAAGCTGCAAAGGCAATAAAAAGCAACCAAGAGATTAGACAGTGTTGCCATCTATCTCTAGTATTGGATGTTTTAATTATGATGATCCGATACAAAAATGGAAAGAATTAACACCAAGAGGAACAAATTACTTTTTGCTGAAATAAATACTTCACGGGTTTTCTGTCGGATATTTTCTTTATTATTAAACTCTTGAATAACAAAAATGTTTCAGCAACTACCTCTGTTGTCTTCATCAGGTTAACTGCCATATAAAGTAACAAGACAGGTTAGTTGATAGTCAGGTAGACGCTGGCAATTCCAATGGTGGGGAAACTTTCCCCAGTTATTGGTTGGTAAAGGTGATCGAGGCGTGGTGCATTGCATTGTAGTAGGATCTGTTACATGTAAAAGAGCATTAGTTGCTGTACTGGTAGGACGGGGAAAGCCCATATTTGTGAACTAGTATTCAGCTGAGGTTAGGCAGTCTTTTTTATTTACTTGTTGCTTTACACCTTGTCGGACAGCTAAGTTCATTAGAGGCCGGATGGGACTGGGGGACAAGGAACTGGAAGGAATTCGGCCATGGCCTTTTTGAAGGAAGCATCCCGGCATTCAAAAACCTGGAGTAATTTGGGGAAATCATGGAAAAACCAAAATCCGGATTCTCGGATGGGGATTCAAACCCGCGTCCTCCCGAATGTGAGGCCAGAATGTTAACATTTCACCCACTACGCTCGATGTTAGGCAATAAACTGTAGCAAGATCTAGAAGGCTCTGACCATGAATCCACTGGTAATCAGAATGAATGGTAACATATAAATGGTATTCACCCACAACCCATACCAATTGTAATACCAACAGTTTCAGTTCTCGATTCACTATCCATGTCATCAGGGTACTCTCAGACAGAAGCAGCATCTCTGAACTCAGAAGATGGAACTGGATTACCAGTAGAGCTGTAAAAATAACGAGCAATTCTGTACCCGTATGTATTAGTTACTAAACCAATCAATACCCGTTACTTCCGAATCGTTACTTTCGGTACAATCGAACACTAGCATGAAGCATTGCATCGCATCGTATCGCATACGGGACGACTTCGTTCGTACTTGGTAAAGTTAAAGTAAATTGTTTATTTAATAAAATAAGTTTAGCTAAGTTGTACATTCGGATAAAACTTAAAGTCAAGTAATTAGCACAAGGATCTTACAGGAAACCTCTGAATGTACACTTGATTTACTGTAATGAATATTATATATGAAAGAATAATCCAATTTCAAAACAAACACCTGTTTGCATACTACAAAAAGAAAAAAGACCTGACAGTGACAATAACTAATGACGATCATTTTCTAAAATAGCCTGCTCAAAACCCTGCATAGAAGCCTGATGTGATAAAGGGACATGTATTTAACAAATATTATAATCTCATCAAAATATTTCGTTTTTAAATAGGAGGTTTCACCACTGTCTTCCTAAACGGTTTTCATATAATTTTTTTTAAATTGTTCATCTTTTTGCGATAGGTTTGTTAAAATAAATGTGGACATACTATCAAATCGGGCCTGCAGGCAAAATACTATTGACTCCCGCATTAATTGTTTCATTTTAAAACTATCAATATTCAAAACTTTTAAATCAATAACAAAGGTTCAGGACAAACATGCAATTAGATTAATTGTTGTTGCGTCGCGGTTACAACAAACATTAAACATCAAAGCCAGAACCGCATTGATGATTGATCGCATGAATCGTGTGGTAATAATACAATAACTAACACCAAGCAAAAGGAATAAAGTCATTGTAACTTATTCTTTGTTTATGGAATTCTGGAACTGCAAAAAAGGGTTGCTAGATTAGTTTATGGCAATTGTGACAGAATGCAATCAGTAACAGATATGATAAAAGAGCTGGAATAAGATTCACTGGAAGACAGGAGGAGGGTGAAGAGGGTCATGGGACGTATATTGATGGTGAGATATGGAAACAGATTGGTGTAAGAATTAAAAGTAATGCTTGGAAGGTAAAAGATGACCATGACCACAATCTTGCACTCGATTTTAGGCACAAGGATTTAGGAAGATTCTTTTTTTAGGCAAGGGTTTCAGGGACTGGAATCAGTTACCAAGAGAAATTATGAATAATTTACCAAAAACGTTGAAAGAATTTAAAGTTAAAATTTGTAGAGGGCAAATGTGGGTGGATGCAGGAAAGGGGAGAAGATGGGTGTGTAGAGAAATTGTCACCAGAGCGTGTGCTCCATTGCTATTTTGTTAAATATGATTAGAACATAACAAGTGCAGATATGTATATCAAAAACTATTAGAAAACTCGTTTATATTGTGAATTACACTATAAAATAAAATAGAAGGTATCAATTCTTAAAATAATTTTTTTTACAAAAGTTTTAAATCAAAAACCTCACTAATGAAATATCAATGAAAAAACAGTCATTATCTCAAATTAACCATAAAATTTTTTAATGTTAAACAAAATAAAAAGTACAAAATTAGTCTTTACATTGGCAAAATTAGTTACCTGCAGGAGCTGGAACGTGTTCGTATCTATACGACAAATGCGAGTAACGAAAGATGCTAGTAACGAAATGAATTTGTGAGTAACGATTCGGTACTTCCAGTCAGGCGACAAACCCATTACTCAGTAACGAATACATCGTTACTCTTACAGCTCTAATTACCAGTATAAATTGGATACCAGACAGCTGCTTGGTCTTAGATAACACTCAGTAAACTTCTTCCTCTTCATTCCAGACCCTCTCTATTTCTTACCATACAAATCATAGCTCATAAAGCTGATTTTGAAGTACAGTTTCAAACATTTTATATTTACACAGAAAAAAAAATCAATTTTACTAATCAGCATTTTCTGCCAACTCCTTGTATGTGGCCATGACTTGTTCCAGTGACAAAGTTTCAAAAAATTTTAATGCTCGGGTTTAGGCTTCTTAACTCCCAATCCATACTTCTTGCCATGGTGATTTTCTCCACTGGCAGCCACAATCATGCAACTGCATCTCTTATTGTTTATGAAGGGATATAGCCTGAAAATGTCAATGCTCTATGTATGTACATGTCTGTCTGTGTTTTCAGTGCCATGGCAACCTTCAACTTTGGAAAGCGGTGGTTATTCCCCTACATCAGCATTTGTCAACCTGTGATCCGTGGACCACTAGCGGTCTGTGAAGATGGTTCAGGTGGTCCGCAAGCAGAATATTACAAATTTAGATACCGTATAAAGCTATAGCAAGTATAAACTATAAGCTCAACAATTTAAAAAGTCATGAATATTTCAATGACCAGGCAAAAATCTGGCTTTTCCAGGATAAGGATAGGACAGCTGTTGTATTTTTTTTCTTGTCGGACTTCATATTTCTTTATAGCTTAAGTTTTTCAGTTCCGTTTTAATTTGTTTAGAACTTGAACCTCCAAATCTGTCAACTTAATGTTTCATATCCGAATGATGATAAACTTTCATATGATTCTTTGACATTTATTCAATGAAAAAATAAGGTATTCAAAGATATAACGTCCTTTGTTAATGGTAACTTTCTGCCAAGCATCGACTCATATGCTCACTAACATTGAACATCACTCGTCGGTTTTTGTTACTTTGTCGTACGCATGACAACAAACTTTTCTCAGAGTAACCTTCAGTTTTTCATATTTTTTCTATGAAACTCATTATGGTACAACCCTCCCCAAGTTTATCATATATTTTGGAAAAATATTCTGGTAAACTTTTTTATTCAGGGCTTATGTAGGAACCTTATATTCTTCTTCACCATAATACAATATAGGATTACAATATTCAAATTTTTTAAATTAATCACAATTGAGACAAGACAGTAGAAATACAAATTTCATGTCCTGTCACGGTCACCATGTTGTACTTTTTTTCTTGTCGGACTTCGTATTTCTTTATAGCTTTATGTTTTTCAGTCACCAGGGATACAAATCTCATTTTAATTTGTTTAGAACTTGAACCTCCAAATTTGTAAAATTAATTTTTCATATTTGAATGATAATAAACTTTCATATGATTCTTTGTCATTTAATCAATCTCCAATCAAAGAATAAGATATCCGAAGATATAATGTCGTTTGTTAACAGTAACTTTTTGTCTAGCATCGACTCATATGCTCACTATTGTTTTACATCGCTCACTCCGTTTTTGTTACTTTGCTGTCCCCATGATAACGAACATTTCTCAGAGTATCCTTCAGTTTTTCATATTTTTTCTATGAAACTCATTCTGCTACACAGCATCATTTCCAGCAGGGGTCAAAAAGGATCAAAGGGTCAAAGAATTAAGGAAATTGCCGTTTTCTGAGGGTCATGTAATAAGTTTAAGGGACCGTGGTATGGTTGGTGACAAAGTGGTGAAATAAACAAAAAGTGTAAGGTATAGTTATTTTGTGCATGTTTGTCATAGGTATAGTGTAGCACTCAACCTTCAGTAACATTATTATCCCTTTGGTTATTAAGAATCTGGTCATCAATGTGTAATTAACTTTAAATAGTTCACCTCCAGTTTCATAACTGTGTTTCCGTAGGAATTCAAGATATGTTTTCAGATTTATCATGTTATAATGGTACAACACAATGTCCAAGATGTTAATAACATACACACAGGTGAAAAATTGTGCCCACATAAGTTACCAGTCCACAGCATTATTTTTATCAATTTACTGGTCCTCTGGTTGAAAAAGGTTGAGAAATACTGTCATATAAAATGTTTAATTCTGTAATGCCATTGTTTTATATACCAATGAAATAATAAGCACTAAGTAACATAAAGGAATTACAAGTTAGGATAGGGATATGAATGAACACTTACCTTAAATGATGATTGTATGGCGCTAACAAATAAAACAGACAAAAACACAAATGAGACAGAAATTTTTGGGTCTTGGCTCTTTTTCAACTAGAGAACTTTTTGGAGAGTGGGTGTTGTAGGAGACTGCCTCACAGAGTCAGGGCTGGAGCTAGGATTTTGGGGCCTGGGGTAAGCGTTCCTAGCAGTCACATAACCAGTTGGGAGCCCTTGGCCAATTAATCGGTTAGAGCCTTCCCTCAGACCAAATGGGCGACCTTTTTTAGCTCTACAACTTGTCGAGCGCGGGTCCCCTACAGGTGATTGGAACCCCCATCAGCCGCACGGGTCCGGTACATTTGACCCACTTACCCTCTCCCCCCCCCCCCTAATGCCGGTCCTGCACAGAGTGAGTGTTGGCCAGGAAAGTGGTGATGGTAAATTTAAACAGAGGACAGGGAGAAGGTAGTGATTTAAAGCTAATACCTGAGCATTGCCAAACATCAAAACTAATTGCTGGTGGGTAAAAAGAGCAGAATAAAATAATAAAATCCTAACAATGTAAATATAAATAAGAAAAAAAAATAAAAATTAAATCAGATAATTTATGAAGCAGAACATCACCTCCACTTAGCAGTGGTTCAATTTATATAGTGGGGATGGAGACAAGTAGAGAGGATGGAGGGAAGGAAAAGTAATGACAGGGTATTATCTTAAATTGAGACCAGGTGGTTGCCTTGTGCTTAATTTGTACTAGTAGGCATGTTTTCAACCTTCTGAGTTCAGAGGAGCTGTTGCTATTTGGGAGGACTATGATAGTACAGACTGTGAAACATGAATTAAATTTCTTGGTGTCATGGAACATGGCATGGACAGCTGCTGTGTGCTTTGGATTCTGGGTGAATACTATCTGTTAGTACTCTTTCATTCTTATGGCAAGCAGATTTGTAGTCGAACCTATGTAGGAAGCCAAGCAGTGGTTACAGGTTAGCTGCTATATTATATGGAAGGTTTCATAGGTGGAGTGTACTATTGTGGGAAAGCTTATCCCAGTGACAGGACTGATGAAAGTGGTGGAGGGTTGGTGTATGTTGCAAATCTTGCAGTGGGGTCTATTGTATGGGAAAGAGAATTGGGGCTGGCTGATAGGACAAGGAAGACCATTTTTGTGGACTAGAAGTTAGGTGAGGTTAGGAGGCCTGCTGAAACAAGTTTTGGTAGGGGTAGGATTTTGGGAAGAATTGATCTCATTTCTGGGCTGGTTTCCAGGAAATCATAACCTTGCTGAAAAAACTCTGTTGATGGATTTGAGGCCTGAGAAGTTTTGTGCAAATAGAACTGGAATATGAATATGGTTGGTTTTGGAGGTTTTAGAATAGTTAATGGGCTGAGCAGGTTGTAATGTGGCATGTGGAAGTTGTTTGTGAACCAAAGCTGGGGGGTAGTAATGTGGTATCAATGCTTGGGAGGTGATGTTTGAATATTGCATGAGGGACTGGTTGGAGCATATACGACTACCCTGAATGCCAAAACTTTAGGGGAGAAACTTTTGTTTGACATGATACAGATGGCAACTGTAAAAATGGAGATATTACTGTAGTTTGCTGGGTTTTGTGTGGATTGAGGAGTTCAGGTAGCAATTTTGAAGGGACAAATCCACATCCAAGAATGTTGTTTGGGTGTGGAAGAGGTCCATGTGAAATTTAGTGTGTTAAAGGTATTAAGATTGTTCAGGAAATTTAGAACGATGTTTTACCCATGCATCACGATAATGAAAATATCAAATATAAATCTGAGCCATGTAAGGGGTTGGAGAGGGACTTTCTCCAAAAATGTCTGTTCCAGGCAGTCCACAAAGAGATTAGTATAAGTGGGGGCCATGCAGGTGCCCATGGCAGTGCCACATGTTTGGTGGTAGATATTGCCTTTGAAGAAAAAGTATCTGTCACTGAGGATTAGATGGGTACAGTTGTTTATTCTCTCTGATATATATATATATCTTTGCATGATGCACCCGCCTTCGACCACCTTCACCAATCCCGTAACAGGGGAAAGCTTCTATATCACTGGATCGGCTACCTGCGTAACTTCTCACCTGATCTATCAATTTACCTGCAACCACTGCCCAGCCTCCTACATAGGTCTGACCACAAATCCACTGGCCATCCGGATGAATGGACACAGACAATCGGTCTGGACTGAGAACCCTGACCACCCTGTTTCTTTTCATGCCACCACTCATAACACCAACAATTTCAACACCTGCTTCACAGTCCGCGCCATCAAAGTACTCCCAGACAAAAGCAGCATCTCAGAACTGAGAAGGTGGGAACTGGCCTTTCAGTACCAACTGGGGACCAGACAACCACCTGGACTAAATTTAAGATAGCTCCAATTTTCCTCTCTCCTCCGACCTTTGCCCCTTACCTGCCATCATTTCCCACAAAACCATCGCTCACCAGAGCTTTCTCTTTTTGTACTTAGATCTATTGCAATAAAAAAATTTTCTCTCTCGTGTGTTTTATATTATCATATTTTTTCCGTGTGTAGTATTTTTTCGTGTGTAATATTTTCAATAATTTTGCGTGGGGAATAAATTTTCTATGGGGGCACTTATAGATCGTTTTCAGTAGATTCCCCCCCCCCCCCCCCGTGTTTTCCTTGGTTTGTTTTATGCCAGTGACCTTATGACCGCAACCGTGTTTCCACTGTGCAGTCTAATTATCATTTTCGGGCTTAGGTCCTTCCACCCCCACCCCCGCCTCCCGCCATGTTGTTTCTCCCCCTCCCTTTCCACCCCGACCATGTGCACCCCGTGTGGTCTCCTCAGTTGGTTGCTAGCTTCCGCGGGGCAGCCACCTCATCCTACAACCTGATGAAGAGCTAAGCTCGAAAATTTGTATTATGTTTGTGTTTGTGCGTTTTTTCGTGTTTTGACGCCGCTGGAGCCCTCATCTTTGGTAAGCGGTGGTTTTTCTCCTATCCCAATGTCTAATATATATATAATAACAATGAAAAAAAGACGCTACGTAGCGGAAAGGAATCAAATTAGGATAGGGAAATGAGCCACCACTTACCTTTAGATGATGGATGTGGGGCGCGAACACACAGATAAGACACAAACACAAATAATTAAGAAATTTTTGGGAAAAAAACCCTTCGTCAACGAGAGAACATAATGAGAGGTGGGTGCAGCCAGAGATTGCATCACAGAAAGACCGCCGGTCGAGAAAATGGTGGGGGTAAATTCAAACATCGGAAAAGTAGAGGGGCAGTGAATCAGAGCTAATACCCGAGCAAAAATAAATATCCAAACTAATTTCTGGTTGGTGGGAAGATCAAAATATAATTAGAACTAAATATATACTGGAAAAAAAAATCTAAAATATTATACAAATAAAAAAAATATAATAATAATATTTATGAAGTAAACATCGCCTCAGGTTAGTGGTGGTTCAATATAGGTAATGGAAATGAGAGGAATAAAAAAGGTTAAACATATGTACTACTAATAATAATGACCGGGTATTATCTTAAGTTGAGACCAGGTGGTTGCCTTGTGCCAAGTTTGTACTGGTAGGCAAGTTCCCACATTTTGAGTTCAGAGAAACTGCTGCTATTAGGGAGAACTCTGATAGCACGGACTGTGTAACAAGAGTTGAAATTATTCAAGTCGTGGTTATGGCATGGGCAGCAACTGGGTGCTTTGGGTTCTGTGTGAACACCGTCTGACGGAGAGTGCATTTGTGGTCAAACCTATATATGAAGCCAGGCAGTGGTTGCATGTTAACTGGTATATTACATGCGTGGTTTCACAGGTGGTGTGTCCTATGATAGGGAAGCTTTCCCCTGTGACCGGGTTGATGAAAGTGGTGGAAGCATGGTGTATGTCACACATCTTGCAGCGTGGTCTATTACATGGGAAAGAGCCTTGGGGCTGACTGTTAGGAAAAGGAAGACTGTGTTTGTGGACTAGAAGTTCGCTGAGGTTAGGAGGTCTGCTGGAACAAGTTCTAGGAGGGGCAGGGAGGATTTTAGGAAGAATGGATCTCATTTCAGGGCATGTTTGTAAGAAATCATAGCCCTGCCGGAGGATTCTGTTGATGGATTCGAGGCCGGGTAGTACTGTGTGACCAAGACTGGATTGTGGTTGGTTTTTGCGGGTCTGGGATGATTGATTGGCTGATTCAGTTGTGATGTAGCACATGAAAGCTGTTTGTTAACCAAAGCTGGAGGGTAGTTGCGAGATATTAATGATTCTGAAATACTGTTTGAATAATCCATGAGAGACTGTCGGTTGGAGCATATGCGACTACCTCGAATGCCAAGACTGTAGGGGAGAGAACGTTTGGTATGGTATGGGTGGCAACTGTCGAAATGGAGATACAGTTGAAGATTGGTTGGTTTGATGTGGACTGAAGAGTTGAGATAGCCATTGGATAGGGACAAATCCACATCCAAGAATGTGGCCTGGGTGTGGGAGTAAGACCAAGTGAATTTCAGCATGCTAAAGTTATTGAGATGGTTCAGGAAATTTAGCAGTTCATTTTCTCCATGCGTCCAGATCATAAATATGTCATCAATGAAACGAAGCCAAATGAGGGGTTTGAGAGGGACTTCCTCCAGAAATGTCTGTTCCAGCCGGCCCATGAACAGATTAGCATAAGAGGGGGCCATGCGGGTGCCCATGGCAGTTCCGCAGCTTTGGTGATAGATGTTGCTTTCGAAGGAGAAGTAGTTGTTGTTAAGGATAAGGTGGGCTAATTTGATGAGGAAGGATGTCATAGGAAGGCTGTTGGGAGGGCACTGGTCCTGAAAGTGTTCCATGGCCCTGAGGCCATGCCAGTGTGGAATGTTTGTATGCAAGGACGTGACGTCAATGGTAACCAGTGTACGGCAGAATGATAGAGAGTCACGGACTAGTTTGGCATGGTCAAATGTGGGGGTGGGTGAGAACCACACCTCTTCCTTCCGACTCAATACTGGTTACCATTGACGTCACGTCCTTGCATACAAACATTCCACACTGGCATGGCCTCAGGGCCATGGAACACTTTCTGGACCAGCGCCCTCCCAACAGCCTTCCTATGACATCCATCCTCATCAAATTAGTCCTCCTTATCCTTAATAATAACTACTTATCCTTCGAAGGCAACATCTATCACCAAACCTGCGGAACTGCCATGGCCCCCTCTTATGCTAATCTGTTCATGGGCAGGCTGGAACAGACATTTCTGAAGGAAGTCCCTCTCAAACCCCTCATTTGGCTTCGTTTCATTGATGACATATTTATGATTTGGACGCATGGAGAAAATGAACTGCTAAATTTCCTGAACCATCTCAATAACTTTAGCATGCTGAAATTCACTTGGTCCTACTCCCACACCCAGGCCACATTCTTGGATGTGGATTTGTCCCTATCCAATGGCTATCTCAACTCCTCAGTCCACATCAAACCAACCAATCTTCAACAGTATCTCCATTCCGACAGTTGCCACCCATACCATACCAAACGTTCTCTCCCCTACAGTCTTGGCATTCGAGGTAGTCGCATATGCTCCAACCGACAGTCTCTCATGGATTATTCAAACAGTATTTCAGAATCATTAATATCTCGCAACTACCCTCCAGCTTTGGTTAACAAATAGCTTTCACGTGCTACATCACAACTGAATCAGCCAATCAATCATCCCAGACCCGCAAAAACCAACCACAATCCAGTTGTTGTTGTGGTTGCTTTAGGGCGCGTCGACAGCGGGGTCATTAGCGCCCTAACAATTACCAGCCTAAACTGTGGCTTAAGAAAGTACTAAAGTACTGTCTGCATAGTCGACTGTAAAGGGGTCGGCCATACAGACAGCAAATAAAATAATTCACAAATATAAAACGTGGCTTAGAAAGTAGGCCACAAGAACTCAAGACCGTGCACCACCTAAATGGCTGTAAAGGGGCCATACAGGGTCACAAAATACTTAAAAACACTACATCTCTCGCCGGCAGTATAGTGGCCAGCGAAAAGGAATTTAAAAATATAAAGATTAAAAACAACGCATATGGGTGGGTGGCTGTAAATAGGCCACCCATCCATCTTAAAACTAGGCCGATCTGCCTAAAATCTTAGGCGTTAGACCGGCCAATACACAAAATTTTAAAACACACTCCACGTTGCTGGTCGCATTGTTTAAAATGAGGGACAGATCATTGGCCAGCCCAACGTCTTCCCTCAGGTCTAAAAATAATACACAATCAATTCAAATGTGGCGCACTGTCAGAGGTACGCCACAGGTATTACATTCCGGAGGGTCCTCCCGGCGGAGAAGAAAACTGTGTGTCATAGGACAGTGCCCTATACGGAGGCGAGTCGGGAGAATCTCATCCCTCCTCGCCCGCTGGAAGGAGCAGCTCCACGGCTGAACGGTTTGACCAGCCGGAGCTTATTATGCTTTACCTCCAGCCACTGCCTCTGCCAAACGTCAAAAACAAATCTTTTCCCCGCCGAGGCAAGGTCAGACTTTGGGACCGGATCAAAGTCAACTCTGACCTTGTTGCAGGCTAACTTGGCAGCTTCATCAGCTGCCTCGTTCCCCCTGATTCCCACATGACCAGGTACCCAGCCGAAAACGACCTCCTTTCCGGAAGATTGAAGGGATCGGAGGGTGTCCTGTATATCCTGGACAAGATGATCTGCTGGGTACATGCATCCTATAGCCTGGATGCAACTGAGGGAATCACAGCATATGATGTATTTCGTGCCGCGACTTACTTTCATATGCTGGAGCGACTTTAACAAAGCGTAACACTCTGCAGTGTACACGCTGCAACAGCTATTCAGTTTGTAGTTATACGTCGCTTGAGGGAATACCACGGAGCAGCCAACTCCGTTAGCCTGCTTAGACCCATCCGTGTATACTGGGGTAAAATCGCGAAACTGATTTAAAATATCACTAAAATTTCAGATAAAATCACTGTCGGCGGTACACAACTTGTTGTACCGCGTCAGATCTAAAACTGTTCTGGGCCTCTTTAAAAGCCAGGGAGGAGATTTACTCCAACCCTGGTGATAAAAAGAGGGCATCTGAAAGCCATATTCCTCTAATATAGCCTTTGTACGGTAGCCGAACGGTTTAGTTGCTCTTTGACGGTTGCTTTAAAGCCGTTCAAAGTTAGGATGAATAACTACGTCGTACACGGGACTGCCAGAAGTTGTGGCAATATGTATATAGTGTCGCACCATGAGGAGACGCCGACGGATGGAAAGCGGCGGCTCGCCAGACTCAGCACAAATGCTGGGTATCGGACTGGTGCAGTATGCACCTGTGGCGAGACGAATTCCTGCATGGTGGACACTATCCAGTATACGTAGATAACTGTCCCATGCCGAACCATAGACAACGCAACCATACTCCAACCGCGACCGTACAAAGGCTCTATAAAACTGTAGCAGGCAGGAGCGGTCAGCGCCCCACGACCTGCCACACAGACACTTTAAAACATTAAGAGCTTTCAGGGCTCTGGCTTTAACATCTTTAAGATGTGGCAGCCATGTAAGCCTACTGTCAAAAATGAGGCCCAGAAACCGAAAAATTTCACTAAAACCTAAAATGGTGTTCCTCATGGTGAGATGAGGTTCTGCTAAAAGACTTCTACTACAGCTAAAAAGTACACACCGAGTTTTCTCAGCAGAGAAAAGAAAGCCGGTGTATACTAACCATTCATCCAGCCTGTTCAGCGTGAGCTGCAGCTGCCGCTCAGCGCTTATCAGGCTAGCCGATGCAATAAAAATTAAAAAGTCGTCAACGTATAAGGAGTACCGGATGGGCCTCCTTATAACAGTTGAGATGCTATTTATGGCAATAGCAAAAAGGGGTACACTTAAAATTTAACCTTGAGGAACACCGTTTTCCGACTCGGTACCGGAAGCAACGTCGAGATAAAAATGATTTTAAAAAATGGGGTAGATTTCCCCTAAATCCCCATTCATATAACTGTTTTAAAATAACGTGCCGCCAGGTAGTGTCGTAAGCCTTTTCTATGTCAAAAAATATACCCACAAGGTGTTGGCTGCGAATGAAGGCGTCTTGAATTGCCGCTTCCAGTAGGATCAGGTTATCCGTGGTGGAATGGAACTTCCTGAATCCACACTGAAAACGGCTCAACAGTTTACGGGACTCAAGACACCAGACGAGGCGGCGGTTCACCATCCACTCTAGTGTCTTCCCGACGCAGCTCGTTAGGGCAATGCTATGGTAGCTACCTGGCAACAACTTGTCTTTACCTGGTTTTAAAATTGGGATCATCGTTGCTTCCAACCACGAGTCGGGGAAGTGTCCTCCGGTCCAAATTTCATTAAAAATACCGAGGAGGTACTCTTTAGCATCTTTGTTAAGATGCCTCAGCATCTGGTACTGGATCAGGTCAGGCCCTGACGCAGTGTCTTTGGCGTTGTTAAGAGCCGACTCCAGCTCCCAAAATGAAAATGGGGTATTGTAGTCCTGCAATTCCGACGAGTCGAAGTTAAAGATTTGCCTTTCGGCAGATGTTCTTCGTTGCTGGACCTGTTGGTCCAATCCGGCAGACGAAGTGATGGCAGCGAAATACTCTGCCATCAGCTGCGCAATGCTTCGCTCGTCGGTGACTACGCGCCCCTGATCCAGTAATCCAGATACTGGCGATCGAGAGTACCTCCTGGATATACGGCGGATAGACTCCCATACCTTTGATGATGACGTGGAACGGTTAATGGTGCTCACAGAGGTCTGCCATGACCTCCTCTTGCTCTCCTTAATCACACGACGTGCCTTAGCTCTAGCAACCCGGAACGCTGCGAGGTTGTTGGGTGTCGGCTGCAACTTAAACTGACGCAAGGCCCGTCTGCGACCCTGTACAGCGGAACGACATTCCTCGGTCTACCAGGGGACGGGCGTTCTGCGCAGCGATCCGGAGTTGCCAGGCATGGAAATATAAGCAGCCTCGTGAATCACATCAGTTAGATGTTTCACCTTATCCTCGATGTTGCTGCGCTGTTCGAGGGTGACTGACCGGCCGTAGAGCTGCCAGTTAGCTCTGTTGATATTCCATTTCTTTGTCGTTGTTCGACCACGCCGTTCAAACTGAACGTGCAACCAAATTGGAAAGTGGTCGCTTCCATGTAGGTCGCAATACACTTCCCAATGCACGGAGTCTGCAACTGAAGGAGAGCAAAGAGAGAGATCAATAGCAGAGGACGAACCGGAAGCAGTAGTGAAGTGCGTCATCTGACCGGTATTTAGGATGCACAAATCTTCCTACTCCAATAATCTACAAATCTCTCGGCCTCTGGGGCAATTGGTGGTCGAACCCCACAACGCATTGTGCGCGTTAAAGTCTCCCAATAGGAGAAAAGGCCGAGAGAGTTGCCATATGATGTTAGCCAGCTGACCGCAATCAACTGGTGATCCCAGTGGTAGATATATGGAGCATACAGTCAGTTGCACCGGTCCATACAGTTTAACTGCTACTGCTTGTAAAGGAGAGGTGAGAGCTACAGGTTCGGAGTGGACAGTGTTCCGTACAAACACCGCCACTACCCCCTTCGCTCGATCACCCTCGGTATCGTCCTTTCGGTAAAGGTCAAAACCTCTTAGCACAGGATGATGTGTTGGTCTGAAGTATGTCTCTTGAAGACAGAAACACAAAGCATCAGACCGTGCCAAGAGTTGTAACTCCTCTTTGTGAGCCATAAAACCGTTGATGTTCCACTGTAGTATGGGAGCCATCCTACCGATTTAATTTCACCCGCCCCGGTTCGGGTGGGTCTTCGGTCGCTGTCTGCTGAGGAACGGGACCAGACTCGTCCACCAGCATCTCAATTTCTTCCTGCACGGAAGCGGAGACAGACATCTCCGACCCAGAGGACTCCTCAAATTCCTCCAAGTTCTTTTCCTTCCTCTGCCTCTTCCCCTCCCTATTGCTAGGCAGTCTGGGAGGAGACAAAGAGGGGGACTTAACAAACTGGGTCGGGTCTGTCTCTCTGAACTTCTGACCCCGGATTTTCTGGTCACCTCCACTGGTGCTGGTAGCAGATGGTATAGCTACAGCTGTAACAGCGCGTGGAGGTATAGGAGGAGGTGGTGTTACCTTGACTGCTACTGTTGATGCTGGTGGGCAATTTCTTACTGCTGCTGGTGTGGTCGAGGTGTCAGACGTGCTGCTACTGACGTTGGTGGTCTTAGGTGTTAGGACCATAGCGGGTTTGGCACGTCTGGGTAGCAGCGCTCTGCTTCCTGACGGGAGCTGAAGCCATCTTTTCAGAAGTACTCCCAAAGATTGGAGCGGCGAGCGACTTGGCTTTCTTTTTAGCTTCCCCATAGGGAATCAGCTCTGCGCTCTTCAAGATACACTTGACACTCTCTACTCCAGGCTGGGTGCGATCCGGAGCAGTTGACGCACACCTGTGGTAGCGTGCAACTAACGCCCGGATCATGTGCCCCCTTGCCACACTTACCACAGGTGGGGTTGCCCTTACATGACGCCGTCGTATGTCCGAACCGCTGACACGGGAAACAGAGCATGGTCTGGAACATACGGACGGACGTTCATGTTGATGTAGCCTGCTTTTATGTTCTTGGGTAGTACTGGAGTGTCAAACGTCGGGACGAAGGTGGCAGTCTTTTCAATAATGCCATTAACCCTTCGTGTGATCTGACGTACCTCAACCACTTTCTGTTCCTTCCACTCCTTAACGAGTTCCTCGGTCCCTATGTCTATCAAGTCATGGCAGGTGACAACGCCTTTGGAACTATTCAGGGATTTGTGGAGTTCGCAATTGACTGCGAACTCCCCGAGCTTCTCACAGTTAAGGAGTTGGATAGCTTGCCTACTGGTTGTAGTTTCCAGCAGCAGCGTCCCGTTCCTCAGCTTTTTCACCAAATTTAGGGTCCCTACCAGACCCTCTAGCCCCTTCGAAATATAAAAAGGTGAAACTTTCTCAAAGATTCCTTCCACCCTTTGCATCACTATAAAAGCGTTCGGTATCGAACAAACTTTTCTGTCACTGCTACTTTCTCAACCGGGGGGCTATCGACCCTCACCCGCTTCTTAGAACTGGGTGTATTGGGATTAACCTGCGGCACACCCGTACCGCAGGGTTTTTTGGTTTTTGTGGTAGACTTCGTTTTGGTCCCACGAGTAAAACCAGTTTAAAAAGAAGCGCTAATACAACAGGGGTGCGCAGGTGCCCCCTGAGGTTGCACGTTATCGAGTGATCTGCCTCTCATCCATGCACCTCCTCGGCATGTGTCCGACCTTGAGGTTAAGGGTTTTTTTTATAGAGGTTTGTACCGTCCTCGCGATCCGGGCGATGAAGCGAAGATCCCCATTCCTATGCACACAACGTCCCACCACCACACCCTACGGTGGTCGTTGAAGCATGGTAGGAGTTTACGGTGTGGGAAACTTGCGGCACTCACAAGTTTCCAGCTCAGGCACCGCAGGTTCGCCAAACCCGTACCTGGCAATTGCGTACCAGGCCCCTGCGGGGACCACAATCCAGTCTTGGACACACAGTACTACCCAGACCTCGAATCCATCAACAGAATCCTCCGGCAGGGCTATGATTTCTTACAAACATGCCCTGAAATGAGATCCATTCTTCCTAAAATCCTCCCTGCCCCTCCTAGAACTTGTTCCAGCAGACCTCCTAACCTCAGCGAACTTCTAGTCCACAAACACAGTCTTCCTCTTCCTAACAGTCAGTCCCAAGGCTCTTTCCCATGTAATAGACCACGCTGCAAGATGTGTGACATACACCATGCTTCCACCACTTTCATCAACCCGGTCACAGGGGAAAGATTCCCTATCATAGGAAACACCACCTGTGAAACCACGCATGTAATATACCAGTTAACATGCAACCACTGCCTGGCTTCATATATAGGTTTGACCACAAATGCACTCTCCGTCAGACGGTGTTCACACAGAACCCAAAGCACCCAGTTGCTGCCCATGCCATAACCCACGACTTGAATAATTTCAACTCTTGTTACACAGTCCGTGCTATCAGAGTTCTCCCTAATAGCAGCAGTTTCTCTGAACTCAAAACGTGGGAACTTGCCTACCAGTACAAACTTGGCACAAGGCAACCACCTGGTCTCAACTTAAGATAATACCCGGTCATTATTATTAGTAGTACATATGTTTAACCTTTTTTATTCCTCTCCTTTCAATTACCTATATTGGACCACCACTAACCTGAGACGATGTTTACTTCATAAATATTATTATTATATTTTTTTATTTGTATAATATTTTAGATATTTTTTGTATACAGGGTGTTACAAAAAGGTACGGCCAAACTTTCAGGAAACATTCCTCACACACAAACAAAGAAAATATGTTATGTGGATATGTGTCCAGAAACGCTTACTTTCCATGCTAGAGCTCATTTTATTACTTCTCTTCAAATCACATTAAACATGGAATGGAAACACACAGCAACAGAACGTACCAGCGTGACTTCAAACACTTTATTACAGGAAATGTTCAAAATGTCCTCCGTTAGCGAGGATACATGCATCCATCCTCCGTCGCATGGAATCCCTGATGCGCTGATGCAGCCCTGGAGAATGGCGTATTGTATCACAGCCGTCCACAATACGAGCACGAAGAGTCTCTACATTTGGTACCAGGCTTGCGTAGCCAAGGGCTTTCAAATGCCCCCATAAATGGAAGTCAAGAGGGTTGAGGTCAGGAGAGCGTGGGGGCCATGGAAGTACAGTACATATTAACGAAACTAAAATGAGCTCTAACATGGAAAGTAAGCGTTTCCGGACACATGTCAACATAACATATTTCCTTTGTTTGTGTGTGAGGAATGTTTCCTGAAAGTTTGGCCGTACCTTTTTGTAATACCCTGTATATTTAGTTCTAATTATATTTTGATCTTCCCACCAACCAGAAATTAGTTTGGATATTTATTTTTACTCAGGTATTAGCTCTGATTCACTGAACCTCTACTTTTCCGATGTTTGAATTTACTCCCCCCCCCCCATTTTCTCGGCCGGCGGTCTTTCTGTGATGCAATCTCTGGCTGCACCCACCTATGATCATGTTCTCTCATTGACGAAGGGTTTTTTCCCTGAAAATTTCTTAATTATTTGTGTTTGTGTCTTTTCTGTGTGTTCGCGCCGCATATCCATCATCTAAAGGTAAGTGGTGGCTCATTTCCCTATCCTAATTTGAGATATTACATATATATATATATATATATATAAAACATTGAGCAGTAAAATGCTTTAAGGCAATAAAACTAGAGATGGATATGGAAATATGACCCAACACTTACCAATGATAAAGGCGGCTGGGACGTCGAACACAAAAAAACTAACACAAATAAGCGCAAAATTTCAGCAATCGCCTTGTTTGTGCGGAAGTAAGAAGTGAGACACCAGGCGGAATCAGATGTGTACCGCCGGTGAATGGCGTTACCGGCGCAGATCGTAGTATAGGAGGGGGGGGGGGGGAGAAGCTCAAATATTGGATTGATAATCAATATTGTAGACGGTATAATATCACTGAAAGTGGTGGACCAACATAACAACTGAGGGCACATATATACACCAAATTTTGAAAAACTATATGTAAAAAAAATCAGATATACATATATTAAAGATAATAAGTGCTGGGTCTGGTAGGAGGAATTTATTGGAGATTGAGGCCTGGAGGATGTCTGGTTTCAAGGTTATTGATAGGCTAGTTCCCATCTACGTAGTTCAGAGAAGGTTGTCAGGGAAAACTCAAATCGTTCTAACTAAGAAGCAGGTGTTAAAATTACTATGGGAACTGGCATGTTTTGCAACTGGATGGGCCTCATTGTTGGTATATACTGTCTGCCTGTGGCCATTTTTTCTGATAGCAAGTGGATTAGTGGTGAGGCCTATATATAAGCTGGAGCAATGGAGGCATGTAAGTTGATATATGAGGTGTGTAGTCATCCCAGCTGCCTTTATCTTTGGCAAGTGTTGGGTCATATTTCCCTATCCATCCCTAGTTTTATATATATATATATACCTACTAAACAGGAAATAATAGGTGTCAAGTAGTGAATAGGAATTATAAAATAGGATAGCGAAATGAATCATCACTTACCTTAGATGATGATTGCATGACGTGAACATACACAAAAAAAGACAAGAACATTAACAACTTTGAATATTTCAGGTCTTGGCTCTTTGTCAACAGGAAAACATTATGGATGATGGGTGGTGTAGGAGACCAGTTCTTGTCTTTTTTGTGTGTTCATGCGATGCAACCAGCATCTAAGGTAAGTGGTGCTTCATTTCGCTATCCTATTTTGTAATTAACAACAATAAGCACGCAAATGCTTTAAGGCAATAAAACTAAGGAAGGATAGGGAAATACAACCCAACACTTACCATGGGTGAAAGCAGCTGGGAATGATGAACAGAGAAAAGAACAAACACAAGAAATGCGCAATATTTCAGCGGTTAGCATTATTCTTGGTAAAAGTGAGACACCTGGCGGAGCCAGCACATGACGACGGCCGCCTGGTGAATGGAGGTAGCATGACATGGCCAGCATAGATGGTAGTATAGGAGAATAGTAGATTTCCTCTACTCCCTTAGCATCCACTCTATCAACTTTACCTGGACATCCTCCCACAGCCATGTTACTTGTTTTGATGTTGACATTTCCTTACAGAATGGGCACCTACATACCTCTGTTCATATCAAACCTACAAATCTGCAGCAGTAACTTAACTTTAACATTGTCATTCCTTCCACACCAAACATTCCCTTCCGTACAGTCTCGCCATCCATGGCAGACGCATCTGCTCCAATGGAGAATCTCTTTCCTGATACACACAAAACATATCTGTAGGTCTCATCTCTCACAGCTACCCCTCTGACTTAGTACACAAACAAATCTCTCGTGCTACAGCCCTTCCTGTTAACAGATACTCCAAGGCTGTACCTCTTGAAAATAACTGCAGCCCCACCTTTATCACCCAGTTCTTCCCTGGCCTTGAGTCAATTAACCTAATCCTTCGGCGTGGGCATGACTACCCATACAAATTTCAGCATACCACCAAATCTAAAAAAAATATCTTGGTTCACAAGTGCTCACCTAGTAATTCCTTAAAACAATCACAGGGATCATTCTCATGCAACAGACACAGCTGTTAAACATACAGCATGCATCCAGCTACTATCACTTACTCCAATCCTACCACAGGTGAAACATTCCTCATCACTTGCCATGCTATTTGCAACCAACACACCTCATATATCAAATCACATGCCTCCATTGTTCCAGCTCGTATATAGGCTTCACTACTAACACTTGTCATCAGAATGAATGGCCACAGGCAGACAGTATACACTAGCAAAAGCCCATCCAGTGGCAAAATATAACATTTCCCACAATTAGAATAATTTCAACAACTACTTCTCAGTTAGGGTAATCAGAGTTTTCCCTGACAACAGAACCTCCTCTGAACTGTGTAGATGGGAACTAGCCTACCAGAATATCCTGGGACACCAGACATCCTCCAATCTCCAATAAATCTCTTCCACCAGACCCAGCACTTATTATCACGACTATTTATATTGCTTACATTTTATTTTCCTACTTAAAGTTTTTCAAAATATGATTTATATTTATATGTCAGGTGCAAACTCACAGAAAAGACAAAAACACACATGATATAGTCCTTTGTCAACAGGAGAACATTATGGGCACTGTTGTGGGAGACTGCCTTGCAGAAAGTCTTTCAGAAAGAAATCTGCCTCAACACCCACCACCCCAATGTGTTATCCTGTTGACAAAGGGCTAGACCCAAAAAATCTATATCATGTGTGTTTGTGCCCCACCTCCATCATCTAAAGGTAAGAGGTGGCTCATTTCCCTATCCTAATTTGTAATTTCTTTAGACTTCTTAGAGCCTTTTATTTCATATATGTAAACGGAGAGAGAGAGATATTGTGTGTGTGTGTGTGTGTGTGTGTGTGTGTGTGTGTGTGTGTGTGTGTAAAGGGAGAGGGGGAGGGTGGAGTACAAATGGAGCTATTAACATGTTCTCTTTTTAGTTTGGACTTTACAGCTCATTGACGTTGAGATCATAAAAGATGGAAGTGGATAGGGAGAAGGGAAAAGGATAAAAATTGGCTTTCACAAGGTAAGTGGTAAGAACCTGGGGTATGTAATCCCAGGGCATCCTCCATGCTTCCAATCACGTTTTTAATCTTTGCGAGACACTTGGTTTACTGAAAGCCTAACCATACCAACCTGCATTCGAATGTTAACAGCTGTTGACAGCCTGCGCATTGCAAATATTATGCCGATGCTTGTATAGAGAGCACATAGGATATGCGACAAACACACTACCTCCATAATATTCAAGAGTAATGGTTGTAACAAGGGGCAGAATTTGTGCACATTGAGGAAGATAGAAAGGAGATAGAAGGGACATAATGTTTCTTGTGGATGCAAGAATAGGGAGAATGATGAGCAAACATATGTGGTGATATTGCCTTCATACAACTCCATTCTTTATGTCTGCTGCCTTTTTCTTTGTTACTGCTTGAAATACCAATGATAGTATGTACAACTAGATTTTGTTCACCAGTCAGTAGAAGTGAGAAATTCTTTATTGAACTAAAATTCACCGGATGTTCCTATTGAAATGAAAAGCTCTGCTTGTTAGTTTGACTGTAGCAGTTTATTCTTACATCTGTAACAAGAAAACTGCTTCCTAACCACCACTAAAAATAATGTTTGGATTATTATCATGAGTGCAATTTAATTACGGTATCAGGTGGGCCAAGGTGATAAGGAAAGATGTGCTGGGAAGGCTGTTGGATGGACGCTGATCTAGAAAATATCCACGGCAGCGAAGAATGTTAGTGTACAGAGATGCATTCAGTCGGATATCCATAACCCGCAATAATTGTGTGTCCCAGACTGCCAAGCTTATGAATTTTAGGAATGAGATAAAGGGTAGAGGTATGTGTCTGAGCCATAAGAAGAGAAATGGAATGTGGGGGCAAGACTTTGGAGGAGCTCACTGAACTGTATAAATTTATGTATTTTCTTGTTTTTCAGTTGTGAGACTCAATATCTGTAAAAGGAAACCTGATAAAATGTTTATTCTTTTACGCGTTATGCACTTATAAGTAAAAAAGTACAGTAAAATTTTCAACTTCAATATTTGTATTTAAACTAATTTCAAAATTTGGATAAAGAATAACTCACAACTTTAAAAATTATTATTACTTTCATAGTGCAATTGTAAAGACAAATACTTTTAAATGCCTCCTTAAAAAGTTTGCAAATGATTGAGAGTAAGAACCTGCTAAGAACGTTTTAAAGAAAATCTTTGTTAAGGAAAGTTATGGGCCAATCATGTATCATTTCAGATAAATGAAATCAAGAACTAAGCAGCATTGTAAATCAATCAAAATGTAGATTATCAATCATATTTGTTATAAAATCATTGAGTTTTTTAAGTTCTAGAAAATGTGGTTTTGATAATGAATAACATTCAAATACTTGTATTTTCAATTAATCAGATGAATTAGTTAGGCAGATTATTCAAAACTTGTGATATAACGGAAATATTTATAAAAAAATAAAAAAATAAAAAAAAAATAAAAGAACATTTTATTTGGCTCCTTGAGCAAAGATGAAAATTAATAATATATACTCTTAGAGAAGAGCAAGACCGAGATAGGTTGCTATGGAAATAAATACTCAAGAAATGTTAGCTATCGGCGTAGAAGCGTAGATCGGGTGCTTGTGATTATCATTGCCTAAAAGAAACTGCAACTTCGGAGATTAACCAATTTTGATGTAATCCCTAGTGGATTAAAATAATATACAATAAACCAAAACTGTTTGGATCAAAAGAACTGAATTATGTATAACTACTTCACAAATCATCGATAGTATCACAAACTGTAAAATATTATTATTTTATAAATTATTTTTCACTATAAATTCAGTCTTAAAAAAATTACTTGTGTGATTATAAAGTCATAAACAGACATTCCTCATTTTGAAAATTTATAGCAAATTTCAAACACTAATCTGAAATTTTTATACTACTTTATTCTCATGTAAGTGCGTAATGTTAAAAACAATTTTATTTTATCAAATCTCCCAAAAGAGTTATTAAACTCAAAGACTGATTTTTTTTAAAATAATCAATCTATAAAAACCATTATATTTTAATGTTAATATATATTAAGTTTCTAAACTGTTATTTTTTCTGTAAATAAACTTTGATAATAATAACGTAAAAAAGAATTTTATGCTATTTAACTCCTTCCATAAGAGACAACCCTCACCAGATTTCACACTTAACTCATCAATTATTTATTTCAATTAATAGGCTACTAATGCTGCTGACTACACTAGGTATTCAAAGGAAAAAATATTTTGTTTCAATATCCTAAGACAAACTAATCAAAAGATACCATGTTTGCCATAAAAGACAGTATCACTCAAAATGCAGAGGATTTGTCATATTTGCTATAAAAAACATTGAGTTTTTTTTAATTTCTAGAAAATTTGGTGAGGTTTTGATAATTATTAATGATCAAATATTTGTGTTTTCAACTAATCAAATGATTATAAAGTCATAAATAAGCACCCCTCATTTTGAAAACATTGAAATTTATATTTACTTGAACAAGTAGCACCTTTACTCAATAGGTGGCGTTAACAGATTAAATAAATAAATAAAAAAGTATCCAGGAAATAAAAGTAATTACAAAGTAGGATAGCAAAATGAACCTAAGATTACGGTTGCATGGCTTGAACACACAAAAAAGACAATAACACAAATAACATTGTATATTTCGGGTCTTGGCCCTTTCTCAACAGGAGAACATTATGATGGATCAGTGCTGTAGGAGACAGTCTCACAGAATGACTGTTAGTAAAGAAAGTGGTGTGGGTAAATTCAAACCGAGGACAGGGAGAGGGGGATACTGAATTGGTTGGTGCTAGTACCCAAACAACAAAGCCGCATTTAAGCGTAGGCTACCTAGGGGCCCCGCACCACAAAGGGGGCCCCCTGCAACACAAGTGGGGACCTGCCAGAGCCCCCCCCCCCCCTCACTACCTGGACAGTAGCAAAAAAGTTCACTCTTAAATTGTTACACCACTGCCGACTGGGGCCCGCACCTCATGATCAAGGCCCACAAAGCCTAAATTTGGCCCTGCCAAGCAATGCAAAATGTTGTGAAAGGAGCAGTAAAATACAGTACAATCTTTATATATATATACTGCAAAATTTTAAATGTAGCAGTTCTTACATTACTGTGTAGAGTGTAAATATTACCACAAAATTTGGGTGAACAAATGGAAAAATATATAAAATATCTAAAACAAACACAAACTTTTTTTTTTACCTTTAATCCCTGAGAGCCACATCCATCACTTGAAGGAGTATGATACTTGTTCTTCTTTGGTTTCACACCTGAAATTTATGCAACATAATTAACCATTATTGTAACAGAATATTTCACAAAGACAGAAACATTAGTTCATAGCGAGTTATAACTCATATGCTTCAGAAACAATAAAAAAAAGAAACACCTACCCTTCAATACTTTTGTAATGAAAAAAGGTCCTTATTTTTTACGGCTTAATCTATTGGTTTATTAAACAAATGTATGTTGATAGCAGGATGAAACCATAACACGTGTAAATGTGTTAATTTCCATCCACTTAAAACATTCTTTACTTACTATCTCACTCAAGAGTCCACATACAAACGAAATCGGTTAATTTAAAACCAAAATTCCTCATTCCAATTTTATTGTAAAACTAGCTGACCCGGCAATGCTTCGCTATTGCTAGACTTGAATACATATGGGTACACATTAAACAAATGCATTTGAAAGTTTGTATTTAGTAAAAATTAGATATTTATGTATAAATTTTAATAACTGTTTCATTCAATTTCAAATTTATTGCAATGGTCTTTGGTGATTCCAGTCAGCATATATACAAAGAAAATCTGCATTTGTTTTGGAGATTTACGCAAAACAGAGAAAAATTGCGTGTATTAATCAGTCTTAAGAGGGGTGAAACTGAAGAGCGGGTACAGTATTGTAAACTAAATATAAATACCATTTTCACTTATTTTAAATCATATGTGTGCAAACTTCCTTCAACATCAAATAAAAACTGTAGATTTGAGTGTTGTTACAAAAACTTTAAAATAATTTTTAAAATTCAATTTCAAATTTCTTGGTCAGCAATTGTCCGATCGTAATCTAACGAGTGCCGTTTGACAGGAAATAATGTGTACTTTAATAATATTGCTATCTCACTTTGTCTTATTTCCCCAGCTTTTTCGAGATAATTCCAAAAAACTGAATGGATTCAAGTGTAAATTTTTCTTAATTAGGTTGATGGTAAAAGTGGGACAGCATTTTTCTCTTTGCTTTATAATACACATGTGCAAAGTTCCATCGAAATCGGATAAAAAGTTTGGGTTTGTGTAAAAAATTAAGGGGTGGGATGGGGAAGAGGGGTTGTGTTTTTGGAAACCATATGCAGGCATTATTTGTCTGTTTGTTTTAAAATATGTGTGTCCAAATTTCCATCAAAATCGGATAAAATCTGCGCATTTTTTTAAACTATGGGTTGTAGTGGGGAAGAGGGGTTGGTTTTGGGGTTGAAAAGGGGAAATGGATTGGGTTTTTGTAAAACTAATGTCTATAGTATTTTTCTATTTTTTTTTTAATAGTAAATGGGTACAAAGTCCCATCTAAATCGAATAAAAAGTGTGGGTTTGTGTAAAAATTAAAGGGGTGGGAAGGGAGAGGGGATGCATTTTTGGAAACCATATATAGGCAGTATTTTTCTGGTTGTTTTACAGTATACATGTGCAAATTTCCATAGAAATCGGATAAAATCTGTTGGGTTGTTTAAATTATGGGTTTTATGGAAATTTTATTTCTTGGAAACCATCCCCGACGTGCACTCGACAACTCACAAAAGTTTCACCGTAATCAGACTCCAGAAATGCTTTGTTATTGCTAGACTTGAGTTCACATATGGATTAAATGAATACATTTGAAAGTTGTATCTAGTAAAAATTAGATATTTATGTATACATTTTAATTACTATTTCATTCAATTTCTAGTTTATTGCAATGGTCTTGGATATCAATGTTTTTGGTGATTCCAGTTACACTGGCAAAAATTAAGGGGATGTAAAGGGAAAGAGGGTTGTATTTTTGGAAAACATATTTAGGCAGTATTTTTCTGTATATTGTACAATTTTCCATCCAAATCGGAAAAATATGTGGGTTTATCTAAATTAGGGGGATGTGAAGGGGATGAGAGGGCGAGTTTTTTGAAACTATATGTAGGTAGTACTTTTCAATTTGTTTTAAAGTACATGTGTGCAGATTTTGGTCGAAATATGATTAAATCTGTGGGTATGCTTAAAATTAAGGGTTGTAAAGTGCTGGAGGGGATGGTTTTTCTGAATTTTTATTTCTTAGGAACCTTCACAGACGCGCACTCGACATCACACAAAGGGTTCACTGTAATCGGATAAAAATTGTGGGTTTCAATAAATATCATTGGAAATTCAGAGAGGAGGTGGTAAAAGGGGAGAGGAGTGGACTTTGGCAAAGACAGTATTTTTCTGTTTTTTTTTTTTTTTTTTTTAAAGTATATGTATGCAAAGTTCCTTCAAAATCGGGTTACGATTGTAGCTTTATATAAGCTACATTCGCAAAAATTAAAGGGACGTAAAAGGGAAGAGGGGTTGCATTTTTGGAAACTATACATGGACAGTATTTTTCTGTTTGTTTTAAAGTAAATCTGTGCCAATTTCCATCAAAATCAGATAAAATCTGTAAAATTATGGGGTGCTAAGGGGAAGAGGGGGTGGTTTTGGGGTAGAACGGGTGAGAGGGATTAGGTTTTTGTAAAACTAATGTCTATAGCACGTTTCTAATTTTTTTAATAGTATATGCGTGCAAAGCTCCTTCGAAATCTGATACAAAGTGTGGGCTCGTGTAAAAATAAATGGGTGGGAAGGGGGAAAGGTAATGCATTTTTGGAAACCAAATGTAGGCTGTATTTTTCTGTTTGTTTTAAAGTATACGAGTTCAAATTTCCATCAAAATCGAATAAAATCTGAAGTTTTTTTAAATTATGGGGTGTTATGGGAAGAGGGGGTAGTTTTTTTGGAAATTTTATTTCATAAGAACACCCCCCCCCCCCCTCCCGGACACTCACTCGACAGCTCACCAAAGTTTCACCGTAATCCGATGAACGGTTTAGGACGCATAGAGGACAAACATATAGACATTGATTTTTATATAATAGGCATTTTGCATTGAAAATCTAGTTTCTCTCCCACTATCCATAATATTGTGAAACCAAATCAAGTGAAAGAATATCTTCTTTTTTCTGTGGTCTTATTGTCTCATGAACATTACGGTAATCAGTCAGGAGAGGAGTGGAGACAAAGAAACAGAAAGAAATGAATCATGGTCTCTTGAAGAAACCATCCCAGCAATTTGCCTGGAGTGATTTTTGGAAACACGGAAAACCAAAATCCAGATAGCTGGAGGGGTTTGAACCCATGACCTTTCGTGCCCAAACATTAATGAGGTAACCTCTCACAACTCATCATAATGATTGGTTTTTTTAAAAAAATAATAATTTGTAAAGCAGGGGAAAAAAACACCCATACCCTTTAAAAAAATTTCTTCCTTGGCAGTTACTAGGTGCGATAAAAGAATGAATATCTTGCCATTAGTTAAGGTATATGCTACACAGATCATCAGTGCACTTGTGATGACTGATAAAAATAAGAAGCACCTCAGTTCTGGCATGATTCACACATCAGTATTTCTAATCCATAATCAAGCTTACTACGGAATGCTTGAACACTATACACTTTTCAAGGTTTTATATAGATTAAATTCCTCTATTTCAATTTAATCATAATTAAATCATAAAAAGTTTATATCCATAAATAATGAAGAATCTAAGCCAAGCAATTTAAATAATGAGAAGTGCTCTTTACTTAACAATACAGTCAATATTTAATGTGTAATAATACTGGAGAAGTAAATTCAAAGATCTCATGCTCTAATGACTAAGTTTGAAGTTGTTGCAATCTAGTCAGAGATGAAAATCAGGTTAAAAGTGCCTGTAAAAATACTGATATGCAGTACTAAATGAATTTTTGGAAGTTATTGATTTTCTATTTTATTTCCAAAACCAGCTGATGCCCATGACTTAGTTTGTGTTTGTAAAGAATTTTGATTGATAGCTACTGACATGCAACCACCATGGTGCATGCATGATAGAGACTCAAAGCTAATACCACACACAAAGTGATCTGCACAGGGTATTAATGGTTGCAAAGATAAATATCGGGACACACTTATCTTTGGTCGAAATAGGAAAATGCCCTAGATCGACCACTTTAAACCATCATATCTCCCAAACCCCCAAGGCACCGACATCTAACCACCATAGTGCATGATGGGAGATGAATACCAGTGATGTGTGCTATCTAGTTGTGTTTGCAAAGCGAAATTATGGACACATGTCTTTGGCCAAAATATCCTCAGTCGACCATTTTCAACCATCATAGCTCCCACAACCCAACCACCATAGTACACGATGGGAGACTTAAGGCTACTACCACACACAAACACCAGTGGTCTGCACTAGGTAATTGTGGCTAAAAGTGAAAAATAGGGACATACATGTCGTTCATCAAATATGAAAATGCCCTTCATCAAACAATTTCAACCATTACATCTCCCATACTCCACCTCCCCCAGCTACCAACATTCAACTACCAAGTGGACGATGGGAAAATTGAGGCTATTACTACACACAAACACCAGTAGTTTGTGGCAGGTACTTTTGACTGCAGAGAGAAATATAAGGACAGGTCTTAGGTTGGACTGTGAACAGGTACAAGAGAATTGGAACATGACATCTTGCTGGGTAATTAAACATGGCATGAAAATAAAATGCCAAGAAGAGTCAAAAGTAAAGATATTCTATGACTATAGGGTAGGGAAGGAATCGCTTGTCGAAGATCCTAATTGTAAATGTCTTGGCATAACTTCTGATAGCAAACTCAATTGGACAGAACACATTAGGCAGGTGGTATGAAGAAGTTTTGGGAGTAGTTTACATTGTGATATACATCACCACTAACATGGCGCTCAATAAACCAGCTTATTTACTACAAACGATAACTGGTCCGGCAGAACATCCGAGAAGAATTTTTGTCAATAACTAAACACCTCATGCCTTAGGATGTAACAAATAATTAGTTGTAATTCTTGTGAATATCATTTCTACTTCTAATGCCATAATTGTGCTATAATTTTACATTTTGTTTCAGACATAACATAATTGGTGACTGCTAAGAACATTAATGTTTATATATACTTTGCCACCAATGGAAAAATTCCTCGTTGGCTACGGCCTTTGAAGGAAGCATCCCGGCATTCGCCTGGAGTGATTTGGGAAACCAGGGAAAACCCAAATCTGGATGCTCAGACGGGGATTAGAACCGGCGTCCTCCCAAATGCAAGGACAAAACGTTAATGCTCACCCACCACACTCAGTAGGTCTCTGCAGGAAGTTGTTGCTAACCCAGATGCAATTCTTAAAACTTGCTTCCGAGCTCTGAATGTTTTTGTCACTAAAGGCCCGGTCAAACATAGCGCGGACATTCCGCACGTGCAGAACGCGGCGATTTGACAGCAGTCCGCCGAAGTTGTAGTTGACGAACAGAGCATGGGCAGCTGAAGGGCGGACCAGTGTTGAAGCAATCGTGGACAAAGGAAGGAGTAATTGATTTTTTTTTTTTTTTTTTTTTTTTTTTTTTTTTTTTTTTTTTTTTAAATTGTCTGCCTCCTCCATATTAACGTGTCTAGCAGTTCATTGGATGAAGAAGAATTGCTTTTAATAGTTCAAGGCAAAAAAGTCAGTATATACTTCATAAAACTATTCTGTCACCTAATGGTACTGCGTCCATTCCTCACGTATTTTTAGGCGATGAAGTATTCAAACTACAAACTTATTTAATGCGCCCTTTTGCAAAAACTACAACTGTAAACGATGAAGTGTAAAAAAATTCCATAAACATTTTTATAGGGCACAACACACAGTACAAAATTCCTTTGAAATTTTAGCTTAGACGTGGCGTATATTTTTCAGGCCTATAGAGTTGGATGTAGATAGTGGAGTCCATGTTGTCAAAACTACATGTTGCCTTCACAATTATGTAAGAAGTTACACAAAACAGTTCACTGAAATTGAACTACAAGGTGACACAATAATAACAAATCAACATGCCAATACTTTCTCAACCGCAAGTTGATTAAGAGAGATCAACTGATGCTGCCTAAGCGGTAAGAAATTTTCTAAATTACTTCAACAACATAAATTCATTTTAATTTTATAATAATTATGCCAGCATATTATTGTATCTATGGGTTATGGAAAATAACATGCTGTAAAAATAAATAAATGTATACTTATTAGTCTGATTGAGCTTTTCAGCTATTTCATTCCACATTTCTGCTTTCTTGGCATGTTTTTATACTCTGAATGCCGAGAGTCATATAAAAATGAATATTCTTGAATGCACTGAATGAGACTTTGTTTCGTCCGCCATTCCCCGCCTCGGACTCTGTAAAATTCACAACCTGACGCCTGCCCGCCGTCGACTGGGCTTCCACCGCGCAGTAGGCCGCATTCTGTTTGACCGGGTTCAATTGCCACAGAAGATTATAAGGTTTAATTCTAGATCGTGATATAGTTAAAACAATTTTCTGCCACACAGAAAATAACACAGCTATTAAAAAGCTATCCATATTTTTCTTCTGTTCTAGGCTGCATTTCACCCTAACTGCCAGGAAGAAAACAAAACAGCCTAGGTTGATACAATCCCTGCACTGATAATAAAGGCGTTGCAGTGGTATTGTAATCTACAACTAAACCAATAATTGCAAATGACATTTTCTGGGAGAAAATAAGCAAAATAAACAGTGGCGTAGCTAGGTCAACAAGGGCCCTGGTGCAAAAAAAAATATTTTGGGCCCTCATGGGTGTACTTTTTTTTTAGCTCTGCCAAGTTGCTCGTAAGGGACCCCCTGAGCTGAGCTTGGGGGCCCCTGGGCTGTAAAAAAAAAAAGGTCGCCCATTTGCCCTGAAGGCCCGTGGGTCCTCTGAGCCGCACTTGGGGGATCCTCAGCTGCGTTCATGGGCCCCGAGTGTGGGGGCCCCGGTACACTACACCGGCTAACCCTATGGTAGCTATGCCCCTGAAAATAAATTAGTTTCTTTATACTGAGATCACCTATAGTTGAAATTGAATGAATTGCAAATGTGGCTGCTCTCTGTCATTTTAGTAACTAAGAAACATGTACCTCTCAATTTAAATCATTCTACCTTTACAAATTTCATAGACATCCATATGATGTACTTGGTTTTTTTAAAGTCCAAGGACTAGCTGTTTCTAGTGAACCTATTATTATTAATGATATCAAAGACATAATCTGGAATATGTTCGACAAAGAAATCTGGAGTATTTTTAATTATTATGCTTGCTTCATCTGCAAAAAGAACAAATTTTGAATTTTCAACTGTATCAAAACCATACTGTAATATGATGATCATCATCATCATCTTTTGAACACTTATACTTTCAAGGATCATCTGACATTTCCTTATTTTGAAAGCAAGGTTCCGTCACTGCCTGCTTGCTGGGCTTGTCATAGTTATGAAGGGTTTTTTCTTTTATCATGTAGCTTGTGTGATATGTGATAAGTGTATTTTTTGTTTATGAAATGTGTAGTAAGTACATAAAGCGGAGATTGGGGACCATCTCAGCATTCACCTAGGTGGAGGTGTCTCAACCTGTGGTCCACAAAGATGGTTCAGGTGGTTTGCAGGCAAAATTTTGTAAATTTAGATATCGAATATGTACTGTATAGGCTATAAGCCAGTATGAACTAGCCCAACCTTTTCAAGGCACAAATATTTCAATGGCATTTCCAAGTTAGGTAAAGGACAGCATTGTTCCTACAATAGTTTATTCCAGTTGGCATCAAAAAGAACAGTTCATCTAAGGATGAAGAAAATAACTGTTTTTGAGGATCTTGTAGTAGGTGCAAAGCACCATGGCAGCATTGGTAACATAAGAGTGGTGAAGAAAACAAAAATAAAAAGGTGCAAGACCTAATGTCTTTTTTATTTTGTATAAGTAGGTGGTATAATGTAGCAACCAGCCTATGGTTAGAATGCTTTGGTTACTAAATATTAAGAGTCCGATTAAAATGTAATTAACTTTTAATAGTACGCTTCCAGTTTCATAACTGTGTTTCTGTAGAAACTGAAAACATGCTTTTTAGATTTATTATGTGATAATGGCACAATAAAATATGTCACAGATGTTAATAATACATACGTAGGTAGATATTAGGCCCGTATAAGTTAGAGGCACATTGCATTATTTGTGACAATTTGTTGGTCCTCGGGCTGGAAAAAAGTTGAAAAATGCTGACGAAGGTGATGGTGTAAAACTGCCTAAAAACTGAAATCAGGGCGGCCAGTACATCAGGCGAGGATTTGAATCCAGAACTGCTTTACCTTCCCCATTCAGTGACCGAGAATGATGGATGAGCAGTAATGCCCTGACCTTTCACTTGAGGAGATGAAGGTTCAAATCCCTATCTGGCCTTCCGATTTTGCTTTTCCATCGTTTTCTGAAATCACTCCAATACTGGTATGGTTTCTTATACAGTCATTCCTTCTAGTTACTTATGCCGAATCTTTTCCAGCCTCTACTGACCTCAGCATCTATGAGAGATAAGGCCAAAAGTTAAATAATAATAATAATTGATCATCAAGTGTAATGGTGCTTGCAAGGTGCACAACCACACTGACAGACACTGTAATATGATAGCATACTATACTAGGATTGTAAGAAGAGAACATAATAGGTTTAGAAAATTGCAAGGCTGTAAGAAACACTTGAAACAATTAAGAATCAATAGTTGGAAGGAGGCAAATTTGCGAAAAACAATGGCTGGGGAAGACAGAATGACACAGTTAGAAATTTCCAATTCTGTGTTGCAGAGTTGAGGAACAGAGAGAATGCATTCAGACAATTATCGACAAGGATGGAAAAATAGGTATGGAAACGAAGAAGGTGGAAGTATGTAGGAGCTGTTATGGAATGTCGTGTATGGATGGAAATGAAATATCAAGGAAGGAATTTCTTACACACGTTGAAATGAAAAAAAGTTCAATTTCAGATTAAAAAATTGTGACTTCTTGCACATACACTGCAATTTATTTTATTTGAATCAGTAAAATTAGTGGAGGATGTGGTTGCCTTGCAATGCATCCATTACTAAAATCACACTATGTTCTTGAATTTTCCACTTCATGCATTTAAAAGAAGTTTCAATGCAGTTTACCAAAATTATAGCTGGTATTTCACTGCACAACACAAGGTCCACTTTCACAAGCCCAAAACTATTAACATTATTACTTCAGCCTTTGGAAGTTGTTACACTTGAACCCTAAAATATTATTATACCAGTTAAAAGCAAATTGGGCTATTTGGTTTTGTTTTTTTTAACTGCTTAATGTCTCCTATAACTAGGTCTTTAGAGACGGGAAAGGATGGGGGGGGGGGGGCAAGGAATGGGAATGAATTCGGCCATGGCCTTTTGAAGGAAGCATCCCGGCATTCACCTGGAGTGATTTGGGGAAATCATGGAAAACCCAAATCTGGATGCCCGGACGGGGATTCGAACCGCCGTCCTCCCGAATGGCTATTTGGGTCATATTATGACAGTTATAATAAAAAATAAATAAAAATAAATAAATAAAAATACGTGTATACCCCACTGTGTAATACTTTAAAATAATACTTAGATTGAATCTGGAGACCTGCAACATGCTGGAGGACTAGAAACGTGTCATAGTAGTAAAGCATTATAAAGGAAGGTAGGCAAAGAGAGTTGAGAATTACCACCCAATTGTTTTGGCTGTGGTGGTTGCTAAGTTGATAGGAAACATTATATTCTACAAAACCAGAAATGTGTTTGTGGAAAAAAGGAAGGTAATAGCACAATCACTGGGACTCATCAAGGAGTTGTAGTTTTCGTCTGAAAACTGTTACACATGTTTGTTTGGTGATACTATTTAATATATGTTGCTCTTAGAGGTGTAAAATGTATAGATACCTCACAAACTTCACTCGAAAAGTGCCGTAACGCTATACTGCGAGCAACTGGGATAAAGCATATTGCCGTGTATAGTGATAATGCTATCGTTCCTTCGACTATATTATTTATTAACTTTTGTTTCTATTACACCCATGAAGATAGTGTATAACACACAAAATTCATACAAAATTAAAATAAAAAACTGCTGTAACAGTACACACTAAGCGATGAGAGGATGCCGTTTGTTATCATATGAGACTTACAGCGATAATAATATTACGTGCAACAAAATGCATCAACAACCAACCAACAACGATGAAAATCAAACCAACATTATTATAAAAACAAAATTTATAGTCCATTAAGCTACAAAAGGAAGCATCTATGTCTACTTTGGTCCAGGCTGCATTCCACCTTATCCACAGGCGCCGCTAATGATTCTGCTTGAAAACCATGATAAATGTTTAATAAATCCAAATTTCTGGCGAATTATGCTTTAACAACAACAACCAAATGCCATTTTGGTACAGGCTTCATTTCAACTATAAAAAATAAATTCCTTCAACCTAATGCTGGAACAAGCATATTGCCGCACTTTCTACTTAAACATAAGCTACGTTAATATTGCCGCAACCTACTTTTGATAAATGCCATAGAATATTAACATCTTGGAAATAACATGTGGATATGTTTCTTGACGATGTACGAGTTATCGTTGGACGTCGCGTATGTTTACATAAATGAGGCAACCAACGTTCGCTTACGGTTCAAAGTTTTTTTGTTTTTTTTTTGGTGTGTTATCATTTCCATATTTATACTTTTATAACAACATATTCCCAAATAATATCATTCAAAGAACGTGTGCATGGTCATTATACTTCGCTATATGGCTTCTCCCAGTCGCTCGCGTTATGGCACTTTCCGAGTGAAGTTTGTGAGGTATCTATACATTTTACACCTCTAAGATCAACATATATTTAATAGTATCACCAAATGAACATGTGCAACAGTTTTCAGACCAAAATGACAATTCCTTGATGAATCCCAGTGCTACTGCCATAAGTACTCAAGAACGTGGGTTTTGGATAACGTTGAGAAGATTTTAGTTGATCAGCTGCAGGTTGGATTTTTATGATGAATTTACAAAAGAGGCTAGGATCATAGTGTAGTGCAGGCATTAACATAGTGGATCAATAAAATAATGGTAAATAATGTAGCAAACAATGGACCGGATGAAAAATTGACGTTCTAGGAAGAGGAATTCTTAACAGGGAGAAAGCAAAGAGTTGTGGTAGATAATGCAATGTGAAAAAAGAGGGAAGTGCTACAGTTTAGTATATTTGAACCAGTGCTGTTTGCTATTCCAGTGTAGGAGGTTTACAATCAGGTTGTTAGTGATGGCATAATGCCATGTCATCATCATCAGCCAGTTCAATCATTAAATGATGTGGCCTCTTAGAATTATGATTTCAGGTTATAACTTGAGTATTCTTTTCCGTGTTGAATGATCTTGGTGATCCTCTGCCAGTTAACCCCAACAACCCTGCGTATATCCTTGGTCTGGTGGTCTTCCTCTCGGTCTCTACTGTAAGAAACTTGAACTAAAATGCAGAGGATTGTGAAAACCTGTACGGGGGATCTTTACAAGATATCTACATAGGCTGGTTAAGAAGAAATCATGGTAAATGCAAAGATGAGTCAGCTTATTGGATTCACATATAAATAAAGGGTGCAGATGAAATTATTTGTTGCAGCATAAACTGTAATTCTCTTGGAATATCATCTGTATCTATATAAATGAGAAAGTTTCGATGTATGTTCAGGTGTACTATCTGACTCAACCACACCTCAATTTCTCAAATGATCTAAATGAAATTTGGACGGAGTTGTGTGCATAGTGAGATAGAATAGTTTTTATCACACAAAAATGAATAGTTCCTTTACAAGTAGCCATTAACTATTTGCAAATACCAAAGAGTTTCCTACTTTGTAAACGGCAGTGCCACCTACGTTTACTGTTTGCATTTTACGTAAGCCTATGAGTCGCAAATAATGCTTTTCAGAAATAAAAGATAAAACCTTCTGATATATGCATGTGTGTTTTTATTTTAAAAGTGCTAAAACTGATACACTTGATAAATAATAATTCAGAAACAAAAAATATAAACCTGTACTTAACATTAAATTTTGTTTTAAATCGTAATATTTATAAGTTCACAAAGAGATGTCTTCAGCTGTGTACATCAAATAGTATGACACCACAGGTATTAATTCCATTTGTAATATATGCATCATATAATATATATGAAAAATCAAAGCATGAATTTTTTTTTTTTTTTTTTTTTTTTTTTTTTTTTGTAAAATGCTAAGAGTATACTAACACAAAAGTCGGTTCACAAAAATTGTAAAAAAATTGGTCGTGCGTAAAATGGTTTTATATTTCTATTTTCATGATTCTCTCTCGGTTCAATTTAATTCCTGTGTTTTCTTTTTTTTTTGCTGTTATACGCCAACTTTACAAATTATTTTTACCAAAATTTAAAACTTAACCGAAGATAATTAACCCAGTTTTATTTTTTGTTCAAAATTTTCCTATAAATCAGTAGAAACAGTTGCATATGATTAAAAAATATTGTTTTTTACTTACTGTTCAAAATTCTATTCATTACCTGTTAATTTTTTTTTTTTTTTTTTTTTGTAACTGCTTTACGTCTCATTAACATCGAGGTCTTTTAGAGACGGGAAAGGATGAGGGGCAAGGATGGGGGCAAGGAATGGGAAGGAATTCGGCCATGGCCTTTTGAAGGAAACATCCTGGCATTTGCCTGGAGTGATTTGGGAAACCATGGAAAACCCAAATCTGGATGCCCGGACGGGGATTCGAACCGCTGTCCTCCCGAATGCGAGGCGAGAACGCTAACCGTTACACCGCCCCGCTCGGTCATTACCTGTTAAAACCTAATACCTATTAAATCATTCACATAAAACAAATGCATTCAATGGTTTAAGGTAGAAACTTTTCGTATCAAGAAGCAATATTGGGAACAGTTTGCATCGCGATAAACGTCATCACTAAGACAGCACTTACGAATGCAACTTGTTTGTTACTAATAATCACTAAATTCCTTCTGCCTTATGTTGTAACAAGAACATTCCAGTCCAGGCAGCATTTCAACCTAACCACTACCTCCAATAATAACACCGCTACAAAATCAAATGATACAGACACATCTTAATAAATTAAATGCATCGGAACTACAATACGAATAATAGCAACATTTTCTGTATCAGGACTGGTAACATT
The DNA here is from genome assembly GCA_031002005.1 of Vandiemenella viatica. NCBI lineage: Eukaryota > Metazoa > Arthropoda > Insecta > Orthoptera > Morabidae > Vandiemenella > Vandiemenella viatica. Next base: position 348,885,902 of record JARYHS010008074.1, read on the forward strand.
GCTCAACAAGGTTTTCTTCACAAGAAATCTGATTAGTGAATGCAGCGTATATTTTTCATACTGAATTCAGATATGTAGTCAGAATTTTTCCACCAGGCTCAGTTTTTTTGTGACAGCTATTTTTTACAATTTCATTTTAGCATTCTCTTTGAACTGTCCTAGAAACCTTTACCTTATATGTAGCAATTTTATTCAAGCTGTATTTAAGGAAATTACAGTCCCTGACCAATTTATTAGATGCACTACAGTTTTTATGCAATTTTTGATTTGTGGCCTCACTAAATAAGTTTTTTAGTACATAAATTGCAATAAAATTATTATGTGTAGTCTGCTTCATGACACAGGTGATATAACAAACAAATAAAACACAGTATTTGTTGAAAATATTTTATTTCAAATAATCACAACAAAATATTGTGAAAATGAAACATTAGTTTTAATATCTTGTTGAGTCACCTTTCGCAGCTATAAGAGCCTTAATACGACGCGGCATGCTGTTGATGCAGGATTGTACAGTGTCCCGCATTTGTGGATGTGATACCTCACATGGATGATCTTCTCCAAGAGCTGCGTTTTTGTTGTGATGACATCTTTTGCCATCTCTCTCTTCATGAGTTCCCATTCATTTTCTATGGGGTTCATATCGGGACTGTTACCTGGCCAGTCCAACAGAGGAATATTTTGTTCCTTCAGAAAGGTTTTTACCAACCTGGCTGTGTGACAGGGAGTGCCATCCTGCATAAAAATAAATGGTTCCCGATTCGGGAAAAATTCTCTGACCTGTGGTATTAACCGTTTTTGCAAGACTTCTTTGTACTGGTCTTGCCTCATTATGCCTTTAACCACATAAAGACGTCCTGTACCCTTTCCACTGATGACAGAAAAAATCATCACTTTTGTTGGGTGTTTTTACAGTCTGAATAATGCAGTCGGGATGGAATTTTTCTCCTCTTCGAGGGCGCACATGCTGACATTTGTTACTTAAAATTTCAAACGTGCTTTCATCGCTGAAGCTTTCCTGTAAAAAATCAAGGAACTTAATTAATATATCATGAATAAATGTACATAGCATCTATCATATCATAAATAATAATTTTGAAGTTAAATTACCGATCTCCAGAAGTCCACATCCTTATCACACCACTGTTTAGCCCACTTCAGACGTTTTGCTTTCATTGCGGCTGTTAACTTGGGTTTTCTAGCAGGTCGACAAGCCTTGAAATCAATATCCTTCAACTTTCTGCGAACAGTGCATTCAGATGCATTAACATTAGCCTCTTCCAGTTGAGATTTTATCTGTTTCATTGTTGCAAATCTGTTTTCTAGACAATTCTTTTGAGAAATCTTTCTGACCTTGGGGTGAAAATTGGCTTTCTTCCACATTTATTCTTCCTTCTGGGGCTCAATTCTTCACCTGAATCAATTTTCTTCTTTATGTGCCTCACGCTAGTGTCGGATAATTTCAACCTTCGTGAAATTTCCCGATTGGAATACAATTTTGTATTATCAAGGGTTTTGACTTCTGCTTTTTTACGTGGTGTAATATCTCCTCTTTTACCCATTTTTAAAGGTCACAAACAGTAATATCTGGATATTAAACAATCACTTGTGATGTCGATATTACACAAATGATGATAAAAGTGAAGAAGTTACACGCGATGTCAGGACCGAAGCATGATACTGGGGTGGGTATCGGCTTCAGCACCTGAACCTGAAATCTTCCAAATGTTGTCAAAGTTCTGAAAAAGTTCTATTACCGTGTTAAAACCTGTAGAATGCTAACTGTAATAATTACCGCGGTCGCCACTTACAGCTTAACCTCCTGTAAGAAAGGTACTAATATAGAAATGAAAGTCTGAATCCTGATAACTGAAATATATTCTTGAAAATTTTCACATAAGTTACAAAAGTCACAGTTAGCAATGGCAATCAGAGAAAAATCATCAACCGAAGATCACAAATCATGAAACAGAACAAACCGCAATCCCCCAAAGTAATCTTGATCATTAGAAAATCACATGTCGGAAAAAGTTACTTAGTCACATTGTTCATGGTAAAATTTTGAAGATGGCGCCAATCGGCCATTATGTCTGAACTTCCCCTACCAAAAGCTTTCGCACTCGCGAGGAGCGTGCGTTTCCTCCAAGTTCGACGATGTACTATACTGGACCGGCCTTTTCTCCCACCCCGACTCGCTTATATAGGCGCACTTCAAGGACGCTGCACTCCGGCCGTGCTCTGCCGCGTTCTCACATAATACATGACATTTATTTTATAATTTCCTTCCCAGGTGTTCAATTTAAAATCTAGAAATGGCACGAGTTACGGGAGTTTACGTGTGTCGTGTGGTGTGGCAAAATTTTAATTTATTTTTAACTTTTATTTTCGGTCTGACGTCACTGCAAATTTCAAATACCCTTCCTATTGCAACATACCCCGAAAATTTTAGGAATTTTTAAACGGCATAAGTTACAAACATGAAACTATGATCAAAATGTTGGCTCGGATTTTAGCCGCTCAAAAATGTAAATTTTATTCAAATCGGTTATGAACTGATTAGGTTATTACTATAAACAGAGATTTCTCACATCCGCCATTTTATTATTTATGTATTTTTATGTATAGCTCTGAAGGTATGTTAATTATTAAACCGGAAAAATTACTAACGTGTAGCCTATATTAAAATGCGTGTTTTAAAAGCTGTCCCATCTTCGTATGTGTGATATCTTGGACACGATAAAATTGTTCTGTTATTGCCAGGTGGGCTATTTTCGAGTGGTTTCAAAATTTCTCTAACACCTGTTCTACTGCGTTAAATAACATGAAATTAAGGTGTGTGTAACTAGAAGAGTGGATCTTTAAGGAAAACTACTTTTTAAACCGGATTCAAAGTAGGCTTTTGAATAAGAAAATGTTAAAGTTGAGTGACCTATTTTGTGTGTTCAGATAACATTTAAAAATGCTTAAACGGCTGGAAACTACCAGATTTAGATGAATTTAATTCTCTTTCGGACTGTTTTAATTTATTATTTACTTTCTGTCGTGTGACAGTGTTTAAAATCAGTGTAAAAGCATCTTATGTGTATGGTGCCTCTGGCAAGTTACTTCGAAATTGGATTAACAAACAACAGGTTAGTAAAATGTCTTAATGGTTATAGAAAATTAATTACGTGTATTTACTAGCTTCTACCTGTTCTTAGCGCTTTTAAAATGGTTTAACTTTATTGGAATTAATGCTGAAAGGTTTGATAATTTCGTCGGTATACCGGGTTCCTATTTTTTACTGATATTTCATATTTCTCTGGATTTAAACTACTTGGAACCTATTAAAACTGAAAGAGAAGATTATTTACTGTATTTTCATCTACTTTTTAACTCTTGGCATTACTTGAAAAGCCTAAAATCGTTTATGTAAATTGCTTATGCAAATGCGGTATCTTCTTTCCTCAAAACTACTTCATGTTATTATTAGGTGGTTAGAAACTATCAGAAACTTATCAATCATCCTTCCAAACTGTCTCAGGCATTATTACATTTACTTTTAGAACTTTTAAATGGTCAAATTACATCAGAATCTGTTATTTTCGTACTGCTTCAGTCTACTATCCAGTAATCATATTTATTTCTTTAAAATCTCCTCAGAACTATATTTTACTGTGAAGTTATTGTTATTGTAAGTCTAGGCCTGGCTTTTATTAGCTTTTCACAATCTTTACTGTATTAAAACCTATCCAGAAATACCAAAATCTGGTATATGGCAAAATTTAGGGTTAGATTTGATTTATATTGATATTAACTATTTACCTCTGGAATAATGTTTAGTAGTTATAATAAAAGGTTTGTTTAGATACTATTTTTACTGTTATTTAACATTTACTTCTTTTAAATCCGTTCAGAATATCTCCCTAACCAATATCAGGATCTGATAGGGAAAGTTCACTTTTATATGGAATAACCTATTTCCTGCTGGAATATCATTGATTTATTGCAATTTATGGTTTATTTATGTTTGCTATGTGCTGTTTAGTTACTTTACTGTAATGAAAGTGTTGTTATCTCGATTTTAACTGTGGTACCGTGTACTGAAGTTAACCTCAAACTTTGTCGGATTTTAACGGAATCTCGAAAATAGAACGAAGGGTACCTTACAGCGAGAACGCCACTGAACAGGTCCGTACCTTTACACTGTACTATGCACACAGATAGCCACAATAAGTCAACAATCCAATGTCAAATAGCAACAAGAGACATAAATAACTGCCCTAAATAGCTGTTATAATTTTTATGATTAATTGCACGAGAAATAGTACTCAACACGTAATTATTACAAATAATACTAAAGATTTGCAGTGCGTCTAATAATATGTCCAGGGATTATTCATTTAATATAATTATAATTAGCAGGTCTGCACATGTTTTGACATGTCCAGACCTGCTAATCTGGCATTGTGACCTGTCGCTGTTGAGATGACTGTGAGCTTGTTAGCACGAATATCACTAGTGAAATATTTTCTTCCTTAGAAGTGTATTGTGTATGTTGTGTTGCCGAGTTTTCTTTTTTCATAATGCCACGAAAGAGTGTAAATTATGCAGGTAATATTTGTGTTGAGCCGACCTACAAGGCTTAGTGGCAAAATTTTACGCGACTTGAGAAACAGTGTTCTGAGTTTTACTTTGGCTGTCAAGTGGATGATTTTGATAAGTGCTGGTCTCCAAATGTATGCTGTGTTTCATGTGTTAGACTGTTGAGTGGGTGGAAAAAATGGTATACATCATATTCCATTTACAATTCCCATGATTTGGAGGGAACTGAAGGATCTAACTGACTGTTATTTTGTTTAACAAATATTAAAGGAATCACATATAAATCAAAATACACAGTCACGTATCCGAATTTGCCATCTGCAATGAGGCCTGTTTTATGCAATGAAGATTTCCCTGTGTCAGTATATACTGATAAGACTGTAACTAGTTACTCTGATTCTGACCTAGCTCAAACTGAAAATGATTCAGATTATCATGAATATAAAAATCATCCTATATATGAATGCAGCAGCTGTTCATTAGAACCATACTTTACCAATCAACAAAACCTTAATGACCTGATTTAGTCTTAAACCTTTATAAACAGCAAGCTGAAGCTTTAACGTCCAGACTCAAAAGCTGGAATCAACTCCAAAAAGATGTACAGTAAGATATGTAGAAATCGTAGCCGCCAATGTGATTTTAAACACTGCTCTTCTGAAGAAAATGGTATTGTATGATATCTGTTCTGTTTTATCTGAAGTTAGTTTGAGGCTGTTCTGCTACATATTAGCAAGGAACCTCCAACAATAACACCTGTAGCACATGCTGCTGATATGAAAGAGACATGGAAATATGAAACTGATTTTAGGAAAAATCCAATATGAAAAATATAAATGGTATACCTGTGGCGACTTAAAAGTTGTTGATTTAGTGCTTGGTTTGCAACTTGGGTTCACCAAATTTTGCTGTTCTTTGTGTGAATGGGAGCAGAGGAAGGAAGTCTCACTAAATTATAAAGTCATAGCCTAAACATGAATCTCTTATCCCTGGCCAGAAAAAATGTGTCACAAGTCCCTTTAGTGAATTCTGAAAAAAATATATTTACCTCCATTGCAAATTAAATTAGGACTAATGAAAAATTTTGAAAATGCTACAGAAAAACCTTCAGATAGATTCTTGCACTTGAAATCGAAATTTCCCAGTCAGTGATGCTAAACTGAAGGGAGGAATTTTTATAGAACCACAAATACAGTCATTAATGGTTGATGAACATTTTGAAGGACTTTTAAATCCACTATAAAAAGCTGCCTGGCAGTCTTTCAAAAAGGTATGTTGCAATTTCCTTGGAAACCATAAAGCAGAAAACTATTGTGATGTAGTGGCCAATCATCTGCATCCTTATGAAGCTATGGCATGCAACATGTCCTTAAAAATTCACTTCTTGGACTCTCATTTATACTTCTTCCCAGAAAATCTTGGGGCTGTCAGTGATGAGCAAAGTGAGTGTTTTCATCAGCAAATTTCTACAATGGAAAACAGGTACCAAGGAAAGTGGAGTTCTAATATGCTGACTGTCTTCTGTTGGTCCAAGAAGAGAAACGTTCCAGATGCAAAATCACTAGCTACCAGTTTCTAGGCAAGTCAAAATGAGTAGTATATCATTTAGAGTTAGATAGTTACGGATTTTACTACAAATTATAAAAAAATCAAATGAATATCACAAAAAAACTCCTGCCTGATGAGGAAAAACTAAAATGATATTTGTATCCAGCATGAAAAATACTGCTTGAAGACCTCCCGGGCATGCAGCCGAATCAATCGGTCGTTGTTCAACAAATTTTCAACAGTGTAACGTGCCATCATCTTCAGGTTGCGTCTACTAACCGGTGTGAGGAATGCAGTTCATCTTTGTAGACCAGTGTAATTAGAGTACCATAGGCCCACATTATAACAATTTTATCATACACCTCCAGTATGAACTGCAAATGGACTAAAGCACACTCAATAACTGTATCATGATGTAAACTTTACTCACAATATTAACGTAAGTCGAGTTACGAGTTGTAATGAATTCTGACCTTTCCATTGTACAACCAAGTTAAGAGCATATTAGGTAATATACATTTTAAATTATGTTGCTTTAATAATTGTCATGATGCTTATGCCATAGTTCATATAGCTAAACATAGTACGACTTGTATTTAATTTACTTTGCTTTTAGGATAGACATATTACCTGCATCTGTTTTTTTGCTGTTGCTTTGGTATCACGATCCGATATTTTGGATCTTTCATGACATCACTAACTTTATTAGTAATTTAACCTGCTACCATGAGTGCCAGTTTAGTGACATGCAGAGCCGGATTAAGACAGAGTGGGGCCTGTAGCAAATGAGAATATGAGGCTCTTGGTTTGCTTTAAGTATTAAAATTTAAGAAGTAAAATGAAACAGCAAATTTACAAAAACTTCTTTTCGTGATTTAATATGTACCTATTTTGAGATAACAGTAGCCAAATAAATACTTCTAAGTAAACCATTTTCTAAACTCATTAAAGACAGATCATTAAAGAAGTACAGGCACCAGGCCCCCCCCCCCCCCCCCGAAGGTAAGGAACCAGTAGTATCTGCTAAGTATTACTTCGTAGCTTATCCAGTACAGGTTACATGCATCACGTTGTACCGAAATTGTATCAGAAGATCTACAATAATTCCAGAGAAGGAAATATAAATCGTTGTTAACCTTAAAAAAAAAATTCATGCTGTTGGCGAGCTCACAAGGAGATTTATTCAGTTTTGGACATGAAATATTGTGCACCTAATGTATCTCACCGTATTTGTGCTCATAATATTTGTGTCATAATATATGTGAAAAATCTAAAAAGTGCTGATTTTCAAGGAGTTATGTTAATGAAGTTTTTCACTTGGTTGAAATGTAGCTTGGACCAAAACGACTACTAATATTCCATGGTGCAAAATGGATTTGGAGTGAAGAAGGTGACTGCCATGTCACTGACTATGATGACTTCAGAATCTGCTCAAGACATCTATTACCACTGAGCAAGTAATGTGCGAAACCGTATATTTGGCACACGTTACAGCTTTGTTACCTATTTCCTGACTTTGAGGTAGCTTTTATTAGTGAGTGAAAGACAAGGAAAAAGTTAACCATATTTTCAACCCCATAGGAGAAATTTTTCTACTGGTCATACTTTGAACAGTAACAAAAACTTATACTATAACGCACTTTCAAGCAGACAAAGTCGCGGGTAACTGCTAGTTAGATTATAAACTCGGCTCATCAGGACACATGATAGACAGGTGATAGAGAGAGGTTTTAACGCTTTGAAATAATGTTATGGGCCTACATTCAATTCCTGGACTCAGCTTATTAGCCATTCTGACTGTAGTTCTTAGGTGGTTTTCTGCACTCACCTAATCTCATGTTGCAATGGTTCCCAATCTCTGCCTCATAAGATACACATTCCACAAACAAAAGTCACCATAACAAAAGCTACAAATTACAAACAGATGGTAAAAAATCCGATCCTCTGAAACTAACAAACTGGTAACAGCCTTGCTTTAAATAAGCACAGCCGTGAAAGGGAATGTACTGGATGACCTGTAAAAAGTGGACATGTTCAGTGATGATAAGCAAATAAAATAAGGTTATATACTAGGAATATGGGATAATTAGGATACATTTTGCTTGAATATGATGGGATTGTATGGGACATAGATTGCAGGTATTATTTACAGTAGTCGGAGGGGTGAAAAGGAGGACAGATATCTGTATGTAAAAATTATACGTTTCACATCAGATTGGTGTGATAAAGAAGCTGGATTAGATATCATTGAAGAAAGGAGGGAGTGTGGTGGAGACACATTTGGAAGAATATAATTCAAATCTTTATTATAGATGGATTGATATCGAGAACAGAAAATGAAGTGCTGTCCACTAGGTTTAACAGTGGAAAAATTTTCATTTGCCGGGGATAAAGCCAAAGACTGGTATAAATTATCATGATATGCAAAAGAAGATGTGTAGGGAAATAATAATCAAGGAATATGCTATTTTACAATTAATTATTGATAAATGATAAGGCTCGGCAAATGGCGAAGCATGTAATTTGTTGAATAGTAGTAGAGAAACTTTTGTTTTTAACATTTTTTATTGTGTTTCATGTGAGCAAGTTGGGATTGCCTCATTTGAAAACCAACACAGATTTTGCATATTGACACAGTCAGTGGATTTAATCACTGGAAAGTTAACCTGAAGTACAAATTTTGACTGTGCAAAGTATTCTTAACTTGGTGAATATCTGTCTGCACATATAAGATAACTGACTGTGAGCTAACTTGAACCTGGTGTTTATAAATCAGATTACAAGTGCAGGAACATCTATTAATATTTGTTATATGTATTAGGGAATACAAAATGTTATAAGCCAGTGAATTTTTACAGGGTTAGGGAAAGTTAACTTATCTTTTTTTTTAAACCGGAGTCAGAAAGGCTAACGTGACACTTAATCAGACAATTACAAGAAGTAAACTACTTTTTGAGTGACTCCATAAGTATGCGAGTGAACTCGAGACATGGTCTTATGTAGGCATTGAATGAAATTATATAAATACCTGTGGGTGTATTCATTAGACTTGGAGCATGCCTTTTACCAATCAACCATCGAAACCCACATAAATAAATGTCACCAAGCAATAAACAAACTTGGAAACGAGTATTGACTGACGATGCTGTTAGCTTAAATATTATTTATTTGCCGTGTTCATATTATTTCTTTTTCTTTAGCTGCTATGCTAACAGATTTAGTTAGCGGTAGAGTCAGAATTACTTGCAGTTGAAGTAATGGAATTGGCAAATTGATTCTCTTGGAAGCAGCATATGTATAAATCCCCATGATTCAAACAGTCTTTAAAGTATGACCTTTTATTTATTTATTTTTTAAAAACTTTTGAGATATTTTTGGTTCCAAAGTGTGGCGATTGACTTCATATTTAGAAGGATGTGGTTTCGAATCTCCATACAGCCATACTGGTTTCAGTCTTCCATGATTTCCTGAAATTAATTTTTTATTTATTTTTTGCTAAATAATGAATTTTTGCATACTTTTTGTGGATCTGAAAGGTGATAGCAGCCTGCAACTATTTTATTATACCATGATATACAGTTCTATCTATTGTAAGGTGTTCACCTGATCATGATTCATGCAGTCAGGTTAAAGAAGACTTGAGCCAATGACTTCAAAATTTTTATGTCTTTATGTCTTTGTGTCAATCTATACAGAGTGGGTGGGAATGCTATTACAGTCATTACATATTGCAAGCCTGAAAGTTTGTAAGAATACCCTCGTAGTTACACATTTTGTATTTTGACAAATGATGTAGGGTCAACCGGGGCTATTCCGATACAAAAAATCAAACTTTAAATCTTATCTCTTAAACTAACATTGGTTTACTGTTGTAAAATATGCAATAATATGTAATTTATTCATTTATGCATTAAAAAAATGGTCTAAGAGTGTGCCTAAGATAGAAAAAAAAAAAAAAAAACTCTGTATCATATCAACCCCAGCCTGTGGGGCTAATATGATACTGGTATGGGGCTATTGTGATACAGTGTGTTAATACAGTCGCTAATAGCTACACAGAAATAAAAGGGCTTGAGTGATACACCATAGAGACCAATATATCACCCCCATTTTTTTCAATTTTTTATCTTTACTAGAAATCAAGTTATGGTTTTTTTTTATTATTTTCAACGCTAAATCCTAAAAACGTTGCACTATTTATAATGGTAAAAATATAAACATAGACTTACTATGGGGGAAAATAATGACCAACAAAATTATTTAGAACTACTTTATGAACTTTACAAATCAAAAAACAATACAAAAGAGAAAAATATGACAGAATAAATGTTTTAATTTTCACCTTAGTCATTTCACAACTTTTCAACTGTGTCAAATTAATTTTATTTAACTCCTACAGGGTCAGGAAATAAATAGGTTATTATTCTGTTATAAATTGCTGTTGGAAAAGGCAAAACTGCAATTATGTCCATGAAATCTATAAAGAAAATATCATTTTCCTTACAATAAAAGTCAGAGTGTACGTCATTGCCGCTTCTAAGTCCTTGTACTGTAATGTCACCTTCTTCGTCATCTATACTATTTATTTGGCACTCAACTTTAAAATGTGTTGAATTTGTAGTTCCTCCTTTAACATCAACTACAACAAAGCAGCCTTTTTATGTTTTCTTGATAGATTGGAGTTATGTATACAACAGGTTCTACTGCTTCTTGTTCCATATTCATCAAGAAATTTTCTAATGACTTATCTGAGAGTTCAGTAACTGATACATGGCTGTCACTACTTTTATCACAGCAATCATCTTCAAAAGAACTCTTTAGTTTTAAAACTCAATAGTTTCTTTTTCCAATTTGACACAATTAGAGTTTATATTATCATTTGCTTATCATCTTCATTACTGTCAATATTATTTCCTCTTTCATGAATCATTTGCTTTAAGCCCACATCTTTCTTAACATCAGGGATTCCCTTCATTCATTTTACAGTTTGTGCACCATTTAACATTTGAAGGACAGGCTACACAATTGGAATTCTTACAACTGTATCATAATAGCCCCACTATGCGTATCACAATAGCCACACGATGTGTATCACATTAGTCTCACAAGTTTTAAATGTTAGGCCTATATTTTTAAAAAAGAAGAAGGTAGAAAAGGTCTTAGAGTGTCAAATAATAGCCCACTTCATTCTGAATGTGGTTAATTAATAGACATAAGCTTATCACAACACACAGACATTTGGTAATAAAAGTTTCCAATTTGTGTAAGAAAGTTTTTCAGGGGGGGGGGGGGGGGGGGGAATGTTAGTTTAAAGTAGTTGTAGTAGTAGTAGTAGTAGTAGTAGTAGTGTTAATAGAGTAATAAATAAAGTAGGGAAAAAATTATTTTTTCAAGAGTTTAGGCATCAAGAAAATTTCTTTTATTAAACTGTATCACATTAGCCTCACTTTTTTGAGTGTATCAAATTAGCCCCGGTTGACCCTATAGCCTATCAACTATTTTGGCTAATGGCAATATCCGGGATTACTGGAGATCGCAATTTCGCCTGGAGTTGCCATCATAATACTGCAGTGGTCAAAAGCAAGACTCCGCTAGAAATTCTTGCTTTTGACCTCTGAAGTACATTTAACGGTTTCCTGCTGGTCCAGGCTGTATTTCAACCTAATTTCTGGTTGAAAATAATGGTCCAGGCTGTATTACAACTGAATTACTGCTTGAAAATAATACGTCTTGTGAATGACTACAGCAGTATTACAACGAGATTATTTAATGTTGTTGTAGCGGAATCGCGATCTCCAAGAGACCCCAATATCCTCAGCAGAATATGATTTATGCATATATAAGAGAAAAGGTCAAACCAAGAGAAAGCAGCAACGATAATTGGCTTCTTCTTTCACTGCACTGTGCATATGAGTATTATCAGTTAATGTAGATACAAGGAAAAACTCTGTTTGATATGCTTTATGAATTTCTCATTTGGGCAAAGGATATAGTTTAAGTTTTTTTACACACGTGTGGACCCTTCAAAGACATTTCAGGGTTACTGGAAATTGCGATTCTGCAAGGAATTGGCGTCATAATACTGCAGTAGCCAATGCCAGAAACCACTAGAAATACTTTCCGAACTAGATTCAACGGTGTCATGCTGGTCCAGGTAGTATTACAACCTAACTTCTGCTTGAAAATAATGATCCAGGCTGTATTACAATGCAGTTACTGCTTGAAAATATGTCTTGCGACTGACTACACCTGCATTATGACATCAGTAGTTACTGTTGATGTAGCGGAATCGCGATCTACATTAGACCAGTTATTTCACTAGGTCTCAAAGGTTGCCGATAGAAAATGGTAGGGATTATTTTGTAGTTTGGAGTGAGAGAGAAATGTTGTTGCAAGTAGTTGTTGCTAAAGACTGCCTGTAGAAATGATAGAGTGGCCAGATAAATGTTTTAATTTAATTTCAATTGTGATGGATCACACACGCTCTGCTGGCAGTATCCCTACACCCCCACCTTCTTATGTCTTGATTTTTCTTTTCTTTTTACTACATCTACCTACGCCTGCCCTTTACAAATTGCAACTTTAAACTCCTTCAGAGCTTTTGGTAAACTGTTCTTTATTTTCCTTGGTAATTTATTTTAGACCCTGATCCCCTTAACTCCACAATCCTTCTACTAATATCAATCCATGCATTATCACAATTATAAGCATCGAACAAAGCAAACACGCTTTTCACCTGCCTTCTGTCTTTTAATTACTCCCAAACCATCTCCTTCAGCATATCAGTTACTGATTGCATTCAGCAGTAATTTCCGCAAACAAATCAACCTGCTCTCCTTTGTATCCACTCCAACTCCTGAATTCCCATAATTTGTGTCCCACACCACTCCACCAAATTCAAGCAATGGACTAACCAAGGTTTTGTAACCGGATTCTCTCACTTCTCTAGTACACTTCCTAATTGCCCTCTCCAGTAAATGAAGGACTTTGAAATTTCAGGCCAAGTTTACAATGGCATACAGTCATTGTGTGTACTTTTGTTCAGTTGCAGTTCATACTGGCAGTGCATGAATAAATTAAATGTAGCAATTAAATGTAGCAATTTATTATACGCAACTTAGGAATCGTGATATAGAAAATGTGGGAGTACATTACATTTACAAGTAGCGTAGCATAAATCACCACATTTAATTTAATCATACACCTTCAGTATGAACTGCGACTGAACAAAAGTACACTCAATTAACACAGTAACTGTATCAGATGTAAACTTTACCCGAAAATGTTGCTACTATTCGAATTGAAGTTTGCATTCAATGTGTTAAGGTATATCCGTATCTTTTGATTTTGTAGCGAAGATACACAAGAGGGCACGAGGAATTTAGTTATTGGTAATAAATAAGCCGTTTTCATGAGAGCCGTATTAGTGACGTCGCGTATCTCAATGTAAACTACTCCCATAGTTATTCCGGTTATCACAAACTTTAGTAGATCTCATAATACATTCATAAAGTCAAGAAAAGTTTACTTACCATTTGGGCAGGAGAAAGTACAAGTTTCCTCTATTGCAGCATTAAACACATCGTGTAAGTTTCTTACATTCCCTGCCCACGTAATGACATTTCTAAATAAATCGCCGAAAACGCTTTCAGCGGATAACACAGCATCTCTCAAATTATTAATGATCTCTGCTCCATAGCCACTGAATGCGTAGCCCAGGAATGTTAGAAAATATATGAACATCCTCATCTTATTAATTTCCATGTCAACAACACGATTAAAACTATTGGTAATGTTGCGCTTTAGCGTTCGCTAACTTTCATATAGCAATGACTGTACACTCAACGTAAACAACCAGAGACATTGTATACATGGTTAAGTATCAAGCAGGCCGTGATTTATTCAATTATCAAGTAGGCCGTGATGTTTTTACGTAACGTAATCCATTAGTTGGAAGATAATTTTAAGGAAAATGTAAGAGAAGTAACTTTTAATTCTCTAATGAAAATAAATGTTTTAAATGATTTTTGTTAGTATCTCTGTTAAGGACCCCATTTAGTTATCAAGTAGGCCGTGATTTTGTACGTAACGTATTACATTAGTTTGAAGATATTGTAAAAGAATTGTAGGAGAAGTAAGTTTTAATTCTCTAATGGAAATAAATGTTTTAAATGATTTTTCTTAATATCCGTGAAACTGAGTTAATTACCAAGGCGACGGTGGCGAGTTTTATGGAATTAGACGAATGCATTATATATGTAATGTAGTAGAATTGATTGTTCTGCGGATAATTGCAAATAAAATTGAACTACTAATAATATAGTAATAGAAGTATTCATAGTGAAGAGTAGTAAGTGGGGTTTCTGTCAATAGGAGTAAATTAGTTTCTGAGATTGCCAGCAGGTGGTAGTGAACGAAAGTGTAGCTTCAATATCTATTGACACGACGGAATTAGTTCCTCAGATTACAACCAGATGGTACCATGTGGTACTAGTGAGTGAGCAGGAGCGGTATATTTCAATGTAAATAAAGGCGATCAATTATGAGTGGAACAGATTTAGTTGAAATGAGAGTTTTAATTTCATAACAGGGAAATATTGAACGTTTAATAAAGTAATTAATAATTTGTGTTAATGTTAGTAATTTATTTTTGAATCCTAATTTCTTTGTGATTAGAACATTTGAAAAACAACAGTTTAGAAAATCTATGGATCATACTGTAATCATTGACTTTGATTATAAATCATTCGTTTGCTATCATGGCTGCTGCAACAAGGTGTATAACTTCGATCGTGAATGAAGAAGAAATACTGAACAGGCAACAGGTAATGGAGGAAAGTTGGAATATTCGCCGTATCACCCTCTCCATTGGAGATGATGCTATGGAAATATTGAGGTGGTTGGCTAGGCGGAAATTGATACGGAACACATTCAATTGCCCAATCTGTAAGATTGCTTGCAGTTTGGTGAAATCGAATGGTTCTGATGGGTACTTTTGGAGGTGCAAGGCGTGTTATGCATCAAAAAGTGTCAGAGATAGTAGTTTTTTTTCAAGAAGCCATCTGTCACTCGAGCAGTTGATTACGTTTATCTATTGCTGGTGTGAGAATTTTCCTCAATCCAATGCTGCTCGTGAAGCCTCTTTATCCTCTCACTCCACTCACAGCAAGTAGACTGGAGTAATTTCTGCAGGGATATCTGTGCTGAATGGAACAAAAACCACCCAGCTGAATTTGGTGGTTTTGATGAAGATGGTCAACCGCTGATAGTGGAACTGGACGAGACCAATTTCTTCCACAGAAAGTACAATCGTGGATTGTACAGAAAAGATCACTGGGTGTTCGGTGGCATCCAGAGAGGATCAAGAAAATGCTTTGTTGTGGATGTACCTAATAGGACTGAAACAACTTTGTTTCATCATATTAGAAAGCATGTGTTGCCTGGAACAGTGATTATGACTGACGGATATCCGTCATATAACAATCTGAGCAAGCTTGATGGCGGCATTTATGCACATTACGTTGTAATTCATAAGGAACATTTTGTGGACCCAGACGATCCAGAAATACACACACAAGGAGTTGAAGGGCTATGGTCGAGGGTAAAGCGGAAAATAAAATTTCAGTATGGGACATCAGAAGAACTGTTTCCAACATACATGGACGAATTCATGTGGCGGAACCATTTTGGTTCGAGGAACCCATTTGGAAGTTTCATTACCTGCATTTGGGAGCAATACCCTCTTGCTTAATCATTTCCGCCAACCAAACACTTCATTTTCCTTACATACTTGTTGCCAGTTCAGTATTTCGCACACTTCTTAAGCCATTCAGCAAAGATTTATCAAAAACGGCTCTTTTTAGGGCCACATATACAAACGGTTCTTTTCAGAACCACACATTTTTCACAAAAAAGCAAAGTAAAGTCGCAACCTCCAGACAGCCAGAAGAAAGTTTTGTAGAACTGCTGACGAAATTCGCAACGTCGAGACATCATTAATCATCTTGAGAAGAAAGCGAGATTTAAAATAAATACATTCTTCATTTATGATTTATCACGTTGAACGACATGAGAAATTCATTGGCTTATTTGACAATGGACATTTTATTACTGGTCCAGGCCTGATTTCAACGAAAACACGTCAAATTTTCGATATCATATCAGGAGAATGAAGCAAGATATCTAAGAACTTTATTCTTTATTTTCTGTTTGGGGAAGATGTACAAACTATATACCCCAGTCTGGCATGTTAGGGGTCATCCAGAAATTACGTGAGGCGTTTAGGGGGGGGGGGGTCCGGCGGAATCTCACCAAATCTCACCAAAGGGGGGGGGGGGTCGACGGAAATCTCACGTGAGATTTTGAAAGCTTGAACGGGGTGTAGAGCAAAAAAAAAAAAAAGTCTCCAGATTCAAATTACCGGCTAGAAACCCACTTTTTAGCGTTTTTTTTGGGCGCGAGAGCTAAAAAAAAGGTCTCAAAACTGTCCCTGGGCGAACATCGGGGGGGTTCGTCCGAGGCAAAATCTCACCAAGGCGGGGGGGGGGGGGTCTGGCGAAATCTCACCAAATCTCACCGAGGGGGGGGGGTCCAAAATTCCGGAAAATCACCTCACGTAATTTCTGGATGCCCCCTTATGAAACCGCTTTCGCCCCCCCCCCCCACACCTGTCCCATTTTTCACTTAGGCAGATGCAGCGTTTGCTTCTATCTCCTCCGTGTGTGTAGAATGAGATTGACGTGTGGTCCAGGCTTCTTTAACATATAAATCGAAAAAGAGAAGAGTAATCAATGTTCAACTTCCACAGCTGAACATTTAGGTAAAAAAATCTATTTTCAGTTTTCTTAAAACTATTGTATTGACATGGGAGGGGTAAGAGGGGGAGCTTATGAGGCCTGGACCATCTCACTGTACATGTACATTACGCGGAACGACTTCTAGTAGTCTAATGTGTCGCCGTTATTGTGGTCCAGGCTTCATTTCGACGTAAATCATAAAAAAATAATTATAAGCGATTTTACGTACCCGGTATCTGAGCATTTACGTAAAGACATTTTTAATTAAAAAAATTCTAGTCATGTTTGAAATAATGAGGCCTGGACCATCTCACTGTACACGTACGTCATCCCGAAACTGCTTTCAACAGATAATTATGTACGTTTTCGCGGCGGCAATGCTTGCCGCCGCGAAAACGTACATAATTATCTAACGTACCTCTACGGGGAGGATATGTCGCGCAGCGTTAAACACCTGGAGAAGCTGCGCTGCAAGAAGGCCAAACTTCTAAGTTCATTGGCCTTTCTGTTACGGTGCAGAGATACCGAAACAGTGCCACGCTTTGCCGTGGTAAATCATCCGGCTAACACTACTGCCACATCAAGCATTGCTTTCAACAGGCTAATATCTCGCCGTTATTATGGTCCAGGCTTCATTTCACCGTAAATCGGAAAAAAATAATTGTAAGCGATATTAGATGACCGGCAACTGAGCATTTACGTAAAGACACATATTTTTAATTAAAAAATTCTACGGTCATGTGTGAGATAATGACGCCTGGACCATCTCACTGTACACGTACGTCATCCGGAAACTGCTTTCAATAGGCTAATATGTCGCCGTTAGTGTGGTCCAGGCTTCGTTTCGCCATAAACCGGAAAAATAATTATAAGCGATTTTAGATGACCGGTATCTGAGCATTTACGTAAAGACATTTTTTAATTAAAAAATTCTAGTCATGTTTGAAATAATGAGGCTTGGACCATCTCACTGTACACGTACGTCATCCCGAAACTGCTTTCAACAGGCTAATATCTCGCCGTTATTATGGTCCAGGCTTCATTTCACCGTAAATCGGAAAAAATAATTGTAAGCGATATTAGATGACCGGCAACTGAGCATTTACGTAAAGACACATATTTTTAATTAAAAAATTCTACGGTCATGTGTGAGATAATGACGCCTGGACCATCTCACTGTACACGTACGTCATCCGGAAACTGCTTTCAATAGGCTAATATGTCGCCGTTATTGTGGTCCAGGCTTCGTTTCGCCATAAACCGGAAAAAATAATTATAAGCGATTTTAGATGACCGGCATCTGAGCATTTACGTAAAGACACGTATTTTTAAGTAAAAAAATCCTACAGTCATATGTGAGATAATGACGCCTGGACCATAGGGCAAACACACATTGTGGACATATTACGTGGGTGCCGTTAAAACACGCTCAATTATCCTCATTAAATGAATCGCCTACTATTATTTCATGGTTCAATTTTATATTTATTCTTGCAATTCTACTCTACACTTCGTCCCACTATAAACAGTTAAGGCTAATAATTTCAGAATGACTACACTTTGCTTTTTGAGAATAATTTTTGGCTCTTAGAAGAGCCATTTGTTGCTATAAATAGATTTTTAGCTCCGAAAGGAGCTGTTGGCATAGGTTTTCATTGAATTACTCAGCACACAAAATTCTTACTCTCCCCTCTACAATGTCAAAATAAGTACGTTTTCTGAGAATATCAATTCTCCTTTCATCAACGCAACGTTGAAGCCATTTCCAAACGGCATCCAACTGTTTCAATTTATCGGTATTCATAAGATCGGGACGGCACAAACGGATGAAATTGAGGAATAAATCTTTAGGGCAACCGTTTCCAAAGAAAAACACTGTAATCGGAAGTCTATCCCTGTATTTTAGTTGGCTTCGCCAAATAATTTGTCTTATGTACGCCGGCCACTTCATTTTATCACCAATTAAATCCTGAATATCCATATAAACTTCGTAAAACTGTCGTCTAGACGGTCTACCGCATGCCATGCTTATTTAGCTATGACGTAACATTCAAATTTCTTTGCAAATGATACACTATGTACCGGTATCATAATTGAATGCTTAACACATTTCTTTGCTGAATGTGGCGTATGGCGTAAATATAAATTACTCTTATAAACGTCAAGATCACAACTAAATTTCTTTAGCTATCAACCTTCTATTAAAATAAAGAAGTTACTATTAATTCCAAAATAAAGTATCTAAGATATCAGTCTTTCATATTTCAAAACGTCTCTGTATTTCAAAACGTCTCTGGTTCTTTGCATCAGTCTGGTTCTTTGCATCAGTCTCTGGTTGTTTACGTTGAGTGTACAGTCATTGCTATATGAAAGTTAGCGAACGCTAAAGCGCAACATTACCCAAATATTAATCACCTTAATTACAAAAACACTTCACCGTCAACATTACAGTAGCAAAATAAAATTCAAGACCACCTATATATATATTAAATCTGAAGACCGCTTTAAATGAAACAAAACACAATGAGTCATAAGGAATTACCAACTTAAAAGACATAAATTTTTGGCAAGCAAATACTAATCCGGAACATTTTCACAACTGTTCACGCTGACTGCACTCCTGTAAAAATTCTGTACCAACAAAAAATGAATGTATTTTCTCGCTATCTAGCAGAACAAACTAGATGAACGTGACAGTAGCATGCTCTGAATGCCATCAGCCAGCCACCATTGGCATATTTGAACTTACTTCTGCAAAATTAAATTTCCAACCTAATCGAAACTTGCTACATATAAATTATTCGTAATACAATATAATTCTGGGTCTATTGGAGAATGCGATTCCGCTAAACATTAAATAATATCGTTGTAATACTGCTGTAGTCAGTCGCAAGACGTATTATTTACCAGGCAGTAATTCCGTTGTAATACAGCCTGGACCGCTATTTTCAACCAGGAATTAGGTTCTAATATAGCCTGGACCAGCATGAAACCATTAAATGTACTTCGGAAAAAAATTCTAGTGGAGTCTTAGGTTTGACCACTGCAGTATTATTATACCAACCCTTGGCGGAATCGCGATCTCCAGTAATCCCAAAATTCGTATATACCATGGAGGAAGGAATATATGGAGACGACACAAGGGACCTACACCACGCACCGGAGTGAAATCGGGTACAGAGAAGTGGGGTGGGGAGTCCGCCATATTGCTTGGCCGTAAGAAACACGAGAAAAAGAGAAAAAAACCTCAATGGAATCATAAGACCACCGTGGCACCGCAATTTGATGATGGATTATTATGTAACTCGACGAGACAGATAAAAAATGAAGAATAAAATTTTTGATATCGTGCTTAGTTCTCGAGATATACTATCTCAAAAGTGAGTAGTTTCGGGTTGAAATTCAGAAGAAAAATTTCCCTAAGGTCAAATTTGATGATAGATTCTTACAAAACACGACAAGATAACTCGAAAGTGAATACACATTATACACATTGTGTCACTAACATAGTGCTCATGAAATTAGTAACACCTAATAATAAATAAATTGCTTGTACCTTTCTGGTACACGCCGCATTTCGACCTACCCACATATTCATCAATATACCAGCTACAAAATCAAACTATGTGGGTCTAAACACATTAAATACATTGCGAACTACATTTCAGGTTAACAGCAACGTTCGCTTCATCAAGTTTAGTAGTTCACACAGCACAAATTATCACAATTAATTTCATCGTACACTTTCAGTGTAAACTGAAACTGGACTCAAGCATGCACATTCACTGTATTGCGATGTAATCTTGACCCACTTAAATTAGACTTTCAACACTTAGTTTACAATAAGACTAGCCTTTTAGGTGCAAAGCAGTAACATATGCTGATTGTCTATACTACACCAACAAACATTTGAGAACGATATCATCCTATTGAGAGCAATGAATAAATTTATAGCGATAGGCTCTAATTCTGCTGTTATCTATCAAACATTGCAAGAACAATAATTTCAATGTGATTTAGTTACGAAACGTTATTCCAGGTTGTTTCCTATCTTGTCTGTTTGTGCAACCGTATGCAACACAACTTGGCATTAAATAAAAACATTTAAATATTAAAAAATGAAATGATCACAGCAGCATACACAGTGCAAACAGCCCAATGTTTTGGGGATCCTGTGGCCGCCGCGCATGCGCAGTAGGAGACGAGGATTTTTTATGAGGTTTCACCGATTTGGAGTTATTTCGTCTCCATATATTGCTTCCTCCATGGTATATACATGTTATGACCTTATAGTTAATCACATAATGATAACAGGAACTCAACATGTCTTCACTCTGATTGTGATACAGCCTGGACGACTGTAATAGTGACAGATAAGAAATAAAAATAGGGCATCCAAAAATTGTGTGTTATGGTTACAGTTAGCTGTGGTCATTCTGAATTCTCCACACAAGACGATTCAGATTTCTGTTTCTTTTTCGCAGTTGGCCAAAGGGTATACATGCAGAATAGGTGTGATAAGAAGGCTGTGGTATCAGAGCGTGTAGTTCCCATGGAGGAAGGAAATATATGGAGACGACGCAAGAGACCTTCACCACGCATTGAAGTGAAGCAGGGCGGAAGAGGAGTGGGGGGGCATGGCCGGAGTGGAGGGGGCATGGCCGCTTCCATACAGACACGGGGAATATGTACAAAAACCTCAAGGGCACTCTAGGATAAAGGTGACGCCGAAATCTGGTGATGGATTATTATGTAACTCGATATGACAAATAAAAAATGAAGAATAAAATTTTTTGATATCCTGCTTAGTTTTGGAGATATTATGTCCCAAATGTGAAATGGTTTTGGTTGAAATTCAGAAGAAAAAATTGGTCAAAGTCAAATTTGATGATGGATTCTTATTAAAAAAGACGAGACAAAGTGAAAAATAAAGAATAAAAATTTTCGATATCTCACCTAGTTCTAGAGATATACTGTATCAAAAGTGAGGTGTCTTGAGTTGAAATGGAGAAGAAAAATTTCGCAAAAGTCAAAATTTAATGATCGATTCTTATGTAACACGACGAGACAAATCGAAAATAAAGAATAAAATTTTTCGATATCTTGCTTAGTTTTCGGGATATACTGGGAACATCGCAATTGTTTGGAAGCGCAATATCGCCGCTGCCGCCACTGCGCATGCGCGAGCCTGCTTCACCAATTTAACGTCACTTCTCCTCCATATATTTCCTTCCTCCATGGTAGTTCCATGGAGGAAGGAAATATATGGAGACGACGCAAGAGACCTTCACCACGCATTGAAGTGAAGCAGGCGGAGGAGGAGTGGGGGGGCATGGCCGGAGTGGAGGGGGCATGGCCGCTTCCATGCAGACACGGGAAATGTGTACAAAAACCTCAAGGGGACTCTAGGATAAAGGTGACGCCGATATCTGGTGATGGATTATTATGTAACTCGATATGACAAATAAAAAATGAAGAATAAATTTTTTGATATTCTGCTTAGTTTTCGAGATATTCTATCCCAAATGTGAAATGGTTTTGGTTGAAATTCAGAAGAAAAAATTGGTTAAAGTCAAATTTGATGATGGATTCTTATTTAAAAAGACGAGACAAATGAAAAATAAAGAATAAAATTTTTCGATATCTCACCTAGTTCTAGAGATATACTGTATCAAAAGTGAGGTTTCTTGAGTTGAAATGGAGAAGAAAAATTTCGCAAAAGTCAAATTTAATGATCGATTCTTATGTAACACGACGAGACAAATCGAAAATAAAGAATAAAATTTTTCGATATCTTGCTTAGTTTTCGGGATATACTGGGAACATCGCAATGTTTGGAAGCGCAATACCGCTGCTGCCGCCATGCGGGAGAGTTTAGTGCCTGCTTCACCGATTTAACGTCACTTCTCCTCCATATATTTCCTTCCTCCATAGGTAGTTCCTACCTGCGCCATCAGATTACAAAGGAAATGTAAAAGGTAGTAGCCCGCGCATTTGAAATCTTATATATATATAAATAGGTGTGTTTTCCTATATTTCACTTTTCAGCCACCACTACCTAGCACAGATCACTGGTCTTTGTGTGCGGAATTGGCATGCAGTTTCCTGTCATGCACAACGTTAGCCGAATGCCGAATTGGTGTTTGTGTGTGGTAGTGGTATCGTGTCTGCCTATCGTAAACTATGCTGGTTAGATGTCGATCGCTATGGGGGTGTGGGAAGTATGGTGGTTGAAAGTGGTCGACCTGCGGCACTTTCATATTTCTACCAAAAACGTATGTGTTTTGGTGTATCACTTTTCAGTCTAAAACTAGCTAGCGCAGATCACTTGTGTTTGTGTGTGGTAATAGCACAGAGTCACCCGTCGATAACAAGTGTTGGCCGAATTTCGGTAAATGTGGTAGTGTGGGAGATATGGTGGTTGAAAGTGGCCGATCAAGGATATTTTCGTATTTCGACCAAAGACATGTTTCTCCGTATATGTCACTCTGCTGCCACAACTGCATAGCATAGACCATTGGTATTTGTGTGTGGTAGTGTTATCGTGTCTCCTATCGTGTACTACATGGGCCGATCCAGGATTTTTTTTGGGGGGGGGGGGGCTTGAGCGGACTTTGGTTTGGGGGGGCTTGGCTTGAGTGAATTTTGGTTCAGAGGGCTTGCGTTCAGTGGATTTTGGTTTTGGGGTGGGCTTGAGTCGGGAAAAAGGTAGTATTTATAGCCTCCTCGGGCCTCAAATCCGTAGAGCTAAAAAAAAAAAAAAGTTATCAAAACTACAATGTCAGGGGGAGGGGGGCTTGAGCCCCCTAGACCCCCCTGGATCCGTCCCTGGTGTACTATGCTTGTTAGATGTCGGTAGCTATGGGGGTGTGGGAGATATGGTGGTTGAAATTGGTCGACCTGCGGCAATTTCATATTTTTACCAGAAACGTATGTGTCATGGTGTATCACTTTTCAGCCAAAACTATCTAGTGCAAATCAGTGGTGTTTGTGTGTGGTAGTAGCACAGAGTCACCCGTCGATCACAACGTTGGCCGAATTTCGGTAACTGTGGGAGTGTGGGAGATATGGTGGTTGAAATTGGTCGATCAAGGATATTGTCGTATTTTGACCAAAGACATGTGTGTCCGTATATTTTACTTTGCTGCTTGAACTACAAAGCGCAAATGAATGGCGTTTGTGTGTGGTAATAGCATCGAGTCTCCCATCGTGCACTATGGTGGTTAGATGTCGGTAGCTGTCAATCCAAATTCATTACAAACACGAACGATGTCGTGGGTACCAGCTAGTTCAGAATAAAGTAACACTTTCCCACGTTGTTTCTCAATAAGATAGAGCAGCCAGATATACCGTTTGTAATTTTCGGACATATTCTGAAGGCTAAACTCAAAAACTATGAGAAATAGAGAGTTGAAATTACTTTTCCTTTGAAGCTGTGGAAATTGACTTTAAAATAACATAAAGAGTGAAGCACAAATTAATTAAAAATAATCCCAAAAATTACCTTATTTACGGGAGCAATTACGATTTTTTGTAATTTTAAGAATTTTTTTCATATACAAAAAAAGTCATATCATTATGTTAACTATGCTAATTTATAGCCATTATAGGGTAGGACTACTCAAAAAATTATTTCTAGCCCATGATTAATGTGGTTCATACAGAAGCTCGTTAAAGTATCCAAAATTCCAAATTTTTCCATTATTGAGATGCCATTACTCAAAAAAGTCATTTTTTTTTAATTTCGAAAATCTGACTATATGTTGTCCTAATAGCATGTTGAGTTGATGGGTTTTGCTTTATATGGTTACTACATTTTTTTTAAAAATGTAGTAACTATATACAGATATTCTGTATGTAAAATTTTCATTGCATAAAGTTATTGTAGATTTTATTTATTTTTAAAAAAATTAAACAGCCACAGTGACTTAAATGCGGAAGAGTTTTTCAAATAGTATCAATTCATTTTCTTCAAAGGCTTGGAATCATGAAGATAGTCCAAATGGAATGGGATATTTCACCTTTAATAAAATATTTTTACAGGTAAAGTACATTCATCTTCCCCCAGATCCACCAGTTATCATCATTTATTTATCCTACAAACTCACCTATGTAGAAATTACTAACAGAAAATGTTCGTTTTTTTTTTAAATTTGCATTACTAATTGTATTTTCTGTACATTGTGTTCAATTGTTCTTGTCATAAAAGCTTAGCTTCTTTGAACCACAAAATAATGCAGTGATTTAATACCAATTACAGTTTTTATGTTAGCCCATTCCTTTCGTTTACAGCAACGAAACGCTTGAACATTTTCTGTTTTCAGTAGTAATAGTGAGGTAGTTTTTAATATATTGCTGACTATGTCAACAAATGACACATTTCTAATAGCAAGTGCTGATTCTATCTGAAGGTTGAATTTTATGGCATCTAGTTTAGATAATGCACCCAAAACACAATAAGCACTCTTCCCATGTCCAGTTGCTGTGTAAATCCAATGTTTTGAAACATTTTGAATACCTTTAGAAAACTCATGAAATTGATACTTATTTTTGAAGTGGCCTGCTGCACCATCTGAAATGTATCACTTCGTTAAGCATTTTCAAAGGGCAGGTACTTGATTTTTTTTTTCAATTTTATTAGTTCGAGAGCATAAAAAATGTGTTGTATTGTGTTTAATGTCATCCAAAATAACAGCAAAACTTCTCTTATACAGGCAATACAAGTATTAAAACAATGAGATTTGCCACTGGTAGCTCTGAATTTCATCTGGCAAAATAACACATTAATTCACTGTAAAATCAAAGAGCAAACCAGTGTGTGATTTACTGTCTAGCATAAATATTAATGAATTATTAATATGTTATTATATAATATTCAATAATATTATTAGAATTTTATAGATTTTACTGTATCTGTAGATAAATAAAATATTGCTGTTGTGAAAATAGTGCTGTAAAGCTGAAGAGTGTTTCTTTTAAGCTATTTAAGTTTATTGTATTTATTAATTTTGATAATTTAGAATATGTAAAATATTGAAAATAACATATTCTAGTTAATATGATAAATAGAGGCTGTTCAAAAGTAACATTTTATTTTCAAAAATTTAAATCTATAATAACTTAAACCATATAACTTTTACAAGCAAAACATTATTCCATATTTAAAAAATTATAGTAATTATACACAACAAAAATCCACCATTCTGGTTCCATGACTCAACCATATGCTATTAGTACATTACTTTAACAGATTTTTTTTTATTTTTTAATAATGCTTTTTTTTAATTTTGGCTTCTCGAAAATATGAAACTTTGGAATTTTGGAATATTTTAACGAGTTGCTGTACTAGCCAAATTTATCGTGGGCCACAAAAAAAATTATAAATATTCCACCACTTGAAGGTTTATAAATAGCCATAGTTAGCACAATGGTCCAACTTCGTTTTGCATGAGAAAAAAATTCTTAAAATTACATAAATCGTAATTTTTCCAATTTAGTATGTATTTTTTGGCTTATTTTTAATTAATTTGTGCTTAATTCTTGAATATTATCCGTCCGTTTCTTAGCTTCAAAACAAAACCAATTTCTACTTTCTATCTTTTATAGTTTTTTAGTTCTATACACATTAAGAAAACACAATTTTCAATATGTATGGATTTTTAGCAAAATTTTGGATGTCATAATTCCGCCAAACTTTTTTTTCGCAAAACCCTTTGGGATATTTCATAACTCCGGTATTTTTTGGAATAAATCCCAATGTGTCAGCTGACAAATTTGGGTAGAAGCTGTCTGATTTGAGATGGAATGATTGCCCTAGTAGTTTTATTAAACTTCAATGATCTTCCTGGAAACTTATCTGACAAGGCTAAGAGCGTTTTATTTGTACCGGCTAACCGACAGATACTGAGACAGCTGAGGTGTCGACCAGTACAGATTTTTTCGCACCTGAGGAAAACGACGGAGCTTGTCGTCGAAATACAGTGTTTTCACAACACAATCCGGTGGTAGATCCACGAATACTTCATTGCTGTCTACAAGGTTAAATTTTGATAAAACACATTATACTATGTTTAAAACAAAAACAAAAATATAAGCAGCAGAATTTACATATGAACTAAAATTATAACATAATCTTGAAACAGAAAGTATAAAATTCCTTGGTTTCCAAATAGATGAGAAAAACAGTTTCCAAGAACTTATCACATTTCTACTAGAGACGTTAAGTAGTGCCACCTTTGCAATAAGAACACTTTCTATAGAATTAATAAACAGTTGTACTCCTCTCATTTTAATTCAGTGATGTCATACACCACAATATTTGGAGAAACTCTTCACAAAGTAAAAATGTTTTCATAGAACAGAAAAGAGTTAATAGGATACTGTGTAGGGTAAAACCAAGAACTTCTTGCAGACTTTAAAAAGCTGAATATTCTTACAATGAGTCCTCAGTATATATATTCCCCCATGTGTTTTGTCATTGAACATTTTAACTTGTTTACGTCGAATTCATACATACACACTTTTCAACACTAGAAACAAAAATAATTTATTCAAAACACAAAAATCACTATCATAAGTACAAAGAAGAGCTTATTATTCCGGGATACATCCGTTTAATAAACGTCCTAAACTTATAACCAATCTGATTCATTTAAAGAAAAGTGACCGATTATCTTATTGGCAACTCCATCTACTCTATTTAAAAATATGTAAAAAAAAAAAAAAAAAAGAATTAACAGTGTCTAATATTATTTTTACAAAATTCAGTTGTAAATATTATTTTTTTATGTTTTGTAACATATAATAACTTTTTTACTATAATTATTAGTCATCTTATATATATATATATATATATACTATCCATGACATGTTTCACATTCAAGAGGTCCTTCACTAGCAGGAATCTATGGAACAAGGGTAATAAATAAACAAACAGCAATAGGGACATAAAGGATGTGATAATAGGTAACCATAAGAGACTTTATTTCAGATGCCCTACATTCATGTTCTATTTGCCCTTATTACTGTTGTTTAAGCTGCTTTAAGTAACTGGTTTAGTGAGACCATTAAGGACAATGAATCAGAAACGGTAGGGTGTAAATCAGAGAACGAGCTTGACAACACAATTAGAAATGAGCAAACTAAAAATATGAAATTCATCCTGAGGATATGATGAAGGAATTAATAAGCTGAAAATACATAAAGGGGCTGGTGTAGACAATATTACTACAGATATTTTAAAGATAACCGGATGTGACATTGTACCTTATCTTGAAATATTATTTAAATTGAGTCTGGATACTTGCTGCTTACCAGAGGACTCGTAAAGCGAGATAGTAGTGTTGGTACATAAAGTAGGGATGAGAAATAGAATCGAAAATTATAGGCCAATCAGTCTTACATCGGTGGTAGGTAAATTAATGGAGAGATTGATATACTACCACACTACAAATATATGTGAGGAGCGTAAATGGTTTTCAAGTAGGCAACATGGCTTTAAGCAAAGGTATTCAAGCGAATCTCAGGTGGCAGGACATACGCAAGATATTTCGGATGAAATGGACAAGGGAGGCCAAATTGATTGTGTAGCCAAGCCTTTTGACCGAGTGATCCATAAAATAATACCGGTAGTAAATAATGTAAAAACTATTGGAGTGGATGAGAAAGTGGTTTGCTGCATAAAAGAATTTTTATAAGATAGAAAACAGAAAGTTAGGGTAGGAAATGCAGTATGGAAGTAAAAATGGGAGTGCCACAGGGTAACATATTGGAATGATTGCTATTCATTACTCTGATGAATAATTGTTTTGATTGTTTACTATCAGAAATTAGATTTTTTGCAGATGACATTACGCTATATAAAAGGATCAAACCGGTGGAGAATTGTAAACAGCTGCAAGTGATCTGGACATTATATCTAGTTGGGTTGGTAAAAATGGGATGGAGATAAATGCAAAGGAATCTTATTAGATACACAAAGAAAAAACTAAAGATTAATTATGATTATAAGGTGGGGAAAGAATTGCTTGTTGAAGACTTGAAATGTAACTATCTTGGCATTACATTTGATAACAAGCTTAACTGGGCAGGACACATTGGACCGGTATTAGGAAAAGGTTTCAAACTTCTGTATTTGTTGGAGAGAGAAGTAAAGGAACTGGATTACAAAACTTTGGTCAGACCATTGCTTGAATATGGTAGTTGTGGCATAACAGGTTCCTTAGAGAAATTATAAAAGACAAGGTTACTCTGGGGGAAATTGGTAGCCATAGTAGCAAGATAGTAACAAGAGAGTAATAAGATCGAGCGCGCAAGAGAAAAAGTTTAGTTTGCGCTTTTGAGTTGTTGATGCAAAGTTACTGCAAGCAAAGGACCTTTGTACCTTCAGATCCTTAAGTATCGGATAATGTTTTAATAAATTGCAACAAGTCATAGAAAGTTTACAATTATTCAAATATGAAAGACTAAAATAATAAGTGTTAGGCTGAAAGTTCATTCACGAGTTCAAAACGATTTTGTATCCCAGCTCCGTCACAAAAAGAAGCACATATTAAATACAATATGTCGACCGTGACTGGACAGAAAAGTTGTGTTCCATTTGTTTTGTATTATTGTTGTTACTTGAAAAAAATTCATATTATAATTAAATGTTATCAAAGTGAAGAAAATATAAAGGTCTTATATAAGCCCTCAGTAAAAATGTTTACCATAGTATTTTTTACAAATATATCGTAAACTTGGGGAGGGTTATGGCATAACAGGTTCCTTAGAGAAGTTATAAAAGACAAGGTTACTCTGGGGGAAATAGATAGCCATGGTAACATGATAGTAACAAGAGAGTAATAAGAGCGAGCAAGCGAGAGAAAAAGTTTAGTTTGCGTTTTTGAGTTTATGCTGTAAAGTTACCGCATGCAAGGGGCCATTGTATCTTCGGATCCTTAAGTATCGGATAATTTTTCAATAAATTGAAACAAGTAATAGACAGTTTATAATTATTTAAATACGAAAGACTAAACTAGTAAGTATTAAGTTTAAAGTTCATTCACCAGTTCAAAACGATTTTGTATCCCAGCTACGATACCAAAAGAAGAACATAATTAAAAACAGCATGGTATTAAATACAACTTTCTATTACTTTTTGCAATTTATTAAAACATTTTGCGAAACTTAAGTATCCGAAGATACAAAGGTCCTTTGCTTGCAATAACTTTAAATCATCAACTCAAAAGTTCAAACTAAACTTTTTCTCTCGCTTGCTCGATCTTTTTACTCTCTTGTTACTATGGCTACCAATTTCTCCCAGAGTAACCTTGTCTTTTATAACTTCTCAAAGGAACCTGTTATTCCACAACCCTACCAAAGTTAACCATATATTTGTAAAAAAAAATACGATGGTTAACTTTTTTTACTGAGGGCTTATATAAGGACCTTTATATTTTATTCACTTTGATAACATATAATTTCAATATGTATTTTTTTTTTCAAGTAACAACAATGATACAAAACAAATGGAATACAACTTTTCTGTCCTGTCACGGTCAGTGTTTTACTAGTCCACCTTCGTTACACTGACACCATTCCATGTCGACGAAACGTCTGTACAATCAACATTTTCGTATCATTTATCTTATCAGCTAAATCGAAGCTTATGAAAACAAAATTATGGTGCAACCAATATTCCTATTAACAGAAACAATTCAACAATGTTCAAAAATGCGAAATATGTGAACCTCTTTATCCATTGGAGTACATAGCCAAAGAAATATTTACAATGGCTAAACTCATATTCATTATGTATGGAAATTACTTTCTTGACCTTTATATATATAATAATAAATAAAAGACTGATT
Source organism: Vandiemenella viatica (assembly GCA_031002005.1). Lineage (NCBI taxonomy): Eukaryota > Metazoa > Arthropoda > Insecta > Orthoptera > Morabidae > Vandiemenella > Vandiemenella viatica. The sequence goes on from JARYHS010008074.1 coordinate 348,916,680, forward strand.
CTTTAAATGTAAAACCTATGTAACTAGCTATACGTGTGTTCCTGAATGAAGTATTTATTCACACGAAAGAAGGTACCTGGACCTTAAAAGTATATGATACTAAACTACGTAACATGGTTTGTTTTATGGTTGTGTCTAAAAGGAGTCTAAAACAATAAATATTTCAAATAATATTTTGCACTATTTTAGCAAATCTTTAATAAAATTTACTATTTTTTCCTCTCACTATGACACAGTTCACATAACCTTTCTCTCCATCCTCATTAGCAGTCTCTACTGAAGATGAGCCCTCAGTATTTAATACTATTCAAGGTAAATGTTTTCTATTTTAAACAAATGATAACTTTCCTTATTATTCCTACTGTCTTTGGTATCTTTCACATCAAATAACTAGTAGTCTGCTCCTTTGAGCTAGGCCAAGTATTTCCATTATTTTCATTTTGTTTCACCTTTAATTCATCTTTTATTAATTTTTTACACTTTCAATTCGAAAATACTACTTTATATCGCTTGACAAAATTTTACTTGCTTCATTGCCTTGTTTTCTATGGTTCATATTTTCTGCAACACTAATCTCTTCTGTTTCGCCACAAACTTCATCACTTATTATTTCCTTTTTATTATTACTCAATTTCCCTTTGTCAGAATAATTCTTTACTTGTTTCATTCCTGAGTACCGTATTCCATTTGAAAATTAGCTAACATTTCCTTAATGTCTCTTTCATCCCCATCACTTCTGTTTTCCCTACCTTTCTTGTCAATGATGCCGACAACTGGCACAGCATAGATCTGCGAAGAAAGCGATGCTGGTTCCTTAATATGGTTAAAAGACAAAATAGAATAATAAGTGATTCGATACGAAGTCTCGTCCTGAGTGTACGAAAGGGTAGATTAGGTGGTGAATTATTTAAATAACATTTTCTAAGTCATAGGCCTAAAGATTGCAACTTTCTTGTACAGTTTCCCCAGAATAACTGCTGCAAGCGTCCGGAACACTCGACGGTGGGGAGGGCTGGTCCCGGTTGGCCAGAGCTCGTCATGTGGTATGAATATATAGCTCTGATTGGCCAGCTGGAGGGGTACGCGAACATTTCCAAGCCTCAATCCCACGCTCAAACTGCTGTCTCTGTGTCCTTGACTGGGTTAAACTCGTTCCCAGCGAAACGTTGCTCAGGAGGCTAGTCTGAACCACACTAGAATACTACGAATAATTACCGAACTATTGAAATACATTACAAAGTAAAGTGGTGACTTTTCTTTGAAACCATACCTTCCACTGTTGTCTGATGATGAAATATCCTTACCACAACTAATGATTATTTCCACTCTAAATTGATTCGTCACTTGAATAAATCATAGCCCCTAACGGTTTGGTATTCCTTGTAAATCTTCGGTATTTGGATAAATCATGAGCTGTAACAACAAACTGTAACCGTGCACATTTCGCTTCTAATAGAAGCAGATAAAGTCGGGGGAAAATATATTTTGTTTAAATACACATATGTAATCCTTATAAATCTTTTAAAAAGTACGTAGTTTAAAGAAATATATTAGGGTGCAGACTGTTACAACCTGTTTTACTCTTCTACTAAAGGATTTTAAAATTAATTGGATTTTATTAACAAAAATTCTGTTCACTCTCAGAAATAATATGTATAAAAATTTCCATGCTGGTAATAAATATTCCTTATCGGTTCTAAACATTCTGTTTGGCGTGTTATTACTGAACGTTGAAATTTGTATTATCCGGAAACGGAGATAAGCCAGGAAAATTTTTAAAAAAATGGATGACGAAAGTAGTAGTACTTCCTCCGAAGAGGACATCATTTATAACGAAGATGAAACCTATACACCGCAGAGGATGTGGTGGTATCTAGCTTACAAAGAAAAAGCGTAAGTATGATTTATTTCTTTAAAACCTCAATATATTCATTTCTTTCACCATAAAATAAAAAATAAAATCAATTTTAAACACCTAAGCTTAAATCTCCGCATAGAACATCCCGACAAAATTAAAAGAATATTTTTGTGCAATTCTCCGAATTAGAATAACTTATGTTTCCATATTCTCTGAAGTAAAATCACATTTTGAAAAAAACGTAAAGTTTATTTTAACACACAAACGCACATATATTTATATATGTATCGTGGCTCTGTGGTTATTCACTTTTTCTGCTTTATCAGGTAGAATGGCAAATTCAAGAGTAACGATGACACACACATGAGGCACCTAAGCACCAAATTCATGTTGCAGCACATGTTGAGACAACGAATTTAGGACGTATCGTTTGAGAGGGATATCTTTTCTTCTTTCTCTCCTGGATCACAAGGGAAAGCAATTTTTCATTAATTTCACATTATCTTGTGAAGCTTATCATAAATACGCGTTATTGTTGAGACAAATCATTATGGTATTACTCTGACGCAGCCGGTGAATTTTGAGAATTTAAGAAATTATTTTGGGAATTTCTAGTACCATTTGGGGTATTTGTCATCTTTATACATCCATAGAAATATATCCCCGTGATGTTACTGCTAGTAACATTCATCTGGCGAAGATTGTGTGATTCCACTTGTTAGTTGACTGAATCTTTTTCAGTCAGGTTTTGAAATTACTTTTACCTTTTTCTCCAGTTTCACCAGAGACGGAATTTAAAGAAGAAATTTGTGTTGTGAAGCAATTGAGTAGACTCGTGAAGGGGTGCACCACGAGTTTCTAGAGCCTTAATAGTCTTCGAACGTGACGAATTGTGTACATGGTTGAAATTAAGTATCACAATCAAATGCGCACTTTACTTCGCTAACACACTCAGTACGATCATAACCACCCATACTTGTGACTATATTGTCACTGGTAGAACTGCACTGCAGACAACCAAGTTCTTATCTAGTGAGAACATGTTCCGGTTGAAGAGTAACCTCAGGCAGACGATCCTTATAAAACTATACACGAGCTGGTGCTTTTAGAAAAAGTTTTTTCTCGCTTGAAGTTACTTTGTTAAAAGAATGAAACTGAGAACGTTTCTCTTCTTCATTGCGATGTAATCCATGCGTTAAACTTTTAACATGGATAAGATTGGGGGAAAATATTCGAAGCGACTACACAGCTGTTTACATATATGAAGCTGTGCCTGTGATTAAGAGACGTACCTTGTAACAATCACTCTCCGATTCTGCAGGCCACAGAATTCGGAGGAAATCGTTTACAAATCTTGCTACAGTACTGTGATTGGTTTTCTCTAACATTTGGCATGAAAGTAAATTAGGTTTTCTGGGTTCTGCTTGACATAATATACCCACAGTAAAGTTCGCCACGTACCGGTCACAAAGTCAGTTGTTTCATCCACCGATATCCAGACACAGTTCCTTCCCATGTCAGAACGAATTGAATCCAGGACAGAAGTTTGTAAAGAAAGAATATAATGTTTCCTAAGGGTATCCTTTGATGAACACAATAGTTTTTAATAAATGCCTGTAGGTCTGAATTATTAAATTTATGCACCGGGATATTGCTGCATACAAAAGCCTTGCAAGGATTAGCAGAAAATGTACTGATTTCAGACCGTGAATGCCGAGACCTGAGTTAAAAGTAGCTGTTGCTTGTTCTTACTATTTTCTTTTGACCTGAGATGTACAGTGTTTTCAAGCTGAAATTTTTTCTCGCAATTTACTTTCTTGTCACATATTTGACAGTACACGATAGCAATCAGGGCATGGGCGTTTATTATGGAGGGTGTTACCCCTCCATAGGAACGTTCTGGGATGATTGACTGGATTGGTTTCACGGTTTATTTCCAAGAGTGATAGTATTAGTAAGTGTTAATGACTGTAATGGCGTGTGTTGTGAATGAGAAATTAAAGAATAATCAGAGTGAAACCCGCTGCCGGACAATTCAAGCTTACTCTTCCGAAAAGGAACCATGGCGACATGGAGTTTTACTTCGCCAGCTGACAGACTAATCACTACCAACAGTGTAGTATCCCCTCATACCATAAGCACTGTGAGAGGTTTCATCCAGGACTTTGGCGCACAAAATGGTGATTATGAATTGTGCACCACCACCTATTAATGAAAAGTTCTTCCAACACCAGGACTTGAACCAGCTAACTCCGTTTCAGTCGCTGAGCACCATTATGGTGCCCCAACCTCCAACTTCCAGGAATGATATGATGTCCGTCAGGGGATTTGTGTCTGTGGAGACCATTGATAGTCAGAGTTTCATTAGAGTGATTTGACAAATCGTTGTTAACTGACCCAGCGTTACACTAGCTTTTAAAACACTTGTTCTCTAGTAGCTTGCCCCTGACTCATCACGAGAATCTGAGCCTATATCGCTTACATCTGTCAACAAAAACCATTCCTTCCTATTTTTAACAACAAGGCCTGGAGCACATCACTTTGTCCCGCATAGCTGGAGGCGCTGTTCACTCTCCCCCCGCTTGACTCTGGTATGTGTCAAACCTTTTTCTCCCAAAAATTCACGAAGTATGTGACATTTTCATCCTCTTTACTTCATATGCCCTGTGACCTTTTCTCAGCCCCTTGCATCCGTTTCTACCTCTAGACTTATCCTATCTTTTCTTTCTACCTTAATGGGCAAGTTTTGGAGGTCCATGACTGTTTCACCCTGCTTCTTGATAACTGCTCTGAAATTTTTATTACCCTTAAAAACAGTATCAAGGGAAAGCTTCGTTTAGTTTCCATTTTCCGTCGTCACTATCCTCCAAGTAAGTGGCGGATCTAACAATTTTTCGAGCCGGGGTAAAAACTGTCTGATTGCCGCCCCTTTGAACATTATTATGCTGCCCCATTGTCACCACCCCAAGTGTCGCCGCCCCGATTATTGTCACTTAAAATAGTGGCCGTCTTCAAATACGATTATTCCGCCTGCCCCCCTCCCCCCTCCTGGAAGAGGCCGTCCGGAGCAAGCACCCCGGTTTGTCCCCCTCTCCCATAGATTCGACCAGGGCCGGATTAAGACAGCGCGGTGCCCGTAGCAAATGTGAAGAAGAGGCCCTTGGTTTTCGCAGTCCGGATGAAGAGTAGAGCTTAAAAAAAAAAGATCGCCTAGGAGGCGCGACGCCCTCCAGAAGGCGCGTGGCCTGTAGCATTTGCTAACTCCTGCTACGTGGTTAATCCGGTATTGGATCCGGCTCTGTTCTCATTGAAATCGCTTCTCACACCTATTGCAAATCACACCATTCACTAAGGATCTGCGACATAAGCCACATTTACTGGACATGACTTTTACTACTTAATTTATAATTCAATAGCAGATGACAATAGTTAATGGTATTCCTAAAGATACTGTATTCCTGAAATTGAATCCGTTATACCCGTATCGGCTAAAAGAAATTTAAAATTTAAAATGATGCTTTATGCATTTTAAAATTAACTGGAAGTGAAGTCTATTACTAATAGTTTTCAAATACGTAAAATCTATTTTTTATGTTTATTTAATATTAGTTTTAATTTTTAACTCTTCGATCGTCTTATGGCATGTAATAACAATGCTGAAAGTATTTATCAAACAGGATGAAGTTACATTTCAAAGTTTAATCTCCAATGGAGTTTGTAACGATTTTGGAAGTATACAACAGTATAAAGACAAATACTCATTAGCAAGTATCCTAGAAGAAATTCAGATCATTGGCCATTGTACTATAAGTAAGACATTAAAAAAATACGTTTCCGTATCTAACGACATGCTATATGCAGTTTCCATATGTTGGTCACACTGTAACACCTGATCACAAGATTCGTCTGCCTTTGAAGGTGGAAAGTAGATTTGTTGTATGTGAGGAAGTGACCTGTTTTAGAAAACGAAATTATTACTTTTGCCTTGTAAAAAAGTATTTTTAATTAAAATAATTGCAGGAGGAGCCTCGAATTTGACGATATCATGGCAGATACTCATATTAAGTCCATTATTCCACTACCAGATGAAAAGATTGGTAAGTTTTTATTTCATAGGAACAGTTTTTATTAAAAAAATCTCTTAAGAAAATAGTTCAGATAAATTTAGTCACCTCTTATCATTTGTTTTTGAGGCAGGTGTTCTATTTTGCTTCTTTGTACTAATATTTTCCACACCGTACACGCCCACCTTATAAGTATAAATGCTGAGGACTGTTGTAAGTTTCTAAAGAAATTTCATTCATCAGTAATATATAGTATAAAACATGTTCTGGATAGGATTTGATGTTTGGATAATTTGTTCGCTTTAAGAACGTTGCATTAGCGTCGGTTTTACTTCTTTGCCATATTATATTAATATTAGTGATTATTTTAGCTTAATACTAGAATACAGGTAGTCGTCAGCACTATCTTTCAATCTGGTTTACCCCTGAGGTATTTTCTCCTAGTATTTATTTCAAGCAGGATTAGTGTGCCTGCAGAACCTTTCTGGGAGCGTTCAAATTTAAATAAAAATAATAAGCCTTATGGGTGAGCTGTAACATTTATTTCTAAAATAGGAGGGCACAAAGGTTTAATTCATAGTCTGACTATACAGGTAATTAAAAAGAATGTGATGGAGCACCTGCCCTGGTGGTAGTTATACACACCTACTTTTGAATAACACCCATTCTTTCAGTTGTCCTATGCATTCCTAGGTGATTTATTCTAGTCTCAAACATAGTGCCAGATATACAGTGGCTGGCCAGATTATTAGGCCACCTCCAAGAAAAGTTGTAAAATATTCAGTCTGCCAAGAAAAGATGTAAAATACTCAGTCTGCTTTTACTTTTCATGTTTCTTGTTAAGTTCATAGTCATTTAACAATTGGAATGCATCATTCACTTATTGTCGGCCAATAATATGTAATCCTGATTGTTAACAAGTTGTAAGACCGCCAATAATGCAACAAAATAACAAAGAAATCTAGACAATCATTCCCTGAGGAAGTTTTGTTCATTGTTAAGTATCATGTAGCTGAGAGTCAGCGTATCAGTGCAGTCTGTGAAGTTGGTTTTGCTGAAATTATTTTGATTTAGTGCACGTAGTTCAAGTGTAAGTTTTCGCAGTTTCCCCAGAACAAAATTTTCAATAAAATTTCTGAACATTGACATGGGCAATCTTAAAGATCTAACAGATGAACAAAAAGCTGTAATAACTCATCTTTTAACAAAAGAGAACTATAATATAAGTGAAATATCCCAAAAATGCAATATTTCACGACAGTTAATCCGAAGAATAAAGGAGAAGTTAAAGAAGGATTTGACTTTGAACGCTAGAAGTAAAGGTTCCTGTGGTCGGAAGAAGATCATTACACCAAGAGGTGAACGTAAATTAATAAAAATAATTAAAGAAAACAGATCTGCAACGAATAAGGATGTGATGGTTAGTTTAAATGAGGTGGGAATTCCAGCTTCCAAAAGAACGGTTCGCCGAACTTTGAAGAACCTTGGCATCAAGAGCTGCAGGCCAGCAAAGAAACCAAAGCTCACAGAAAGAATGAAGAATCAAAGGTTCCAGTGGGCCAAAACATACAGAAACTTCACTGCTGATAACTGGAGGAAGGTGAGTATCAATCCTAGAATCTTTTTTCACTCATACAGTATATATATTTTTTACTATAGCAAAGTCTAACATGCACTGTACACTGTAATTTGGTTTTGCAGGTGTGTTTTAGTGATGAATCGACTTTTCAGGTATTGTCTGACAAGAGACAGTATGTGAAACGCAGGCCTAATGAAAAATATAATGAGGACTGTGTTGTTCAAACTGTGAAACACCCTCAGTCTGTGATGATTTGGTCAGTGATAAGTGCTAAGGGACTTGGACGCCTTTTCATTGTGGAAGGGATGATGAATCAAGTGCAATATAAAAAGGTGCTTGAAACACAACTCCTCCCTCAGCTGCAGGATTGGTATCCAAATAATAAAGAAATAATATTTATGCAAGATTCCGCATTATGTCACACTGCAAAATCTGTGAAAAAGTTTCTGGCTGACAATAAAATACCATTACTAGACTGGCCTGGTAACTCACCGGATTTGAACCCTATTGAAAACGTCTGGGAGCTGCTAAAGCGTCAAATCGGCCAAGAAAGAATTTCGAACAAGGGGATATTGGTTGAAAGTATCACATGGCATTGGAATTCAAATAAACGTTTGGTACAAATGGCTCTAAACAATATCGACAGCATGCCTCGACGAATTCAAGAAGTAATTAAAGTAAGAGGCGGCTTGACAAAATATTGAGTTATGTCTCAAGAAGGTGTATCATTTTAAAACTGTAATGTGACGTGTTTACAAATGTTTAAAAATGTTATTTGTACATGTACCACAAGAAAATTACTAAATAAAACAATATAAAACAAGATATTCAAATGTTTTTATAAATAATCTCAGAGTGGCCTAATAATGTGGACAGGGACTGTAGAAGGGGGCAAACTGGGGCACATGCCTGGGGCGTCAAAATCATATTTGAAGGGGAGGCCAAATTGGTGTTTTCCATGGTTTCCCAAATCACTACAGGCAAATGCCAGGATGCTTCCTTCAAAAGGCCATGGCCAAATTCCTTGCCCCCCATCCTTTCCCATCTCTAAAGACCTCGCTGTTAGAGAGATGTTAAGCAGATAAAAACAAATTGGTGTTGCAGTGACGATCTTTTTTATTGCCCTGGGCAGCAACCTTCAGAGGGATGGCAGTCTCAAGTTTCTGCCCGGCTCTGATAATTTCTAAATCTGACACCCTCAACTACAAAAGTAAATTTTTTACACATGTTTATGCCTGAATTCAAGTGCTAATTTATAGTCATGTCTTCCATGTACTATTCATAATTATTTTACCTTCATCTACCAAGCAATGATTACCAATAAATGCCCTATGCCCTCCCAGTACTCTCTTCACCCGTCTCCTGTTTACTGATGACTTTCAAAATAGCTCCTTTGTCATCTCAAAAACTGATCATTTTTAATATAATGTGTTGGAACTTTTGTAAAATATGAGGAATGTAAAGAAAACTATATATCAAAGCAATTAATCCAAAGTTTTTGTGGTTAATGCTTTTTTGAGAGGTGGATATAGTCGTGCAGACACTCAATTTTAAGATTTTTAAAATACAATTGTGAAACAGTAGAGCAGATGTGTAAGGAAACTGCAATCTAGGCATGTCCTCTATCTCAATTAAATTAAATCTAATAAACAAATCTCGATGCCTGATTTTGCACCTCCTCCAAATCCTTTATTTGATACAAATAATGTGGGGCCCACACTATTCTATCATACTCTGGCAGTGATCAGACCAAGGTCTGATATTCCAGTTCCCTCACTTCCCTAGTATATCTCATCAACGATTGTAATATATCCATACCTGTCTACCGCCTGTCTAATGTGTCTGACGAATTGATTTTATCATCAAATTCTATGCTTAGCTATTTACACTTGAGGTCTACAACAAGCATTTATTCATCCACCTCTTATCTATGTGCTTTATTAGGAAGATATCCAACTTGTTTGGTTCCCTTGTACCTGATCTATCACTCATGTTAAGTGTCCTTACCTCACCAAGATAGGCCTATATGAAAATTCTCTGCTCCCATTATCTATTAATCTTATTAGCGCCATTTTGGCCTCCTGTGAGCCCTCCCTCTCCCCCCCCCCCCCCCATGTACTCTGATGTGGCTTTTGCCTATAAACCTCCCCCAGCCCCACGCAACATTAGCTTTTTTACCTTTTCATTCCAGAAGACATTTCGCACTGCTTTTTCTTATCAGACGATTGTAAATTACACTTGGAGGCAATTAAATTAAGGATATAAATATTCACAAGCTGTTGTGTTTTCTGTAACTCATTTTAAATGATATGAATGGAAAGCTATATGGCCTGACTCGGACTCCCCCCCCCCCCCCACCACCACCACCCAAAGTGCAGTGTAGCCTTCCAGCCAACTCCTCACCCCTTTTTTTTTAATACTCAGCCACGTAGTTTATGGACTCTCCCTAATGATCACTGTATATCACCTCTGAACTACAAATTGATTGTTCTCAATGGCCTCATCTTGATCATTTAGTCTTCCACTATGGTAAGCATGTCGTCCCAAATCAATCCCCAGTGTCTCTCAACCATTATTTGTGTAGTAGTCATTGTTAATTGCTATGAATACATCAGCTCTAATTCTTCCTCTGATATATTCTATAATCTATTATGGTTGCTGCACAACACTGGGACTCATCAAGGAATTGTTTTGGCCTGAAAACTGTTGCACACATTCATTGAGTGATACTGTTTACTATATTTGCCCTTAGAGCTTTAAAATATATTCATGCCTCATGAACTTCACTCAAAAAGTGCCATAATGTTAATCAGTGAGTGACTGGGAGAAGGCATATAGCGATGTATAATGATAAGACAAACGTTCCTTCGACTATATTATTTACGAATTTGTTTCTATTACACCCTTTAAGATTGTATGTAATGCATAAACTTCAAGCAAAAAAAATGTTACATTACACTCTAAGCAATCAGAGGACACCATTTGTTATCATATGTGACCTCCAGTGATATTATTATTATTATGTAAGGAAAGGGAAAATGACTCATCACTCACCAAAGTTGAAGGCAGCGACGAGAGAAGAACATATATTACTAACACACAAATAAATAAACTCAATATTTCGGTAGTTAATCTTATTCATGACATAGAAAATGAGTCATGCACCTCGTGAGGTGTGCACACACCGGGGGTTGCTGCATGACTGGGTGGATTATCAATATGGCGGTGGGACTGAGATATTGTATATAAATCGTAGATGGTGGTAAAACGGATAATAAATATTTAAAAAAATAGTAATAAAGGGGGGGGGAAATTAAATATATAAATATGGAAATATGGACAGATAAATTTTGAAAAAAAAAAATAAGGTAATTACTTAAATGACAATAATGCTACTACTACTGCTACTAATAATGAGTGATGCGTCAAGGAAAGGAATTTTATCGGTGGTTGAGGCCAGGTGGGTGTCTGGTATCTAGGATGTTTTGGTAAGCAAGTTCCCATCTGCGAAGTTCTGAGGCGGCGGTGGTTTCGGGGAAAACTCTGATGGCTCTCGCGGTGAAACAGTCACTGAAGTTGTTGGAGTTGTGGTAGTTAGCATGTTCTGGTACGGGGAGATATACATTGCGGGTGTGATCTGTTTGTCTGTGGCCATTCATTCTGGTCGAGAGTTGTTGTGTAGTCAGGCCTATGTAAGAACTCGTGCAATGGCGACAAGTAAGCTGGTATATGACGTGCGTAGTGGAGCATGTGGCATGCCCGGTAATGGGGAAGGTTTCCCCTGTGACAGGGTTGGAAAATGTAGTGGTGGGAGGATGCATGTTGCAGGTTTTGCAGTGAGGTCTATTACAGGGAAAAGATCCATAAGGTGTTTTTGGAGAGTCAGATGGAGGGTATTTGTGAACTAAGATGTTTTTGAGGTTAGGTGGTCTGCTGAAACAAGTACGGGGGACAGTTGGCAGAATTTTTGGCAAGAGAGTGCGCATTTCTGGAAAGGACCGAAGGAAGTCATGCCCTTGTTGTAGGATTTGATTGATGGATTCGAGACCAGGCGAGAACTGGGTGACAAAGACAGGGCTATGGTTGGATGCTAGAGGAGCCGGGAGGGAGTGGTTCCGTGGAGGGTGGGTGATTGCACGCGTGATTTGTTTGTGTACAAGATCTGGTGGGTAGGAGTGGGAAATAAGGGCTTGGGATAGGTTTTGGGAATACTGGGAGAGGGACTCAGCATCAGAACAGATACGTTTGCCATGGATAGCAAGGCTGTAAGGGAGGGAGCGTTTGGTATGGAATGGGTGGCAACTGTCAAAATGTAGATATTGCTGTAGGTTAGTTGGTTTGATATGGACAGAGGTGTGAAGAGCACCCTGCCTGAGTGTGATGTCAACATCGAGGAAAGTGATGTGTGAACGGGAGTAGGTCCAGGTAAAATTAACGGAATGGCTATTGTTAAGGGAATGGAGGAATTCTAGGAGTTGATCTTCACTGTGGGCCCAGATCATAAATATATCATCTATGTATCTGAACCACACAGTGGGTTTGAAGGGGGCATGGTTGAGGAAACGTTCCTCCAGACGCCCGAGGAACAGGTTGGCAAAAGAGGGGGCCATGCGGGTGCCCATGGCAGTGCCACGTATCTGGTGGTACACAGTGGAATTAAAGGTGAAGAAGTTTTTGGACAGGATAATGTGGGCCAAGGATGAAAGGAAATATGTACTAGGACGGCTGTGTGAGGGTCGCAGATCTAGTAAGTGTTCCAGGGCACTGAGACCCTGACAGTGTGGGATATTGGTGTAGAGGGAGGTTACATCAATGGAGACTAGGAAGGCGTCTGGAGGCAGAGGTGTATGGACTGTGGCTAGACGTTCAAGGAAGTGTGGGGTATCTTAGACATAGGATGAAACACTTTGTACAAAAGGTTGGAGATGCTGGTCCACCAAGGCTGAAATCCGTTCAGTGGGTGACCCATATGCCGCAACTATAGGCCGCCGCCCCGGATTGCCAACCTTGTGGATCTTGGGAAGGAGGTACAGGGTGGGTGTTCGGGGATTTTGGGGAGTTAGGAGCGAGATGGACTGGGGAGAGAGACCTTGTAGGGGGCCCTGCAAGTCCAGGAAAGTTTTTATTTCCTGACAAATGGAGGTGGTAGGATCTGTAGGGTGTGGTAGGTAGGTGTTTGTGTCAGACAGTTGCCTCAGAGCCTCAGCTTCATAGTGATTGCGGTCCATCACTACTGTGGTTGTGCCCTTATCGGCAGGGAGGATAATAATGCTACGGTTTCTGGAAAGTTCCCTCATGGCTCGAGTTTCCATGTTGTTGAGATTATTGGAGTGTGGAATGGACTTTAGGAAAGGGGCTGAAGACAGAGTGGAAGTGAGGAACTCTTGGAACAGAATAAGTGGATGGTTTTGTGGGAGTTGGGGTGGATCCAGTGGAGATGAAGGTTTAAATTGTGGACTCAGCTTAGTTTTATTATTATTATGTGCAACATAATGAATCAGTAACCAACAGCAATGAAAATCAAACCAACTTAACTTTATAATAAAACAAAATTTCAAGTCCATTAAGCTACAACAGAAAACGTCCATGTCCAGTTTGGTCCAGGCTACTTTCCAGTTTATCCACAGGTGCCACTAATGATTCTGCTTGGAAGTCATGATTACTTAAATGTTTAATAAATCTAAATTTCTAGTGAATTATTTGTTAACAATAAGAACCAAATGCCATTTTGGTACGGGTTGCATTTCAACTATAACAACTAACTTCCTTTAACCTAATGCTGAAACAATGATATTGCCACTCTTTCAACCTAAACATAATCTACATTAATATTGCCACAACCTACTTTGATAACTGCCATAGAATATTAACATCTCATACATAACAACATGCGGATATGTTTCTGGACATTGTAATACCTATTATCGTTGGACGTCGCATATGTGTACATAAGAAAGACATCTAACATTTGCTTACTGTTCAAAGTTGTGGCAGTGTGTGTGTGTGTGTGTGTGTGTGAGATTTGTTCTGTATTTATATTTTTGATGGCTGTGACGGGAACATATTCCCATATAATATCCATATAATGTGTGCATGATCATTATACTACGCTGTGAGGCTACTCCCAGTGTCTTGCAGTATAACGTTACGGCACGTTTTGAGTGAAGTTTGTGACATATGTATATTGACCTAATGTCAATAGCTTTTTTTCTTGTATTTTCTCATTAGGCCTAGCATTAACCTTTCCATTGCTCTTTGGACAGTCCTTAGTTTACATTTTGTAAATTCCAGGTCTCACAGCCATGTCAGCACAGGAAGAATGTACTGGTCATAAACTATTTACTTTAGATTTGTGGGAATTTTAGATTTCAGGGTAATAGAATGCCTCTAAAATGCTTGCCATCCCAGCATGATGCGATGCAAAATTTCAGGTCTTGCATCACCTCTCATGCTTACAAGCTGGCCAAGATAAATGTACTCACTGACATTTTCTAAAGATTCATTATCTAGTTGTACATTCCCCCCTGTGGCCCATTTGTTAGAAATCATTTTTAGATTCATTCTTAGGCTGCTTTACACTTGGAGGTGAGGCTGGTAACCAAGGTTTGGAGTTCAAGGTCATTAGCACCAAGTGCAATGTCATCAGCAAATCTCAAGTTGTTAAGTCTCCTGCCATTGATTCTAATTCACTTTTCCATCCATTCTAGATTTGACATTACCATCTCCAAAATAATTTTGGAGAGATGGGATCACCTTGCTTAATACCTTTTTCGATGTGGAACTCAGTTGTTGGTTCTCTAATGTTGACAAAGGCAGAGGAGGTGACATAGATGTTATGGAGCACTCTGATATAAGCTATATCCACACCATGTTCATTTAAGGCTAGCAGGGCAGCCTTGTGACTTATAGAAACAAACACCTTTTTGAAATGTACAAAGGCTACACAAAGAGGCATCTGATATCTGTTTGCACAACTAATTAGTTCTCGCAGGGCAAGAATGTGGTCGATTGTGCTAAAGCTTCTGCAGAATCCTACTTACCCAATGGGTTGGGCATTATCGAGGGTGGAACTGATTCGGTTCAACAAAATCTTTGTAAAAACAGCCAACAAGCATATAGGTCAGTAGTTTCCCTTTGTGTAGCAGAATGATTTTAGCTTTATTCCATGAAGAAGGGATGGATGCGTTGTGTAGGCAGTAAGAGAAGACTTTAGCTGTTCCTTTTTTTTCATGTCATATATAGCATAACTGACTTAAGATGGAAGTATATCTGGATTGTGGATACATTGGAGGGGGTAAGAATATCGGAGTTTCTTCTAAGCTGCCATATGGGTTGCTATAAAACCATCTGATGAATTCCAAAATTTCATCTTTGTCAGTAATTCTTCCATTGTTTACATCCATTGTGAAACGCGCTTCGCTGTTAACTTCTTCTTTAATAGTTCCTTTTAGCACCAGAAATAATTCATATATATATATATATATATTTTCAACGAAAGAAGGCTCAGTTTTTCATAAATTCATTTTAATAAGAACGGTAACTAATCTAAACCAACACCCGTCATACAGTCTATATGGGTCGTAGCTTAAACTTCATTTCCGAAAAATTGCAGGTTAGTGAATTAGTAATTTGATTTCACGAAGCCGCGTCTACTTTTAAGAAGGTTCGAGTTCATCTGTCTGTCTGTTGATAATAACCAGCGAGTTGTTACATAAAATCCAAAGCACATATATTTGACGTTATACATGGAATTTTAATCTTTCAATTTATTTCTTAAATGATAATTAATTTTATAAAGTTATTGCCTTTGGTACTAATCAGCCCCGTTACAATTGCTATTACCTTCTTCTTACGGAGTATAAGCTGTTGCTTCGCTCTCTTTAAACCTGTTTTCTTTTCTAGACTATCCCTTACGACAGCAGGTGAGAAGGGATGAGTTTCTCCTTATTCACTTCCATATAGGGTACTGTCCTATTCACAGAAGGGAATGCAGATCTTTCTGTCATCAGGACTAACCTGTTTGTACTGTTCATGGCACTTTTATAATTAAAATAATGTGTTTGTATATCAGTACTGAGAATCACTTAATGGCATTTAAAATGTTCACGAAATTGTGTTTTTATGTCTACAGCTTAATAGAAAAGTTAATTTGGTCTCAATGTTTACAGATATGCTTGCTGCTACAAGCGTTCTGCAGCAACAAGCTACAGAAATTAGAAATCAACGTGTGAATTGGCAATCATACTTGCAGTAAGTACCATAAAAAATTGTTTTTATTATTAACTAATTTGTTTTCTGTATTTGATGATTCAGTGGACATTCTAAGTAATTTTGTTAAAGTCATGATGAACCAAAGTGTCATCTGAACTTTGTGCTGCTTTCCTATCCTTTGATGACCATAAAGTGGTTGATTTAAGTAACAATTGAATATCATAATTTATTCATCATTTCTCTGCAGAACCAACAAATTGGAAGAGGTAAAAGAAAATGTAAAAAATCATGTTAAACAGTCATATGTTTTCAATGCCAGCAGTTCAGCCATACACAGGGCCCACTCTAGCCCAGACATTTTTCCGGGGTGTCAAAATTTAGAGGTGCCATTTTGGCTGGAAGTATGAGTAAAATATTGATGTTTTAAATAACCCAATTTATAAACAAAATTCACATACAGATTTTTTTTTTGTTCGTTTAAAATTTACAGTGCGTAGCATTTATACTGTTTGTTTCTAAAAGCTAATAATATTTGCACTATTATTGAAAAGGGGGGGGGGGGGGGTGGGAAACCACACAGAATTACAAAATTTGGAAAGGATGCTGATATCGCATAATTTATGGTTAGTTTTTTAGTTCATTAGTTATTTGGCATACAATACTAAATTCCATTAATCCGATAAGCAAGTTAATGCAAACAAAAGATTTTGAACTAGCCTCTGAACTTCATCTTTTACAAAACTTCAAACTATTTTTTTAAGAATATTCGATCACATTCATCCTTCAATTTAACTATTACTGATGCCAAAGAACTTGCTACTGAAATTAATGAGGAGGCTAATTTTACACCAATAATAACACGACACTGTGTTGGAAGAAGAAGAAAGAAATTTTAATATGAAGCAACCCATCAAAGATCCAAAAGAAGATTTTTCCCTTTACAATCAATCAAGCACTAGATGCTATATTTGAACAAATTAGTAATCGTAGTAACTATTTTCAATTTTTATACAATATATGAGTGGCCTGGTAGCTCAGTGTTTAAGGCGCTTGCTTTCAAAATGCTAGCTGCTCTGGTCCCAGGTTCGAATACCGATAGGTGCAGGAATTGTTTGATTATATGAGCTATGCCAGACCACTCCTTTAAACTGTAGGTCTGAGAGAAAAGAAATGGCCATCCTACCTCTGATACAACGGCTTAGTATGCA
Organism: Vandiemenella viatica; assembly: GCA_031002005.1. Lineage (NCBI taxonomy): Eukaryota > Metazoa > Arthropoda > Insecta > Orthoptera > Morabidae > Vandiemenella > Vandiemenella viatica. The sequence goes on from JARYHS010008074.1 coordinate 348,933,600, forward strand.
TCCTTTGGGAGTATCCAACCAACCTTCAGGTTGTGGACTAAGTTAGTTTATACAGTATATTACGATTTAAATATCATGTTCAAAGAAATTATACTAAAACAGTGTAAGAATTTAGAATATATTTTAACTGATGATGATTCTGGGGTAGAAATAGCATAGGAAATTTTAGAAGTGTGTATGCTTTTGGGCAAAAAAAAAAAAAAAAAAGCTAAGCAGAGTACTGAGCTTAATTACAAAGTTAAATTTTGCCCCAAACTATACTATTCGTACAAGAATATTGATAACAGTAACTGTAGCAAGTGGTGAAATGAGTTTCTCTAAATTAAAAAGTTCCTACGCTCGATTACTACACAAAATCTTAACGATTTGGCCATTTTGGTAACTGAGCATGAAATTGCTAATGTAATTTAAAAAAATAATGCAGAACTGAAAGTAAGGAAAAAATGTTGTTGTTGTTTTTTGTAATTTTAGTATAGTTGATGTTACCTTTATTTACAAAATAATGGCATTTTGAATGTTTGTGAAATAATACATATTTTTAACAGCATTTAAAAAATTATATGGTTAGCAATTTGTGGACAAATATTTCTGCTGTTTTGTACTGCTTGATTATAAATTTGTTTCTTTCTAAACATATGCTTTTATTAAAATTTAAATAAAATTGTTTTATTTTTATTAAAAATAAAAATATGTACTTTTATTTATTTGTTTTTTAAATATCTACATATTCTTAAGGGACAGAAATTTGTCTTTCTGTCTGGGGTAATGTAACCGCTTGGTTAGACCCTGGCCGTACAACAAACCTACTTGTGGCAAATTTGGTATGGGATCACACAAGTCAGATACTGTGTGCAATACAATACAAAGCATTTTATTTCCATGGATCCCAATATAAGAGATAGGCTGTGTGGGATGTGAAAAGTGTTAATTTACAGATAATCTGTTGCATATGTAACGATTTAATGTGCTTGCACTCACTTGATGACAAGCAATTGCATACATATATGGTTGGGTGGGGTAATAATTGGGTTTGATTGTTCTTGATTGCAGGTTCTAATTCTACTAATTCATACAGTTACCTTTAAATTCACTTCAGATTTATTCACCAATTCATAAGTACATACCCACCATCACCAATAACTCTACTTATTCATTTTGACCGCGGATAAGACAATACAGCACTTCATCTCTTCAAACTGCAGGTTCAGAACCACGCTTTCGTTTGCTTAGTCTATACACTGTGTCACAACTCCTATCAGCTTTTCAACCACCACGAAGCACTTTCATTTAGCAACTTGCAAATAACATTTAGTTACTGTTCCATCTGCTCCAACAATAATTCATGCCACGCAGCCAACTTAATACAAGAGCGAGCAGCCAACTTGCGACTGACTTCTTCGGCGGCCCGTTGCAGACTAACTCAACCTTTTCATCTGCTCTACCATAGTGCAAGGCGCAGCAGCCAAACTTAATCCAAGGCGCAGTAGCCAACTTAATGGAAACTACGGTAGTGGCCTACTCCCAACAAACTCTTTGGCGGCTCATTGCAAACTAACTCCAACAATTACTTTTGCTTCGCGCGTATCTGTGCTCGACAATGCTTGGTTACGATTTTAAGCTTTACATATAAAATGCGTGGTTTCATACTGTCTCGCCACATATAACAAAATAAATGCACACCAAAAGAGGTGCAGTTATAGCATAGTATATACATAATTATATCAACTACTTTTACACAAATTGTCAGTTATTTCATAGATGCCTTAAAATTAATTCTTCGATGAAGTTGTCAATTAAAATTTCTTTCAATCTTTTCCTCAATCTAATCTTATCCTCTCCTAGACATAAGACATGTTGGAAGCTTATTGAAGAGATATATCCCTGAATATCAGACCCTTTTTTGAACAAATGACAGTGACTTGCAATCCTTGTGAAAATCATTTTTACTTCTAGTGTCATAATTGTGTATTTTACTGTTGATTTCAAATTGAGTATAGTTTGTGACTGCAAAAGACATTAATGTGTATATATCCTTGGTCACCAATGTTAAAATCCCTAATTTCTTGAACAGCTCTCTGCATGAAGTGTTACTGATAACCCCACACACAATTCTTATTACTCACTTTTGTGCCCTGAATACTTTGTCTCCGTGAGTGAAATTGCCACAGAATATTATTGCCTATGACATTAAAGAGTGAAAATAAGTAAAATAAACTAGTTTACTCATATGGAGATCACCTTTTGCTGAAATTGTACAAATTGCAATTGCTTCACTAATTTTATATTTGTTTTGTGGTAATCTGTGTGATGCATTGGATTGCATATATTTAGGTTTATCAAAATTTAAGGACAAGCCATTACCTGTAAACCATTTTTTAATAAGGTCAAAGATATAATTTCAAATATTTTCTGTTGATAAATCTAGAGTATTTTTAATGCCTATGCTTGTCATCTGCAAATTGGACAAATTTTGAGTTTTTAGGGTAGGTTATTTATATATATGAAAAACAGTATAGTGACCCCAATATAGGACGCTGAGGTATACCACATATGATAAATTCCCACTCAAAAAAACAGTGGACCATATAACGCATCCTTAAAATGTTCCATTGATACTTGGTTTTCTATTCAGAAGAAAAGAACTAAGCCATGGATTAACAATGACATCTGTACCATAAAACTTTAATTTCTGTATCATAACTTCATGATAAACACAGTCAAATGCCTTAGACAAGTCACAGAAAATTTCAACAGTAATTAATTCATCATTTGTTCCTTCTAAAATATTGTCAATGAATGTTTTCTGTTGAAAGACCCTTTTGATAACCAAGTTGTGATTTAGTTAGAATATTTTTTTTTTAGGTGTTGTTAAACTCTGTTGGGCATTATTTTCTCAAAAATTTGGGGAATGCTGTTAGTAAAGAAATAGAACAGCCATTTGATACAAGTGATGTATCTCCCTTTTAATGGCGCAGTTTTACTACAGCATGCTTAAGCCTATCTGGGAAGGTTCCCTCAAGTAAATATATAATAAACAGATGACTTAGTATATTCCTTAATTCTGTGGAGCAGAATTTATTCAATGTTGCAAATTCTATCATAAACAATCAAGTATTTGCTCTTAAGAGAGATATCTTTTCTTATTTCTCGTGGAGTAGCTAAATTTACAGACATATTGTCAAAGTTTTTTGGAAGCCTAACTTAACAAAATCCATACTGAGAGTCGCTGAGCTACTGATACTCAACTTATCAGCAACAGATAAAAAGTGTTTATAACTATATCAACAATTCTAAAGTTGGTTTCTACTGAATTTTGTTTGACATAAATGTCTTTACTGTCCTGATTATTTTTTCCTGTTTCATTCTTCCATATTGTCTTAATTTTATCATCAGATTCATGAATCTTATGTTTGTAGTACTGCTTGTAATATGTTTTAATATTAGCATTGTGACTATTCCTGGGGGCAATATATATCTTCCTTTTAGAAATGCCCACAATTATTGATTTTTTTTGGAGAGGTATGACACCTTTTTATGGGCAAACAACTTTCAAAGTAATTTAGGGTGATGCTACTAAAAATTTTGTACTTTTCATTCATACCTTGTGCATAGGAGCCCTACCAAGTTTCTCAGGTGGGGCGAAACCCCATTGCAATGCCAAAAATATGCAGTCACTTATTCGTGATTAAAGTGTCCCTGCAGACTGACTTAAGAAAGCATACATTTTTTACATCTTACTAATATTAAGAATATAAAAGTTTGTTTGCTTGGATGTTTTTACTGTTTCACATTGAAACAGCTGAAAGGCTTAGGATAAAATTTGGAATAACGTATTGGCTCTCTACTTTTATCCCGATTGAAAAAGTAGATCTCTTGGGATTCAGATATGAATACTTCTATGAATTACTCTCGAACAATTTCTCTAACTCTGTTATCAGAGAGCAGATGAATATACCTGATACTCTTTCTCAAATTCTGAGCTGTTTTCCAGCAATTGTGTAGTGTTCTCGACAGTGAGCGTTGATCACGTACCGAATTGAGGTCCGGGGTCCCCCAGGGAAGCGTGATAGGGCCTCTGTTGTTTCTCATATACATTGATTTATGCGACATAATAGGGGGGATGAAAAGATTTGCCGATGATGCTATTATTTATTGTGAAATCAAAACCCAGGAAGACTTCGCTTTGTTACAAGACGATATTATGAAAATAATTGCGTGGTGTAAAGATTGGCAGTTGGAGTTAAATGCTAAAAAGTGTCAAGTCATGCATGTAAGTAAAAAGGTGACACCAATTAACTATGAATATACAATTAATGGTACTGTCCTTAGAACGGTAGATTCCGCTAAAAACTTAGGGGTAACAATTCGTAATAATTTGTCGTGGAATGAGCATATCGAGAATGTAATTGGGAAAGCAAATAGTATGCTTCCATTTCTCGGTCGTAATTTAAAACAATGCACTCCGGAAGTTAAATTGATTGTATGCAAGTCACTAGTACATTCTCATTTAGAATATTGTTGTTCTGTAGGGGGTTCCTATCAAAAGGGGTTAATGGAGGCATTATAGAAGGTCCAAAGAAGAGCCGCCTGATTCGTGACAGGTATATATAGTTGGAGTGAAAGCGTAAGTGCGATGTTGAAGGAGTTAGGTTGGGAAGACCTGGAACACCAAAGGCAGTGCTCTCGACGGAAGCTAATTGAAAAATTCACGACTGACTTATTTCGGAATGACATCTGCTACCAGCAACATTCATATCTCGGAATGACCGCGAAGGTATGATAAGAGAAATCAGGGCCAGAACCGATTCATTTCTGTACTCATTTTTCCCACAAGCGATTAGGAATGGAATAGAAAGGATTTACCGGGCGAGTAAACTTAAAATCCGACAGCAGTAGCTTTCGATAAAGCACTCTGACCATCCTGATCTGGGTTTTCCATGGTTTTCCCGGATCACTCCAGGCGAACGCTGGGATGGTTCTTCACAATAGCCCATGGGCGCCTCCTGCCAAATCCTGCATATCCCTTCCAAACAATCACCCTTTTCGATAGGTGCAATGCCCCCTCCGCCACACACATTTAGTGAATTGTGGAGTAATAATAGTAAAAATAAAAAAATAAATCCACTTTTAGCCTGCACAACCTCACTTGCAATATTTCCTTGAAACAATGTATAATACCAAATCAATATTGTAACTATGAACTCAAATTGCTCTATGAACTGTTGCTGTAACTGAATAATTAATTTCCAGAAGGGAGTCGTGAACTGAAGAGTAGTGATAATGATCTGCAGCAAGACTAGAAACTCTCCAAATGAGTTTCACAAATTTATTTGGTGATAGTCCTTTTAAGTGCATGAATACCATATCCCATCACTTTGTTGAGGAATTGAATAGAAGAAACATTCTTGAATGAAATCCATACAAAGAAAGCGAATTAACTGATGTTTCGGTGGCACCTGCTATTACCAAATTTAGTGACAGCTACATGGATTAAAAAAATCTCAAAGACATTGGTTCAGAATTCTGTTTTGGACACCTTTGTTTCCTCCTATCATACAGGATCCAGTGTAATATCTTTGGCCTTGACAATCGTTCATATCCAAATCAAAGTATCATCAATAAACAGGCCAGTGAGTCCAGCTCTAAGTCCCGAAGAGTCACTTTCCAGCTTTTATACAATGAAACACTCTCGCACTTGGACTTCATCTTCATTAGTGTCAACAAAAGCAATCTTAAAGATAATTTTTTGACATGATTGACATCAGGAGTTCAATTCAATGTGATGGAAAAGTATTTAGACGACTTATCTATAGTCAAAATTTTATTACAAACTTCATTCTTCTGTAATATATTTGCCAAAATAATAGACATTAGTCTCCTTATTAGCAATATGTCGAAGATGCTCCATCATCAGAAGGTCCTATCTCTGTAGCAGTTGCGCTATATCCAGGAAGTTGCCATTAGTTCCGCCGGACACAAGAAATTATCGCATGTTAAAAAGAATATTTTGGACATTCGTTCGAGGACAGCTACCCAGCATGATTTTTCATCTTCAATCTGTATTTACAAATGCTTGTCTATTACACTGAAGTTTTTTAATCGAATCAATACTTCTATCCAACTGTGCATGGTGTGCTGGAGATTTGAAGAAATTTCGTGAGTTTTGAGACACTTTCATAAGTAGCTCCACTCATCAAATCCATTTTTTACCCAAATAAGAGTGAAACCTTCTGTTGAATAGACAGAAAAAACAATATCTGCAGAGTTAGAGTAAACAAACCATCTTATATCATAAGTTTCTCCATTTATCTTTGAAAATGTGTACTTGAAAAATGACCTCCATGATGTTTTTCTTGTATTTTTTCGTTGCTCGAATAATTATTTCATCTCTGGCTGCAATGAGCCACCATTTTAAAATATCATTATCTGTACTTTCAAAAGTCGATGGTGGTGGTGTGTCTGGTATGACAGATTCTGTAATATTATGACCGGCAGACAACCTTCCAGCCATAGCTAAATCTTCTCATACATGCTGCTCTTTATCATCATGAGCCTCATCTGAAAAACTAAACTTCCATCACATGTTGAACTAGTTTCAGTGGCAACGATTCAGATGACTTCTCAAAGCTGTAAAAAATTTCAAGCAATTTTGAAGCCTTCTCAGTTTTGCCTTGGTTTTGTTTTCTTTTTAAGTATGCTGTGCCAGATAGTTATTGTAGGTAGTGACATGACTGTAAAAGATACGTTATGCTTTGTAAATATTTACAATACAAATGTTAATTGCAATCACCTGAGGTCTAAGAAATAGATTCATATGTCAAATCTCGCTCCTTGAATATGCACTTGCATGTTGATGAGCTTCAAGACATCATCGCAAAAGGCAGGAAATAGGTGTGGGAGGCATGGCACAGCACCAGAGAGTGCTAATTACGGGATGAGTTGTGATTTTCTTGATTCGAGTAACTCGAGCTTACTCAAGCTGCAAAGATTCTATGATGACATACGACTATGCATGAAGCTGAAGCTCTTATGTTTATAAATTCATGATGTTTAGTAAAAAATTTGTAACTGTGTAGTGAAATTTATTTTCAGAATAGTAGCTTAAGATTCAAAATGTTGATCAAGTTAATACTTGCTAACATTTATATCATATAAACTCTAAACATTTCTAACATAAGTGACAACTCCTCCTTTCTCAAAGTTAGTTCTGTAGTAATGAGAAGCTAAATTAAAGTCTTTTATATTTATTCATTTATGCGAACTAGCAATTTATCCATTTTGTTCGATAACCCTCTGATATTTTGATGTAATATATTAACACAATTTTTAATTTTGGTTTCTAAGAACTCAATGTGCTTAAACTAACTTCTGTTTATACTCTCTGCCTAAAAATTCACTCTAATCTAAAAAAAGGAGCTGCCCTAACACCATTAACTGCAGGAATCCCTTCATGAAAAGCAGTGGCTCCAGTTAAATATCCGGCTATTAAATCTGAAGAAAACACAATACCTCTACTATTGATGTGTAGGCAATGACTAGTATAACCACACCTATCAAATAGGGAGGCAAGGTGATTAAAGAGGTTGGCAAAATATAATGGAATTAAGAGACAGCAAGGCAGTATGGAATACTTGAAACAACTAAATAAGGAATTAACAACAGCAAAAAAAGGTTGAGAAAGATTATTTTTAGTGCAGGGGGGCCACTGAAGGATGCATCGAGAAATTTCCACACATATATTAGAAAACTGAGTGGAAGGGGGCTTGTAAAGACAGTTATATATAAGGATGGAGAAGAAGTTACTGGGGATTTGAAAAAGGCAGAGATTTTGAGTAACTGTTTAGTGTAACCATTAGAGATAATGATTCAGGAATGGGAGGGTGTAAATCAGAGAGCAAGCTTATCTATATAGTTGGAAATGAGTAGACTAAGAAATTTGAAATTCATCCTGAAGATATCATGAAGGATGTAACAAAACAAAACGGCATTAAGGGACTGGTGTAGATAATATTACCATGGATGTCTTAAAGATAGCAGGCTGTGACATTGAATCTTATCCTGAAACATTTAAATTGAGTCTTGATACTTGCTGCTTACCAGAGGACTGAAAAAGTGTGTTAGTAGTACCAGTCCATAAAGGAGGGGGTAACAAATTGGGCTGAAAATTACAGGCCAATTAGTTTGACATCAGTGTTAGGTAAATTGATAAAAGGCATTGGTATTCAACCACATCAGAGGTATCTGAGAGAACCATAAGTTGTTTACAAGTTGACAGCATGGCTGTAGGCAAGGATATTCACGCAAATCTCAGTTGTAAGCTATATGCAAGATATTTCAGATGAAATGGACAAGGTAGGCCAAGTTGATAGTGTAGCACTAGGTGTTTCAAAGGTTTTTGATAAAGTTAGACATAAAAAGGTATGAAATAAGATAAAAACTATTGCACTGAATGAAAAAGTGATTTACCTGGTACAAGAATTCTTAAAGGGTAGAAAACAAGCAGTTAGGGTAGGGAAAGCAGCATCAAAGGAATTAAAAGTAAAAATGGGAGTGCTACAGGGTAGCATATTGGGACCATTGCTATTTGTTATTCCAATGAATAATTGTGTTGGTGGATTACTATCAGAAGTTAGGCTGTTTGCAGATGTTATGATGCTTTATCTCAGGATCAAAATGGTAGAAGACTGAACAGCTGCAGGGTGATCTCGACAGGATATATAGTTGGATAGGTCAACATGGGATGAAGATAAATGCAAAGAATTGTCAGCTTGTTAGGTACACAGATAAAAAACAAAAGATTGATTATGCTTATAAAGTGGGGAAATAATTGCTTGTTGAGGACTTGCAATGGAAATACCTTGGCATAACATTTGATAACTAACTCAACTGGGCAGGACACATTGGTCAGCCAGTTGGAAACGGTTTCCTTCATTTATTGGAGAGAGCGATGAGGGGATATACTAGAGAAGTAAGGGAATTAGGTTCCAAAATGTTGGCCAGACCATTGCTTGAATATGGTAGTGTGGTATGGGATCTACATTTTGGGTATCAAATATAGAAGGGCTGTTAAATTTGTCTCTTGAAATTGCCGCAGAACATAATCAGTAAAATGATAAGAGCTGGAATGGGATTCATTGGAACACAGGAGGAGGGTGAAGAGAATCATGGGAGTGTACAAGGCGTATATTGGTGATGAGGCCTGGAAAGATATTGGTGGAAGAATTAGGAGAGGTGCATGGAAAGGAAAAGATGACCATGAACACAAATTGGCACTCAAGTTCAGGGATAAGTGTGTGGGAATATTTTCTTTAATAGGTAACGGGGTCAGGGATTGGAATGAATCATCAAGAGAAATGATGAATAATTTACGAAAAATGCTAAATAAAATTAAAGTTGAAATTAGTATAGGAAAAAGGAAGGTGAAAAAGTAAAGGGAATAAAGGGTGTTTAGGGATATTGCCACTTCTTCTTGCGCTTCATCACAGTTAAATTAAATCAGATCAGTAGTCTGTACAGGTACCAGGCTCATGCCATTACCGATGCCAGACATAAGAAAACATTCCAGCTCCAGATGCACTCACCTTACAGCAAAGTTCATCTGTGCCCTATGAGAGCGTCTCAGGACTGACACCATACTGACCTGAGTGTGGCACATTGCTTTTGTCATCAACTGTAATTGGCCCATATCCAGCTATGAGTAAAGAATGTGAAATTGTTTGAATGGTAGAAAATACAGGACATTAAGGCCACAAATATAATACCGCATAGTGAAGTTAAGAAAATATGTATAGCACTAAGTCCACAAGTTAATGCACCTTGCTTCACCTGAGTGTTTAAATCTAATGCAGTAAATCTTAACACGTCAGTTCCTCGTCGGAGCATGAATACCACATTTTTACATTGCTGTAGATGAGTTGTTAACCAGTTTCTTCCAGAAGAAAAGTAACACAGTTGCCATATAGTACCAACTGCTTTATCAATTGGCGTAACCCTCATTTGTGGCATAACAGCAGCTGCAACAAACACACTTTAGAGAATCCAGAGCTAACAGCAGTGGCAGCAGCAGCTGCAACAATAACAATAGGAGTTGTTATATAGGAACAGTCAACCTTTCAAAAAATAGATGGCTTGAAATTTTTGTAGATTTTGTGGTTTAAGTATGTAAAATATCTCTCATCCTCTACTTCAAATGACACAGTGGTAAGCCCAGTAAGGAAGTGGGGGGGGGGGGGGATAAAATTTGTTTGAGGTCTTTATTTATTTAAAGGGGGCCATATTAAATTTGATGTGTGACTTTTAATCCAGGCAGACGTCTTTAAATTAATGTTACTTAGTGATTTGATGACGATAAATGGGCTTCTTTCTTCAATTCAACTCTATGCCACTAATCTGATGTATGTAAATTCACAAGGTAATTATGAGAAATCACTAACTCCCATAGCTACAAAAGAAACTTTCCCTCTTCCCTTATGCCTGAAATAGATTGCCAGCTTGTCATCATGATGATCTCTTTCTTCCATGTACTATTCCTAACTCTTCTACCATATCCTTCAAAGCTTCTTCGCCAATATATGCCTTGTACATTCCCAGCACTCTTCTTTCATCCAATGAATTCCAATCCAGCTACTTTTTCATATCATTTACTGATGGTGTTCTGTAGTAGTCTCCACAAACAAATCTAGCTACTCTCCTTTGCACCCTCTACAACTCCTGTATTTGAATACCTAAAATATAGGTTGCGTGCTTCACCACCATATTCAAGCAAAGGTCTGGCCAGAATTTTTAAACACTTTTCTCTCCGACAAATGAAAGCTTTTCCTCATCTGCTAGATTTGAACTGCCCAGCTGACTTTATTTTTAAATGTTATGCTAAAATATTAAACTTCAGGTCTTCAAAAACCAATCCCTTCTCCATCCTGAAGCCATTAACAACCTTTGTTTCTCCCCCCCCCCTTTTCTGTGTATCTAATAAGTTGATTCTTTTTGGCATTTATCTTAATTCTATGTTGACTTAAGCAAATTACATATCCTCTCCAGGTCATACTGCAGCTACTCACAGTACGCACTGCTCATGATTAATGGATTAAAATCCTCATGCCTCAGAACATGTGAGAAATTTGTAGTTCCCTTCATTAATCTCCATTTCCACAGTATCCTGCTAAAATCCAGTTGTTTTTCTGAATTATTGGATTCTACCCTTGCTTCCTGTATCTGACTCCACAAGTTACTCAGATGTTGTGAATAACTAAATAAGGCATTAGGTATTACAAGCCTTTCTTACTGTGATATTAACCCTTTGACTGCTGACGGCTGATCGTGTACCTGCCGCGCTGTGGCCTGCTACCTGCGCTAAGTGATTATCCCTGGGGACGTAGCCGTCCGAGCGGTTCCGCCCGCCCTGTGCTGAATGTTTCTGGCGAAGCACTGTGACCTCTCACGACTGATACAGAATAAATGCTCTCACTACATAGTTTCTCTGCAAATAAATTACTACATAATAAAACTGAATCATTAACCCTATTTTTCATAACTAATAATTATTTCTTGCTTGCATTTTTCTCTCGATTTTTGCAGCTTTTGTCGAATGCGTGTTGATTCTTAAATTTACGTCAATAGTTTACAGTTCTTTCTTGGCAGTTTCTGTAGGTCCCTTACTGTATTAGAGTGTTATTGTTGATTCGAAAAAAATGCTAGAAATATTCTATTCCACACTTACATACCACGTTCAGACCACGACTGTAAAATTAGAGATATTCGAACTCATACAGAGAGTTAAAGCCATCCGATTTTTCCTCGCGCTATTCACGAATACCATAGAAAGAGACCTTAAAATGATAATTGTTCAAGCAGCCTCCCCCACACACCGAAATTTGGTTTCCGGAATATCTTTGTAGATGTAGACACCCAAAATATCTCGATGTTGACTGAATGTTTGCTGCGCTTTGTAATTACCCGATTATACGTAATTTTGTTTCTTTGATGAAATTTGTTCCACATAAGTACTCAGCAGATTTTTTATTTCTAAACTATGAAGTGTCTGTCCATTAATTACGTGATGTGAAATAGAGAGGGGGGGGGGGCGGGTTGCGGCGAAATCGCACGAAACCTCACCAGAGTAACAAAAAGCGGTATCTGGACATAAGTTCACTAAAAATTGGAGTATTTAGAAGGACATCTCTGGTCCAATATTCCCTAATTTTCAATTTTTTTTCACGCTAGGCATCAGAAGACAAATAGCTCTGAAACAATACATTTTATCATATCCAGTATCTTTCCACTTTGATATTCGAGAAAGCTCTGATTCTGGAGTATTCTTCATAGTGGTTATACAAAACCGATTCTTTTCATCAGCTATATATTTCGTCAGTTCTTCTGTAAGAAATAACATGAAAACTGACAGAATACTTGACACATTCCCTATTTGACACGCATTTCCCAATAGTGTAACATCAAATGCGTGACTAACTGGACGAAAGTGATTTTCTAGTTAGATTTATCGCCAAGACGTAATTTCTTCGTAGCCGTTTCACTATCACTTTCTGATTCTTCAGAACAACTAACTTGTTGAAACATGAGACTGCATTGTCACCCCTCCTGACGAGTATGTTTTAGGAATACAGCTTTCCGATTTTGTGGAAAAGCTATCACTTCCATCAAAATGAAGTAGTTCATCCTCAGTGTCGCTCATCGTAAGAATCTCCATGATTTATTCCTCAATGCACCAACGACGTCTTTCAATTTTCTTTATAAAATACAGGACACAAAGAACATTGATTTAATTTTCGTTGGACAGTGAACTGTAGAGCGAAGCCTAGGCTCCCAGCAGACAAACATTCGTACAATAAGCTAGCGACCAAAACTGCGAAAGGCTATTGAGAAATGTGGCGAGAAGTCCGCTGTACGACTCAGGTAGCGGCGCGTCTATATTCGTCATCAGCACACAGGTAGCGGCAGGCGGGTGCGGCTTATCTCGTCATCAGCACTCAAGGGAAATCCGACGGCTGCGGCTACACCCGTCACCAGCACTCGGGGCCCGCAAGCAGCATGCGTGTATAGACGTCAACAGCAGTCAAAGGGTTAAATATGCAAGATAAAAAAAAAAAAAAAAAAAAATGGGGCCTTAGTGCAAAATGAGTAATGGTTAATTTAGGTTTGTCTAGGGATATTACTACCACCCATTTCCCTACAATTAGATTGTAAAATATCCAATCTCTGCATCAAAACTGAATGTATATCAAATTCAGTTAGTCTCAAAGATAGTGTCATTACACAGTAATCCTTCTAACAGGCACCACAATAACTAATTAGTAATATTGTAAACAATGAAGTAGTGAAAAGGAATTAGGATAATGAAATGAGCCACTACTTACCTTTAGATGATGGATGTGGGGCGTGGACAAACAGTAAAGAAAGAAGCACACATGATATAGAAATAGTAAGCTCTAACCATTTGTTAGACATATTGAGTTATTTTTTATAAAGTATTTCCATGGCATATTTTGTAACCATTCATTGAATTTTCAATGGAATGTTACATAAAATATTTTTGTTGAAAACATTAGCTGCTAACGTATGAAAATTTGTTAAAATCACCCATTTTATTACATTACAAAAACCATAATGTCCAGAAGAAGTGCTATAGTTTTCCAGTATTTTGAAGCAGGCTACACAAAACAAAATTTTTAAAGAATTTTCAGATCTGTAGGTTAAAAAAAAAAAAAAAAAAGTGGTGTGCAATATTTTTGGCAAAACTTTCCATAAATCACCAAACAAAAAGGAAAATCTAACCATTTTGAAAGTTGGCATGTTGTCACCTTTTATTTTTTATCCATAAAGTTTAAAGAAAATATTCAGCCACCCACTGTACCTGTAGTTATTATTTTCACCCCACACCAGTTTTTAAAATTTGTTATGGAGGTGTTAAGGTTCGTAAGAACTAAAGGAGTGCACAGCTACGAATTTCTAAGCTGATGGGTTTGGAAATTATTGGCATGCGTCACATTCATGCCCAGGCAAACAAATCCATAAGGACTCATTTTTCACTTAAGAGATACAAAACGCAAAAAGACATGTTTTCTTGCTTAAAAGAAAAAAAGAACACATGTAAACAAGAATGCATTAACATTAAATCTAGCAAAATATGTAGCAGTACAAAATTCACTAGAAAAATGGAAACATCTTAATAATTCAAAATTCACAAAGGCAATTAAAGATAGATATGCAGTGAACATACTTAAGGGAAACATCAGAATTTACTGAAAGTTGTGAAAATAGAATACATGCTTAGTGCACAACACAATACACATGATTTTTTGAGATTTTTTACAAAAAATAATAAAAGTTGAATAACATCTCACTTTTTTCCTACACTCAGTCAAATCACTGTGCATTGGTGTGTTTTAACAAAGGACTTTTAAGGATAGGCATTTATGCGTACTTTACCAATTGTTTCAATACAGGAAAGCTGTTCTTATTTTTACTACACTAATATCTAAGCCCATCAAAAATGATGGGTTGAATGGAGGGAGTGTTCTGGCATGTTATTTCTGTGCAGTTGCTTAATTGTTATAAAATAATGTTAAATATTTCAGTTGTAGCTTACATCACAATAGTTAGAACTATCTATATGCATCTATAACAATATCAGTAATATGCCATCACTGAAAGCAAACGAAATTAAAATCTTCATGGAGTCTTACATCTTTCCTTTTAATTACCCATAATTTAGAACAAAGTTTGAATGGCTGATACAGCTTGAACTATTTACATGTGTCCAAAATAATCAAATCAGTAATATGGTGTTAGTGAAACCATACCAGATTAAAAATAAATCTTAACTACTTACATTATGCAGCTTAATATTGGTTTTATTTCTAGGCCAAGGCATATAGATCACAATAAAAATGGAACTACTTTCATCTGCATGAAGTAAAGATGTCAGTAACATGGCACTCATTAAAGCAACTAAATTATTATTTATTTATTTTTAACTTAAATTACTTACATCCACTGCTGTAACAATAAATGCATGTTTTGATTCTGGCCCAGGCTATACTTTATTTAATAAAAACCTCTGCTAATATTGCTGTTTAACAATTGGAGCTTTTATCTGGCATATCTATGAACACTAAATATAACAAAAACATCTACACCAAACAAATATATATAAACAGAAGGCAACTAATAATTAATATGTTAATTTAAATACATACTTTTTTCCAATTGATTTCTTAATTGAATAGAATTGTTTCTAAATAACACACAAAATCTCTATTTTATAGTAAAATCTCTGGCCATTGCTAGTCGGGTAATAAAGGCCAAACATATGACATCAGGGTAACTGACACAATGACCAAGGTAGTTTTTTTATTATGATCAAGAATATAAGCTAGCACTGAAAGGCATAAGGGAGTGGTAAATTTTTCTTTTGTAGGTAAGTAAGTCAGGGACTGTAATAAGTTACCAAGGGAAATGACGAACACTGAAAGCATTTAAAGTACATTTTGGGAAGGGTGATTAACCAGACGGCAGTCTCTGTGCACACAGCTGACTCTGCCTGGTGTCTCACTTCTGTACGAATAAGGCTGTATGCCGAAATATTGCACCTCTCTTGTGTTTGATTTTTGGGTTTGTCATCCCAGCCGCCTTCATCTGGGGAAGTGTTTGGTCATATTTCCCTATCCTTCCTTAGTTTTATTGCCTTAAAGCATTTCCCTGCTCATATATTTATACAATTGGATAATGGAAACAAAGAAACTGCCATGAGGCATTGAAAATAAGATAGGATAGGGAAAATAAACAGATACCCGTCGCTTACCACAGATGAAGGCAGGAGGGCGAGACGAACACGTAAAAACACAAAAACAAACAAATAATATTTCGACATAAGTCTTAGTCAGTATATATATTTGACCTATTGCTACTTATATTGTACTACTTTAATGAAATATGTACTACAAAATTTCTATTATACAAGAGAAAAACTTGATTGCAGATCTCAAATGATTTCCCAAGAAGATTATACCTTTATTGTTGCATTTGACAATGCTGATTCACAAGCTCGTGAGACACTGCTGAGAGATAACAGATCTCAGTGTGCCAAAACATTTTTAAATCTTCTTGGTCATGTTTCCAAAGATCAAACTATTCAGTATATTCTGATTATGATTGATGACATGCTACAGGTATGAAGATGGTACTTAAATATATTTTAATCAGAAGTTCATTTATAATTTTGTTCTATTGGTGCCTTTATTTCTAATTTTGTATTACTATTTTATTGTTCTAGGAGGATCGCAAACGTGTTGAAATATTTCGTGAACATTCAGCAAAAAAAAGGGAATCAGTTTGGAGTCCATTCTTGAATCTCTTGAACAGACCTGATGGGTTTATAGTAAATATGACATCAAGAATCATAGCAAAGATTGCATGTTGGAGTCATGACCTTATGGAGAAATCTGATCTCCAATTTTACCTGGCCTGGTTGAAGGACCAGTTAAAGCAAAATGTAAAGTCATTTCTTTTTGTATGAGGTTTATGTTTCAGAACCATATATTTCTGGGAGAATTCATTTTTCCTCGATGTAATTAAGATAATTGAGAACTAGGCAACTAAGATGAATAGAATGAACATTATTCAGGAATGATTAGTTACTACCATAACAGTTTGTTATAGACATTAGCTGAAAATTGTATTGTTTGTTTATTTTTCAGTTTTAGAGATGCGCATACAACTAATTTTTTAAACTTGTTCATGCTTACAATGGAGATTTTATTTATATTTTGTTTCTTAATGCACCAGAAAATTGTTGCTCTTACAGTATCAGATCTGTATCACTTTTGTGGTAACATCACATAAATATTATGAAGTTCAGTTTAATTCAATTTGCAATTTTATTGGTGCATTGAAATTTCTGGTATATTTACATTTATGTGTATAATATTTGATTAAAAATAGGTGTTAAGTGTGTATTTTTGTGTTCTGAACTCTTTAATTCATGGTGAAAGTATACGGGATTATAGCATAGTTATAACATTCCCTTGTTTGTTAGTCTTTAAGCACTTCTTTATGAATAATTTATCTTATTGTGATGGTTAAACCTTCAATTGATTTTCATAAATCGTCACTGTTCTTAAAAAACACTCTGTTTTGCTTTATTGTGGTAAAAGTTTCTGCAATTTTCTCAAACCTTGTAGTGCCCAGGCAATTCTAATTATTTCTGATGCTAGCTTTCTAACTACATGTTTCAGTTCTTAGAAAGTGCTGCTTCATCTGTTAACATCTTCTGTCTTACTGCCACTTGTGAGTGCTTAATAGTTTTAGGTTTATTGTCTCATTGCTCTGCTTTAAGTGGGTACATTAGGTGTGAAAGTTGCTCATCTTTGCATTTCAAAATGAAATTTTGGTGTTGGCTATCATATGTTAACCAAACTGTTTTTCTGTCTTGCTGAGTTATCATAAACAACATGCATGAAGGAATTGAGCTTGACAGTAATTATATTTTTGTAGAGCGAAGCATTAAAGGATGCGACTTTGCATGAGGCACATTCTGCACCGGACTCTTCATCTGACTCAGTTGGTGACCACAGAGTTGAGCATCCTGAGGAGATTCGGGTTCGTCCTGCTAATTTCAGCTCCTGGTTGCCAAGTTGATCTTTTTTCAAGTCTTCTATTTCAAACATTGTCTATCAGATTCCTTGTGTAGAGTGATATCAATCTTGTTGTATTTTTCACTATAGATTGTAGCTTCATTGGAAAAGGAATACTTACAATTGCATATTGGGATGTAAAATTAATTTTCTGTTATAATTACGAGTATTGATATATCATTTGTAGAAGAAAGAGATATTTAGATATGACATACATTATTTGTTTTTCTACTTTTTTTTCCTCTTTTGTATTGGAAATATAGTAATAAAGTAGTCAAGGGTTAGTTTAAATTTCAGGTGGAAGTAATTTGTTACAAAAAAAAATTATTTACCTCTAGTAATAAAATTTTATGAATATTTTCACATACATTTTAACACTAGTTTTTTTCTGCAACTTTCTCCACATGGTCAGATCTGTTTGTGAACCAGCAAATCTAAATATAAGTAGAATAGTTATTGTTTAAATATTAGGGATAATTCTGTTAGACAATGAAAAGGGGCAAGGATATGGAAAGTAAATCCATCACTTACCCAAGGTGAAGGTAGGTGGGCTACAACAAACAAACACAAACATACTTTACAAAATTTCGGTATAAACCTTAATCGTGTTTTAAGTAGTGTCCGACCGAAGGTCATTTTTTGGCCGAAGCCGAATGTTCGGCTCTTGGGACAACCTTCGGCCGAAGCCGAAGGTTCAAAAATAATTATATATCTTAGAACACTAACATGAAGTATATATGACATGCAAAAATGAACTGTTATTTTGTTTTATATGTGCTATTTTTTATATAAATTGCACCTTTACAATAATTATAAACAAAGTTTTTAATATTTATTTATTAGAAGAGTAAAATAGTACCAAACCAGGTTCTGAGCAATGCAATTTAGCAAAAATAAATGCAGTTATTTTTATTTAGCATTAATGAAAAGAAACTATAAAATTTAACAGTAACAGCCCGAATCAAATCAGAATAATTTGTCCCGTGGATTAAATTAACAAGTTTTGGAGTTTTAGCTTTGGTAAATCAAATAGAGGTTAGCTTATGTATAGTAATACTATCGTTTTTTAACAACAATAAAAATAAATTTCAACCTTCTTACCTAGCGTAAATTATTCTAGCTTTTAAAATACGATATTCTGCTGTCGAAATTAGTATCACATATTAAATTTTCAGTTAAAACCGAATCAATACCAATATTTTTAAAGTAGTTTCACGTATACAGATTAATTAAAAATGTACTAAATATAACCAAAACAAAAAGTACATTGGCACTAATAAAATAAGATTTAATCGCTCAAAATGACACGTTTTATTTGTTATTGTCAGTGCACAGTTTTGACGTAGAAATGACAAAATATCAGTCTTCGTATTTACAATTTCGTCGCTAGTCAAATACTTAATTTTAAACCGTGGATCGATTAGAGCGGCAATCAACAACCATAAGGTTTTTCTTGCGAAAGCAGATCTCCTGTTAACAGACCCACACAAGCGGCTTTTGAGCAGTATTATAAGATCAGCCTTCATCCTTCTGAGCAAGTTTTGAGTTTAAGATGTCAATGATTGATATAATTAAAGATACTGTTGATAAATCGCTATAAATATTAGTTGTTGCTTCCCAAATACATTTCAGCGCAGTTATAAAATTGTTCATTTATATCCATTCTTCTACAGTTGGAATTTCTATTCCATCACGTTCTAACATATACAGATTTACTGCATTTTTCTGTTTTATTAATTACGATATCGAGTGGCTTGTTCACTCTTCTTACGTTTTACAACACTTTATCACTATTTCTATTATAGCAATATCTTTAAAAATTACTTTGTGAATCATGAGCTCTAGAGTGTGAGCATCACAACCAATAAAAACGAAGTTTCCATAGCGGATGGTTGTATTCATATTTCAAGTATTATTACGTATACCCATATGGATATTTTCTTTTGAATTGTATTTGGTAACAGTTTCAGTGATTTTTTGTGCAATATATTGCCTTGTATGAGCTTCCAACACACTAACAGCCAATTTAATTTTTTTTAATTTTTTTTTTTGGAACCTTTGGAAATGTCATGTGCCGCGACACTCAAAAACGTGTTTGCTTGATCACTTCATTTCTTCGTGGTAAAACTGATCCATTCAGCCTTTTACTAAAATCAGTGCAACTTTACTGTTTACTTTTTCGTACGTAGCTGGCATTAAAGACTTTCTAAAATATTTCTCTCGCTTTTGTCTGTACTAGGGTCGAGTTTGAGGATTAGTAAAATTAAGGCTGCGAAGTCCTTCTCCTTCAACGAGGTTGTACGGAAACATAGTTACAATGACCAGGTCCATACGTAATACAGTAATCCGCAAAGAAATCGGATGATTATCGGGCCACGGTGGCGCTACTTTTTTTTTACGATATCGCGTAAAGTAGACTGTTAAACTTCTTTTGTAAAATTTTTGGGCGCATACAAGATCTCTGATTTTTTTTTTTTTTAAATTAATCAAGCTTTGGTATTTAACACTGGTTTTTACAATATACTTCCCACTGATTTTTATGATGTTTTCCAAATGGTTCTTTATCTTTGCTATCTTCTGTTGGCGCGCTACGTGACGGTATTCGTAAAAGTTGGTTCATTTTCAGGAGTTGGATGTAAACCTTCGGCTTCGGCCAAACATTCGGCTGAATTTGGCCGAAGCCGAATGTGCGGCCGAAGGTGCTTTTTTTGGCCGAAGCCGAAGCCGAACCTTCGGTCGGACCCTAGTTTTAAGACGTGTCAAGGGGATCATGTGTGGACACACAAGACTCACCAAATATCCGAAGCCAGTGATAACAGTGAAAGTACTGAGCATGGTGGTTGAACGCTTAATGTTATGGCCTTGCATTCCGGAGGACACGGGTTCGAATCCCCATCCAGGTATCCAGATATCCAGATTTGGGTATTCCATGGTTCCCCAAATCACTCCTTCAAAAGGCAATGGCCAAATTCTTTCCTGTTTCTTGCCCCCAGTTCTTTCCTGCCTCTAATGACCTCAATGTTGATGAGCTGTAAAGCCATAAGCAAAAAAAAAAAAAAAATTATGTGGGGTGAGGATGACAATAGTTGGAGGATAATTGCAGGAAAGTAAATTCTGTGAAAGGCCATACAAAATAATAAAATAAAAATGATATACATATTTAGTAAAAATAAATGATTGGTTTACCATTAACATCTCCTGGAGCTTTAGGCAAGGGGAATGCATGGTATCAAGGATATGTTGCTAGTCAAATTGCAACCTACTGATTGAAAAAGAGGTTGTAGTATCAGGAAAACCCCAAAGAGGGGTTGTTAAAGTTGTAGGAACTGCCATAAGCTGCCACTGGATGGCCTAGGATGCCAGTATAAACTGTTTACCTGCAACTCTTTATCCTGGTGGACAATTGGTTAGTGGCGAAGTATATATTAGAAGCTGCGCAGTGACGATACCTTAGTTGGTAAACAAGATGTATAGTTGTGCAAATAGCAAGTCCACTCTGAGCTGGTAGGTAAGCTGCAACACTCAGGCCTTGTGTTCAAGAGGCGGTGGGTTCAAATCTCTGTCCGGCCTTCCAGATTTCAGTTTTCCATTTTTTTCTCCTCCACGAAATCACTCCGGATGAATACAAGGGTGGTTTCTTCAAAAGGCCAAGGCTGAATTACTTCCCATTGCTTGCAATCAGTCCATTCCTTCTTCTAATGATATCAATGTCGATGAGGCATAAAACCTGAAGGAAATATGTACAGTATCAGGAGAAGATTCTCCTTTAGTAGGATAGGAATAGGTAATTACTGATGGCTCATTATGCAAGTCAAGTTTTGCAATGAGTTATATATCATGCGAAAGATCCATATTGTAGTCTAGGAGAATCAAAAGGTGAGTGAGAATATTTGAGTGCCGAGATATTCTTGAGATTGGGTGGTGGCCTGTTGATGCACATGCAGGGGGTATAAGTTTGGGAAGGAGGATGCACATTTTTGGCAAGGAACATATAAATGCCATACATGCCTATTACGGGGAGAGAGAGAGAGAGAGAGAGAGAAATAATCATCTTAGCCAGCTTAAAATTCATGTAGACTACCTGTATAATTCCCATGCAAATAAACCTCATTGCAGGTCTTCCATCATGATCCACCACTGCCTATTCCAATTCTACCATAAGGGATTCTTTTTTTTTTTTTTTTTTTTTTTTTTTTTAATTGGACATGCCACTTCCATAACTACACTTAAACTAACAAGCAGCACAGTGAGGAGACAGAGGCTGCTGAAAACTGCTGATATGCCAGCAATTGCAGAACAAGTAAACAGCCAGTCATGATTTAATCCTAGTGAACAGAAGCTACATGTAAAGCTGGGTGCATAGATGAAATATAAAATATGCAAAGAAATGAAGTTGCAGAAGTGGCTTGATATTTGAGTTTGTCAGAAGATCTTAAGTTGATGCTGCAGTCCTTTAACAGTAGCAAGGGATAGCTATGGAATTTTATAGACAAGACAACTGTGATATTGTAATAATCTTGGTCGCATAGGCAGACAAAGACTTACCAGTTAATTGTATACAGAACCAAAATAGTGGAGTCAGAAAGGTGTAAATTAATGATGCTAGGCTACCACAGCTGAAAGCCTCACCCCTCCCCCCCCCTTCCCAACTGAGGACAGTAGTAAGCTAAAAAAAAAAGATAAAAAAAGGTCGCCCATAAATTGTTACATTGACTGCTGACAGGGCAGGGGCCCACTGCACACGTATAGCCTAGGGGCCTCACAAAGCCTAAATGCACGCCAGGATGCAAGACAAAGTCATGATATGGCCAGAAGTAAGGGCAATATTAATGGAGGATTATGGGTGCCATCATTTAATTTAATTGCAATGGAGCGCACACTTCTGTATCAATTTCCCTACACACCCACATTTCCCTCCTACATTTGCTCTCTGCAAATTTCAACTTCAAATACTTTGAACAACATGTTCATCATTTCTCTTGGTAAGGGTGTCAGGAATTGGTATAATAGGCATTGAGGAAAAAATAATCCAAATAAGAGGGACAGTGGAATAACAGTTACAGTAGGGGCAGTTCTGGGAAATAATACATTAGTACCATGTTGTACAGGGAGCAGTAAAGTTGCCCACAAACAACATAATAGTTCCGTGTCTTAATAAAGTAAGGAGCCATAATTGACTATGACCAACAGAGAGAATTGGCGAGCTACGGCTCATGCTGAAAAGTTTAAGAGAATCTGGGGTACTGAAAGAAACTTAAAAAAGCAGGCAAGCAGTACAGATCAATGGATACAATTAGGTTTGCAAGATGAGTTGGTATTAAGTGTAAGTGTAATTGGCTGCCGGAGTGGGGTATCAATAAAGCAAAAGGTAGAGATACATCCAGCTGCCAGAAGCACTTGTTAACATGACAGCAGGGAAATGATGAATATGATGGAAAAGGATGTAAGGTTCCCCTGCCCCATCCTTCCAGTAGAATACATTGAGATAGGTGAAACAGGAACACTGGCAACTGTGGCTATGGGTTAAGTATTTAAAAAGGGGTTGGCTGTTGAATGATTAAAATTGTTAAAACAGATGCTTAGGGAACTTTCCCCTCCTGCTGCTGCTGTAGAAGTCAGATACAGAAGAAAAGAAATGTTGGTGTATAGTAGACTGTTTCAAACTTAATCAAATAATAGTTGGAAATGTGTATCCATCACCACTCATAATGGAAATCTTGGACCAACTATGGAAAGCCAAATATTTTATCACTCTGGATCTATCACATGAGTATTACCACATTATGCTGGATATTAAGTCCAAGGAAATAATAGCCTTTAGTGTCCCCTATGGGTATTACAAATACAAACAAATGGGCAGAGGTTAAAAACAGCTCCAGCCATGTTTCAGAGGCTAATGAGTACAGTAATTCCTGGATACAGGGAAAAATGACATTAATTTATCTGGTTGATGTTGCGTACCATCCTCCCACATTGGAAGAGCACAATAAGCTATTGGCAGAAGTGTTTAATAGACTTAGGTTTCATAATCATAAGTTGTGGGTTGAAAAATGCTCTTCCGACACAAAGAGGTCCCATATTTAGGGAACATTATCATTATTAATTTTAATGAAATTTCCCTATTCATCTAATTACTTTTTATTTTATTTTTAACTTTCTTTTATAATTGTAGTGTTCAATTCCTCACCCTTTTACTTTTCTGGTTTACAAATTTTATTTTTAAATTCCTTAAACGTTTTTGGTAAATTATTCAACACTTCACTTGTTAATTTGTTCCAATCCCCGACACCCTTACCAACAAGAAAATTTTCCCACTCCCTGATGAAATCTATTGCCAGCTTGTGGTCATAATCATCTTTCCCTCTTCCATGAATTATTCCTAATTCTTTGACCAATATCCCTTCAAGCCCCATCATCAACATATGCCCTGTACATTCCCAGCACTCACACCCCCTCCAACGACTCCCAATCCAGTTCCTTTATCATATCTGTTACTGTCTGGGTCCTGCGATAATTTGCACAAACAAATCTAGCTGCTCTTGTTTGCACACTTTCCAACCCCAGTATTTGATAACCAAAATGTGGGTCCTAAACTACACCACCATATTCAAACAATGGTCTGACCAAAGTTTTGTAACCCAATTCCCTAACATCTCTGGTACATTCTCTCATCACCCACTCCAGTAAAAGGATTTTGTAACCTGCCCAATATACTCTGTCCAGTTGAGTTTATCAAATGTTATGCCAAGATATTTACACTTCAAGCCTTCAACAAGCAGTTCCAACCCCACCCTATAATCATAATTAACCTTTAGTTTTTTACCTTAACACTTTTTTTTCTGGCTTCTAGGAATTCCTATATCCAGCAAGTAACTTTTTCATCCAATCATATAGATTTCAGCTTATTTAAACCATTTTTTGGCTCACTCTGTCAAATGCCTTAGAAAGATCTAGTGCCACACTTTCATCTTGGCCTCCCTTGTGCAATTCATCTGAAATATCTTGCATATAGCCTACCATCTGATATTCACATGAATATCCTTGCCTAAATACATGTGGTTGATCTGCTAACCATTATAACCACAAATGGCGTGTAGATAAATCCTGCGAAGATTAAGGCCATAAATGATTTCTTACTACCGGTTGGTCAGAGAGTTCCTTGGATCTAAAGGAGTAGGAGGTTCATAAATAATTTTAGTCTATTAGCCAACAACTGAACGACCTGCTTAAGAAAGGGATATATATGTAGAAAGAAGAGCAGGAGACTGAGTTTCAGTAATTAATCCACCCATCCTTCGATTCCCAGATTTCTCCAAGCAGTTTTTCATTAGTGTGGTTGCCAGTGGTATATATACATATATATATATATATATATTTTGAACATTGGATAGGAAAAAAAACCACCACTTACCAAAGAAGGGGATTCCAGCGGCGTTGGTACACGAAAAAAACACGAACACACAAAGAATAAAATTTTCGAGCATGGCTCTTCCTCAGTAGAAGTGAGATGGCTGCACGCAAGCGCTGCTGGCAGCCAACTGCGTGAGCCACAATTTCGGTGGCTCATGGTGGGGGAAATACATCATGGCAGGAAGTGAGGGAGGGGGTAGAAGAGTACAGGCCGGAAAATGGAGATGAATGGCAAGTATAAAGCAAAACTGTACAAGGTCCTGACGCGGAAGGGTAGTATACCTCAGTTAATCAAGTAATGGACACAAGTGGGGGGGGGGGGGAAAGAAAAAAAAAATTAAATTTTTTATTTGAAACTAAAACTAAAATTCGAAATCACAATCTATAAAGATAGGCTCTGGTGAGCGGTGGTTCTGTGAGGGAAGGTGGAAGTGAGGGGGATGGGTGGGAGGAAAATTGGTGCTATCTTAAATTTAGACCTGGAGATTGTCTGGTCCCCAGTTGGTACTGATAGGCCAGTTCCCACCTTCTAAGTTCTGAAATACTGCTTTTATCTGGGAGGACTCTGATGGCGCGGACCGAGAAACAGGTATTAAAATCGTTGGTGCCATGTATAGTGGCATGATGAGATACAGGGTGGTCAGGGTTCTTGGTATGTACTGATTGTCGGTGTCCATTCATTCTGATGGCTAGTGGATTGGTTGTGAGTCCGATGTAGGAGTAACCATTGCCCAGCCTCCTACATCGGACTCACAACCAATCCACTAGCCATCAGAATGACTGGACACCGACAATCAGTACATACCAAGAACCCTGACCACCCTGAAATCATCATCATACTATACATGGCACCAACGATTTTAATACCTGTTTCTCGGTCCGCGCCATCAGAGTCCTCCCAGATAAAAGCAGTATTTCAGAACTTAGAAGGTGGGAACTGGCCTATCAGTACCAACTGGGGACCAGACAATCTCCAGGTCTAAATTTAAGATAGCACCTATTTTCCTCCCACCCATCCCCCTCACTTCCACCTTCCCTCACAGAACCACCGCTCACCAGAGCCTATCTTTATAGATTGTGATTTCGAATTTTAGTTTTAGTTTCAAATAAAAATTTTAATTTTTTTTTCTTCCCCCCCCCCCCCTCCCCACTTGTGTCCATTACTTGATTAACTGAGGTATACTACCCTTCCGCGTCAGGACCTTGTACAGTTTTGCTTTATACTTGCCATTCATCTCCGTTTTCCGGCCTGTACTCTTCTACCCCCTCCATCACTTCCTGCCATGATGTATTTCCCCCACCATGAGCCACCGAAATTGTGGCTCACACAGTTGGCTGCCAGCAGCGCTTGCGTGCAGCCATCTCACTTCTACTGAGGAAGAGCCATGCTCGAAAATTTTATTCTTTGTGTGTTCGTGTTTTTTTCGTGTACCAACGCCGCTGGAATCCCCTTCTTTGGTAAGCGGTGGTTTTTTATCCTATCCAATGTTCAATATATCCGCTTTTAGCGCCTTTGTTTCCTAACAATCTATATATATATATTATATATATATAGGAGTAGTTCTTAGCTAACTGTACGGCAAGGGCAATTTGCCCATTGTATTCCGACTGCTCACTAAAAGTGAGCAGAATTGAGCAGGAATTTTTGCCAATTAAATTGGACATAAAACAATATTGACCATATGTATATATGTGTTTTTTTTTAGTATATGCAGGCCACATGGAACTCAGACGGTTAGCAAGTATTAGTTGATGCAGCTAAGATTTAAATTGGAAGGATATGATTTCACCATAAAATACCAAAATGGGACCTTTAATCGTGATGTAAAGTCAGCTGCACAACTTACAACACACAAAAGCAGACAGCACAGCAGATAAATAAAACAATAACATGCCGAAGAAGGTCGGCTCAGCAGAAATACGGGATGATAACACATAGGAGACCACGCTTAGTGAGGGGCAAAAATAGTCAGTACTGCATGAGATACACGTCAGCCATAATAATTGGAACAATATATACCTTATGTCACACTCGTTTTTAATACTACTCCTCTTTGCACCACTGAACACGATCCACATATCTTTTTCTTTGGTAGAAGCAGTCAACTTACTGGAGATTCTTCAAAAGAACTGTGCTGAGCCACAGTAAAACTATGATGATTTTGCATCAGACCTAAAAGCATGTAAGCAGCAAGCCCATAAATGTGAAGAGCAGCATATAGAATCTAGTGAAAGATAGTACAAGAAGGCCTATGGCCGAGGTTGTAAGCCAAGGGAGTTTCTTCCTGGTGACCAGTATTGCTAAAACATGAAGCCCTAAGGAGAGGCAGAAGCAAGAAGTTAAACTCCTAATGGGTGTGACCCCATACTATGCTGGCATTAAAAGAGCTGTATTACAAAAGAAAGGGTGGGGGAGGGGAAGACATTCACTGTGTATTTAAACCATTCTTGGAGAACTTGGAACACTACAGCATATTAACATAGTCTCACTCCCCCCCCCCCCCGTGAATCTATCCTAAATGTACAGACTTTCATCTGGTTACACTGATATTTATAGATTTCTTTTTTCTTTCTTACTAAAATTTTTATTTTGTGATAGGTATCACACCTTTGAATATGATTAAATTTTATACTGAACTATTGTAAAGTATGTTTGTGTTTGTCATAGACCTCCTACATACTCTTGGGGAAAATGAAGTTTCCATGTCTTTCTGTATTGTCAAAATAGTTTGCTACAATCTTTTTGATTTTACTAGCAGTTTATTTATATTTTAGATTTATTAAAGTCTATGATATATACTTCAGTCTGGTAGTTTAAACAAATTTGAATTTAACAAAACTGTGTCGTGATATAAATTACTCTTCACACAAACTATTTGTTGTTTAGTAAAATTCATGCTTTTTGCATGATTTTGACATCTGTGATTAAAATATGATCAGTGCAATACTCTTTCCAGTTCACTGTGTTGTGAAAATCTTTATCCATCATAAATTGGTGTCTGTTTCTAAATTATTACTATTTTTAGTGGATGGTTTCCTAACTATAATATTCGCTACCATACTTACGAAATAATGCTATGTCCAACTATAGATTTGTCTCAACAGTTAGCATCATGTTGAATCTTCTCTGAGAATTGATAATTTCATTATAATTCTGACCTGACTAGTGTAGCAAAGTCATTATTCATCATATTTAGACGCCCACAACCTATTTCTTGCAGGAAGAAATAATTGGTAGCATTAGAATAGCACAATAGTACTTTTTTTTTTATCCAATTTAAATTTTCAGCTCCATCCTTAAGGTAATTTAATGGTATAAACCCCCAAAATTTTGGGCCGGATCCTAAACTTTGAAAGGATGAAAACTCTGACTAAATTTTTCAGTAGTTTCTGCACGATGATCAAAAAGACATATTTATAGAATTGAATCAAACAAAACATTCTGGATAGCAAATTCAGTTAAAAATGAGTATAGAAAAGAGAACTTCCTCTTATCACAGTTTATGGTAGGACATACAAATTGTTGTAGATGCACACAAAGCAAATTATTATAGAAAATGACAGTGTTTTTTATGTTTCTAAAATTAATTACTGTTTAGAAGCTGTCCTACCATTGACGTGCTGTAAGTGTAGGCTTCCCAGTCTACACTAATTATAACCAGTAAATAAGATATTTCACAGTTTGATGCTTAAGAAAAAACAGTGGATACAGTAGCATAAAATTTCAGTTTTAAGTTCGTTTTTATGCCGTTCTAGAAAGAATCGAGAATATACTTTTTTAATACAAGTAACAATAATAATTAGTATTAATTGTGACAGACCTTATTCCCAGGTGGCGATTCCTTACAAGACTTCATGTGATCTGATAGGGTCCATTCACAGTATTAAAAAACCTATAAGAATATCAGAGACATTTCTCACTCTAACTAGATAGTAGATTTCAGTTTTGTTGGTTATACCATTGAATTAACTTAAAATTTTATCTCTTTAGAACAATGAATATATGCAGTCAGTAGCTCGTTGCCTGCAAATGATGATGCGAATTGATGAATATCGCTTTGCGTTTGTTTCTGTGGATGGTATATCAACACTGCTTGCTGTACTCCAAGGACGTGTTAATTTCCAAGTACAGTATCAGCTTATCTTTTGTCTTTGGGTGCTGACATTCAATCCTCTGTTAGCTGAAAAGATGAATAAGTAAGTCACCTTATTTAGATACTGGAAAAAGTTTTTCTTCATATGTGAGTGGTTGATAATTTGTCCATTTTTCCAGATTCAATGTGATTCCTATATTGGCTGACATTTTGAGTGATTCTGTTAAAGAGAAAGTTACAAGAATAATTTTGGCAGTCTTTAGGGTAAGTGAATCGTTTTCTTCATGAATACATAGATTGGTACAAATGTTAGCTTTGTAGAACCTGCAGATTTTTTAAATTGTAGTTTTCAGTTATAAGCAAACTGCTATGTACTTTGTAAATTGTTAATTTTTGAACACCTAGCACTGAACAGACCCCAACATCATTTTAGCACAGATTGCTGCTGTAGAACACTGAAGAAGAGGTGTACATGAGTTTAGGTGCAGCTAAAGAAATGTTTATATATGTATATATAATAACAGTGAGCAGGAAAATGCTATAAGACAAGGAAGGATACAGAAATACGACTCAACACTTACCTCAGATGAAGGCCCATCCAGTGTCATTACATGCCACTTAGCATAATCTCAACAATTACAACAACTGTTTCTCAGTTAGGGCGATCAGAGTTTTCCCTGATACTGCAACTTCCTCTGAACCGTGAGGATGGGAACTACCAGAATATCCTTGATACCTGACAGCCTCCAGGCCCCAATCTCCAATAAGTCCCTCCCACTAGGCCCAGCACTTTTTATTTCTTGTTACTTGTATTTTATTTTTTCTCCTTAAAGATTCTCAAAATATGTTTTATAATATTTATATCCTCACCCAATAATTATGTTGATGTTCCACCACCTCTAAAGATATTAGACCTTCAGCATTATTGATTATCGATCTAGTATTTGTGCCATACCCCCTTTTTTCATCTATTCTGCGATCTTTGCCGGCCATGCAGTGTGTATGTTATGCTCTGCCTTGTGTTTCACTCCTGGCTATAATAGGGTTAACCACCGAAATATTGTTTCTCGTGTGTTTGTCTCTCTTATGTTCATAATTGCCAGCCGCCTTCATCTGGGTCGTATTTCCCTATCCTTCCTTAGTATTATAAATATATATATATATCCTGGAATTTACATTTTTATCAGAAAAGATATTGGCTCCATTAAATGTTTAGTATTTCTGCACTTCTTAGAGTTGTCATGTTTTTTGTTTGAAATTACCCATTTTGGAATCTAGGGGGATATTAAACTCCTACATTTCAGAGTGTAAGAGACTAAGTTTTTATCTGGTTAGAGAGATGAGCTGTGCTTATGTTCAAACAGCAGTTATGTTTGTTGTTATTTTTTTAAATTTATTTTTCCATAAATATTATTTCTTTTGTTTTTCTGTTCAGATGCAACTTCTTTTTACAGAATCTTATTGAAAAGCCAGAGGATAGCCAGGTATCAAAGGAACACTGTATTGCTATGGTTCAGTGTAAAGTGCTTAAACAGTTGAGTATCCTTGAGCAGAGAAAGCTTGATGATGAGGATATTGTTGCAGATATTGAGTTCCTAAATGAAAAGCTACAAGCTTCAGTTCAAGATCTAAGGTAACAAGTAATACATTATTTTATGCAAGGTTTTATTTTCATGAGATCATAAAAATTGTACTCTGCTTGAAACAGTTTTTGCACAATTTTTTTTAAAATTTTTTTCTGATCATCATAACAGTTCAATTTTTATGTACTACTTGTATAACTATGATCGATGAAATCTGTTTTATCTAAAAAAATGTAACATTATCTTATTTTTATCTTGCAGTTCATTTGATGAATATGCGACAGAAGTTAAATCGGGGCGATTGGAATGGAGTCCAGTTCACAAATCTGCAAAATTCTGGCGTGAAAATGCGGGCAGGTTAAATGAGAAAAACTATGAATTATTGCGAATGCTAATTCATCTTTTGGAAACTAGTAAGGATCCATTAGTTCTGAGTGTTGCCAGTTTTGACATTGGAGAGTATGTGAGACATTACCCACGTGGAAAACAGTTAGTATTTTATGGTAGTTTTGCTAGTAATTTAGTTGTGAATATTAACAAACTTCATTTTTAGACATTACTAAAGTAGTAGTTATTCCTTTTCCTGTTAATGTTCGTTGAAATGCCAAAACTTATAGATATTTCAGCTCCACCACAGTTATGGAATAATTTTATTTTGGTCCATGAACTGTGCATGTATCATATATATATATATACAATGATGTTGCTTTGATTTTTGTACAGTTTTCTGAAGTACCTATTTAATATTTTCAGAAAACTGTACAAAAATCAAAGCAACATCATTATATATATATGTGTGTGTGTGTGTGTGTGTGTGTGTGTGTGTGTGTGTTTATCTAGGACACTGAAGATGCCTTGAGTAAAGGCGAAACGTGTATGCCATCAAAAGCATTTGTTTAGTTGCAAGTCAGAAACAACCCACAAATCAGCTCTGACTTTGCATTCAAGAAAACTTAAGTTCAAATTCAAACTTCTGTTTTCCACAATTTCTTGAAATCTTTCCAGGCAACTGTCAGGATGGTTCCTTAAGAAAGCCCCCCCCCCCCCAGACCTTATCCACTCCTAATGACCTCAACATCGACAAGGCTTAATAAAGCCATAAGGAAAAAAATACTCTTTGTGTTCTACAGTAATTTCTGCAAACAACTCCAGCTATTCTTCTCCCCCCCCCCTCAATTACAGGCATTTGACACCCATAATATGGGAACAATATAATCACTCCATACTCGGTGATCTGACCTGGGTTTTGTATCACAATTCATGCATATCCCTGGTACATTCCATGACCATCCTTCCCAGGAAACGCCATATTCAGATGTGATGGAGCACAAGCTCTGGTGGAATTTCCCTAACACACCTATTTACCCCTTTAATTTTCTTATTATTATTATTATTCTTTGAGTGTAACTTCATGGTCATCTACTTTTGCCCTTTAGGAATTTTAATGTTAAATTCTTTCTGTGCTTGGTAAATTATTCAACACTTCCCCTGGCTCCCTTACGTACAAAAGAAAATTTTCCCACTTCTTTGTGTCTGAAATAGAATGCCAGCTTATGGTCATGATTATTTCATTCCCTTTACTAAACTGCTTCTCATTTTTATTCCAGTATCTTTCCAAGCCTCATCACCCATGTATGCCGTGTACACTCCAAGCACAGTCTTCACACACACACACACACCACTTTTTTTTTCCTGTCTGGAAATGAATCTCAGTACAGCTCATTTATAATATAAGTTACTGATTGTGTTCTTCAGTAATTTCCACAAACTAATCTAGCTGCCCTACTTTGCACTACCTCCAACTTGTGTATTTAATACCTAGAAGATGGGTTCCATACTACACAACCATATTCAAATAGTGACCAGGACAGAGTTTTGTAACCCATTCCTCTGGTGCATCCCCTCATCAATCTCTTCAATAAATGAAGGATTTTGGAATTCTATCCTTAGAATGATGACAAAGTAGTATCAATGGAAAGTGAAAACGAAGAGTCGTGCAGTAACAAGAGTGGAAAACTTGATAATCAAGCTATGACAACTAATGGACAAATATAAGAAATGTAAATTCTCTATAAATTAGTGAACCATTGAGAGATTAGGAATTTTTACTGCAAATAAAAGAATAATATGAACACAGTATGTCCAATGAAGTGATTGAGGAAATATAATTCATGGTGTAACGGCAATGAAAAACTTCAGAATTATATTAAAAGTTGATAGTGGGGAAAGAAATTTGATAACAGAAAAAATCTAACTACTGAGGATGATGACTTAAAGGATATGAGCAGTGATCAACAGAGTGATAATGGAGGAGAAGTAGAAGACAGGATGAGGTTGAAGTTGACATGATTGGAAGTGAGGAAAGGAGTAAAGTTTTTTTTTGTAATTATGAAATAAAAAACACCAAAAAGAAAAGAATCTATTTTATTCTGAAATCACTTTTTAGTATTTCAAAACCTCTTCAGTCTGAATGGAATTATTTTTCCCCCAAAATTTTGGATTGTAAATCCTTAAAATCAAATACAGGTGTAATTTGAATTTCAGCCAGATCAGGTCAGGTAGTCATGATCTGTGGTGATGATGCTATATAGTGACATTATCTCTGTTCTTCCTTAATACTTCTAAATCTCTTCAAACTCAAAAGAAACTTTTAAATTTTTCAGAGAGAACCTTTGACTCCAAAAACTATAAATTGAAATCACCTACGTCTTTATTTAATACTTCTAAGGCCCTACAAACTCATCAGGACTTCTTCAAAATTTTCAGAGCATACCCTGATGGTCAAATATAGAGGAATTTCATATTACTGTTGGATCAGGTCACTCAGTCATGGCCGTCAAACCTATAAACTCTTATATAAAAGGTCCAACAACTATTATAGTCATGAAATTAGTCGGATTGTGTCATGTGGTCTTGAGCTATGACTTAAAAACTCATTATTTGATCATGCCTTAACAGCTGATCATCTTGCTACTGTCAAAATCTACCTCTTCCAATCCTAGTTGGATCTTTCTCAATTTTCAATGCATTTTTGGTTTAAATCAGTCTTAAGATTTCATTGATCCAACTCAGGGAAAAGATTCACTTCTTCGTGGAGTAAATTTCAAAACTTTTCTCAGGAAAAATCAAATTGCTATATGATAGTAAATTCATGACCTTGGAATTATTCTCTACCTGTCACAGGCCACATAAATCCACTAAAAAGATACACTTGGCTTAAGCATTAAATTGTATTGTTAGAATCGACTAGCTATAGCACTTAGGAGAAAAGTTGGCATTAGATAAAATAACATCTAATTTGAGGTCTACAACATACAGAATAATAGAATGATTGGAGAATAAATAAGGATCCTCTTTGTCTTATCAAAGATTCTGATGTCATTCCAAGCAAACTGCATATAAGGTGAGCTGGAAACAAAGAAAAGTGTGAATAATTCGACTGAAAAGTGAACAGAGCGGACGTGTGTATCGGGTGACACTGTGCAGTGCAGGGAAATTCTAAGTAGTTGCCAAATTTTCCTTCAGTATGGACTTGTAAATTTCATCAGCAATGGGGGTAAGAAGGAAGTTTGCTTACTGTAAGTGTGCCCTATCTGCTCTCTTTTAGTTCTCAGGTCAGAAGTTCGATGTCTTACTGGTACCAACAAGTGTATAGGAGTCTTCTCTAAAATATGCAAACTTAAAATCATCAAGAAGTCTATTGTGTTTTTCGTTTACCTTTAACTATTGGGGTGAAAACAATAGTTTGGCAGCCATTTGAAACGTATAAGGAACCAGACACAGTCAAAGTTCATAGTGAACTGTGTTGTTGCAGATTAGAATGACAATACCCTGTCCAGATCCACCTGTAGCTGTTTACAGTGGCTTCCGTTTGAACCTTACAACATTGTCATCTGCAAACAGCCTAACTTTTAACTGTAAACTACCACACAGTAATTCATTAGAATATTGTTCCCAATATAGTACCTGTAACACACCTGCTTTCTCTATCACCTGTTTTAATAGTGCATTTCCTATCCTAATTCTCCTACCTATTAAGAATTCCTCCAGCCTTCAAGTCAATTTTCTTTCACCAACAATATTTTTGGCCTTATTTACCACCTTCTTGAGGTTAATTCTGTCACACGCCTTGAATAAATCCAGTGCTACATTATCTGCTTTGCCCCTCTTACCTATTTCATTCATGGCCCACTGATATTTCTACAAATAGCCTCACCTACATATATGTAGCTGACTTGCAAACCATTTTTTCTCACTCACATTTCTGAGGTATTATTAATTTATTTGGAATGGAGGTAGTTGGCCTCACATTCAGGAGGATGGCGTTTCGAATGCCGTTCCGGGCATCCAGATTTGGGTTTTCCATGGTTTCGGCAGATCACTCCAGGCAAATGCCATGATGCTTCCTTCAAAATGCCATGGCTGAATTCCTTCCCATTCCTTGTTCCCAGTCCCATCCCACCTCTAATGACCTGTACGTTGACGAGGTATAAAGCCATAAGTAAAAAAAAGGTAGTTGAATATCATGCTCTCCTTTAACTTATCTACCACTTAGGTCAAAATAATTGGAAGTAATATTAACATATTCATCTCTAGTGCTGAACGACTTGCATGCATTACATCACTTTTTTATTAGCATTTACCTTTTCTTTACATTAGTATAAGCAAAACAGAGCACATGACATCTAAAGCAGTATGTGTACTGGCATCCTAATTTCTCCTTCAGTGCTGATGGCATCTGTTGATGTCATGTATTATATAATCAAGACAAGATGAGAGCAGTTACAGGTATGTAGGATAAGTTTTTCGTTGCAGAAATGTATACAATTCTAAATTCAAACACAGACACTACAAATGCATAGAAGTAAAATAAAATATGTTCGTAGTAGAAATGCATAGAAATACACTTTTGAACCTCGTAGAAGCAAAAATATCTATAGGACATAAAGCTCATGTTGTGGGACGCATTTGACAACAATATGGTGTTTGTCCACTTTCTATTCTTGAAACACAACAAGCAAGGCCAATGTGCCTCCGCAAATCAATCCAGGTAAATGCGGGAATGGTTCCTTCAAAATGCCATGATCATGTTCTTTGCCCCCAGTTCTTTCCCACCTCTAATGACCTTGTTGATGAGGTGTAAATCCAGAAGCAAAAAAATAAAAAGAAGAAACGCCAATCTACCACCTTTTTTGCTGGGATCAGCGTGTTTTTCCAAAATATGTTCCTGAAGTCACTGTGGACAGGCTGGTGAACAAACCATTGTTGTTGTTAACATCAGTTGTCTTATATGTTTGACAATGGTATAGAGGCATGCATGAGTTATTTCCATGTATCTTCTAAAAATAATGGAAATTTGAGTAACAGGTGGAAAATATGAATAAGAACAACTACGTGTACTTCCACTTTGAACTTGATGAATACTGGCCCATGCTGGGAAGAAATGCAATGGACATCATCCAACAGAAAGGGTTAATGTTCAGTACTCATTAGGCTTTTTTTTCCACTTAGGTATGCAGCAGGTCTGTGGACTAAAAACAAAATCTATGAATATGGAGTAGGAAGAAATAGTGAAAGGTGGTATTTATATGGAAAGGAAATATAGTTATGCACACCACTCACCAAAGTTGAAAGGAGGGTAGCAGCAACAAATGGAGTTGTTGTTGTTGGTTTCTCTCTCTCTGTCAACTTCGGCAAGTGGAGGGTACAGTTTTTCTTCCCTTTCTATATATATATTTCAATGATAGCATATCTGTATAATTTTAATGTATTTGATACAATATTGACCATACCAACTGCTTTGTGTTTTTAACCTATGTATTTCTATCATTAGATTAGTGGTTATGGCAATTGATTTCAAAATTTTCTGGCTCCTGTCACTGGTATAAATACCAGTGTAGGCAGGAATTTTTGAAAGTTATGTTTGATCATACGAGTTATGCCAGGATGTTCCTGGGTTCAGATTCCATATCAAACTGTAGGATCCAGAGGAAAGAAACTGGCCATGTTATCTCGGACACAATGGGTTCCTATATCTCCTTCAGAAGAATCCAAACAACCTTTTGGTTGTGAACTAAATTAGTTTTTGGGTGGGGAATATACACTTACTAACATACAAATTATCAGTGAAGTTACTGGATTGGGATTTATAACAAAAATGGTTTAATGAATTGTTTGGTAAGAAGAAATTTAGTGACGAAATTATATTGAAAATAATAGAAACCGACAATTAGGTTAGTAGAATTATTCATTTCAACTTTACAAGATGACGAATTTAGGAAATAGTGTTATCACAAAAGTGCTAATTAAATGTGTGAAGGTTGGGTGAAATTCGATCATCTTGTGTGATTAGAATGGTGTGGTAGAAGCAACGGGAGTAATTTTTGAGAGAAAGAAATGAAAATGAAAGTGGGCTGTTACAATTACAAGAATAATATGAACCAGTCATTGCAAGCACACTAAGGAACTTTTCAAGAAGACTGGGCATTTGTAAATGTCCACAAAAACAGATATCAACTACAGCAGTTTATTTCAGTTAAGCAGATTCAAAATTCAAATGTTGGTATTGTAAAATATTACCAGGATTAGATATACTCTCTGACCACTGTGTAAAAGTTACAAACTAAAGATTTGAATGCAAATAACATGGCAACACAGACCAATCAGATTAGAAGTGGTCATACTCAAACAGTATTTCTTGAAACAAAGGTTTGTGGAGAATGTAAATGCAGGTCTAAAGGAAAAACTGTGAAGTAAGTTAAGATAAGGAGGCAGGTAGAGGATAGTTTGGTCTTAGGAAAAGAATCTTTTCAAAAGCTTTGGGAAAATGTTGGACTGAACCTAGTTGGTAGTGGTAACATTCTGACCTGGTATTAGGAAAGATATAAGTTCTATTCCTGGTATGGCCATACAGATTTTGATTCCCTGTGGTATCCCAAAATTATTCCAGGGCAATTCAATGAAAGTTCCTATGGATTGTAGTTATTCTTTTTAATGATCAATCAAATAAATTCTTAAATCTCTATCTATAAAACAAAAACTGGATGAATTTGTTCTAGAAAATCTCGGAAGCTAGTGAGCAGATTTCGATGGGATTCTCACCTTTTTTAAAGCATAGAATCTTGATTGATTTGTTCAGTACAGCTTATGTTTCAGCATTACATAATGCCGGAGCATTATATGAAATTCTGAATGTATGGTGACAAATATCAAAGATGGAACCACTAGATGTTGCATACTCTGCACGAAACTCACGACTGCAGTGTTCCTGACCATACTCTTTAATGAAAGCAATTAAAGTGATTTACAATTATAACTCCATAAAACAAAACTTGAAATATTCCGTCCTTTAATTCAGAATATTCAGTTTTTACACTCCATAGATGGATGTATTGAATGCAAGAAACTAATAATGAAAAAAACTTATTTTCTTTTTTCTCAATCTCTGTTTGCACAGCTACGATGTATTTGGCTATCATATACAGTTTAAGAAAACTGAACATTTTTGTATTACATTCTGCACTATACACGTGAATTTCTGACA
The DNA here is from genome assembly GCA_031002005.1 of Vandiemenella viatica. NCBI lineage: Eukaryota > Metazoa > Arthropoda > Insecta > Orthoptera > Morabidae > Vandiemenella > Vandiemenella viatica. Next base: position 348,971,878 of record JARYHS010008074.1, read on the forward strand.
TAATCTTGATTTGAATTGTATTATAATCTATTTAATTTCTTGAGATATTGAATGTCAGCTAAAATATCTGGCATTTGGAGCTGAAATTAGATTAATTCTGTTCACAATAATTAATGTATAGGGAGATGGTTTTTAACATCGATAGAACTTTGTATTAAGCATTTAGTGTTGCAAATAAAAACAGTTTAGGACAACAAACCAGCTTTTCTTCTTTTAATAATTTATTGCATTGTTTAGTATTGCTTTTTGTAACTACCTGAAACAAATTGAAAGTAAAGATTTTTTTTTTTTTTTTTTTTTTCATATATCACTTAGTTCTGAATGCTTGATATACGAGCCTGAATACCCGATATTCACCGGTAGAGGTACAGGATATTTTTTAATTTTGATCTCCGGTGCCAGAAGTAGCATAATGAGGAAATTTTTAGCTCCAGCAACAGATGAGTCAAGATACTGTGAAAACTTAGTCAAAATCGATTAGGGCAGTTTTCAGGTAATGTTAAATTATCCATAAAATAAATGTGTCATGTATGGGGTATGTATTATGGTGCTTATGGTCCATGTTTCGGTTTTCGAGCAGCAACATTTGCAGATGTTGTAATTAGGTTGAAATGTAACATGAACTAAAATGAAAACTGACATTTTGTCGATTCAAAACATACAAACCATCCCATTCTTAGAACTGTGCCGCTAAATCACCATTTAGTTTAGTAATGAAATGGCTGGTATGAAATAAGTGAAGCTTGGATCTTTTTGGATGAGTAAAAACTGTGTACAGGTAAATTGGCTTCAATACACTTCTCTCTTGCTAGGGGTGAATCTAGGTTTGCTTTAATTCTGGAAATGGATGGCATGAATTGTATTAAGCTTAATACACATGTTTTTCATTGCCTGCATAAAAGTAGTGTATGGATAAATCAATGCCAACTAGACTGGGCAATGCTGGGAAGTCTGCTAGTAATAAATAAAATACATAGTGTTTTCCATGGTTTCCCAAAAGCACTCTATGTCAACACTAAAATGGTCTTTCAAGAGGCCATGGCCAGTCCTCACACACCTATAGAGACCTCAATATTGACAAGAATAAAACTGTAATTTTAGAGATTAAACAAACGTAGTGCTTGGAAGATGAGCTGTTTAGAAAGAGAGAGACATGTGTGAAAAAAATGAATAAAATAGATGTATATAGGAAAATTAACATGAAGTATGGAGAAATGAATAAAAACAAAGATTTCCTAATATAAAAGATTCTGACAGTAAATACATTTTGAGATCAGGAAAAAAGATAATGGTATTATGGGGTTACGTTGCCCATATAAACAATATTGTAGTTTACGATATGGAAGACGAAACTCTTATCCATGCATTTAATATAACCAATAACACACATACATATGTACATTACATTACATTGAAATAACATAACAATGCGACTGTTAATATTACTTTCGGCTTCTGTATTGGCGGCAATGTTGTCTCTGTGTTTAGTACGCCTCGCCAACGGTGTCTCTCTGGTTGTTTTATCGTTGCCCCGGTTATTGTCAGCGAGCATTGTTGCTACTGCGTTAACAGCCGCCGCGACAACGACGGAACTGGGCTGACAACTATTGAGGCCACGATGTGTTTCCGCCACACCAGCCCCCCACGGAGTTGATGAGGCTATGGCTGAAGATGTTTGGGGAACTTTACCCGGCGACCGGATCTTGTGGTTCTCGGGTTGTCCGGCGTATCGTGATCTGTAGTTGTCTTTCCTTTGTTGGTTAATGTACTAGGTAGTTCTGTCACAGCACTACGTTCGATGTTAGGATAATCGTCATTGAGCAGAAAGGCAGGTTTTACCCTTTCTATGCTGACATGTACTGGTTTATCTTTGTTCAAAACAGTCAAAGTTCTCTCCTGGCCAGTATATGGTGGCTACAGGGCACCACATACAGAATCATCCCGGAGATACACGTGAGTGCACGTTTCAAGGTCCTTGAAAACAAAGGTTGAACTGTGACCATGTCTGGTGGCTGGTGTTGGATGTAGTCTGCGCATTTGTTCACGTAGTTTGTCCACGAAGTCGGATGTATCTTCCAGGCGTTCTTAGGCCGCGGTGCACAGTAATTCACCCAGTAGGTGTAGTGGTTCACCGTACACAAGTTCGGCAGAAGAGGTTCCGAGGTCTTCTTTGTAGGCACTACGAATACTGAGAAGAACGATGCGAAGGGCTTGCAGCCAGGACATACCGGGATGGCACATAATAGCTGCTTTGAGTGACGATGGACTCTCTCCACCATGCCATTTGAGTAGGGGTGCCAGCAGTGGTGCGGGTTCTTAGCATTCCAGTCAAGAGCCCCAGGTTCCGGAGCAGTACAGATTCGAACTGCCTGCCTTGGTCGGGGTAATACGTAGAGGTGATCCAAATCGTGAAATCCAGCATGCTACGAATGCGTTGGCAACGTCCTCTGCAGTGATGCGTTCTAAAGGCCAGACCTCTGGCCAGCGAGTAAATCTATCGATGGCTGTTAGGCAATAACGATAGTTTCCTGACGCTGGAAGTGGTCCGATTATGTCCAAATGAACATGTTGAAACCGGGCAGATGGCATTGTAAAGTTTCCGACTGGTGCGTTTGTGGACGCGTAACTTTGGCGCGCTGACAATCTTGACAGGCTCGGACCCATGCGCGGCAATCTTTCGCCATGTTAGGCCAGACGAAACGTTCTGATACCAAACGAGTGGTAGCTCTGGGCCGGGATGACTCAGGCCGTGAACAGGAAAAAGCTGCTTTTCGGAATGATGTGGTGATAAAGGGCCTGGGTTTTCCGGTTGAGGTGTCACAGAAGAGGATAGTGGTACTGCCAGGTACTGGGACTTGCTCCAAGCGAAGTGATGTTTCGCCATTGATGAAAGAACGGATTTCCGGATCGTCCTTCTGAGAGTCTGCCAGAGCGGAAAAGTTCAAGTTCTGTCTGCGATTCCGTCGACCCGGGACAGTGCGTCTGCGACTACATTGGAAGAACCTTCAATGTGTTCAATATTGGTGGTGAACTGCTGATTCAGTTGCACAGGCGGGAGCTTGTCACGGCGTTGCTGAAACGCGTACGTAAGTGGCTTGTGATCGGTGTAAATTGTAAACTGGTGGGCTTCCAAGATGCCGAAAGTGTTGGACGGCTTCGTAGATAGCGAGTAACTCGCGATAGTACGCTGGCCATTCTGATTGCTTTGGTGAAAGCTTCTTAGAAAAGAAGGCTAAAGGCTGCCACGTAGCGTTTACGTGCTGTTGTAGACAAGCCCCTACAGCTGTGTTGGAAGCATCAGTAAACAATCCTAGAGGTGCGTTGAGATCGGATGAACTAGTAGCGTCGATTTGGCAAGGCTGGCTTTGCAGGCATTAAACGTGCTTTCCAGGTTCGATTCCAAGGTACAGGTTGAGAGCCTCGTAGGTTGGATACTGCCGAGTGGAGAGAAGCCTGGTATTCTGCTGCTGAAGGTAGGAAACGGCGGTAAAAGTTCACCATTCCCAAAAAGCGTCTGAGTTCACGGACTGTCTGTGGAAGGGGGAAGTTTTGCAGAGCGCTGATCCGATCTGGTAGTGGTCGAGTGCCAGCGGCAGAGACTTCGTATCCCAAGAAGGTAACACTTGGAGAGGCTAAAACACTCTTACAAGCGTTAACGAGAATCCCATAAGATGACAGCCTTTGGAAAAGTGATCGCAGATGGCGCTCGTGCTCTTCAGGGCCCTTAGAGAATACCAATATGTCATCTACATAGGCGAAGGTGAAGTCTAAGCCAGATAGGACTTCATCAATGAAACGCTGAAAGGTTTGACCGGCATTCCGCAACCCGAAAGACATAAACGGAAACTCAAAAAGTCCAAACGGTGTAATAATTGCTGTCTTTGGAATGTCGTCCGGGTTCACAGGAACCTGAGTGTAGGCTTTGACTAGGTCGAACAGAGAAGATAGTGCATCCACGCAACTGGTGGCTGAAATCATGGAGATGGTGAGGTGGATACCTATCTGGAATTGTCCGTGCATTGAGAGCTCGATAGTCTCCACAGGGACGCCAACCCTTGTCTTTCTTTGGGACCAGGTGAAGAGGCGAGGACCATGGTCCCTCTGAGCGGCGCGCAGTGCCCTCCATTAACATTGCTTCGAATTCTTTCTTAGCAATCTGAAGACGGTCTGGAGCGAGGCGACGAGCACGACAAGAGACAGGTGGTCCAGGTGTTGTGCGAATGAAATGTACGGTAGAGTGCTTTATTTCTCTCGGCATTCCAGGTGGGCGCGTGAGATCTGGGAAATCTCGCAATATTTCATGAAAAACTGTGTGGCCTTTAGTGATTTCACACTAGGTTGCTTCCAGTTAGCCGGCTGTACAGGCACTGACAATCCTGTCAAGCTGTCAATGATACGCTTGTTGTGACAATCCGGGAGCAAGTGATAATGTGCAAGGAAATCGGAGCCTATGATAGGAACAGCTACATCAGCTATTATAAATCTCCAAGATAAATCGCGCCGCAATCCGAGGTTCAGCTTGAGAAACAAAGTGCCATAGGTATGAACAGTAGAGTCATTTGCCGCTACAAGTTCATATTTGTTGCGTTGATGACGCCCTTTTAAAAATTTTAGGGAAACAGCATAAATCAGAACCAGTATCAATTAAAAATTTTCGTCTGCTGTTTATGTCAAAACAAAGAGGTGGTTACCACCTGTTGGGCAGCCCGTTTAGCGCCATCACTGGCTGCTTTAACTGAAAGTTACATGGTTGTTGGCATTTGCGAGCTTGGCCATGAAAACGGCGGTGGTACCAGCAAACCTGAGATGTGTCAGTACGCGGCGAAGAATTGCGGCTGTTGTGAGCGTGCCGCGGCTTTTGGGGGCTGGCTTCGAGAACGAGAATGTGTGCGAAATGAGGCTTGCAATGTAGCCAACTGCTGCAAAAGTTCTTCTATGAGCTTTGAAAGCTGACTTACCTCGGTATTAGCAGGTAACATGCCGATAGCATTGACATCGGCGTGCAGAGCAGGTGTAGAAACTTCCATAATTTTGTCGGCTAGTATTGCAACTTTGTCTAGTGGTGTGTCGGCCTGAGTTTGCAAGATAGCTTGTACTGTGACGGTAGGCACTGGATCCATAATTGCCGGAGGAAATTGTCTTGCACTTGAGTGGCACCAGCTAGTGATCTTAAGTGTCTTAAAAACTGGGATGGTTTTCTGTCACCAAGCTCTTCCTCCATTAACAGCTGGCGAACTCGCTGTTCTTCTGATGCAGAGAGGCGACGAATTAACTCATTACGTAAGTGTTCATATGCATTTTCAGGAGGTGGATTTATTATAATATCTTCCACTTCGGCCGCATAGCGGCTGTCCAGCTGTGAAATTATATACGCGTACTTCGTCAAATCTTGTGTAATGCCCGCGATACCAAATTGTGCTTCTGCCTGTGCAAACCACAGTGCTGGCAATTTCACAGCAAGACGGTTAACAGATGTGCCAACCTGCGAGACTGTAGGGTGTGGGGGTTGCTGTTGAAGCATTTACTGTCACAGAATGTGATTTTGCTCCTGTAGCTGGCGTAGTTGTTCTTGGAGTTCGTCCATTGATCAAAAGAGTTCGGATTTTTCGTCGTCGGGGTCACCAATTATGGGGTTGCGTTGCCCATATAAACAATATCATAGTTTACGATATGGAAGACGAAACTCTTATCCATGCATTTAATATAACCAATAACACATATACATATGTACATTACATTACTTTGAAATAACATAACAATGCGATTGTTAATATTACTTTCAGCTTCTGTATTGGCGGCAATGTTGTCTCTGTGATTAGTACGCCTTGCCAACGGTGTCCCTCTGTTTTATCGTTGCCCCGGTTATTGTCAGCGAGCGTCGTTGCTACTGCGTTGACAGCCGCTGCGACAACGACGGAACTGCGCTGACAACTGTTAAGGCCATGATGTGTTTCAAAAACTGAATAAAATAGATGTATATAGGAAAATTAACATGAAGTATGGAGAAATGAATAAAAAATAAAGATTTGCTAATATAAAAGATTCTGACAGTAAATAAATTTTGAGATCAGGAAAAAATATAATGGTATGATACAAGGAATATCTAGAGATTCTGAATGATAGAGCATACCTGAAGCCTAGTGGTTGGAAAAGACTAAAGCTATTTATATCGATGATTTATTTTCAATTGCAATGGAGCATACATGCTCCGGTGGCAATGTCCCTAACCCCACTTTCTGTGTCACGATTTTTCACCATCTACCTACCTTTCCATATACAAATTGCAGCTTTAAACCTTCAGTGTTGCTGGTCAGTTATTTGTGCTGGTAATTTATTCCAGTCTCTGGCTCCCTTACCTACAAAAGAAAATTTTCCCGCTCCATTTCAACTGAATTCAAATGACAGCACTATAATCATGGTTATCTTTTCCCTTCCATGCACAACTCTTAATCCTTCTATAAATAACCATCCATGCATTATTCTGATTATAAGCCTTAAGCAATTCAAATACTCTCTTTGCCTGCGTTCTGTCTTCCAATAACTCTCAGCCAAGCTCCTTGATCATATCAATTACTGATTGCATTTTGTGGTTATTTTTCATCAACAAATCTAGCTGCTGTCCTGTGTATCCCCTCCAACTTCTGTATTTGATACCCATAATGTGGGACCCACCGCATTCCATCAGCAATCTAACCAAGCTTTTATTACCAAATTCCCTCACCTCTATGGTACATCTCCTCGTCACCCCCCTCCAGTAAATGAAGAATTTTGAAAGCTCTTCCTACCACATGTCAAATATGTCCTCCCCAGTCGAGTTGTGCTTACAATCAAGGCCCGTGTGGCGGAACATCAACGTTACATTTGGCTTTTTCAGATGGAGAAATCTGCTGTTGCCCAACATGTAATTGAAAATGGCCACAGAATGGATTTTGACAATGTGAAGGTGCTGACAAAGTGTTCATTCTTTTGGGAGTCCGTGATTAAAGAAGCAATAGAAATAAGGTTACATTACAACCTGGTTAACCGTAACATGGGTTATTTGCCGAGCAACGCTTGGAAACCAGGGTTATCTATACTGTGCCGGCCAAGTTCCCTGATTGCCGGTGATCCAGTGGAGTGTGGACAGCCAAGTGAGAGGGAGCCAATCGACCAATCAGAGCGTGGTCTCGACGACTTCTTAACTGTGGTACCTATTGGTTGCGTGCCACAACAGCTAGACTCAGGCAGTTAAGCAACAGTGAGCGTGGTGAGCACTTGGATGGGTGACCAGCGCCTTGACTAATCACAGTGAAGGGGGACTGCGAGCGTTGTGAGGTTGCTAAGCGACACCAGTAAATGCCTGGTATTCGTAACGGCAAGATCGTTGATACATATCGACCTGAAGATGGCCACTGAGCTAGTTGCCAAAAGCTTGTCACTTTGTAATAAAATCCGGCTGCAAACCCGAGAAGATTTGTTGTCATTTATTCGCCGGCAAAGCCTGCATTCACGTATAATCTAACTTGACTTCAATCCATCATTCATTAGAATAGCATTGGTCCCAGTACATTACCCTGAGGCTTTCCAGTATTAATTTTTACCTCTTTTGACACTGAATTTCCCATCCTCTTTGCTTTCTACCTTTTAAGAATTCCTCCACCCAGCAAATCACTTTCTCCTCCCCTCCAATGGTTTTTTTTTTTTAATCTTGTCTACCACTATTTTGTGGCTCACTCTGCCAAGTGCTTCGGAGAGATCCAGTGCTTCACTGTCTACTTAACCTCCTTTTCCATTTCATATGCGGTATCTTGCATATAGCCCACTAACTGTGATTCACATGACTGTTATTTCCTAAATATGAGTTGCTGTTTTTCTAACCAGTTCCTCCCCTCATAGACTTTCCTGATGTGGTTCCATACGAGTCTATCAGATGACTTGACAGAACATATTATGAGGCATAATACTTCAAAGCGTGCAATTTTTGTAGGTGCAAAATGGAGAATGAAGTGCTGTTACTGACCAAATATGTGGTTTTCATAGACTTTTTATTTTCTTATTGCGTTGTGCCTAGTTAGTATCAAAATTGCCAATGGTAGAACGGGGCTGGGGACAAAGAAATGGGAAGAAATTTAGCCTTGGCCTATTGAAGTTACCATTTTGGTGTTAGGAGAACACAGAATAATTGCTTATCCGAAGGTTCAACACCAGTGATACACAAGTCACTACCTAAAAGGGTCCCAGAGCTTCCTATATGCATATGATTGGTTGATCACTGCCCAAGACTAGTTTTGAGGGAGCAGAAGGAAACTGTTCGAAGTCTTGGAGAGCTTACCTTCTACAGCAAAGGTAATCAGCTGTAGCTAAATCCAGGCCTGCACTTTCCATCTTAACAATAAGCAGGTGAATGTAACTTTCCAGATTCATGGAAAGAAACAGTTGCAACTCAAAAATATTTGTTAGTTACTCTAGATAGTACCATTACATATTAAAAGCACTGTTTGATCACCAAGCAAATACTAGGCACAAGGAATAAAATCGTCAAAAAGCTAACTAGGACAACTTGTGGAGCACATCTAGGCATTGTAAAGACCCTGTTCTTTGTTATTCCAAAACTGAGCACATGTACTCACTGCAGTACAATTCTAGGTATATTAAAACCTTAGGATGTGACTCTTAATGAGACATGTTGTGTCACCACAGGGTTTCTTTGAGCTAGTCTTCTGTAGAAGCTGCACTGACTTTCTGGCATACTTCCTCCTGATATTTGACAAGAGGTTGCAACTGGGAAATGTAAGACTAAGATTATGTACATCAATGCTTTAAGCCTAACAAGAGCTTCCTCAGAACAACCTAATAACTTCGTCAGCAAACAAACGCAAGTGGTGTGCTAGAAGTCAACTTTCATATGAATGTGAATTAAGGTTTTCCCTGTGTGTTGCTGAATTCTAATCTTCATGGGTTCTCCGCCTAATGGTGTTGAAGAAATATGAGCTTTCAGCGGCGAGCTGCAGCTATTGATGTCCTGACCTGAAGATGGTGGTAGAGCCCGCCACTGAAACCTCGCCTTTTCAGCACCATTTGGGTGGAGAACCTGTGAAGATTATATTTCATAGGAATAATTATTTCTGAGATAGTCCTTTCCCATGAGGAGAAATGTTCTAATTGGGATTACTTAAGAAGCCTCACTCTATCATTACTAGGTGTTATACTAACTTGAATAAGTGGGCCATCTCAGTGGATTCTGTGTTGTGGCTCATCTCCTATAGTGCAGTATATATTCAGGCATGTGCGCTGTGGAAGATGTGCTTGAAGTGATGTCATACTCACTTTTCATTAATGATTTCTAGTGAACAATAATATGACAGGACACTACCTTCTGAAATAAAGAGTCACAACACTTCAATACAGATTTCTAAGAACTTGTTCAAATACTTGCTAGCTACAGTATACAAAGTTTCAAAATGTATTGCTACTATATGTGTTGATTTATAACCTACAAACAAGATATGTAATGTTTTGTTGGCGCCAATGTCTGGGTCACCAGGTATGGTGAGCATCATCATTTAATACATTATTAAATGCTATTTGTTTTTATCCTCCCATTCCTCTTTAATGAGCAGTTGCACTAACAAATAGTCTGTTGAAGACTTAAAATCATAGAATATAGTGCAGTATGTTTTACTGATTGTGCTTTACAAGCTAAAAAAAATCTCTAATGGTATGCACTGTTGCACTAGAAGTCTGTATGTTACCTCCCCCCCCCCAATAGCCAAGCCTGTAATAAAATGTACATTTACCCACAGTCAGTTTTATATCAATGTAACCATTTAGTTTACAATTTAAATAAATAGTTAAATATGAATGGTGTCAGCTAATGGAAATAAGGAAAATAAATTTGTTTCAGTGTTATTGAGCAGTTGGGAGGAAAACAACTTGTCATGCAGTTGCTTGGACACGAGGATCCAAATGTGCGTTATGAGGCACTTCTTGCTGTTCAGAAACTTATGGTTCATAATTGGTAAGCAATAAAATGTATTAAAAATCATCTTTATTCTGATGTTTCTTCTGTTCATTTTTTCTTAGTTTTCTATTAAGTCACTTTTTTCTCTTTTTTGCTATTACTGCATAATTGTATCCCATTTGATTTTTTATTATTTCTTCTCTGGTGAACAGTATTCCCAATTCAGACAAGTCTGTTCCATGTCTCCTGCTCTGCCATACTTTAATTCCATATCTTGTTCCTCCAGTGCTATGTGGCTGTAGAATAAAACTTTGAGTTTTTGGTCCCATCATGCTCTTCATATCTCCAACAATACTTGTGGTTCACACATCATGATCTTCAAATATATCCGCAACTTCTTGCCTTTGCACAAAGTCCTTTTCCTTCCATCTGCGATATACCCTTGTACTTCCTCAACTGATCAAAAAATATAGAAATTTTACAATCCACAAAAAACTGCTTTGCATCTTCCCCATCCACACACCATTTGTAGACAACATTCATAAGCTTCCCCAAGTTTTCTCATCCTCATTTCTTGCCCATATATTTAACCTTCCTTGCCAAAATCTAGATCTCATTCCAAGAGAACACGATGGAAAATTATACATTTTATATTGTTAATCATTTATCCAATCCTTTCTCCAACAATGCACTTTGCAGATTTCTTTGGAAGGAATTACCTTCCTTCACCCACCCTAGTCTGTTCATGCTGTTATAGTGTGGGATACTTTGACAATCTAAATTTCTCTACACTAGCAGTGAATACCTTCTGAAACATATTTAATTAATCTCTGGTGTGATTAAGGGGTCACCAAAAATACTATGATCATCTTGGTTCCATTTACTAAGTGATTAATTAATTTTCCTTGTTTATTTGTTGTTACTTTCTTATGTTATCACTGCAACATTCTTGCATTCAGCTCTAGAAGACATGTTTATTTTCTCTATCCATGTTCCAAATTTTGTTTTAATCATTTTTCAGTTTTTAATTTCCTCAGCAACCCTTCTCCAAGCAACAAACTATATTTCACCATTATTGTTTTCCCAACAAACCTATATTTTAGGTGACAGTTTCCCAACATTTCCCAATTGGTTTTATATCAACCTTACTCTCTTTAAAAAACCATTTTGAACCTTTTTTTTTTAACTACTGTGTGCGTGACTCAATATCATCCTGCTATCTACCATGTTAAAAGATAGCTTGCATCTCCATCTATTCATAATTTTTATTGCTTTAGACTAGGCATTCCCTAGTTTTTCCTACCACATTCCCCCTTTTATCACAGAAAAAAAACCTCCCAGCCCACTAAATTTTTTTTTTATTAAAAAGGTGAATGTCTACTTTTCAGTATTGACAATAACATCTTGGAGAAAACTCACCAAGTAGTGTTAAAAAAAAGATTTAAACTCTAAAATAGGGGTGGCCAGCCCAAATGATCTTGCGGGCCACTTTGGAAATGCATCATAAGTCTGTGGGTCGCATATAAAATTATATCCCCATATTAGATTTAGACTCACTATAGACAATTGTTTCGAGTCAAACATTTAAACATAATGAGTTATTATTATTATTATTATGTTTAGTATCATTCTTACATGTAAACATAGATAATAAAATAATAATGGTACTAAATTCACATTTTAAAGAAATATATAACACTAAAACTGATACATTAAAGATATATAAATATAAATGAAACAAATTTTGAAAATATGGATGCATAAATAATGTATTTTTTAATACATCGGTTTTCACTACCTTAGCCATTATAAAATAAATATATTTTGTAAATGTGTGATGAATCTCACTGGCTGGAAAAATATTCAAGGCAGGCCATGGGTCGGTCACCCCTGCTCTAAAAGGTAGTGAAAGAGACATAATACTTGAGATGGTGTGGAGCTAGTGTATTGACCACATGGGTGGAAGCTACTTCGCACCCTGTGCCTCCATTGACATGTGTTCGATTTCCCCCCCCCCCCCATTTTCCAATTTAGGAATACTCCTTTTGTCTTAAATTTACAACAAAGAGCAGAAAACATAGTAGTGGGGATTAATTTACAGACTGCCTATTTTCTTGCTGCAGACATTTGTCCTCCAAGGTTGGTGTCATCTAGACAATGTTCAAAGATTACATTAAGAAATGGCATCTGTTTTCAGAATCTAGTAGTATTTATTTTCTTAATGACCTTTTTTTATTTTTTACAGGGAATACTTGGGCAGACAACTTGAGAAAGAACAAACTCAAGGCTCCAAACCATCTACAGGGTCAACAACAATGGCAGCTAAGGCTTAAAGCAGTTATCAGTATGTGTGACCATTTTGCCAGTGCTGAAATACTTTTATATTGGTGACAGGGATTTATATAAACCATATATAAAGAAATTTTTTGAAAGTTATTAATTATCCTGTTAGCATTTTAGTGCTACAAACCTCAGTTGTTTGTTGAGATTAGATTTAGACACCTGAGAGTTTTGTAAAGAACAGGTGAATTGACTCTGTACATATAACATAATTACATTCCATTTAAAATTTGTTGTTGTTTGAAAACTGTTTGCATTAATTTGATGTTCTTGACCATGTATATAATAAATATTTGTGCCTGTAAATAAAATGTATAAAGTTATGTTGCAGAGTAAAGTAACTGTTACCAAACTTATTCTCGTGTTGAGAAAATTGCCCTTGTCCTTTTTTTTTTTTTTCTTGGTTTGCGCTGCATTTTTTGTTGATATTGCCTACGTATCGGCACCAACCTGGAGCCTTCATCAGGGCTTCTCTCTATCTATCCGCCTGGTTTATTGATAAACTTGATCACTTGATTCACTGTTTATTTTTCACTGGCGGAGATGATTTTCTTTCTCCATCAAAGAATATTTACTGTTCCAAAGAGGTTTGTGCATTGTGGAGCAATCTTTCAGTTATAATAATGACGCCTGTGAAAAGTGTGAAATTTTATATTATTCTGTTGTTGTTTTGTCATTGGAATTTATTCTTTATTCCTTCCTTCCTTCCTTTCTTAAACCTATGCTTTATTAAACACAGCAGTCCAGTATGTTATTAGGCAATAAACTCTCATAATTCTATTATAAGATCTATATTTGCTGAGTGATCATCTGCAACAATCATTACAACTAATAGTATCTGTTCTGTCATAAATTTAGGAAGGAGTCATTGCATATAAGAATCTAGAAGTGAGTTTGAAATATCTTTATTTACTTTTTCTCTTTGACTTGGCCTATTATAATCCATTCTTTTCACCCTGCCATGTTTGGTTCTTCAAAAATAAAAACCGTCATCAGCAAATACTCATTAGAGTATGTTTCTCACTAGTACTTACTTATTTAAGTGCAGTAACAGCCAAATTTCATAAAATTACCGAAAATAGAAACACTAATACTTGGCTAGGATTTTATACAATAAAAGTTGATCCTCAATAAAACACGACATTTCGGTGTTCATAAACTCTGCCGCCATTGTCAAGTGACTGCTGCCGGTAGCAGGAGAGCAACATTTTTGCCAACGCCGAAGACATTGGCTGTGATTGGAGAGGGGTGCCTGTTGTCCTGTAGGTGACGTATATGCTTACATTTACATTTGGCTTAGAATTTACATTGTGTTTATTATTTCTTACGTTTCTATTTGCCCTTCTGATTTTACCGATCTTAGTTTACACTTGGATTCTACTGTATTCACCTTATGATTTTTTTTTACAAATATATTAATTTTATTAGTATTATTATTATTATTTTTTATTTGTTTACTAGCTGGTGCCCACAACATCACTTGTGTTTGTAAACAATTTTGATAGACAGATACTGACATGTAACCACCGTAGCGGACGATGAGACTCTCGAGGCTAATACCACACACAAACATCAGTGATCTGTGCAGGGTATTTATGGTTGCAAAGTGAAATGTAGGGAAACACATTTCTTTGGCCGGAATATGAAAACGCCCTTCATCGACCAATTTCATCCATCATAGCTACCGACATGACACCACCATAGTGCATGTTGGGAGACTTGAGATTAATGCCACTGGAGTGTGCCAGGTAGTTTTGGTTGTGGAGTGAAATAAAGGGACACACATGCCTATTTTTATATCTGGTCCACCACGTGCATGGTGAAAGACTCCAGGATACTACCACATATAAATGCCCGTGATCTGCACTTGGTAGATCTGCCTACAAGTTGAAACATTGGGACACACACGTCTTTGGTAGGAATAGGAAAATGCTCTAAGTCAAACACTTTCAACCACCATATCTCCCACACCGCCATAGCTACCAACATCAAACCCCCATTGAGCACGATGGGAGTCTCGATGCTACTATCACACACATACACCAGTGATCTGTACTATGTAGTTGTGGCAGCGAAGTGAAATATACGGAGACACATGTGTTTGGTCGAAATATAAAAATGTCCTTGATCGACAACTATCAACCACCATATCTCCCACACCCCAACAGTTACTGAAATTTGGCCAATGTTTTGGACGATCAGCGGGTGTATGCTACTGCCACACACAAACACCAGTGATCTGCACTGGAGACTTTAGGTTAAAAGCTGATACTTAGGGACACACACGTCTTTGGTCAAAATGCGAAAGCGCCCCAGGTCAACCACTTTCAACCACCATATCTCCAACTCCCCCATAGCTACCGACATCTAACCACCATAGTGCACAATGAGAGACTCGATGCTACTATCACACACAAACTCCAGTGATCTGCGCTATATAGTTGTGAAATACACACATGCCTTTGGTCGAAATACAAAAATATCCTTGATCAACCACCATCTCCCATACTCCCAAAGTTACTGAAATTTGGCCAACGTTGTGCACGATCAGTGGATGTATGCTACTACCTCTCACAAACACCATTTTTCTGTGCTAGATAGTTTTGGCTAAAAGTGAGACATAGGGACACATACGTCTTTGGTTGAAATATGAAAGTGCCCTAGGTCGACTACTATCAACCACCATACCTCCCACACCCCCATAGCTACTGATATCTAACCACGATAGTGCCTGATGCGAGACTTGATGCTACTACCACACACAAACAGCACTGATCTGCACTATGTAGTTGTGGCAGCAAAGTGAAATATACGGACCTGCATGTCTTTGGTCGAAATACGAAAATGTCCTTGACCAACAACTTTTAACCGCCATATCTCCCACACCCTACAGCTACCAAAATTCAGCCAACGTTGTGCACAATAAGAAACTCCATACTAATACCATATACAAATACCAGTGATCTGTGCTAGGCAGTGCGTCTCTCTCTCTCTCTCTCTCTCTCTCTCTCTCTCTCTCTCTCTTTGTTGTCGTTTTGTTTTTTTTTCATTTTCCTGCACATCTGTTGATATACATTTTTTCTCTCTCTATTCTTCTTTTTTTTAAAAAAACAGTGGGTTTTTTCTATTGCATTCTTGCACTGAATAATTGTCTAATAACATTTCTTTCATCCATTATAGATAATCATTTTTGAAATTATATGTTTGGCTCAACATTTACATATTAGTATTTTTATCTTCATCCAATGGATATTAGTGCAATTTTTTACATTGTGCTGAATTTTGAATCACACAGATATTTGCAGAAACAAGGTATGTGCTACCTACCTATTACTTGTATACTAGCTGACAAAAAACGTTATTAAACTATACACTACATTACAACCCCCCTTTGCAAACCAAGAATTTACATTGCTGAATCTATACTATTATAAATATGTAAGCATGCTGCATGTCTCTCTTTATTTGAATGGGAGCCCCACAAAAACTGTAACAGCATTTTGGATGGGGTTTTCCAATTTTTAGAGCTAATGGTCTATATCAAAATCTGCGGAAATAGCTAGTGTCTTATACATGCCATGGGATGGAGCAAGCAATTATAAAACCTTAATGTATGGGAAATTGTGGGCCACGGATCATTATATGCTTTCAGGCAGTTACTCCTTTCGCAAAAATTATCTATTTTTTGTACTTTTTAATCGGCTTTCTGAACCACAGTACTTTAAAATAAACGGAATGCTTCAATCAAATGTAATCAGCATTTACTTGCATCGTAAAAAGTCAGTTACAATGCGAAATACATTAGATTACTAATGTGATAGAAATATATTGTCTCTGGCAGACAAGGAAAAACTTTGTCTCTGGTGCAATTTGTCTTCCCGCTGACAATAAACGACACCAATATTTCTTCCTTACATATCATTATGGATATGAAATTCAGGTTTTTTTTCTCGAAGAAAGATGTCTGCGAAACAGCTACCATAAATATCAACAGGTAACAATACGTAGTTTTTCCTTACTGACTTTACTCGATTAATATATAATTGGTGGCTCTAATGTGCAAATATTCCTGAATATCATTGCCCAAGCAACATGTGTACAATTTCTGGCTGCTGTTCAAATTACGGACAGTAAACTGTTATTTTTATAAAATAACTTCATAACCCTGATTTTTTAATGTTTATCCTCATACGTGCTATTGAGTTAATGACGACAGCAACATGCAACCAATTAAATTAAAAATTAACTAGGCATCCTAAAACCTTATGTTACATCGGTAAATTATAAAACTAAATCCATTATGCTGTAATATAGTGTGTCTGTTGTCATTCTGGTCCAGGCTGCATTTCAACTGAACCACAACTGCAGATAATTATGCAGTTCTAAAATCATAGCTTCAGTCAAATGTGCATTAATACATATACTGTGATTAAATCTTGGCATTTTGGAATTACTTATATGTGGCTGAAATAATGACATTAGTAATACGGTGATTTGAAAGTGAAGAAATATAAAGATAATTCTTATTGTGTGATACCGCACAGGATTAGTTTTAATCCACAAAATTTCTACTTTACATCAGAAATAATTGATTATACCAATATATCATCAAAATAAAACCAATATCCTAACAATAAAATGAAAGAAATTCTATTTCAGAAAATTAAATTTACTGAATTTTTTAGTATAGAATGTTTAAATTTTTATTATTTCGTTGAAGTACTTATTACTGTTATTAATAAAGAAGTCTCTTATGCTGTAACACTCTTCCAAGAGCACGAAGTTGAGGTAACTGCTAAATCAATATAAATTTGCGGCAATCCCAGTCAGAAGAGCTGGATTGAGTCAGAGGAAAGGAGGAGGGGGAAGAGATTGCTGAGAATCGCTAAAGTTTCTCAATATTGGGCTTCCAGTCCGTATATTTATTTACTAGCGATTGCAACCAAATATTTATCAGCTCCTCCCACTTGTCTTCCTAGCGAACTATTGTTCAGTGCTGTCGGTCAAATCTATGACAACAAAAGAGCTAATTTAAGCGGCGAAAATGTTGAAAAACTATTGGTTTTAGCTTGTAACATCAGGTTGTTTGGCTTTGATCATTAAATCTTATTTTATTAGTGCCAATCTACTTTTTGTTTTGATTATATTTACTACATTTTTAATTGATCTATATACTTGAAACTATATTAAAATTAATGGTATTGTTTCGGTTTTAACTGAAAATTTAATATGTGATACTAATTTGGAAAGCAGGATATCGTATTTTAAAAGCTAGAATAATTTGTTAGATAAGAATATTGAAACTTCTGTTTATTATATTTAAGCTCACATGTATGATTTAGCAAAGCTAAAATTCCAAATAATTAATTATAAATTGAATCCACGAGACAAATTATTCCTTGGTCATTGCCTCCTTGCATACCAACTTTTCCCTTTAGTAACACTATTTACTAAATATAAACTGGGTTATTTTTTTTTTTTTTTTTTTCGTCGTAACCCTCCATGAACTCATTGTACCTACTTGCTGATTTCTTGCTGTTTGCTTTTCCAGTCAGTGAAAATGCTTTCACCGGCAAGTGTCGCTTGTTGAATCAACCGCCCTTATCCGCCTTGCGGTTCTGCCGTCCCATTCTGCATGCGTGTATTACTTTCTTGTGGCTTCATCCTTTTCAATGTTGCCACCTTAGCGATTTTGTCCATAGATTTAGTGAATTTTGAAGCTCGAAAGCAATACTCTTAAAAATGTTATCGCAAAAAGAATATTTGGTGATTTTTAGTGATATTCAATCTTCAAGAGTTTCAAAAAACTTAATTGGAATTGGGGTAGGTAATGCCTCTGTCATGACTCGGATAAATAATTGCGTACATAATATACTGAAAATGGAATATGGCTTACCCAACACAAGAATGCTGCTCGAATAAATACCTTTCTGGAGTTATCTGATTTAGGCATATCCTATTACTTGAATGCTACAGTAGAAAGGACATTCAGTACAATGAACATTTTTAAAAACAATTTGAGAAGTAGGATAGAAGTAAATACTCTTGATAAAATAAAATAATTGTTTAAAAAACATAAAAACCGCCTTCATAAAAAAAAACACACTAAACATTTTAAAATAACTTTGTACCTTGCTTAGAAGAAAGTAAATCTAAATGTACAATATTTTACATTACTGATACAGAAATTTTTACATTAATTAGTTATTTTTGTAGTCGGTGCCAGCTGTCACATTGCGAAGATTGAATTAGTGAACTTTATTTTTTGTTCGAGGCCATACGAGGATTACGATAAACATTCTAAATATTTTACAGAATGTCGTGAGGCAGATATTTTTATTGCGGGAGACATCTTAGGGAAACAAAATTCTCTGGCGCTACAGTGTTAGTTGGTAGTCTGCATCATGCAGTAAACGCTTTACAGTTAGTATAATATCGGCGTATCATCTGTATGTTTCAGTTTTGTTGAAACATGCTTCTAGCATTAATTGTAGGTAAGTAGTAACATTATTTTTTTTAAGTTTTGTTGTTATCATTATTGTTTTTATCTTTTCATTTTTTTTGCTTAGGCTGGCACCGACTCCAAAACAAATTAATGTAAAAATTTCTGTAACAGTAATGTAAAATATTGTCCATTTAGATTTACTTTCTTCTAAGCAAGGTATAAAGTTATTTTAAAATTTTTAGTGTTTTTTTTATGTTTTTTAAACAATTATTTTATTTTTAAATTTTTATTGACATTAAGTTCGTTTTGTATTTTAAATATGCCGCAACAGTTCTCATTTTGCAAACTTCTTGGTAATTCGGTGGTTAAAGCACTTGTTATTTTTTTTTTAAAGTATCTTTGTATACACTAACAACTTCCGGAACGGGGTGAATTGGATGCTGTGTTAAAAATGTCAGTTTACATTTTGGTCCAGGCTGTGTTTAGACCTAATCATAACATCTGTTAAAGCCCCTGCTCGACAATCGAAACATGTAACATCTGGGCATTAATACGTACCACATACACAAATATGTCTCCGGAACATATCTGTTCGTTCTGACATTGCACAGAAAATATAGATTTTTAATTGGTTTTCACAGCATGAAAACTTGGGGTCTAAGTTGAAATTTGAAGTACATGTTGAGACATTAGGATACATTTATTTTATGTATATTCTGCCACGACTTAAAAATAGCTTAATTTTGACAGGATTTAAAACTGTGTTTTTTTTTGTTTTTTTTTTTTGTAAAGAACATTGGCAATTAAAAGGAGTGGAGGTAAATGTAGACTGTCTTTTCTGATTGATTTAAAGTATACGTGTATAAATTTCTATTGAAATCAGATAAAAACTGTAGATATGCATAAAAAAAAAAATAAAGAAGTGTGGAGGCGAAGAGTAGTTTGGTCGTTGTAAAGCTGGTGTGAACAGTATTTTTCTCTTTGTTTTAAAGTATATATGTGAAAAGTTCCATCGAATCCAGATTAAAGCTGTAGCTTTGTGTAAAGAACATTTGCTAAAATTAAATGGGGTAAGGCAGTGAGCGATTGTGTTTTGTAAACAGAATGTAGACTTTAGGTTGCTCTATGTTTTTAAGTATGCATTTGCAGTGTTCCATCGAAATCTGATAAAAACTGTGGGTATGAATGAAGAGCATTGGAAATTAGTAGGGTTGGGGTAGAAGGGAAGAGGGGTTGGGCTTCTGCAACCTAATTTAAACACAGTTGTTCTGTATGTTTTAAAGTATACATGCGCAAATTTCCTTCAGAATTGGAAAGAAACTGTAGCTTTGTGTAGATTAAGGGGGTGGAAAGGGTGAGAGGGGTTCGACTTCTCTAAACCAAATGTAGATATTTCTGTTTGTTTTGAAGTACATATGTGCATACGTCCTTCGAATTCAGATAGAAACTGTAGCTTTATATAAAGAACAATGACAGTGAGGTAGAAAGGGGGGTAGGGTTTGGGTTTTTGTGAAAGTAATGTGGACAGTACTTTTCATTTTCTATTTGCTTTAATGTATACACATGCGAAGTTCCAACGAAACCAGATTAAAATGTGGGTTTGAACAAAAAATTAAGGGATGTAAAAGGGGAGCAAGGGTAGTTTTTTTTTTATTTTTTGGTAAGAATTCTTCTGCATAAAAATACGAATGTGTGCCAACTTTCATAAAGATTGGTCAAATGGTGTCGACTGCAGCTTTTTAAAAAGAAACTTGAAAAAAAACAAGGTGGTGGAAACTGGGGGTTCAGTTCTTGCAAACCAGAAGTTGAAATTATTTTTCTCCTTGTTGTTAGTAAAAGTGTGCTAAACCGGATAAAAATCTGGGTTTATATAAAAATTAAGTGGTTTAAGGGGTGAGGGGATGGTTTCTGGATTTTTTTGTCAGAAACTTTCTTCGTGATAAAATACAGATAAGCACCAACTTTCATGGTAATTGATCAAATGGTGGCGACTGTAGCTTTTTATAAAGAATGTTGACAAAAATTAAGGGTGGTGGGTATAGGAGGGAGAGGGGTTGTGCTTTGGCAGACCAATGTTGGCAGAATTTTCATCATTGTTTTCAAGTATACATTTTTTTTTTTTTTTTTTTTTTTTTTTTTTTTTTTTGCTGTCGTCAGTTTTTTGACTGGTTTGATGTAATCCTCCATTCTTTCCTATCCTGTGCTAACCTCTTCATTTCTACATACCCCTTACAGCCCACGTCCTCAATTATCTGCTTCGTATATTCTAATCTCTGTCTTCCTCTACAGTTCTAACCTTCGACTGTTCCCTCCACTAACAAATTCTGCATGTCTCAAAATATGACTTACCCACCTGTCTCTTCTTTCTGTAAGCTTCTTCCACAAACTTCTTTTCTCACCTATCATTTCCAAAACTCGATCATTTCTTACTTTGTCTGTCCACTTAATTTTAAGCATTCTTCTGTAGCACCGCATTTCAAATCCTTCAATTTTCTTTATTTCAGGTATCCCTAAAGTCCATGTTTCGCTACCATAAGGTGCTGTGCTCCACACAAATAGTTTTAAAAAGTTCTTTCTAATTCCTATATCAATATTTGAAACTAACAGATACCTCTTTTTCATGAAGGCTCTTTTTGCAAGAGCTATTCAGCTTTTAACATCATTCCTGCTTTGGCCATCGGTTGTAATTTTACTTCCCAAGTAACAGAATTCTCTTACTTCTCCTATTGCATCCGATCCTATTTTTATATTTAATCCACTAGTATTGGTATCGTTTCCGCTACATTTCATCACTTTTGTCATGCTTTGGTTTACATTCAGTCCAAAATCTTCCTTCAGTATTTTGTTCATGCCATTCAGTAACTCCTCAATATCCTCAGTCCTCTCTGCTAACAAGACAATGTCATCAGCAAATCGTAGCATACTGATTTTTTCTCCCTGATAACTTATGCCACATGGAATTTTTTTTTTTTTACTTTCTTCATTGCTTCTTCTACATACAGTTTGAATATTAACAGCCTTGTCTCACACCCTTTTTAACTGAAGCATGTCTCTCGTGATTCTCTACTTTTATTATAGCCACCTGATTCTTATATAGTTCATAGAGTATTCTTCTGACTCGATACTATAGGCCTGACTTCTTTAAAATTTTGAACATCTTGTCCCACCTAACATTATCAAAAGCTTTTTCTAAATCAACAAATGCCATAAAAGTATCTTTGTTTTTCTTGATCCGCCCTTCAAGTATTAATCTTAAAGATAGAATTGCTTCCCTCGTACCGCGATTTTTCCTAAACCCAAACTGATCTTCACCTACTATCTCTTCTACTACCCTTTCCATCCTTCTGTATTGTGAAAAGTTTAATCAAAATCAGATATGAAATGTAGGTTTCTTTAAAATTAATGGGGTTACAGGGGAAGATGGGGTGTCTTTTTTTTTCAGATGCCTTCTTCATGAAAAATTATATGTATATGCCAGCTTTAATGCAGATCAGTTAAATAGTGTCGACTGTAGTTTTGTACATAGAACGTTGGCAAAAATTAAGGAGGTAAGTAGGGTGAGAGGGCTTCAATTTTTTCAGACCAGAAGCTGACAGTATTTTCTTCCTTTATTTTTGAATATACATGTCCAAACTTTCATCGAAATCGGGTAAAAATGTCTTTTTGTATAAAAATTAAGGGGTGTAAAGGGGAAGTGGCCTGTTTTTTTTTTTAATTTTTTTTTTTTCGTCAGAAACCTTCTCCCTGAAAAATTACATGTATATGCCTACTTTGATGGTAATCAGTGAAATGGTGTCGACTGTAGCCCTTTTTATAAAGAAGATTGGCATAAATTAAGAGGGTGGGTTGGGGGAGAGGGGTTGAGTTTTTTCAAACCAAAAGTTGACAGTATATTTCTGTTTATTTTCACTATTTATGTCCAACGTTCCATTGAAATCGGATAAAAAATTTGGGTTTGTATAAAAATTAAGGGGTGTAAATGGGGAGGAGGTGTTTTTGTTAATTTTTTTGGTCAGAAACCTTCCTCATGAAAAATTACATGTATATGCCAACATTAATGGAGATTAGTTAAATGGTGTTGACTGTAGCTTTGTACAAGGAACAGGGCTTAAATTAATGGGGTAGGTAGGGTGAGAGGGGTTCAGTTTTTTCTAACCAAACGTTGACAGTATTTTTCTCTTTATTTTTTACTACACATGTCCAAAGTTCCATCGAAATCGGATAAAAATGTGGGTTTGTATAAAAATTAAGGGGTGTAAAGGGGGAGAGGGGAGCTTTTTTTAAAAAAAAAAATTGGTCAGCAAACTTCTCCATGAAAAATTACATGTATATGACTACTTTGATGGTAAGCAGTCAAACAGTGTCGACTGTAGCTTTTTATAAAGAACACTGGCATAAATTAAGGGGGTGGGTAGGGGAGAGGGGTTCAGTTTTTTCAAACCAAAAGTTGACAGTATTGTTCTGTTTATTTTTGACTATTCATGTCCAAAGTTCCATCGAAATCGTATAAAAATGTGTATTTGTATAAAGATTAAGGGTGGAAAGGGGTAGAAGGGGTGGTTTCTCAATGAAATTCATATGGGACCACTTTGGAGGTATACCCTATCCACTAAAAAAATTTCATTTAAATCGGTCAAAAATTGACGAAGATATCGCTGGGCATACAGACGAATTGAGATCCTCCTCCTTTTTTTGAAGTCGGTTAATTATTTTTATATGGAATCAGTTAAAAATTGTGAAAAAAACCTCCTGCAGTTACGAGCTTCCGGCTGATGTGATTGCTGATTTGCTGCAGTTCGTAAATATGCTAAATACTCATTCAAATCTTAAACTGACGATTTAAATGATCCTTCCATATTTGATAGTTCTGCAACTCCAACGATAGACAAAGATTATGAAGAAGAAATATAGATTGAAGAAATTCGATGTTGATTTTTTTAAATACAATGTTATGTTTAATTTAATGAAAGTAACAATTATTAAAATATTTTTATATTACTTGCCTTATCAATTTACTTTATTTTATTTAGTGATTTCTAGCGACAATTTTAGTTCTAAATATTCCGCAATCTATGAGACCACGTCTAGCGACTTTTGTTTTCATAAGGTGGCTACACTGATCCTTTTGCTGTTACACTGTCGTAGGCTATCGATCTTTTCTCATTTTTGGTTCGCTGATAGAATTGCGTCATATAACATTTTCTTTTACTGCGCAGCAGGCCCGTCGCTAGCTGTTTGAGCGCCCGCGTACAATACCGATTATGCCGCCCCCTGTCTAACTATAGCCAGTGGTGCATCTCGGAAATTTCCGAACCGGGTAAAAACTGTGAGATTGCCGCCCCCGTTGTTGTCATCCCAAGTGTCGCCGGTCACCCGAAGCAGCTGTTGATCACCCGTTTTGCCGCCCGCGTGCGGTGCACACCCGCTTACGGCGGCCCTGATAACGACAGACATGAATGATCCATATGGCCCAACAAACAACCTAATAAACCAAACCAACCACTGAGGAAATACCATTCAGTATGGCAGAAATAAAGTACACCCTTCCGCAGTTGAAATGATTCCACATCGAAACAATCTATGCAAAAACCAAAGGATCTACATTGCATAACAAGACAACCAAACAGATTTACAAAATAATCTACGCATCATATCACAGGAACTAAATCGAAGGTAAAAATCCACAATACATCCGGAAAAATATAACTAATAAAACCTAAACTCTAAAACACAATCACTGTGGTATGACATGGCAAATGACAACATGCCAACCAACAGAGGACTTGAATAAAACTTTCTCGGGTAGCTAGCCGAGTTAGTACATCGTTTGACCAAACGATGTACTAACTCGGCTAGATACCCGAGAAAGTTTTATTCATTTACAACGCCGAGAAAATCTCCAGTCTTAAACAGAGGACTTAATAAAATACATCTATCGCTGACTGACATTTGCACAAAATGCGGAAATACTGACACTCTAATGCACAGAATAACGTGTGACCAAACCAGAGAATATGGACTTGGGCCAGGCGAAGAATAGCCTTCCTAGACAGAACACCCCCCCCCCCCCAACTGTGAGTATTCAGGAAAATTGAAACCAGTCAAATCGAGATATCCCGAAACGAAACACAATACGGTACAATGGATAATAGGCAATACCCTAGCCCAAGGGCGTATCCAGGATCAGAACTAGAGGGGGGCAGGATATGAACTAGGGGGGGCAACTCATTTTGGTTTCGAGGAAGTGGGGTGGGGGACTGAAACATGACATCACAAAATCAAACTCAAACTTATTCAGAAAACTATTTTTATCATTGATTAATATAGTAACCCAACTACTTAATCTAAGGACCTAATATGTAGTTAATTAAGATCGTAAGTCAGTTAGTTTTTTATGTAAACATTAATTGTCTCGGATTTTCAATTTCAATAATTTTGTTTGTCAATATCTCATGGTGTTCTTTCACGAAATTTCGATGCACACTCATCAGACATAATCCAGTCAATCTTTCTCTCCCAAAGTGCTCCTGAACTAGTTCTTCACTCGTCGAAGCGTACTGAAGGCAACTTAATTTTTCTTCTAGGGGGGGGGGGGCAGCAGCCCCCCTCTGCCCCTCGCTGGATACGCCCATGCCCTAGCCTCCATTCTACGAACTGAGTCTACCTATGACGAGTATATAGCTCATATGAATACATTACGAATTAACACAAACTAAAAAATTAATAAAAAAAATATTTTGCACGAATGCTCGATATAATAATGACGGAAACCTTTCAGTGAGAATAATCAAACCAGACAAAATTTAATCATTGGATATACCTTACAATAACACAAAGGATCGGAATAAACACAAGAATATACACGGATAGAAAGCCGGATTTTTAAAGGTTAATGTAATATACCCACAAAAAAAGGGTTGGCTGCGTCACCGTGCTGGTGCCCGGCATTGACACGGGGTTAGATAGTTCCAATCCAAGTGGTGGAAGACATTTTCATCTTCGGGATTAGGAGAGGTGATGGCGCACAGTTCCTAACCACCTGATTGTGCGTACTGGGATAAATCCCAAACATCTCTCAAGTGAGTATAGAGCGAGGGTATACGACACTATTAATGGATGTTCGGGAGAGTAGGCCTGGATGGGTCGGCATGGGGTTTCACCCTCTCATTTCTTTATTACACGTAGCAAACAACTCTGTATACTGAAAATCCAAACACACACAGGGGAAGGCAACAGGATATCACCCAGGATCATCTTCCCAAATGTGTACCCACTAACCATCCATGGGAGTCGCCTACGACCGGAAACGTACATCGAATCAGAAGATTTCTGTGTCAGCAGGAGTAACCGTATGACGTTTAGTTAGGTAAGGACGCACCCATTCCTTTTTTTAAATTTTCCAACATATTCAGCAGCCACTACAACTTCGTCCTCTGCCAGGATGCTGATGGCGTGTAGACGGGAAATGTTGAGCAATAATAAAGTGTCCGGCAACAGTTGAGCCACACATATATTACACATCTATGAGTATTGACTGAAATGTTGCTGAGCAACTGTTGAGTAATAGATGCCAAAACGTTGCCAGAATATTATGCTCGTTTAAGAGCCCCTTTAGTCACAATTTCAGTTCATTGGATTTCGACCTCCTATTTGGTAAACTCATTTAGCATGAGCCCAAAGGAGGTTCCTCAGTCTGCAGCAAGTGAAGCAGCACCAAGCACGGACCCACCTCACCGCCCCCACCCAGCATCCAAGGAAGGGGCTACTGGCGAGCAGGCCGAGACGAAGTGGGTCGCCATCTTGGTACGTCCGACTGACATTGCAGCTGCTACCAAGATAATGGCATTCTGTACCACCCAAAACTGACTGGAGAGACCCCGGATGCTCAAGTACGGAAGAAGCTGAGCGCAGACAAGAACGCGCAGTGCTTTCGCTGCCTGGGGCCACAAAGCCAAGGACTGCTAAGCTGGTGAACGCTGTGTTCGCTGCGCGGGCAAACACAGCGTAAAAACCTGCAACCGACCGAGAGATGCAACGTCGACCTGCACAAATTGTTCGGGTCAGCAATCATCATGTTTCTCTCGGTGCCCCGCGAGACCTACAAGACGCAGTCAGCAAGTGCAAAAAACAGGACAGAATGCCACTGCACTAAAGAAAAAAGCCGCGCGAAAGAAGAAGAATCCTCACGCTGAAACGGCGGAGTCAGAGGAAGGGAGGGAGTGACACTCCCCACCACCTGGCACACCCCCTCCACGCGGGCACCAGCCAAGCAACTCCACGAGACAAGCACAGGAGCAGCCCTGACGAGAGGTGCACCTACCAAGAAAACAGTTGCGCGTTCTGCTCCAGGTGTACCAACCAAGAAACCAGGGCCAGCAGCCAAGACTAACTAGCCCTGGTGAAAATTATGCAGCTACTGACACAACTGATAGCAAAATTAATCGGTAAAAAGGATAAAATCCACAACAACATGTATAAGGACTTGATGTCCACAGGACCCACTAAATTTTAATCAATCCCTAATCTCCAAAAAACAATGTAATGTATTAAAAAGAGGCAAATAATAATAATAATAAAAACCTCATTAAAAATTGTCTTATTGATCCAAATATGTATAAATGGTGCAAAAAACTTTTCGCTCAAATCAGTAACTCTCTAATTTAGCTCGTCCGTATTTTTCTTTAATTACTATTTTTTCAAGTTATTTGAGTGTCAGGTTTTACGTCCTCCACTTGAAATTTAGTACTAACAATAACTTGTACAAGTGTTATAACCAACGAAATCATTCCTTGAGAAATGTTTAACTCGCTGGTGGCTTCCTTAATTTTTACATTTTTTCAACGTTTACCAAGCCGGCCTCGGCAGCGCGGGGCTAGCGAGCTGGCTTCGCGTTGCAGGGGTCGCCGGTTCGAGTCAGGCCCAGGGCATGGATGGTTTTAATTAAGTGTTGTATCTGTCCTGTGTTGTATCTGTCCTGTGTTGTCATGTCACTTGTTACCATCAATAAGATTCTATATACTCACTTGAGGAAAAACTAAAAACAGTTGCTGGCTGAATAGCTAAAAGGCAGAATGCCATTTTTTTTTTTTTTTTTTTTTTTTTTTTAAAAAAAAGAAAGTTTACCCAATCATCCGGAGTAACTATCGCAATTTTTTCTTGGCTGGGGTACAACATAAAGATTTAATTTTCATTACATAAAATAGTAATTTTCATCATATAAAAAGTACCTACTGTTCTATCAGAAAAAAGTAAAGTTATATAAATATTTTAAATTCAATATTATGTATGGAGGGTTATGGATTGGATTCCTCGCCTAGCTGCATATATTTGTACTGCACTAACCGTAAGTGCAGGTTGATTTAATGTTTATCCTTTGCATTTTTCGCAAATATTTTTTTCGGCTATTAAAGAATTATTGAAATCTATTTTCGATTTCAGCTGCTGCCTTTGTAAATGTTTTGATTCAGAATTGCAATTGGTGGATGATCGAATCCAAATCTTGAATGTCTGACAAAAGCATTGCTTTAATTATGTTAGAAATTCGATCTAGTACTACGCAATGAACTGCATGAGTTTTTATGCCCCATTCTCGAAAAAAAGGCTGAAATTTGGATGAAATAGCTTCTCCTATATGTCGTTCTTCCATATCTTCACATTTAAAAATAATTGTCATTTTACGGGAATCAGTGGCGAGCCCTTGAGGTGTCAGAGCATGTCAAGAAACGCCAGATCTCTTTTCAGATCAGATATCACTTATAAAGGAAATTATTTGGAATTCTCCTATTAATTGTTTTAGTTTCATCAAACTAATATAGGTTGGGTGTTGGCCGAATGTCGGACGGCACGCGGTGTCGCTTCAATCGAGTGCGCGCCAACCATAAGAAAAGTGTCGGTGAGGTGATGATGTGGACTAGTATAGGTTAAGTGTGGCTTGGCCTAAAAATGTAGATTGTGTAAGCGGAAAAAAGGCGTATTTTGCGCTGCTCTTAGAATAAGAGAGTAATTTTAGTGTAACTCAAATTCATAAACCGTCACGGGCGGCAGTATGGTTTTCTCCTTCTGAACAGGGAAGTGGATTTATGTGATGATTTTCAAGCTTAAAATTAGCAATAACTAATGACATACCGGTAGTCAAGATTACACACACATCAAAGTTTCCTCGCCACACGTCCATACAACACTCTCAGCTTCTCCAGCACTACCTAAGATAAAACATTCCAGTATATTTTTGGAGTCCTGGACTGGATGATTAAGCCACTCGAGCACTTCTCTCCCGACTACCGTCCATCCTCCTTCACATATCCCTAGCTACTTCCTGTCTTCAACTTTATGTTCCAGGTCAGAGATATTCCATTCAGAATGATCGCAACAAAGTCTCTTGATTATTACAATTTTGTAATTTTAAAACATCCGTAAAATGTCATTTAACCATCCGTCAAATGATTTGATTAGAGTTGGCATCCTTTTTTGGAACAATAAAAGTGCATTTTTATTTTATGATATCAAAAGTAAAGAACAGTATATAGAAAAAAAAAAAACGTTTATTTTATTATGCTTGAATACACATCTTTCATTACTTTTAGATTTGCCTGGTGACTCTGATAGTTATGGCGTGCGACTGGGACAGGGAAGGTCCGCCGTGGAGCCAACTTTCTTCTACAGCCCTTGAGCTGCAGAATTCTTGATTGAAGTATTTGCCTGTTTGGCATTTCCTTCATTTTCACGTAGGGTGTTTCGATTATGGAGTTTCTCTGTATTTATTTGTCGTTTGCTGTGGGCTCATTTAAATTTGTCCTTGGATTAATATTATATTTTTGGATTTTTCATTTGTTCTCTTTAGCTCTCTACTGAAGTATGTTAAGCGGTCTTTTGTGTGGTCCTTGATTCACGTCATATTGGGCGATTGTATTTATTGTTGGATTTGTATTTGTTTCTGCATTATTGTAGAAAGCGGTTGCCAACTTCCGGTATCTATCCTTAAGTGTTTCAATTTCAGCTACCTGGTGGAGTTGATTAGTCGGGAACATTATTGGAAGGTGCAGAGCTCTTTTCAGCGTTTTATTTTGTAATCTCTGCAGAGTGTCCAAATGTGTTGCAGTCGCGTATGCCCAAACTGGGGAAGCGTATTCCATCAGTGGTCTCACAAGCGACTTATATAATTGGATGCCAGTTCTACTGCTGAGGGTGCTGGTGTGATTGAGGACTGGATATAATTCGCCCAATCGGCGCTGGACCCTTTGTCGAACCTCTTCAACGTGAGCTTTCCAGGTCAGCTTGGTATCTAGAGTGACGCCTAGATACCTGGCTGTATTCAGCTAAGGGATTTTCTCATCAAAAAGTTCCAATCTGGGTCGAGGTGGCATTCTTCTTTTTGTTAACCAGATGGCCTGGCTTTTAGATGCATTTATGCGTATTCTCCATTTTGTCGCCCAGTCTTCAATCTCATCCAGTGCGGTCTGAAGCCTCCGTCCAATCAACTCTGGGCTACGTGAAGTTGCAAAGACTGCTGCATCGTCAGCGTAAAGTGCAGTTTCAGTTCCTTGTTGCATGGTTAGATCAGCTGTATAGAGAGTAAATAGTACTGGGCCCAGTACACTGCCCTGTGGGACCTCAGCACGTATTGTTCTTCGTGTGGACGTAATGTTTTCTGCCTTTACTACAAATGTTCTTTGTTGTAGGTAACTGCTCATGATCTTCAAGAATCTGCCAGGCACGCCGAGGGTTGCCATTTTGTAGATCAATCCCTCGTGCCAGAACGAATCAAAGGCTTTAGCCACATCTAGGAGTACCACCCTACAGTGATCACGATAGTTAAATGTACCAGTTTCCGTTTCCACTAGTCGCATGAGTTGATGAACAGTTGAATGGTTAGTTCTAAAGCCATGTTGCACATCGGGTATCATGTTGCCTTCCTCAATGTGAGCTTGTAGCCTTTTGAGAAGGAGGCGTTCGAAAATTTTGCTGACTGCTGTCAGGAGACTAATAGGTCTGTAATTTTGCGGAGATTTTGGGTCTTTCCCAGGCTTAGGAACTGGAATGATTATTGCGTGCTTCCATGCAGTTGGGTAGATCCACTTTCAATTATTCTGTTAAACTTACTAACCAATTTATCTGTAACAGCAAGTGGTAGATCAGGTCTTGGCTGTAATTTATACGAGCCTTAAAAATGATCTCCACCTGTGGGAAAGCTGTGATTTGTTAAGGAGAAGATGCTTAAACACTCCATGGTTCGGATTTCATATTAAGTCTATTTACCTGGTAGGTTTACCAGAGTAAATTAGGAGACTATGACAGAAGTGCATTGCGCGCCCGGTTTGAGACCACATGAAATTATTATTATTATAGGTACATCACCTTTACGGCCTATATTTAAAATTCGGTATAAAAAGATTTCGTTGTTAATAAGTTCAGAAACACGAGAATCCAAAGACCACAGAGTATGCTAGGGACATGTGTGGACACGAGAAAGGACGAGCCGTCACTCGGGCGACTGTGGGAACGGTGATGTATCGGCCCTGTGTAATTAAAGTGTGGCACTCACCTTTAATGTTACTCTTTTGACACCGCATTTGGATCAGCACCCATTCTCGCTGTGCCATGCCTTCCTTGGCCGCTTTTACCTGCTACTGGAAAGTGGTGATAGCTGACTTTGACTGAAGGGCACATATTCACAAGACCCAGGCCTAGTATTAATTCTAGTCTCAGGCATGGTCTTGACAGAAAAGAATTTAATGCTTGACCTACGATTACAAAAAATTTAATGTAAATATCAAACCCATTATCAGGGATAATGATGTTTTACAACAGCAAAGATATCTTTTATGTCTTACCAGAACTTAAATCAGTCAATCATACTCTTCAATCTTGCCATAAAATGAGATTCCTTACCTCCATGTCTTCCAAGCCCCCCCCCCCCAAACCAGAGATAATTTATAGTCTCATTCCCAGAAAGAGACTTCACTGAGCTTGCAGTATGCATCAGTGGAACTATTTCATTTACCAGTTCCTAAAATTGTAGAGATTTCACCTGTGAAACATCCTTTGCATTTATCAACTAAATTGAAACAATATTGGTCTGAGGAAATATTGGTCAGATTCAAATGGTATCAACCGAAAATCCTTAATATCCTGTTGCTGCATATGCCACCACACATACAAAAATCTTTAATTTTTGTTTTGTATTTTCTGAATCCTCTAAGTTATTATTTTTTCCTCTGAACATATAAAACATTTTCATTTTTCTAAAAGAATTTTATTTATCCGTCTGCATCGATGTTATCCCCTTCAAAATAGTCCCAATTAGACATTATACTCTTATGCCAGTGCTTCTTCCAATCCCCAAAACACTTCTGGAACTCGATCTTTGGGATAGCTTTGAGCTCTTTCAGCGATGCACTTTTAATCTCATTCATGCTTGTAAAACGGCGGTCCTAGTATTTATGGGAATAGAAAAAGACATATGTGTGGCGAATATGGAGGTTGGGGCATCATCACAAAGTTGTTTTTTACCAAAAATTTACGAACAAGCACCGATGTGTGAGTAGGTGGATTATTGTGATGCAAAAGCCATGAATTGTTTTGCTACAAATCCGGACTTTTCCTTCGGACTGCTTCACGCAAACGGCGTTGAACTTGAAGATAGTATTCCTTATTGATCGTTTGATCTTGTGGCAAGAACTCATGGTGCACTATGCCATTAAAACCGAAGAAAACAGTGAGTAACCTTCATATATGACCGGGCTTGTCCAGCTTTTTTGGGTCTTGGCGACACAGTCGAGTAATTGTAGGTAGCCGGAAGCTGGCGTTCGCGGGAGGTGGAGCCAATAGCCGAGCGCGTAGAGTGTATGAGAATCGCGAGATATGTTTTCCAATGTTTGAGTATAAAGCGGCTAGGAAGAAAGTAACATGATGCAGTTTTTGTTTTGTTTTTTTTGACATTTAGACAAGTGTTCGGAAGGAATTGAGAGCTTCTAGGAATTTTGAGGTCAGGGTAAAATGTGTTGTTGAACTTACACGTGGTGTGCAATTGTAAGAGATGAAGTTACGAACTGCCTGATCCCGCGGTCAAGTAACTAAAATAACCGTTGGTGGTGATGAAGAAACCTGTAAGAGGGTGTGAATAAATCTAGAGTAATCTTTAAAGCGAAACGTGTTATGATTTCTGAACATTAAAGAACCTACATGCCCAGTACCGGATTAACCACGTAGCAGGAGGTAGCAAATGCTACGGGCCTCGTGCCTTCTAGGGGGCCTCGCGTCTCCTAGGGGGCCCCGCCCCGCACCTAGGCTAAAAGGGCGACCTTTTTTTTTTTTTTTTTACGGGCCCCGCGCTGTCTTAATCTGGCCCTGTACGTGCCTACGGCCCAGCGCACACGACGCGACTGTTTTGTGACTACAGTTGCAAACCGATTGAGCTCACAACTGCTGTGTGACCTTGGCACTGCAGGGTGATGGGGAACCGCACACGAGGCGATCGGTTTTAGACCAGTCTCAAACCAGTTGTATGCAACCGCGGATCCGGGGTCGCAGAATTCAGTCGAACAAAACCACCAGGTGTTTAGGGCTTTTTTTTTTTTTAACACGAGTGATGAAGAATTTAATTTAAAATTCGTAGGAGAGGTAGAGAAACATGAAGAACTTTACAACTATAAACTTTCAGGGCATTCAGATGAAAAGTTCCTTCAATATGGATAGACCCAATGCTCCCTCTGTGCCCTGCGGTATCAATAATAATTAACAATGTTTTCCTCGTCTGAATCTGACATAGCAAATATTCTACGCACTGTCTATTGGAAATTGAATGAAACTGATCCACAACCAGACTCTCAAGTGTGCGGACATAAATTTCGTTTAAGCTGCTAGCTAAACAGGTTTGCAACTTTTTTTTTTAAACTTATGGCCTTAAGCCTTGTTGACGTCGAGGTAGTTAGAGGCGGGAGGGGAGTGGTGACAAGCAACGGGAAGGAATTCGGACATGGCCTTTTCAAGGAAGTAACCCGGTATTTGCCTGGAGTGATTAGGGGAAACAATGGAAAACCCAAATCTGGATGCTTGGATGGGGATTCGAACCGCCCTCCTCCCGAATGCGAGGCCAGAACGCTAACGTTCACCCACCACGCTCGGTTTGCAACTGTCACAAAATAGTCGCGCTCTGTTCGCTGGGCCTAACAATCAGTGAACTAAACAGAATCACACTATCACAACCACGATCATCCGCAAGCTTATCGCGACACACTTTTCTCGCACATTTCATACCCAAAAAATTTCATGGTATGAGCCAGTTGACATGCCAACATCAGCAACTTCTCTAATTGCGATTCGGCGATAGGTCATAATCATTTCTTTCACTTTTTCTAAGTTTTTATCGATTATTGATGTGCTAGGATGACCCGTATGCTCGTCATCTTCGTCTTCACGCGTTTACCATTCGTAAACCCTTGTTTGTCTCATAATAGATTCGCCAAAAGCCATGTTAAACACTTCCAAAATTTTGTTCCACTTAATTCCATTTTTAAAGTAACGTTTGATGCAAATTCTCTGATCCATGCTTTATACAAATAAAAAAATCGCCGAATTTATCAAAACACGTGTTATATCTTTAATAGCTGACAAGAGACTAACCATCCAATATACCTCATGACCTGTTTGCCAGCACAACGAAAAAATCGTACCAATTGGATTAATATAACCCACGAAATTTCAAAATTGCCGTTACTTTTTGATCACACCTTGTGGGAAGTGAAAAAAGGCCACCAGAAATGTCTCACAACAGGTCCAGTATCGGATTAACCACATAGCAGGAGTTAGCAAATGCTACCGGCTTCGCGCCTTCTGGGGGTCCCCGCCCCCAGGATCTTCTAGAGCCTCCCCGTCAGGCTAGATGATCGACTTTATTATTACTATTATTTTTAATGCTACGGGCCTCGCGCTGTCTTAATCCGGCACTGAGCAGGTCTCCATCCAAAATTAAGTTCTGTTTCTTCCTTCCCATTTCCACTTTTTTTCCCTCTGTCCTAGGAACTTAATCCTCAAAATTTTATCCATATCCCCTCACATTCTTTTATATTACTACCTATGTCTGCATCACTTGAGTTAAGCAAGGATTTTTTGTTTCCTTACTTGTATCTGAATATTGACACCATTTTTTTTGTATCAAACCTAATTTTACAAATTTTTGTGACATTATCAGAGGCAATTAGGATTTAAAACTTCTTATTTTTAATTTATAACAGTTTTATTTTTAATCTAATAATCTTACTCTTAATTTTGTACGTGCATGAAGTTTGTGAATTCCTGTCAACAGTTCTTTCTTTCCATTGGTACCGACATTACTAAATTTAATATTTTTTGTAATAATATTCTGAATTAAAAAGTAAGAAAGCCCATTCAGTGATTAGGAAATAGACATTCCTATCACATGGAACCATTATTTATTTGTTTCGCCTTTGTTTTATCAACAAAAACTTACTTTGATCAAGAACAATAGCAGGCTGAATGAGATGATAAGCTCAATTGGGCAGGATGCAATGGAGAAATGGTAGGTAAATGTTTCAAAATCATAAGACTATTACAGAGAGTAATGGAGGAAGAATGGAACAAAGAGAACTGAACTAAGGAGTTTTGGTCAGGCACTTGTTTGAGAATGTTGCGATAATTTGGGATAAAGATTACACATATCAAATAGCAGAGTTTGAGCGAGTGTAACTGGTAGGAATTGCTATAGAAATTTCTTTGTAAATGAGATGATAAAGGAATTTGGTTGGGATACAATTGATGATAGAAGCTGGTTGAGAATGTGGTGGATATGAATAATGCGTGTCTTGGCATTGATGGACAATAGACCAACAATTAGGTACATCATTAATTAAAAGGAAAGAAAGGACCATGAATTAACACTTGTTTTCAAGCATAAATGAATAAGGAAACTACCACTGGTGTATAAAATTCATTGCCGTTAACAATAATATCAAGAAAGTTACATACTAAGTATATTACTAATTTAGGGGCAAGATCTGTCAACGAAAATAGTTACTCTTAGTACCACAATGCCGATAGTGTGTACAAAAAAATTTATGACATGGATAATGGTACCATGGGAAAGATTTTCTATGATTTATGAACTGTGATTATTACAAACAATGGACAGAATTATTTTAATCATCATTTTTAGAAAATTTCCACTTTCATGCATTGTTCAGCACATCCTCTTCCAGAGGCTGTACTTACTTTCAAATCAAGCTATGGCCTGTTATGCCTGTCATAATTCTGACTGGAGGAAGAGGATGTGTCTGTGAAACGAGTAACTTGTGTTTTATGAGAAGTGTATTTTTGTTAGTGAAATGTATAGTATATGAGGCAGAGATTGGGCATTATTCCAGCATTTGCCTAGTTGACTGCAGAAAACTGTCTACAAATCAGTATTAGGCTGGCTAGTACGTAGGGTCAGGACTTGAATATGGTTACCTTGTATCTAATTGATGTAGAGAGTTGGCGCCTAAATGTGTGCAGTTATGCAGATGGGTAATTATTTTAGTGAAAATAATAATAATAAGGAATGGGAGATGATGCTGCAAGGCAATATGAATTGGAACAATTACAGTATGCAATTATTTTAATAACAAATATTATACAAGAATATTAAAAAATGCACTTAACAGAGTCCAGTGTAAACAGTCAGAAAATGTATACACAAGCTAGAGCTTAACTAATTGTGCTACAGAATTCTATATGTATTTTTGTACAAACAACTATTAATTAACACTATTATACAAGTCAAAAAAATTCAATGACTAGAAAATTGCCACATTACTAAATAAATACATAAGAAATGTATGTGAAACACTTCATAAGGATCAATTTTCATCAATTTTAAAAATATAATGTAGGCCAGCCACATTTTTATGTATACATATATATATATTCAGGCACTATTAAATTTACTCAAGAGAGGAAGATATGAAAATCTTGAAAATTTTAACTGCTCTACCTGTAACAGTCCACACCAAACTTTGAATATCCAAATAAATTTTAGCTTCAGTTATGATGAAACTAATTTTGAAAACGGAATTTCAACTTGTTTATTCATAATGTCCACTATCATAACTGCATATTCCAAAACATGTATGTGGACGGTCAAAAGCAGCAAAAAACACCATGCCTTGTTTCAGTCTATTGTTTCATCCTTATTAAAATGTCTCTCAGTACATCATGATAAGTTAATGCACAATATTCATTAACTGGTACACAAATGCAGATCAGCACTAACATCGTTTATGAGCATATATAAAAGCTTTGTGTGTCAATTAGCACCAAGAACATTTTTAATCAGTGTTTGTATACGTATAAATGAAATTACACAACATAATTAGTCATCTGTTTTTTTGTGGAACATTTCTACAAACCACATATATTTTCTCTTAAAGTGAGATACTGCATGAAAAGAAGTAATTTCACATTGTATTTTGGATTTCATGAATATTATTACTACTATGAAATTAAAATTTTTAAAGTTAATTTGAAGTTGATGATATCTCTGGATGGTAAATAACATTGTAAGTTGCCAGAGGAGAAAAATGGAGCTAAATAAAGGAAAGTAAAGAAGTTCTTGATGTTAAAACTAGTTATGAGACTTTTCAATACTTTGTTAGTAACTGTTGAAGAAAATTATGGATATACAGAGTCTCAGAAGGAACTAGCAAATTTTACAACTTATTGCACCGAGGCTAGAGGAAACAAGATTTTAATAAACACAAAGACAAAACAAAGGATATGAAAATGCAGTTTCAACTGTGAAAGATATTAACAAAAGAAAAAACTAAATGACAATATCTAGAGTGGAAAAATTACTGGTGCATTTATCAGTGTGTACACATGCAAGAAGTGAAACTTTTATATATTTTTCTGTGTATTTTTTCCGTGCATTTTTCGATGTTTCTCTCACAGTGAATGAACAATATTATCTTTATTGCATTTGTACAGAAAATATGAATTTTGTCAAAGTTATTCTAGTAAACAAATGAAAATTATTAAAAACTTGAAGCACACTTCCCTAGATTATAGAGTACTGATACAACTCTATTTTTTATTTTGTGCTGAAGAGCTTTTGCATCAGAGAACATCTTGGACAAAATTATTTGATAATCATTCTTACAATCAATTTTTGTTAATAACTATCTTATAAGCCTGTCAAAAATGATTGTTTGAATGTGGGTTTTTGGCTCATAACGTAAATAATTTTTAAAAGCTTAAATAATTCTTATTGACAGTTACGGTGTAGCAGTTAAACATTAAATGGCAGCTGTATGCATCAAAATATTGTTAAAGGTGCATATGCCGAATGTTAAGTGCACATTCACAGAATGTCGTGGCACATGCACAAAAAACAAATTTCTCCCAATTGTGCAAAAAGAAGTACCACTCCGATAGTATAATCAACAAATGATGGTTTCAATTAGAGTCTGATGATAGTTAATGAAAGACTTTTGTGGAAAGAATGGGGCAAGGATAATTCATTATCAGAAATGTTTAAAAGAGGGGATGAGTTATGTGTTGTTTGGATAGCTATAAAAGTCTGGTATATTCATTTGTTGAATACCGTGATTAGTACATTATTTTGATCAAAAACACTGTGCTCAAAAGGATGGGCACGTTAAAAGCAATCAAAACTTCTTTCCAGGTACAACTTTTTTACACTTAACATTCAATCCACAGTTCCTACATTTGTCTCGACTCTTTAGAGGTCATGTTCAAAATTAATGGTAACAAACAGTCCAATTAATTTGTAACAGTCTCTCTACGTCAATCTTTCTCAACTCAGATACATTCTGGGTCTCAAGAATCCTCCTTTCCCCCAGCCTCCATATCTTAACCTCAAACGAAAATAGGCATCTTTTTCTCTGTTACATTTTCAATGGTGGATCTTAATTCTTTCACTAACCATCACTGATCTTCTGTCACACATAAAGCATAAAATAATGGAATGTAAATTTTAGTCAGTGATATGTAGACAACTTTTTACATGTATTTTTTGAAATAATTTCAAACACGACTTTGGTGCTAGCAGAGTGCAAATAAAGATTGATTTGATATAATACTATGTAAATATATATAAACTGGTATAATGTCCCCTTAATCAAGAGATAATAGAAAATAGTGATTAAAAAAGAAGCTTTCACAGTCTACTATTTTCTTATTTTTCTTGGTGAACATAACTTTTTGTATGATTTGTCATAGCCAAAATTTACAGGAAGGTTATGTAATGAAATTCAAAAGACACAAAAAATTACTTTGAATAATCATTTTAGGTGTATTACTACCAATAACAATCTGCGTTATGAAAAACACAGAAGTTTGCATGATTTCATTTGTGAAAAGGACATAACCTTTATAAGTCAATGCATTTTGTTTTACCAAACCTTTTAGATTATGAAGCAAATAGAGTACACTATTTATCTTAGCATTAAGGATTACATCAAACAGCAAAACATATCAACTCATCCAAACAAAATGTGAAAATAAATGACCTAATTAAATAAAAATGCATAGTAGCTAGCAAATTTGAAAAATATCTATAAAATCTATGAAGGTATTATACTACTAATTGTTAGGATCAATAACAGATAGTGCACATTAACATTTTGGACATGAATCCAGCTAACGAATATTATCTTCCCCATAAACATGGAGCCATGAACAAGATGTTTATTACTCAGTACAGATAAAAATATCTAGGAAACATATGCAATAACTATGCAGTTTTGCTGCAAGAAACATCAAAGAACAACAAATTTTCTAAAAAAGTAATTTTACAACAAATAATAATGTTTCATTATCATTGATATATATGTAGTCCTAAAAAAATTTACTTCACATTAAAGAAAATTTATAAAAGAACAGTAGTCTTATCATTCTTGAAACAAAACTGCTGTCACTTATTGCCCAAAACATTGACACAGGAACTCATACTTCGTTGCTCAATTGACACCACGTCTCATTCTAAGCATTTCCCCTTCATGAAACAGTTTGTAGCAATTGAAATTATAGCCCATTTGATGATTTCTGGTGACTAAACATAAAATAGGTGAGTGGGGAGATTACACTCAAATAATTTAAGATAAAAATAATAGGAATAAGAAGGGAGTAAACAGTGTTTCGAGAAATTGCTGCTGGAACATGTACTCCATTGCAATTAAAACAAATGAGATTTAACATGATACAAATCATAACCCAATACCAGTGGATAATTTTTGTACAATTTTGATAATTACAATAATATAGCTCAAAAAACAGAGTGTTGCCTTTCTGCAAATCAATTATATCTTTTTTTTTTTTTTTTTTTTTTTTTTTTTTTTTTTTTTTTTTTTTAACTAAAAAGAAGAAAGATAGAAAACTGTTGGCCACAATGTATAAGAAATATTAACATTTTAGTAGAAAAAATGATCATAAGTCTTGAAACCAGAATGATAATGAATCCATGCTCAAAGAATATATACACATGACATTTATGGGAATTTGGAGATGTGGACAAGTCAGGAATGTATTATACGGAAATTCAAACAAAAAAAGAGAGGCACACCCTGTTTTCATATAAAGAAAAGAAATGTACAGCTGCAGAAAGGATGATCTATTTTGTAAACAGAGAAATGTGTCTTATTCCATTTTCTGTGAATATTTAGTTTCATGTCAGAGCACAGTTAATACAAAACTTCATATGACTTCAAACCTAAACAAGCAGTAAATTTTTTAGTGATGATTAACTGAGAGATCAAAGCTCACACTATGTAGTCACTCAGTACAGCAATAAATTATGGACACTTAAAAATACAAAATAATGAAAATATAATTTACTGGTTATTCAATGGTCTCAAATGTGAAAGTTTCTGTACTATTTTATCCTATCAGTCCAATCTTGATTTTTCTGTATATTAATTGTCAAAGTCTTATGGCACGCATACATGACAGATGAAGCTGACAAAAGCTGATGCCCTCTGGCTGGAATCTGGAATAAATGGTTTGCTGAAAAAGAAGTGGTCGGTATTTAAATTATTTAGATACAAATTATTTCTGTACATTCATACCTTCTTTAAGTATTAATGAAATTTCCCGAACAATATTTATTGAATAGACAGATCAGTTTTGATTTCTCTCTTCCATGTATGTACCATATATTGAATAAGTTTATATATAATTTTAAACTTCAACCATATTTAGCAGCATAGTCATGTAGTTTAGTCAATAGAGCCACTGAAGAAGCCAAGAATTTTTTCTTCAATCTGTCTATAAAATTATTACAAATGAATGTCAGGGATCGGGGATTAACAGAGGATGGTAATAACAATGACATCTCTCCTGCCAAGGCCTCAGAAAAGGGGTATGAAATCTTCCCCTCCTTCCACCACCACTACAAGAAACACCAAGGTGTTTAAAGGGGACTACTTTTAACTTCAATACTTAATAAAGATGTGTAATGAGGAGATAACAATGGAAAACAAAGGATTTACCTAATCAGAGCA
This sequence comes from Vandiemenella viatica, assembly GCA_031002005.1. NCBI lineage: Eukaryota > Metazoa > Arthropoda > Insecta > Orthoptera > Morabidae > Vandiemenella > Vandiemenella viatica. The sequence goes on from JARYHS010008074.1 coordinate 349,013,114, forward strand.
TTAAAACTGGGAAATGATAAAGACTAAGATAATATTCTCCAAGGAAATAAATTCTCTACGGGAATCAATACCGGTTAATGAGAAAAATAACTTCCCTTTAGTTTGAAAGAATAATGTCTACCTTCAGTGTGTCAAATCATTATTCCTGATGATACAATTTTGATTCTTGCTTTCTTTTACTTGTTTTTGTTTTGTTTTTTGTTTTGCTTATTTCTTTAGGCCTTGTTGATGGCTAGGTCATTAGTGGTGGGATAGGACTGGGGACAAGGAACACGAAGGAATTCGGCCATGGCATTTTTGAAGGAAGCATCCCGGCATTTGCCTGAAGTGATTTGGGGAAACCATGGAAAACCCAAATCTGGATGCCCAGACGGGGATTCGAACCTGCGTCCTCCCGAATGCGAGGCCAGAATGTTAACCATTCACCCACAATGCTCGGTCTCAGCTACTTCATTTAGTGTAAATTCATGAGATTTAATTAATTTGTAAGAAATATTGAAAGAAGATATTTAACAGTTTCTGTCTCAGAAGAACATTACCAGACTCTAGAAGTCAGAACTTTTTCAAGCATTTAAAATTATATTCTAAGTATGAACTGGGGCAAAGAATATTGCGTATCAAAGTAGGTTCACCAATGTCAGAGCTGGTACCTATTCAACACTGCTCTTAGAACAGTTAAAATTCATTTAAAGTTCAGTTATGTTAAAAAAGGCCTGAAAAAATCTTATTGCCACATGTAACATTAGTAACAGCAAAATAATTTAAAGCTATTGAAGAATATTTGTACACTGAAGCTCTGAAATAAGTTCAGTGAGATATTGTGATATTCACAGCTATTTGCTCTAAATCAGTGATCTCAAAGATACGGCCTGCGATCGCAGGATCGCAATGTGACACAGAAAGAAGAATCATGTTTTTAGAGCTTTTAGATTTCACTCGATTCCTCTACGGAAGTTTTATTTTAATCTGGCCTGCCTACACATTCTAAATTTAATATAAGGCCCTCTGCAAAAAAAGTTTGACACCTATGCTCTAAATCATCTAGTGATACTAGAATCTTCTTCACCACCTTTTCCAAACATTTTGGTGTGAACTGCCTGTGACGAGTTTTAATCATCACTGTCATGATCAAATTTGGAGCTATGATTTTACCGCCACATGCCTTTGCTGTTGCCAAACATTTTATACCTATTGCCAGGCTGTACTTAGTGTAAGTGAAGTGCTGCCATATGTCTGTGAAATGTGTAACAATGTTCAGGGTGAGATAAATGTATTTTTTGTTTGTGAAATTTGTAGTTTATGAGGCAGAGATTGGGAACCATCCCAGCATTTGCAATGATGACAGCAGAAAACCACAGTTAGAACAGCCAGTATCTGGAGGCCTGGTATCATGCCCAGTTCGTTGTACCTCACTGATCCAATGTATGGCACTTCATTCTCATTGCCATTGAATTCATGGTATAACCAACAAATTAGGCTAGGCAATGGTTGAAAGTGAGTTGGTATATTAGGTTTGAGGATACAAATATGGCAAGTCCTATGATGTGGAAGCTTTCCTCGGTAGCTGGGATGGTGAAGGTGCAGGAGGCAGGGTGCGTGTTGCACAATTTGCAGTGGGATTGCTACAAGGAAATAGCCTTGGGGAGGCCCATGTTTATTGACTAAGAGTCAGCTTAGGTTCAGAGGTGTGATGAAGGATTTTCGGGACGAGGTTTCTCATTTCAGGACAGGGTTGAAGGAAATTGTAATCACATCAAAGGACCCAGTTAATTGATTCCAAACCTGGAAAGTATTGCGTGAGCAAAACAGGTCTGTGATTGGTTTTAGAGGATGTGGGATGGTTGACAAGTTGTGATGTGGCACACGAAACTTGTTTATGAACTAAATTTGGTGGGTAGCTAGGAGATATGAGAGCCTAGGATATGATGCTGGGGTAAAGTGTGAGGGACTGCTGGTTAGAACATATGCATCTCCCACGAATGCCAAGGCTCATGGGAGGGAGTGTTTGATGTGACACAGATGACAGCTGTCATAATGAAGAAACTGTTACAGGTTGGTCGGTTTGATGTGGACAGATCAGTTGAGGCAGCTATTCAAGAGGGATAAATCCACATCTAGGAAACTGGAGGAATGTGTAGGAATAGGTCCATATGAATTTCAGGGTATCAGGGGTATTGAGACAGTTTAGGAAACTGAGAAGTATGTTATCCCCAAGGGTCCAGATCATGAAAATATCATCAATGAATCAGACCCAAAAGAGGATTTTCTGCTGTGCCTTATCCAAGAATGACTGTTCTATTTTTGCTTATGGTTTTAAGGATTGTTGACATTGAGGTCATTAGAGGCGGGAAACGACAAGGGGAAAGGAACAAGAAGGAATATGACCACGGCCTTTTTAAAGGAAGGCTCCTGGCATCCGTCTAGAGTGATTTGGGGAAACCATGGAAAACCCATGGATGTCTGGACAGGAATACGAATCCATGTCCTCCCAAAATCGAGGCCAGTGTGTTACCGTTCACTCAGCACAGTTGGTCGACTGTTTGAGAATGCCAAGAAAAAGGCTAGCACAAAATGGGGCCACAAATCTGGTGGTAAATTTTGCCCTCAAAGGAGAAAAAAATATTTTTTTAGTATCAGATGGATCATGGTGGTGAGGAAGGATCAGGTGGGGAGACTGTTGGAGGAGGAGGTGCCATTAGTCTAGAAAATGTCCAATGGCACTGAGACCAGTGGGGAATATGGGTGTAACGTCAATTGTTAGTAAGGATTGGGGGGGGGGGGAGGATTGGGCACTTTACACAGATGGAAGGGTTGTGTGTTTTTGATGTGGGACGAAAGCTGGATGAGAATGGGCTTTAAGTGTTGATCCACCAGGATAGATATGCACTCAGTTTGTGAACCATAAGTGGCAACTAGTTTGCCAGGGATTATGGTCCTTGGGAAGTAGGGACAGAGTAGGGGTGCATGGCTTTCTGGGAGGGAGACAGAATGAGGAGTGAGGCCTTGGAAGGGTCCACTGAAATGTATACAATCCTTTTGTTCACCTCAAGTGGGGGATCATAGCTTTGGAGGCGGTATATGTTAGTGTTGGCCAACTGTCGAAATGCCTAAGTCACATAGTCAAAATGATTCACGACCACTGTCCTAGAACCCGAATCTGCCAGAAGGGTGGTTAGGTTCCGATTTGAGGAATGCTCCCTGATGGCCAGGGTTTCTGATGGATCCAGATTGGTGCCACCAGGTAGGGATTTAAAAAAAAACTGGGAAAGCCAAACTGGTGCAAACAAGCTTGAAACATTTGAGGAGGGTGGTTTTGTGAAAGGGGTGGTGGGTGAAGAGTGGATAGTGGTTGGAATCTTTTTACACTGGTTACCAGGTCATCATGAGTATCAGGTTTAGTACTGAGAGGTGAAGTGGTACCTACAGCGGAGTGTATGGCAGATGCTAATTATTAGTATTAGAGTGGTCAAATATAGGGATGGGTGAGAACATGAGACACTTTGTAAGTATAAAAAGTTGAGGTTCTGAGAGTGGAAAGGAGGATAGATTAATTACAGATAATTTGTATTTGATATCACGATTTGGGTTGGACAGGCAGGGAGTGGATTTTAAGGCTGATGGTAAAGGTATGCTGAAGAGCTGGACAACAAATGGTTGTAAGATGAGGGGAGATTGCAAATTGGGGTGGTGACCTGGTAATTCACAGGGAAGAGACTGTCCTGCTCTAATATGGGACCGTACGGTGTGGAAAATTTATGTAGATGGTTTGGAGCATACCAGTTCACGGACTCTACGGACTGCTGTGGGATCTGCTGAAGGTTTGGAATGACATGTAGTGCTGAAAGCCACAGCATTTAATGGAGAAATACTATGTGTCTGGAGTGCTGACATGCCAGATCAGTCAGTGTATTGTTGGAGAACAAGCGCTGTTAAGGCTAAAACTGATTGTAATGGAAAGAGTGTAGGAAAGGGCGAACTTGAGGGCAGATGAAATGATGACAAAATAGATATAAATTAAGTAACACCTCAAGGAAGAGAGACTGGGAAGTTTAAAATGCAAATTTAAGGGTAATTCAAAATTGCCCAAATTTGTGCAAATCAAAGACAAAAATTTCACAAATAAAAAAGAAAAAGGAATGATTGCTAAGCATAGCCAATTGCTAGAAGAGATATATCTACATACACAGAATAATTTTGAACATTTTTAGTTCAAATCTAAGAATTTTGAGGTTAATTATTTATTTCACATAAACTCCTATCTTACAAAACTTTCCAATAGTTAATAAAAAATAAATATATAAAATGTATTTTCAAAGATCTACTTGAATTACTTAAGAAATGGTCAATCAGAAAAAGTAAAGACTACATTTTACCCTCATCATCAAAAAATTGTACCAGACTAATTAATACAAATTAAATTTTATCATTTATTGTAAATACTTACAATAACATAACTTATGATGTAATTGTATTCATGTTTTAACTCTGTGGCCAACTTTTATGATACCATTTCTGCTTTTTCCATGCCCATTTCTCAATTCTCCATTCATTTTGCATTTGCGACTTTCGAACAAAACATCGGAGTCAGATTCAGATTCCGAAATCATTATTTTTCCATGGGGTACTGCAAAAATAATTGTCTTATTATTGTACTGAGATACATAATCAATCACAAAATACATACCAACAAACAATTTCATAGTCATTGCCAGAATAATATCTGACCAGCTTAAAAACAATTGTAGTTTAAAAAACTAAAAAAACACTTTTGTAGTAATGTGAACTAAAAGGTTAAAAATAATCTATACTAATATTATAAAGCTGAAGAGTTTGTTTGTTTGAACGCGCTAATCTCAGGAACTACTGGTTCGAATTGAAAAATTCTTTTTGTGTTGAATAGACCATTTATCGAGGAAGGCTTTAAGCTATATAACATCACGCTGCGACTAATAGGAGCGAAGAAACAATGGAAAATGTGGAAAAAAACGGGGAAAATTATTCATCTTTGAGGGCTTCTGTTGCGTGCGCTGCGAAAACGGTTCAAGATACCAAAAAAATATGTACGAAAGGATTATTCCTCTTGAAATGATCTAAAAAAATGTCCGCGACAGTATATGTCTATCTTTTAAGATTAACTCACTAGAACCGTTTTTATGGTAATCAAATTTGGTCAAAATTAATGCATTATTACCAATTATTTGTTAGAGTTGTATCAACATAATAATATTAATCTTTATCCAAAAAATGTGTTGTAGATTAAGAGTATTTAACTGTGAACAAAATTGTCTTTGGCATCACTTAATTTCAATGAACATCTTAGAAGATATTACGCGCGGTTGGCTCCCTTCTGAACGGTTGTATGCAGCGTTATTTGTTTTTGCGATATAATATTGTCGTGTAATAATACTTTTTAAATACTATTTCATTTTGTTTTAAGGATAATATTTTGGTTCTAATAATTTCACAATTATTAACACTTTTATGTGATGTTGATTAAGAGTATTTAATTGTGAACAAAATTGTCTTTGGCATCACTTAATTTCAATGAACATCTTAGAAGATATTACGCGCGGTGGGCTTCCTTCTGAACGGTTGTATGCAGTGTTATTTGTTTTTGCGATATAATATTGTCGTATAATAATACTTTTTAAATACTATTTCATTTTGTTTTAAGGATAATATTTTGGTTCTAATAATTTCACAATTATTAACACTTTTTTTTAGTTTTGATGTAGGGCTAAATAATTAATTATAAGTAGGTGTCATGGTTTTCTTTATAGTATTGTTTGTTTTAAGGATAGTATTTTGTTTCTAATAATTTAACAATAATTAACACTTTTTTTGTTTTGTTGTAGATAATACCTGGAAATAGGTGTCATCTACATAATTATTGTTATTAGGTTAGGTTTTACTTTAAGCATACAGTTAGTTTACCTTATTTTCATTTTATGGACGTAATTACCAAATACAGGTAAAAATAATTAGGTTCCTAATTATTAACATTACGTTTGTTTTTTTATTGATTATGAATTACGGTTTAGTTAAGTTTTCATTTCCTACGTTCTTTCTTCGTCACTATAATGCCTAGAAAAAGATCTCAGCTTTCTCGGCAGACTGCTACTGCAAAGCAGCTGCGAGTTTTGCGCAGCAATGAAACAGAGGATGAAAATATGCATAGGTTGGCTACTCAACGAGCAATCAGTGAACAAAACCGTGCTAATGAATCGATCGCTGAACGTTCGCAGCGTCTAGCCTCACAAAATTTCCGAACTTCGGCGAACCGACAACGGGAATCAAGCGCTGAACGTTCTGAACATTAATCCTTACAAAATTCCCGAACTTTGATAAACCGAGAACGGGAATTAAGCACTGAACGTTCTCAACGTTTAGCCTCACAGAATTCCCGAACTTTGGCTAACCGCGATCAGGAATCAAGCACTGAACGATCCCATCGATTAGCACAGCAAAATGCACGATCAGCAAGAAATAGAACTCGCAGGCAACTTAATTTATTAAATGCTGCGTTTGCTTATGATTGTACCCTTGACTATACTGAGCTAAATGATATTGGCAGAATGGATAAAATATGCAACTTATGCTAAGCAAAAAAATGGGCGACTGAAGCTCCTGGACTGTGTCGTAGTGGTGGCAAAGTAAATATACCTACAATTCCGGAACCAACTACAGTTTTAAAAGGACTGATATCAGGCTCACATCCATCATCAAAGCATTTCTTAAATCACTCAAGACAATATAATACACTATTTCAGATGACTTCATTTGGTGCCAAAGAAATTCGTGAGGGAAACTTTATGCCTACTTTTAAAGTCCAAGGGCAAGTTTATCACTTGATCGGTAACTTACTTCCAGCTGAAGGGTCACAACCCGAATTTTTGCAAATATATTTTGTTTCCCATGCAGATCAGGTATCCTTGCACTCAAATTTAAATCGAAGCTTGCAAACCGATCTTATCGACGTTCTCCAAAAATATCTTCACGATCATAATATGTATATTCAAAGTTTAAATACAATCTGGAAAATAGACCACCGAATTACTTAAAACTTATTATTCATGCTGATGTGAAACCTCCTAACGAGCATCGAGGTCGGTATAATGTGCCAATAGTAGATGAAGTAGCTGTTCCTTTGATAGATGAAGACAAAGGTCCCCGAGATATTGTGTTGACTGCGCGAGATGGTGGACTTCAACGAGTTTCTGAAATTCATAGATTCTTATGATCCACTTCAGTATCCTTTACTGTTTCCCTTTGGTAATGACGGATATTGTATAAATATTCCACAGCAGAATACTGCTGCTAGATCTAAAACTGTATCATGTATGCAGTTCTATGCATTTAGACTCATGGTGAGAATAAATGACTTTAACAGCATATATTATTTCAAAGGATTATTCAACCAATATTGTGTTGATATGGCGGCAAAAATGATTTCTGAGAGGCTTGACTTCATCAAAAGAAATCAAAAAAAATTGAGAGCAGAAGAGTACATTCATTTAAGAGATGCTGTGGTTAATGATGCCAATATAAACGCTTCTAATATTGGCCAGCATGTTATATTGCCGTCATCATTTACAGGATCCCCCAGATACATGAACAAAAAAGTCAAGATGCCATGACATATGTCAGGAAATTTGGAAGACCAGATCTCTTCATTACATTTACGTGTAACTCCGAATGGCCGGAAATAAAAATTGAGTTATTACCCGATCATCATTCTTACGACAGACATGACTTGGTTTCTAGAGTGTTTCATTTAAAACTCAAAAAAATGATAGACCTACTAATGAAGAAAAATATTTTTGGACCATCGAAAGCCTTTGTTTACAGCGTAGAATGGCAAAAAAGAGGCTTACCTCACGCTCACATTTTATTGTGGCTGGCTAACAAAGTACAACCCGATTCTATATGCAATAATATTGGCTGAAATACCTGACAAATAACAAGATCCAATTCTTCATAATATTGTCATAAAAAATATGATACATGGTCCTTGCGGATTTCATAATCCTGAGTCACCATGTATGAAAGAAAACATTTGTTCTAAAAAGTGCCCTAGGAATTTTATTTCTGAAACACAAACCGGGGATGACGGTTACCCAACCTACAGGCGCAGGTCTCCAGATAATGGTGGAAACACAGCAATAATTCGTGTCAAAGGTACAGAAACGAGCGTGGATAAGAGGTGGGTTTTTCCCTATAATCCAGTGCTATCACGAATTTTCAATGCACACATTAACGTAGAGTTTTGTGAATCGGTCAAAGCTATTAAGTACATCTGTAAGTATATTCATAAAGATTCTGATCAAGCCTCATTTTCGTTACAAAGTAATAACGATGAAGTAGAAAAATATCTAAATGGTCGCTATATAAGTTCCTCGGAAGCGCTCTGGAGAATTTTCCAATTTCCTATTCACAAACGTTTTCCGGCAGTAGTTCATTTAGCAGTTCATTTGGAAAATGGACAAAGAGTTTATTTTCATAATAATGCAAACCTTCAAGATCGCGTTAATAATCCTTCATCAACGACACTTACAGCGTTCTTTCATCTTTGCAAAAGTGATGATTTTGCAAAAACCCTTTTATATCACGAAGTACCCCAGTATTACGTATGGCAAAGCAAATCATTTTCTAGAAGAAGACGTGGCCAAGATGTTGAAGGATATCCTGGTGTAATAAAAGACACAACTTCAGGCCGTGTCTACAACATTCATCCAACTCAAACTGAATGTTTTTATTTAAGAATGTTACTGCTACATGTTCGTGGTCCAATGTCATTTGAACATCTAAGGACCGTGAATGGTGTTATTTGCCAAACATATCAACGTGCTTGCAAGGAGTTAGGTTTACTGGACGGAGATGAACATTGGCAAAATACAATGTCAGATGCTGTCATGTCCGAGCCAGCCACAAAATTAAGAGAATTATTTACCATCATCCTTATATTTTGCCAACCATCTGACCCCTTAGAGTTATGGAATAAATTTCGTAATGCTTTATGTGAAGATATATTAAACAGAATGCGTAACGAGAATCAAGATATGACATTAACATACAATGATGATATATACAATGATGGACTAATCATAATTGAAGATAAAATTCATGAGATTTGCGATAAATCACTAACCGATTTTGGGCTTCCTGTATCAAAAAGGATTAATTCACTTAATCATCTGGATCCATTAGAAGTAGCGTTGCGAAAACCGTATGATCTAAATGAGTATATTACTCAAAATGAACCAAAATTAGTTAATGACCAGGTGACCGCGTATAATTGTGTTATGCGAAGTGTTCGTTTTAATGAAGGAAAAGTATTTTTTTTTATGCTCCCGGTGGAACCGGCAAGACCTTTATTACTAATCTTATATTAGCAAAAGTAAGGTCTCAGGGAAAGCTAGCTCTGGCAGTAGCATTGTCAGGTATCGCTGCAACTTTATTAGCAGGTGGACGCACAGCTCATTCCACTTTTAAACTGCCCCTAACTGTTTCTTTACAGAAAGATAGCATGTGCTCTTTTCGTAAAAATGGTCCTTTGGGAAAAGTTTTACAAGATGTCAGTTTAATAATCTGGGACGAATGTACCGTGATCCATAGAGCTCATGTGGAGGCTCTAGATAGGACTCTTAGAGATATTAGAAGCTGTGATAAAATCATAGGTGGGATTACTGTTATGTTTGCTGGGGACTTTCGACAAACTTTACCAGTAATAGTAAGGGGAACTAGAGCAGACATTGTAAAGTCTTGCCTTAAAAGTTCCCCATTATGGAAGCTTGTTAACATTTTAAAATTAACTACAAATATGAGAGCACATTTGGGGGGAGGTAGTATAACTTTTCCTTCAAAGTTACTTTTAATAGGAGACGGGAAAGTACCTCATTTTGAAAATAAAATTGAAATTGATCGCGATTTAGGAGAAAGAGTAAGTAACATTGAGGACTTAATATCGAAAGTTTACCCTGAAATCAGCGAAATAGGAAATAAAGATCATCAATGGATGTGTCAAAGGGCAATATTGGCGGCGAGAAACAGTAGCGTGGACGAAATTAACGACCTAATTTTAAGTAAACTTCCAGGAGACATAGTTACCTACACATCTATTGATAACGTAATGGATCAAGAAGATGCGGTACATTACCCACAAGAGTTTCTTAATTCTTTGAACCCAAGTGGCCTTCCCCCATATTCCCTCAAGTTAAAAATAGGTGCCCCAATAATTTTACTTAGAAATCTCAAACCACCAAATTTATGTAACGGAACCCGACTTCAAATTAAATTTCTACGCAATAACATGATCACTGCAATAGTTTTGACTGGTCCAGCAGTTGGTCAAACAGTGCTTATACCTCGCATCCCAATGATTCCAAATGATTTACCTTTTAATTTTAAAAGAATTCAATTTCCCGTTAAGCTATCTTTTGCCGTTACAATTAATAAATCACAGGGGCAAAAATTTAAACACGTAGGAATCGATTTACGTCAAGACTGCTTTTCACACGGCCAACTATATGTCGCGTTGTCAAGATCGGGTTGCGGAGAAAACCAATATGTTCTTCTGCCACAAGAAAATAAAACTAAAATATAATTTACACAGAAGTACTTTAAAATAATTATGTTCTTTTAAAAACTTAAAAACTAAATTTGCAAAAAATTGTCTAAAATAATAACAGAAATTGACGCGGACAAAGTCGTGGGTAACTGCTATAATTTATAAAGCTGAGGAGGTTGTTTGCAAAAATAAATATGATGCCCAAAATAACTATTCCACGCGGACAAAGTCGCGGGCACAGCTAGTCTTTAAATAATAAGATTTTGTTTAACAGCGATAGATCGTCCCACAATTCAGGATAAATTAAGTTTTTGAATAAGCTTAAAGAATAAAGTCACTGATTACAAAGTTAACTTTAATGTAAAAAGCGTGGGGTGCTATATCAGTTGTCTTCTATCTTCTTGTCGCTGGATTTTTGTCAAACGTTATGTAGAGAGCACCCTACACTTTTTTACATTTAAGTTAATTTTGTAATCAGTGACTTTATTGTTTAAGCTTATTAAAAAAAATAATTTATCCTGAATTGTCGGATGCTCTATCACTGTTAAATAAAATCTTAATATTCAAAGATTATTTTTAACCTTTTAGTTCACATTACCACAAAAGCGTGTTTTTAGTTTTTAAAACTACAATTTTATTTTTAACTTTTTAGTTCAGAGTGTTTCAAAAATATGTTTCTTACTGTTGACTTTTCTTTGCCAATCTCTCTTTTCCTTTGTGTTTTAGTTTCATTTTCAATTATTATTCTCACATGTAACATACAGTTAAATGATCAACCCCACCAGAGGTACAATAGGAGGGTAAATGTTGAAGACTACTCTTCTATAATAGTATGAAGTAATTGTAAACGATGTTTCGAATACTCACTATTTAAGACCACATTAAGAAACTGCAGACACTATCGTAGAAGCTCTTATCAAAGTATCATCAACTGCGCATGTGCACAAGATTGCGCAACAAAACTGTCAAAGTAATGGGAATACCTGGTTACAGCTATTAAATTATTGTATTGTCAAACGTTCTTAATAAGTGTGCAAAATTTCAAAAAATTAAGACGCCTGGAAGTTGGTAATTAAATTAAATGCATATGGCGATACTGGTCGGGAAATCTCTGAAGAGTCTGGCCGCTAAATGATGAAGGTTTTATGACATTACAGAGCAATAAGCTAACGACCTGTTAAAGTTCATCTATGTCAAAGATGTCAATAATCGATGTCTATCATAAGTACTTCGTATTACTAAACTCTTTGTAAGAAGCAGTATTCGGTGTATGATAGTTGCAGATGGAGGTAGCGCGGCAACGATGATGTCATGTAACGGTGGTTTAGTAGAATTCTCCCGAGTGAAAATGGATACCGGAACAGAATAATGGCTGTTGTTCACACCTCGTACTGACAGACCAAGTAGGACAAACTGCATTTGGTGAGTGTATAATAAGTGGATGATGAACAGTGATTGTTGTGAGAACAGTTATCATGCTAATAACTGAATTTACTCAAAGTGATTGTACTTTTCACTCGAGCGGACCTGTAATCTTGTATTAATATTATTTTGGCGGTCGGCGTATGTGTGATCGTTTGAAACAAAAACTGTTTGAATAAAACTTACTACAGTATTAATTGACTGTGTAAGTTCAGTGTTACAGTACCTCGTACAGTATTAAATGTTTAAACTATACCGAGGATTAATAAATTGCTTGAAATTATGTCGACTATCCAGCTGTGGTGTATAAATATGTTTAAACAAAGTCCGAAACCTTCCATTAGGTTGGTCAGAACACCAGTGTATGGTGGCTATAATTTCCATTTAATTAAAGCAGTAAAAAAACCAGTTGTTTTACAGTTTCTCGAATTGCCGCACTTGTGCACTAATGTTGCGGCTGCATTTGCCTAACTTGGAAATCCCAACAAGGTACCTGGAGTTTAACGTGAAATGCGAACCGTGGGTTATCCTAATCTTTGCCTCTTATAATATCCGTAAAAATTCCAATCGAAACCGGGATTTGAGCATGAAACGTCTGTTCGCCAGTCACTCGCCTTAACCAACTCAGCCACTAGGGGGATGCGGAAAGTGGGTGAAAATACATTTGCTATAGTGTTCTTACTGTCAGAGTAATGAGATTACCAAGACATAGATATGAAATTATTGGATTGTCATCAGTTCTTAATATGTGTACAAAATTTCAGACAATTTCGACTTTCTTAAGTGGGTGAAAATTGAACTGAAATTTTCCATTACACTCAACCACTTTTAAGTTGTTACTGACAATGTAGTGAGAGTTGAATTATTGAATTTTTATCGGTTTTTAATAAATGAGCAAACTTTCAAATGATTCGGACGTCCCAAGTGGGTCAGCATGGAAATGAAATTTTCCATTATATGCAACCATTTCTCTATTGTTACCATCAAAGTAACGAGAATAGCAGGACTTTGCTAAGAAACTACTGTATTGTTCTTAAAATGTGAGTAAAATTTTTCTAATGTTACTGTCGAAGTAATGAGAATATTAAGACATAGCTATGAAATTATTGTATTGTAATCAGTTATCAATACATGAGCAAAATTTCAAACAATTCGGACATTTGGAACTGGGTTAAAATTAAATTGCAAAATTCCACGACATTCAACCATTTTTCTGTTATTACTGTCAAAGTAATGAGAATAGCACGACATTGCTCTGAAATTACTGTATTGTCACTGGTTCTTAATTTGTGTGCGAAATTTCAAACTGCTCAGACATCTGGAAGAGGGTCAAAATTAAGTTGTAAAATTCCGTTACATTCATTCATTCATACATACATACATACAAGTCAAACTAATAAAAAGCACGTAAAAACTACCTAGCATTCCTAAGTTACTAACATAAGTAAGAAGATAGCAGTTATATATATTCTTACCACAGAAGTTTCTGATTTACAGAAATCATTTTCAGAATAAAATAGTTCAAGCCTGAGATGTTTTTCATAGTTTATCACTTTCATAATTTTCAATTTATACTGTACTATCGATAAAATAAGGAACAAATAACTTCAGTGCAAAGTCAAATAAAAGTAATCTGAGAGAAATAAATGGAAAACAATTTTTTTTAAAAAGCAACTAACTAAAAGCATTAGATGTGATCAAAAAAACTGAAACTGATGATAAAATAGATATATATTATGTAACACCACGAGGAAGCGAAACTGGGAAGCTTAAAATACAAATTTAAGGGTAATTCAGGAGAATATCATGCCGAGTATATCCATCAAGAAATAAAACAAAAGTGAAGTGCTTAGGAACTACATGGAATTTTACAACTGGAATTTTATGACAAAAATGTTAATATTTTTTTATCTTCACCTTCCACAGGCAAAATACCGTAATGATTACATAATTTAAGCTATGATTTGACACTTATTGCAATTCAATGACAAAAAATAATAAATTCATTTCCATATTGAGGGAGCCGACCACTTTTTTTTACAGTATTGATGAGTATGTTAGACTTAAATCACAGAGTTTATCATTAATATAGATTGTGAGTAATGATATAAATAAGATATTACTTGTATATTTGTAATTATTATTTTGTTTCTTTATCAAACTTCCACACTACTGTCTTGTTGGTAGATGTAGTCGTTGACTGAATTGAATGATTTGTGCGTGTGTGTGTCTGTGTGTGCGCGCGCGCACGTGCACAATATGTTCACAAAAGAATGTATCATTACAATTTGTTAACATGATTAATATGGATGGAATTTAAAAGATTAATACACTTGCTCTGAAAAAAATAATTTTTTTCCCTTCAGTTTATGATTGCTGGCGTACATCTCATCAAAACAAAACAGAAGAAAACTGTTAAGATCAATAAAGCGAGCTAATTTTTTCCCCCAAAATTTTCAAGATTAAAAAGAAAGAAAACAAAAAATATGCTAGCAATTGAATGAGCTGTAGATAATATGTCTGCAAATTTTATATCAAGTAGTACAGGGCTAGTCAAAATGATTGCAGAGATTTCATGATTTTTCTTCTGGCTGTCATATTATGGATACGATGATGGGGTTTGCTGTTATAAGACAAGTGGCTCTCCAACTTTCGATTGCACTAAATGCAAGCTTCCTGCGGTGGCCGCTAGAGAGCAAGATGGCTGAAAGTGAGAAAGCGTATGCTGTTCTCAAATTTCACTCGACTCAGTCTGGGTTAACTATTCAGCGACACTTTAAAACAAAGTTTGGCAAGGATCCCCTGCATGCTAACACCATTCGGGATGCCTTTGTAAAGGTGTGTCTGAAGAAACCGTTGAATGTGTGCGCACCTACAGAAGCGACTCTGTATGAAGCCTTACAGGTTACAGTTGCTGCAAGCACTGTCACAGGACGATGAAGTGCGTTGTTTACAATTCTGTGCCCAATGTCTAGAACAAGACAAAACATTTGCAGAAAAACTTATGTTTAGTGATGGGGCCACTTTTAATGTGAGTGGAAAAGTGAACAGGCACAATGTGCGTATTTGGGGGATCGAAAACCCCCATGTTTATGTGCAGCAAGTTTGTGATTCTCCCAAAGTGAACGTATTTTGCGCGATCTCTTGATAGAAACTTTATGGGCCTGTTTTCTTTAATGAGGTGATGATCACAGGGAAAATCTATCTGCAAATGTTGCAGAATTGGCTCATGCCACTTCTGGAAGCTGACAGTTAAGATTTCATATTACAGCAGGACGGTGTTCCACCCCATTTTTCTCTAGTTGTCCGTAATTTCCTAAACATCAGGATTCCAAACAGATCGATTGGTTGTGCTGGGGATGCTGATTGTCAGCTAATGTCATGGCCTCCTTGTTCCCCTGACCTAAGCCTCTGCGACTTCTTTGTTTGGGGTTTCGTAAAAGACACAGTGTTCGTGCCACCAGTACCAGTTGATCTGCTAGACCTCCGGGTTCGCATCACCAATGCATTTGCTCTCATTGACAGAAACATGCTGCATCGGGTATGGGAAGAACTTGATTATAGACTTGATGTGTGCAGAGCCACTAAAGGTGCACATATTGAGCATCTATAGACACTCAAAAAAACTTTCACAGTTTGTTTATATATCTGTGTAATCTTGTAAGTATATGTCAAATAATAAATCTGTAGTAATTTTCTGAAATCACTGCAATAATTTTGACTAGCCCTGTATTACAGACAGTGTCATCAGAAAGTCATGTTTTGATAATGTTCTCTTCAATCTTCAGTTTCTGAATTAATAGTTCATTAGTCAGAACAACACTCAAAATATTATGTTTTATAATATAATCCAGTAAATACTACATTAAATTGAGATATAGATTCATTTATGGGTAATCTTTTCAACACTTGAAATTACAATATTGAAGACATTCATCTTTTCAGATAATATCCACTTTATACATTAAACCTCAAGTTTCCCTGTGAAAGCTTCTTTCAAAATGATTTTAATCTGAACTATATGTCATTAGGTATAAGCACAAATGCATCCACTAGGAGCACAGTTATGTTTATTGATACATGTTAAAAAGATGAGTATATTGACACACCAATTTTTTCATCCTTTATTTGACACACTACTATATTCTAAGATTCAATTTTAGTGCAAGGGAAGCTCAATAGCTCACCCCTGGGAATCATGGCATCACCTTCACCATCGCTGCCGAGCAAGGAATACTTTTGCCTCTTGCGAGGTCTGTGTACACATGCTCGCTGGAAGAGACATGAAAGTGCCCAGCCACCGCCAACCATCAGCAACATCACCAGAAATAATACAATTACAACGTACAGGATACTCCAATCTGAAATTAAACATTTAAAATTCAAGTCTGTATTAAACTGTTAAATGTATTTAGTGTCCAGATATATCAGTTCAAGACTGGATAGCCACTTGTGCCACAAACATAAATTAGATCAATCTGTTGGTCTTCAACTTAAACATGGTATTTTGTTACACAGTGTAAGGTGTATTGATTAAACAAGGTAAGTGTATTAGCTAGGGCATTATGTTCCACTACATGATACAACACATGAAATATGCACACCATCAACCAATCTGATGAGTCAAATAAATTAGGAATTAACTACACGGTTATTAAAAAAGGAGCAGATCTTGCATTTTTATTTCTGTAAAAGATATAAATATATGCCACACATCAATGGCCAGAGGAAGGTTCAAAGTTTGTAAATCCCGTTTATCAGTTGCGCTCCCTGTTGTCTGTTTACATGGAAATGGTGACGCCACAAGAGAAATCGTTTTGTGTGTTCACTTAGCATATGCACCCATCTCCCATAAATTTCTTATGCCAATCGTAAATCTGTTTATGGTGAGGTGCCACTTTATTGAACTGAAGACTCAATGCACATCAACAATGGATTCACTTTTTACATACTGTAGGACACAGAACTACCTTGCATGGTAACAGACAACGGCACCATTTGTGGCAGTAAAGGGAACTAATAGGCATTGATTACAAACTTTGAACCTTCCCTATTCAGTGTGGCATGTTGTCAGGTAACATAAAATTTTGTTACTTCATAACCAAACTTGTTCATAGAGCAGCGAGTTCATTTGAATAGCATTGCAGATTAGGTTTATAGTAGTTTGCTTAGATAATCCAAGTCATAAATCAGAGAAAACAGTTATAGAAAATCAGAATGTAGTATTAGCATATCTAGTATATTAGATTCAGCCTATGTCATAAAAGAAAATATTGCCTTTATTTTTTGAGCTATACTATAACAAGTAAAATGGATTAGTAACCTTACAGGTAGGAGGTCTCCCTGAAGTGATATGAAGCTTTAAAATTTGGAACTAACATGAAAATTACGTTAAAATGAAATAAATTGTCAAAATTAGAAGGGAAGTAATCCAGAGGAGGTACCATGTTTAAATTAAAGAAGAATTTTTTCTAGACATAAAAATGGTATGGTTTTTGATTTGATGCAATATTTTAGCTGATATCTGAGAAATAAAATTATGGACAAAACAGTAACCATAACATAAGAATTTGATGTAAATGAAAATGTTAAGATTTATTGAAATAATGAGAAAGCTATTAAACAGCTGTTGTTACAGCTAGAGAGTAATGATTTTTTTTTAATATATAGAAAATTGGACGTGGAACCGTTTATAATATGTTTCAGAGCTGTAAGTTAATTATTTCAAGAGATATCAGCTTTCGAAGTTAAAATTTGTGATTTAATCCGAAACAATTAAAAATTAGGAGCAAGATAAAAGTCATTTCAGACTTGTAGCTTTAAAACTGTAAGAGTTTGAAACATTTTTAGAATGTCATAGAATATAATTTTTTATGGCTGAAGTATGATAATTATGAAGTTTTCTTATTAAGATTGAAATTAAAGTTTGCAAGTCTGGCTACCTACTGTAAAATTTTCAGATTGATAGGAATTTTTGGAGTGACTAAAGTTTTTGGCATGTCGCAATAAGACACGCAAGAATACATTTTTTTCCATACTCCGGGGAGTCATATTGCCTGGGAAGGTGGACGTATACATGTTCCCACGGATTGCCTACTTATAGGAGGATCAGGGACTAGCTGCAGGAGTCGTTGGAAATCACTTTGACAGAACGCACGTCTGTCGTGGTAGTGCTTAGCACGGGTAGGCAGGTCGGCTAGACAGGTGACCTCATGGCGGAGTGATACTCAGTGTGCCATCTTTGAAATTTTGCTGTGCGATGGAACATTTCAGTTATCCTCATGTGATTGTAATTCCGTTAGGGGGTTCATGAGGGCTGTTCTGCTTTGAATTACTTATCACTAGCTGCAGTCAATTTATTTGGTGATGATTTCTGATGCCTAAAGGATTGTTTGAACTTGTAAAATTATTTTTCAAGAATATAGTGATGTTTTGAACTTTGAATTAGAAGTGGTGATTTTTGATTTATAAACGTACTTTTCCATTACTGAGATTATTCAAAATGGCAGCGACCGCATACTGTAGGACAATCTAACTATTCAAGGCGCAAAACACAGTTATAGTTGAGGCATAAACTGTTTATCTCTAAACCCCCCACTAACCATTTGTTCCTTATAACGTATCTTTTGCAGTTTGTGAGAAATAATCAAAAAATCAAGCTTATAACAGGAGCATTCTCTCTCCTAAAAAATTTGCACCTGTTTACAACATCTTAACAAAAGATGAATCATCTGCTTCTTCTTTTTGAACAACCCTGTAATATTTTGTTAATGAAATGTAGATAACTCTCTGTGTTGATGAGTTATTTTATTTCTCACTGTGATATAAAATATTTATTAGTATGAAATGGATATCTTTAGAAGAACAATGCAGATGAAAACTAAATAGCATAAAAAAATTTTCTTCAACAACATCAAATAGTATGGTTAGTTTCTTCACATGATAAAGATGGAAGGCTAAATGAAAATAAATTTAAAGGTAACTGTATTTTATTGAAGCTATGAGTATTCTTTCTTACTATTATCACTTACACCACAAAATTAAGTTATAAACGATATTATATCATCCAACCATGAAACACTTTTGAAAGTCATCTACCATCCTCTCTTCATTCCCATATGAAAAGGACAATTATTTCACACCACTTCATCACTTATGAAAATTCTTGAAGTGATACAACAAATTTTCAAATTTGAAAGTTATGTGTTATTTGCCATATAAGGTTATCAGTTCATAAAAAATCTGTAAATAAGATAGCCATGTCTACATAGAATTTGTTCACACAGCAGTGTGACTGCCAAGGCGAGTCAATGGCTGTACTGCCTACCTTTACTCAAAGCAATTTATGCCATTTTTGTATCTTAATATCTTCAGTCTAGATCAGCGTGTCTCAACCTTTTTCTAACAAGAGGGCTGAGAATTTGACAAAAATAATGCTGCAGACCACTAACTTACATGGACCTAATTTTTTACCTACATTTATGTTATTAACGCCTGGAACATATTGTATTGTACCAATACAACATAAAAAATTTAAAGAATGTTTCGAATTTCTACAAAAACAATGTTATGAAACTAACTTATTAAGAGTTAATTACATACTGACCACACTATTTAGTAACCAAATGAATAATAATGTTAGTGTACGCTAGACGCTACACTATACCACCAATCTAAATACACAAAATAAAATAAAAGTAAGGATACCCAACAAATTTTTCTGTTGTTTACTACACCCCTGCTATTTTAACAATCCTACCTTGTACTGCACTCCCTCACACCTACTACAAGACCATCAGAAAATGGCCATTAACTAAATCCTTAAACCAACAGCACTCTCTTTGACGCCGATTGAAAAATTATTTAGTAACAGGGTATTGTACGAACAATGCTGCTCTACACTCATATCCTGGAAAGACCAGATTTTGCCTGGTCACTGAAATATTGATGGCATTTAAAAAGTTGTGCTTATACCTTATATTCGATTGTAGCCTTGTACCGTACAGGTATGGTAACTGAATCTTTAATATTCTGTCTACAAACCAGGTGTACCATCTTTGTGAGCCACTATAAGTCCACGGCCTGCAGGTTGAGAAACATTGGGCTAGATGATGCTACATCTCTCTAATTTCTGTATTGCATAAATATCATCAAGCAAGGTTAGGCCTTTTGAACTATTCCAGTTTCAGGAACTATTCACTTTCTCTTCCTTTAGTCTACCCTTAGGTCTGTATTCACTTACCATTTTTGGTAATCATGCATGATCCATTCATTACAGACGATCACTACAGTTGTTCCTACGTTTCTCTACCTTGTCATTCATACCATATATTTTCAACTCATCTCTTATAGTATCATTTTTTTTTATTTGGTCTAGCCTTGTGCACCCCTTTTGAAATGCAAGTTTAGGAAGCAAATTCAACTGTTTCATTCCTGTTCTTGGTTTGGAAGTTGTTCAGATGCAAAATTTCACCAATTTTGTCACTCACTAACTGATGATCGTCAAATTGTACTTCTTGAAATTGTAGAAATCTGAAATTTTACACAGATACAAAATTCTAAAGCAGATGAACTTCTGTGAATTTACCCTATATCTACAGCAAAAATGATAACCCTTTCCACTTATAATAAGAAGCAAGTGCAAGGACGGAAACAGTTGCCTCACAATAGTCAGCGGATGCATTTTTTGGCGAACTGCCACCATTGTAAAACCATTTGTCAATCCACCAGATGGGCGGACACCATTATGAAAGCTGTGTGAAGGGCCAGCAGCGATGAGATGCGAAAAGATAAGGAGAAGCAAGAAGCTTTCTAAGGGACATAGCCAGCCTATGCAAAAGAAAATAACACTCCACTTTGAAGTTTTCTTTTATTTGTTTCACGGACCTGCCAATCAACACAAGAAGAAATTCTGGGTGTCTGCCCAAGGGGTGGAAAGTATAGCATGAGGTGGGGAAATGCTGTCCCGAAACTGGGCAGTGAAGGAAAAGTTACTTCTAGTTTGAGTTTGAACATGAGCACACCGACTTGCCAGGGTGTTGCCATCATCTGGGAGGTCCTAGGTGCGATTCCTGTCACTGGTAGTGTCGTCAGCAGTATGCGGTCTTGGTAATGTGCCACAGAACAGTGTGATGGTTTGCAACATGCCATTGTAGTGAGTAGAACTATCTATATGTTTTCAGCATTTTCCAATGTGGCAGTAACAGCAGCAGTCCAGCTCGTGTAATAACCGCATATTTCATATATGATATTTGTTTATTATAACAGTTTATGAGTCCTGACGGCTGTTGGAGCACATTCATAGCCTTTACAAGTGTTATACATAGAACAAATGTTTGTGGATATTTCTCAGTCACTGCTGATGTATATTGAAAAATGTTGTGTTCTTTGTTGTGAAAGTGAAATTGTTAATGTCCGGAGGTCCGAACGAGGTAAGCGTACCTGTGTTGTATTGATGTGAATTTTGTCGATTTTTTTATGTGTGTTGTCGTCAGTCTTTTAAAAAATGCCATGTCCATTGTGTTATGCTGCTGTGGAAGTTGAGTTAATGTCGTCTTGTGGTCCGACAAAGGTGAGAGGTGGTGCATGTGTTTAATGCTAAAGTATTATTTGTTGATGTTTCACTGTTTGACAATGTTTGTTGGAGATTTCATGGTGTTGGTGGTGTCCTGTTGTGGAAGTCGAGTTGATGTCTGACAGATCAGATCGTGTATTGTCAGTTATGTACCTCAATTTGCAGGTTTCATTTCAGAGAAAATAATTCACTTTCGATTATTTCATTTTTCTTTTTGTGTCTCTAATTTCTATGCGTGTTGCCCATTGATTTGAGGTCAGAAGATAACAAATAGGGTAAAAAAATCAGAAAAACTTTCTTTAACATCAAACCAGATGGTTAACAATGTGAAGATTACTGAAGAGGTACCACAAAGTGCAATTTTTGAACACCCCAACATGGATATTGCAGAGGACACTTCAAGTCGCATGTCTGTTTCATGCATTTATGGTGAAATGAGAAAAGAGGAGTAATGTACCTTGTCTGTTTCTGGAGAAATGGTTACTCAACAGCCAGAACTTGCTAAAAATTCCCAGACCCAAGCCGAGCAACCTCACCATTCGTTCGCGAAGATGAAAGAGAAGAAGAATGGGCAGGATCAGTTAAGGGCCAATATGAAGACCAGCTGAAGTCCAAAATAAACCTAGTCAAGACAGAAGTCAGAGAAGAAATGGCAGTACTCATAAAAAGGGAGATCAAAGACTTTAAGAATACCTTGAAGGTGGAGGTCAGCATGGTTAGGAAGTTGGTGCAAACACTACAAACATGACATGAAAATCTTAGTAGTGAACTAAATTGAACCAATGAACAGCTGACGGACATGCAGAAGAGTACGTTGGAAATAAGCCGTCAGAAAACAGAAACAAGAGTAAACTAGTTGAAAATGCGCATCGGGAAAGTCGAACTGGGCCACAATGAGAGGATGACTCAACTTGGGGACTGATAAAATATATCAGCTGGAGTGTCACAGAATCAAGAACGACTGCAAAAGTCTTCACGAGGCACAGGGAAACTTAAAAATGAAAGTGACTTGTGAATTGCAGGGGTTGTGTGAGGAAATGACACGTGTAAGCTCTCCAGCTGCAGACAGAACCATTTCTGCAACACTGCACATGTTTTGGTAGATTTACCTCTACCCCAGTAGAGCAGAAAGACTGTTACGCACCCAAAGATCTTCCTGAAAGCGTTGGAAAGTTACTTTTGTGGTAAGAATGTCCCAGATCAGATGAAAATGCTGGTTATTTACTACTCTTCTCGGGAAAGATCTGGTTTGATACCAAGTGTGACGAAGAGACGGCGTATGAGGATTTCAGAGAAGTGTTTTTGGAGGAGTTTGGGGACCGTTAGCTCAGACCAAACTAAGGTGGAGGCTGTATCAGGGATGTTAGGCTGCAAATCATACAGAATCCATGGCCACACATGTTAAACATCTCACAAAATTGTCACGGTTTATAGATCAGCCACTTGATGATCTGGGGCTCATTTTTCACAGCAGGTACAACTGATGTTAACTCCCACTGTTATCACCACCTTTAAGCAGTTTGTGGCAACCTTAAGGATGGTGGAAGAGGGAGAAGAGCGTATGAGATATGGTCCCACCAATGATGACCCGAAGGCTGGTGGTGAAAACATTGGGAACACAGGAGGGACACCATAGTAAACCGCAGTGGAATGGCAATCGAAACTAAGGGTATTTCAGTAACAACTGGCACTTCAATGGGCATGAGAATTCAGGAAACCGCTACGCTCCCTACCACGAGGCAAAGGTCAATGCACTAAGGGTGCAGACATCTGCCTCCTTCACTCACGGTACACGGTAACAAATACACTGAGGATGGTGGTGGCACAGTGTCGCCTCAGAATGCAGGAGGGTAGGCATGAAACAGGATAGGGGTTCCTCCAGGAAGTGATGAAAGAGATGAAAACGGCAATGATTAAAGCATTTGGGAGGACAGGTTAAACACCCTGGAGAAAACAGACCCCCCCCCCCCCCCATCGTGGTAATATCATGGAAAAGCAGGGTGTTGCCTGGTCATAAATGTGCAAATTTTTCAGATAGAGTTAGTTGCCCTTATGGACAGCGGCAGTACCATAACAGCAATTGTGGAAAGAGTGGTACAATAAGCCATATAAATGGGTGTCGCTATAAAATTCCATCAGAGAAGTGAGTGCAGTGAGAAGTTGTCACGGGTGCCAGCATTTGGAAATAAATGGAAGACAGTCAATAGGCGAGCACTATTGAGTGTTACGCTTGGGGAAGAGAGCCTTGAACTGGTTGCATACATCGTACCAGTGCTGAGCATCAGTCTCTTTGTGGGAGCTGATGTTTTTAGTGAGAAAAGGGGTAGTATGGTTGGGAGACAAATATGATCACAGGATTGACAGTTGAAGAGATAAAGTGGAATGTGAGCAGGGAGAGTTACAGCCTGCGACAGGTCCGCATCGGGGAGCCAGTGAGTGTAAAGTGCCCCAGCAACAGAGCAATGCTGCATTGTTGCTGGTGAGTGCACTCGATGATGAGAGAAATGAGATTCTGTTTGAATTGGAGCGAAATGCTATGAGCAATGACACTCTTGACGTTGCAAAATGGGCATGCTGAAAGGAAATGCTACGCAGACACCTTGCCGCATTTTCTTACTGCCCGGATCATTGGAATAATACATGAGTTCAAGTTGGATGGTAGGAGTCCTTTCCAAGCCCACAGCTACCCAGTACCTGCAAAGCACCGAGACACCATGAGCAATGTGCTGCAGGGCCATGGAATAATTTCGAAGGCTCCTTCGCTATATGAAGGCGGTTTGAAAAGTTCTCGGAATCACCGCTAGATGTCAGTGCTAGAGCAACGAGGTTCCCATGCAATAATCGCACATCCTTTGTGAGTGAACATGTGGCGCGTCAGTGCTCTAGCTGCAGGACTGTGGTAGTGACGACTCTTTGTTGTTGTTCCCGCGTAGTGATTTTTGGCAATGGAAAAAACTGAGATTCGAGTAGTGATTAAATACTTTGTAAAGAAAGGTACGAAAGTAAAGGAAATTCATGCCGACTTTCAGAACACACTAGGGGACTCTGCTCCTTCATTTTGAACTGTTGCCAAGTGGACCAGCGAGTTTAAATTTGGTCGGGAGAGCTTGGACGGCCAAAAAGTGCTATGACCCCAGAATTTATCGCAAAAGTGCATAAAATGGTCATGGAGGATCGTCGACTGAAAGTGCGGGAGATTGCTGAAGCTATAGGGATGTCTTTTGAACGGGTATATTATATTTTAACTGAAGAATTGGGTATGAAAAAATTATCTGCAAGATGGGTGCCGCGGCTCTTGACACTGAACGATAAACGCAAGGATGGAAATGTCCGAACAAAGTCTGGCCCGTTTTCAGAGCAACCAACAAGATTTTTTGTGCCGGTTTGTGACTACAGATGAAACTTGGGTCCACTACTATACCCCAGAGACAAAACAGCATTCGAAGCAGTGGAAACATGCTGATTCACCACCACCAAAGAAAGCAAAGGCAGTGCGTTTGACTGGAAAGGTCATGCATGGCCTCAGTTTTCTGGGATGCAAAAGGCAGCAGAATGCTGATAGATTATCTTCCTACTGGCCAAACAATCATGGGGCAATACTATGAAAACCTCCTAGACCAATTACAGGAAAAGATACGCGAAACAAGGACTGGTTTGGTAAGGAAAAACGTCATCTTTCATCAGGACAACGCTCCGCCGCACAAAAGTGTTATTGCCATGGCAAAACTTCATGAACTGCGGTACGAATTGTTGCCACATCTACCTTATTTGGCACCATCAGACTTTCATCTATTCCTCAAGCTGAAAAATTTCCTCGGTGGACGGAGATTTTCTACAAGGGAAGAACTGACAGCCGAATTGGAGAGGTATTTTGCAGGCCTGGAGGAATCTCATTTTCGAGATGGGATCAAGGCATTGGAACATCGCTGGACCAAATGCATTAGTCTACAGGGAGACTTATGTTGAAAAATAAAAGTAGTTCCACCGAGGTAAGATACTTAATTCTAACACATTCCGAGAACTTTTCAAACCACCCTCGTATGTGAATCCCATTGCAGTTGCTGCCAAATGAGATGGAAGTAAAGTATTTGCCTCGACACAAAGAAGTTTAATGAGTATATAGTAGGCGATGCTGAATGCCCCGAACCAATCACTGAGCTTATCAGCAGATACCATGGAAAAAGATGGTTTTCCACTATTGATGTGGCTGTGGGTTATCATCAGGCTGCACGAAAGCTGTAGACCATACAGTGCCTTCCTATTTGAGCATATCCATTACATGTTCAACAGAGTCCTATTTGGGATCCACTGCATTTGTGTGGGCAATAAATGAAGTACTGCCGGCGGAAGTGAAGGAATTCTGTGCAGTTTACGAGGATGATATCCTGGTGTTTTTGGACTCATTTGAACAGCACACAGCCCATTTGAATACAATTTTTGGTGTTCTGGCAAAGTGCAGGATAATGCTGCGGCTGGATAAATCAAATATATGAGCATGAGAGGTCAGCTTCCTAGGGTTCTGAGTCACGTCTTGAAGGAATAGAGGCTACACTGGAGAAAGTGGAAAAAATTCTACATTGTCCGCCTCCAACAAGCATGAAACATGTGGGGCAATTCTTGGGAATATGCAGGTATTTTAAAAATGGTGTTAAGGATTTTGCCAGAATAAATGAACCACTATATTTCCTGCTCAGAAAGGGTATCCATTGGAAATTGGATATACATCAGCAATATGAATTTCAACAGCTGAAAGACAAAGTGACGTTTGCCCACCCAAACTACTAAAGGCCGTTTTTTTTCTGAATTGTGATGGATCTAAGTAGGGTGTCAGTGTAAGTTTTGCAGCAGCAAGCTGATGACAGAAGTCTATGGATTGTGGCGACTGTTAGCTGCACATTGCAGCCCACAACGGAACTAAAGAAATTGAAATGCTTGCTTTGGTGTTTGGAGTCACACAGGTTGGTAGCAAAACATGTCTGAGAATGAATCACCAGGCGTTAATGTTCCTATTTAAGTGAAAGTTCACATCAAGTTGGGTAACCCGTTGGGCACTCCTATTACAGAAGTATGATATAAAAGTGTTGTACTGCAAGGGGGGTAGATAACAAGATGGCAGATTGGTTGAGCCATTTTCCTAAAAATCTTATCCCCTTAATTATTCCACGCGGCTAAAGGACGTGAAATTGTGGTCGCCGCGGTGAGAGTAATTGCTGGCGTCAACCTCTGCGAGTACTGAAATAAACTTATCCGTGAACGATGCAGGGATGAAGAAATAAGTAAAGTAAGACAGTTCCTTGAGAATTGGAGAAATGGAGAAGTCCAGAGGATCTGCGATGTAGCCGTGATGTGCCAAATCCATGAGGGAGTGTGTTTCTGTCTGGACCACGCCATGAAGAATTAGCTCGCGTGGCCGCCGTGGGCAATGACAGGGGAAGTAACCCAGATCTACAATGCGCCCTTTGGGCATCAAAACATGGAAAAGAAGTTTAAAATGTTATGTTGGGACTGGAATGTGACCTCTTTGAAATGCTTGTGGCAAAGGCAATTCAGGAAAGGAATCTATGCCAATAGACCAACACCCAAATAGAAGTGTGCGTGGAGACTTTCCCAGTGTACTGAAGCAATGTAGTCTTCACGGGTATGCAGCCGGATGGTATTTTGGAAACACAACATTTCGACAACCAGCTCGGCTGTCTTCATCAGCTGTCCGGTGTCTACAGGCTGACGAAAGCTGGCAGTCACCGCGTGGACTTCCAAAACACCATCCGGCTGCACACCCGTGAAGACTACATTGACTCAAATAGAAGTTACAAAGGAGATCTCAGTCCAATAACCCCAAGTGCACCAAATGAGATGGAGTGCCTGGATTTATTGGCCCACTTCTGTGGGGTAGATTTAGTAGACAGTATATACTAGTAGTTGTTGATGCATTTACCAAGCTGGTCCAATTATATACTAATAATACTGAAATGGTGAGATGCCCTAATACAGGCAGGGATAAAGGCCATATTCAGCTCTATAAGGAACACGCAGACCAACATTGTTTAGAGGTACATTCATCAGCTGTGGGCATATTTCTGGAAACTGATCAGTGAAAATCACATGGCATGGGTGAAGCATCTGCCATAAATAGAAAATTTCTTTAATGTCAGTATTCATTGTAGCACTGGGCACAAGCTGGCGGAACTCCATTTTGGCATGCTTGTAAACACACTGGTCAACCAACTAGTGGGGTGCCCAGAACCAGTGGTGAGCACTGACCCATGTAACAGGTTAGCGCAAGTGAATCAATTTCTGATGGAAAAGGCGAGAAAGGGGCAGGAGAGCGAGATGGGCAAAGAAGCCCATGTCTTTAATGCCGGCGATGTGGTGTTGGTTCACTGTGCACCGCAATTGTATGCGTTAAAGAAAAAAATTGCAAAATTTTCCCACCCTTTCAAAGGGCCTTTCCATATTAAAAATAATCCGTAGGCAGAAATGCTGGTAGATAGCAATGTTAAGGCGGGAATCTACAATGCCTGAAGCCTAAGGTAATACCATCAATCCTAAATTTTTGGAATACTAGTAATTTTCTTCCAGCTAGGTACGAGGAATATAGAGTATATTTGTAATCGCAAGTAGGTAATGCTGCCTTAGTGAGAGTTTGGTAGTTTTAAAGTTACAAGTAATCTATATTAGTTATTTTGATTCTGATTGAGCTATCAATATAAGTAAAAGATACATGAACAATAACTTTTGAATGATGACCCAAAGCATATAATGTGGTGTGTTGTGGTTGTGGAGATGTCAGCTGGGGTAATAGGTGTTCCTGATGACTAGTGGTCTGTGTTGTTTGCGGCCATTTCTCGGAATAACGGAACCGTCGGATACACTACTCCCATAGTCTTTTGAGTGGAGCTGGATGCAGGCAGGTGTGTGTACTTTGTTCTGGGCGAATGGACTGGGGGAGAAGCCCACTTGTTTGCAAAGAGGCACCTTGCCGTCATGAACACACTTTGACAATAAATTTGGCTGCCGCTGAAAAATTCTATCACTCTTATTTTGCACAATCTGACATCAATGCCATCTCAGGAAACAGTAATGCAATACTGGCAAGCTAGTATTGCATTACTGTTTCTGAGGATGACATTGATGTCAAATTGTGCAAAATAAGAGTGATAGAATTTTTCAGCGGCGGCCAAATTTATTGTCGAAGTGTGTACTAACGCTTGTTTGCAGTCTTGTTTTGAATACTGTTCTATTCTCAATTTATGGGCCGTAATAACAAATGCTGTGTTTCGTGGTGTGTGTACAAATGCTGTGATCTGTGCATCACCTGTCTTAGAAGGAATTATAGTTAGGACGAGTTTTGTTAATTTTAAGTTTTGTGTATATTAAAA
This sequence comes from Vandiemenella viatica, assembly GCA_031002005.1. Classification (NCBI taxonomy): domain Eukaryota; kingdom Metazoa; phylum Arthropoda; class Insecta; order Orthoptera; family Morabidae; genus Vandiemenella; species Vandiemenella viatica. The sequence continues at coordinate 349,042,056 of JARYHS010008074.1, forward strand.
GACACTGATTTATGTTAGTCTCCTGTAGTCCAATGTAAATATTTTCCAAGCAACAGGGTCATTAAATTAAGGTTTGTGTAATTATGGGTGGCACTGATTCATATTAGCCACGTGTTTCCATGCATAATTGTTTTATGTATAAAGTTCTATGTGAATAATGCAGGATAATGATTTATTTTATGTTGTACCATTATATTTTAAAATTTTGCATTAACATGTAACATATTCTCTTGTTTGGCATGGAGCTGTAACGAAATTGTATTGTAAATCTATAGTGACTGTCAAGGGCACAATGATAAGTACTGTGAACCAGTGTGTAGTATTATTCTAAATATTGTGAATTTCTTATGTTATATGTATAATGATCGGTTGAGGCTGGACCCTGGTGTTATTTTGATGGTATTCTTGGAATGGTTGATACACTGGGGAGTTTTGGCACAAAATGAGCTGTATCGTACAGATTCACAGTACGGCACGTCCTCACATGATATTTCAAAAGGGGAGTTTGTGTGGAAAAGAGGGTCATTAAATTAAGGTTTGTGTAATTACTGGGTGGCACTGATTCATATTAGCCACGTGTTTCCATGCATAATTGTTTTATGTATAAAGTTAGAAATAACTTGTGAAAACAAAACTAAATGAAAGTTTGCAGGGTTTGTTACGGCTTCATGAATCAAGGGTAACTCTGTTGAGTGTAGTGACTCAACTGTGAATAAAGTGGCTGAGGGGACTTAACAAAAATTCCATTGAATTTAAATTTGGCAAACTGTAATAAGACACAAGTGCAAGGATGGAAACAGTTGCCTCATGATAGCCAGCGGATGCGTTTTTCGGTGAACTGCCATAGTTGTATCACTCACCGGGCCAGACTCCACTATGAAAAACAGCTGTGTGAAGGACTATCAGCGATGACAAAGCATTGGGAAGTGTTGTGAAAAGGGGAAGCAAGAAGCTTTCTAAGGACTCGCACTATTGATAACATCAAGGACACAACTGACCTATGTAAAAGAGAATGACACACCATTCCAATGTTTTCTTTTATCTGTTTCATGGACCTGCCAATCAACACGAGAAGAAACCCTGGATGTCTGCCCAAGGTGTAGACAGTATGAGGTGAGAGAATGCTGTCTTGAAACTGGGCAGTGGAGGGAAAGTTACTTCTGGTTTGAGTGTAGAAGTGAGCACACCGATTTGTCTGGCCGTTGCCATCATCTGGGAGCTCTGAGGTATGATTCCCGCCACTGGCAGTGTCGTCAGCAGTACGCGGACTTGGTAATGTGCCACAGAACCGTGTGACGGTTTGCAACATGTCAAAGGCCAATAAGATACCCCTGAGAAATTATCCGATTAGCTAGAGATCTGTTGAATGAGCCTGCCAAACTTAAACTCTGTAAGACTTTGTATAGATATCAAATGTTGTCCTGAGAACAAAAATCACTGGTGTTTGGGGCTCAATATTAATAACATTCAAGCTGATAGAATAAGTAGTTTTTCTTTGGTTAGTAAAATACAGTGTGCCTATCAAGTTTTAAAAACAGAATCACCCACTAAAGATATTATTATACACTCTTAACAGCTTTATAATAAGCCTCAGATTTTCATTGTTGCTGGAGCTTACTGAATTTAACTAATCTGTTACATTTTATTTAATTTCTCTCCTTATTTTAGAAGTTAGAAAAGTTATTTTTTTTAAACTGATTATGACACTCCATCATCATAATTCCACTAAAACATGTAATCTGGTAGACATACGTAGTTTCATCTTCAAATCATAAGAAATGTCAAATAATATTGGTGATTTACTCTGGATGATGTTATATGCCTCAATATCTGTTATGCGACCTTACTAACACATTAAATTTAACTCTGTTCCTGCGTTTAGTTTTAAAGTTACTTGGAATTTACTTCTTGGTTGCAGTGAAATATACAGAAATCATCTTTGCTTTCCCAGGACATAAATCACTTGTTTGCAACGATTGTGCACATTATTGCTATTGCACACATATGTACTGACAAGGCGAAACTTCTGAAATATTCTTATCTACAGATTTTTGAATGGAACTGTACATTCGAGCGATGACTCAGAACAAGTGACCAACTCACAAAAATAGATGAAATCACTAAAAAAAAAAACACACACACACAATAAAAATATGCCAAGTTTCATCTTTGTTTGACGACAAAAGGTTGTTCTGAGCTAAGTCTACATTCTACAGTGTGTACTCACTTCAATTCTGAAACAGAGTGGTTTCTCTTAGCGTTAAAAAAATTGTGTCACTTTGTCATTATGTTTTCCTAAACTAGATTAGTAAAAGCTTTACCTATATAAATATCTTAATCTTGTTTATTTATCAGTCTTACAAATACACAAAAGCCAAGATTATTTGCACACTTCTTTTGGATCTGACAAGTCATTCAGAAAATCTAATAACACAGACTAAATTACATAACAGTATACAATACAGAATGTGCCAAATTAATTTTTGTTATTATTAATTAAATTTTAGCAGTTAAGAAGGAAAATAAATTGCAATGAACGAGTTATTACGAACAGCAATACTTTATTAACATTCACACGCTAAAGTGCAATACAAAGTACACAACATATACCAGAGAGATTACAGGCAATGCAAAGAATACTCCACAGTTTATACAACTGCCAACCTCTGTGTGTTGGAATAATAATCTCTAAAATTTTTAACCCTTTCCTACTGGCGATTGGAAATAAAGGGAAAATTATGATTTCAATTATATTTTTGTATAAAGGTACTTTAAATTAAACACACATATTTTTTTCTAATTTTTTTTGTAACTCTAAGTGCTAATTACCAAGCCAGTGGTACAGGGTGCGCCAGAGAAACTTACTTATTTGAAAGGTCAATAAAAACAAAAGTACTTCAGTTATTGTTTTAAATTTTTTTTATTTGAGAATACAATATCCCAATTTTTTTTTCATGCAGTCTTGAAAATGACATCGGATAAATGGCGACCCCCATTGCGCATACACTGATGAAGTCGATTTTTGAAATTCGTATCCACTCTTTGCAGCATATCAATCGGTATGTTGGCAATGGCGTCGCGAATGTTGTTCTTGAGGTGTGCTATGGTCCGTGGACGATCGACATAAACCAGGGATTTCAAATAACCCCATAAGAAGAAATCGCACGGAGTCAAATCTGGAGAGCGTGCCGGCCATTGGAGATCGCCTCTGAGAGAGATGAGGCGGTCGGGGAAATGTTGTCGCAACAATTTCATTGAGTCTCGTGCTGTGTGAGCTGTGGCTCCATCTTGCTGAAACCACACGTTCCTAACGTTCATTTCTTCGAGTCTTGGAAGAAAAAATTCCTCGATCATGTTCCTGTAACGAGCTCCATTCACGGTAACTGCGCGTTCGTTTTCTTCAAAAAAATAAGGACCAATTATTCCCCTTACCGACATCGCACACCAGACAGTAACTCGCTCACAATTAAGTGGCTTCTGGTGAAGCTCACGTGGATTTACACCACACCAATAACGCATGTTTTGCTTGTTGATGCTGCCGGATATGTGGAAGTGAGCCTCGTCACTGAAAAAAACGACCGCGTCTTCAGGCAGGTTGTCAATCAGCATTTCACATGCTTTTTGACGGGCAACAAAATCGCGTTCAGTTAATTCTTGCACAACAGCCAATTTATAGGGATGAAATTGAAGATCTTCATGGAGAATTCGTCGAACAGTGGTGTCAGAAATTCCCATAGCAGCTGCGTGTTTGCGAGCCGAACGCCGGGGAGAACGCACAACTGACTGCCTCACTCTTTCGATATTTTCCGGAGTTCTGATGGTCCGTTGAAGTCCATTTCTGGGTTTAGCGACACTTTCACACTCCCGAAATGAGTTAACCCATGACAGAATGGAATTACGGCCAGGAACGAGTCTGTGAGGAGGAATTTCAAAGCGAGCGCGGAAGGCACGTTGTGTAGCAACAATTGAGCGACAATTAGAAAAGTAGCTCTCGACTGCGAAGGCCCGCTGTTCTCTAGACCAGAGCATGATAGCAACTGACTGGAGGGAGAAACAAACTTGGGAACTTCCCCCTCCAGATGCGCCCCCTCTCGCCCCTCTACCGGCCCAACTCACCGCGCGGGAATTTTTTCAAATAAGTAAGTTTCTCTGGCGCACCCTGTACTTATAAGTACCGTCAGGGACTTTGTGTATCACAGGATTTACAGAAATAGCAATTTAAATCAATTATGTTCATATTGGTATGAAATGTTTGCCTCAAGATATTAAAAAAAAAAAACAATTCTTTTTGCTCATTCAGATACAAAAGACATTGCAGTGGAACATTTGGAATGATGTTTTGAGTGTATTTTCTTCATTCTACATACTTCACATCTTAATCTGATTTTTACAAATTTGGGACCTCTGTTTCCCAATCTTACATCGCTCATTGTGGAATCGTAAGACTTGCGTTGTTTGAATGGATGAGGGCTTGGTGAAATATATATAGATGACCTTATCTTCTTACCGATATCCTTCATAGTCATCATACCTAGTGCAAAGGATCTTCTAAAAAAATTTACAGACTTTTTCAAATATCGGACCATTTATGTTATACGCATTGACAAATACAACATCCAGAATTCACAAAAACAATCTTTACCATGATTTTGGTAATCTTCTGTCAGCATTGCATAAAGCCATCAGTTGATCAGCAGTATCAACCCCACACATGAAGGTATTGTAGTCTTTGACGACTCCTGAACATGAAATTGTAGACTTCAATCCATCTTTTTCTTTGCATATAACTAGTGGTGTAACAACAGAGTGGCAGGATGGGCAAAATGCCACGGGACCTACTGCCGGAAGTGGCCCCCGATGACCTGCCAGAGAGTCCCTCTGGTCCAAGATCCACCAGGTCACCAATCCAAACTCGAGAGAGGGCCCATCTGTTGAAGTTGCCATTGACCCCAACCAGTGTAGTGGAGTTTCACTGCTGCCATGAAAATTTGATACTAAATGTATGACCTTTTTATCCTTTCATTTCCAGAAACAAATATCGAGGTTTATAAATTCATTGTCACAATATCCTCTTTTTAGTTTTCCATCAGCAGATTGTTAGAAAGTCCCTTGCAGTATGGTCTGATTCTCCCACAAACAAAAGTTGTTTCAGTTTTAATACTAGATCACATAGTCATTACTCCATTTTTTTTTCAGTCAATTCTAAGACCACTCTTTGACCTAATGAGTAATCTGAGAACATTCCATCATTTCTTCATTTTTGCCGTGATAAATTATAAACTTCTAAGAGAAGAGCTTCAGTCAGAACATATTTCATAAAAATATCAATTTGAAAATATCTAAAACAATGATAAAACCAATTCTATACTTGCTAAATCTATTGACCAATAAGCTGTATAAAACTACCCAGAACTCCCTGACGGTACTTATAAGTCCACGTTGGTTTTTCTTGATTATTTAGTAAAGAAACTAGAAAAACATATTTTATAGGTAAAAATTATATAGTTAAATGTTCAAACTAAAAAAGTAATAACAGAAATTGACACTTACCAAGTAAATTATCATCTAAAAATTCATTGTAATGTAGCACTTGCTACTTTGGTCAGTATGCTGTCAAGCCCCAACTTAGAAAATTAATTTCTCGGCAATTTCACGCAGAATTTAAAAATAAATATTTTCATTGTCTGGCCTAATTATACAACAATAGATAAACAGGCTTAACAATGCAGTGGACACTGGTATTGTCGAATTATATGGTGGTAAGTACAGTGGAACTTATAAGTACCGTCAGGGAGGAAAGGGTTAAGCCAGGGAGGAAAGGGTTAAGCGGTGGTAGCAGTATTATATCGACAGATGGACATAATAAATAAGGTCTCTAGTTCACTAGGAGGGGGCTGCCGTTTATAATCTATTATATTATTATTAATTTTAATTATGATGGAGCTAAAACTCCGGTGTCAATTAGATGACAATTTTATATTATTACTTTTTTCAAATTTTCTCTTATTTAAATTCCTCCCCCATATACTTATCCAATTTACAAATTTTAATTTTTAATTCCTTAAACATTTTTGAAAAACCATTCTTCTTATTGGACCAATTCCTGACACCCTTACCAACCAAAGAAAATTTTCCCACTCCCTTATGAATGAAATCTAGTGCCATCTTGTGGTCATCGTTGTCTTTCCTCTTCCGTGCACTATTCCTAATTCTTTGACCAATATCCCTACAAGGCACAAAGCCAAAATATGTCCTGTATATTCCCTAGAACCCTCTTTTTCCCTCCTCCTTTCCTCCAATGACACCCAATCCGGCTCCTTTATCAAATTATTTACTGACTGGGTCCTGCGATAATTTGCACACACAAATCTAGCTGCGTTTTTTTTGCACACCCTCCAACTCCTGTATTTGATATCCAAACTGTGGGTCCCAAACTACACCACCATATTCAACCAATGGTCTGACAAAAGTTTTGTAACCCAATTCCCTAACTTCTCCGGTACATGCTCTTATCATCGTCTCCAGTAAATGAAGGATTCTGTAACCTTTTCCTACCATCTGCCCAATGTGCTCTGCCCAGTTAAGTTTGTTATCAAATGTTATTCGAAGATATTTACACTTTGTACCTCAAAACAAGCAAGTCTGACCCCACCCTGTAATCATAATTAACCGTTAGTTTTTTAATCTGTGCTGATTCTTCTTGGTATTTGTCTTCCATTCCATACAGACCTAACCATTTAGATATTTTATCCAGGTCATCCTGCAGCTGTTCACAGTCTTCACCCGTTTTGATCCCATTGTTTACCATATCATCTGCAAAAAAAAACCTAAATACTGCCCCTAACCAATCAACGCAGTCATTCATTAGAATAATAAAGATCAATGGCCCCACTACCTTATGGCACTCTCATATTTACTTCCACCTCTTTTGATAATGCATTCCATATTCTAACACTTTGCTTTCTGACTTTTAAAAATTCCTCTACCCAATAATTAACTTTTTCATATAATCCAATAGATTTCAGTTTAATTAAAACCATTTTGTGGATCATTAAGTCAAATGCCTTAGAAAGAGCTACTGCCATGGTATCAATTTGGCCTCCCTTGTCCAATTTATCTGAAATATATTGCATATAGCCCACCATCTGAGATTTACATGAATATCCATGCTTAGAGCCATGTTGTCAATCTGCAGACTCAACAGACATTTCTGATATAGTTGCATATCAATCTCTCCACCATTTTGCCTATCACTGAAGTCAAAGAAAATGGCCTGTAATTTTAAACCCTATTTGTAACCGCTCCTTTATTAACCAGTACTACTATATCTTGTTTCCAAACCTCTGGTAAGCAGCAAGATTCCAAACTCATTTTAAATAAAATTTCAAAGTAAGGTACAATATTGTATCCCACAATCTTTAATACATCTGCCCCTTTATGGTTTTTTAGCTTTCTGAGTTCCTTCATAATTTCCTGAGAAACTATTTCAAATTTTGTGAATTCCTCATTTATGTTAGGGAGACACTCCTCTGATTCATTCCCTCCCTCCACAGGATGCTATTCCCTAGTTGTCTCACTAAACCAGTCACTCAATACCTATGCCATTTTAAAATCCTCAGTGACTTCAACTACAATCTTATCTTCAATAGTCTTAATACTTTCCATTCACCTCAGTTTTTAATATAGCAATAGAAATTTCTAGATGCATTGTTTGTTGATCCTCCTGCGCCAATAAAATTCTTCATAAACCCATCCTTTCCTTCTCTCTTTGCTTTTATTAATTGCCTGTTTAGTTGTTTTAAGAATTCCTTGCTGCCTTGCTAACTCTGTTGTGCACCTGTCTTAATAGCCTCTTTAACTTTCTAACCTCCCTATTGCAGTAGGTAGTACTTCTCTTTATTTTCTGCTTTGGAATAAACATTTCCTCCCCATTTTTATTATCTCCTTAAATTCTTTCCAGTTCGCCTGCACTGTACTTGTGTCATCCTGCCATTTGTTGAACCTGTGCCTTTTTATACTTATACCTATTTCTGTCCTCTATTTTGGGCACTGGTTTACTGAATCCTGCAATATCCATCAGTACTGCATTGTGATCACTTATTCCTTCAGTTACTTGACAACCTACAGGATTTTCATCAGACTTTATTAGAAAGATATCGAACATGTTTGGTCCTCTCCTAATTTGCTCCACCATTTGTGTAAAACCCACTTCCCTTAGTAAGGTATTTGCAAACCTCCTTCCTTTGTGTTATTAATCTTATTTCATAACCACTTGACAGCTGATAAATTTAAATCCCCTCCAACAACAACCATTCTACACTCATCTCTGAATGTGAATTCAGTTTCTCTTCAAGAATCGCATCTCCATCATTCATTCTTCAAACACTCTGATTTTATCTTTTTTATCACCCTTAAAGTTTACCCCTAGTAACTCATGGTCATGATACTAGGGAACTACAGTAATCTTTGCTAAACACTATGAATACCCCTCCACCAATTGCTACTCTATCTCTGCGGTACACTCTGTAAGCTTCAGGGAAAACCTTATTGTCTAGTACTCCTTCTTTTAACCACTTTAACTCTATAATCACTTGTAGTTGATGTATCTCTATTAAGTTTGTAAATTCTATCACTTTGTTAATTATACTTCTAAAATTCACCAATGCCATACTAATTTTTGGCTTTGTTGTATTTTCAGCATTAACCGTTGTCTTTTCAGTTGTACCCAATTCCATTATTATTTCCATAGCTTCATCTATTTCTTTAGCTTTTGTCTTTTTCCCCCACAGTGCATTACAATTAGTATCCTTTTGATCACTTATTTTTATACCCTCACCAGCAGCTCCTAATCTGAAAAAAGGTACAGTCCTTACTCCATCATAACTGGAAGTGGGCTCCCGTACACCCTAACAACTCAGAAAGTACTCCCCCCCCCCCCTTCTACTTAGGTGTAGACCATGCCTACTAAAACCCCACCTACCAATGGAGTTAACAGGCACAATCCCCAATACATAACTAACACCTCTTCCGAGTAACTTCTCTGTTTCCATGTTTACCCACTTCACAGCTTGGTACAACTGTAGCCCATCATGGCAACTTAGAATCTGCACGAGTTCCAACCTGGTATGCTGTGCCTCTTTCACCACCTTCCTCAGAACTATAACTTGTGTTCCTATCAATACTATTGCCTGCATCTTCCACATCACTGCTCTATCACCCTTAGTGAAATATCTATAAAGTGATCCTATATCCTCTATTACCTGCCCCAATGTTGCACTGGATTTGAAAAAGCTAGTGTCCTGGTAGGTTGTGCCTAATTGATCCTGCTGAAGAGAACCTACACCTCTCCCCTGGCTACTAAGTAGCAGCAGAACCTTTTTCTTCCTATTTTTTTCCTTCTATACCTATATTCCTATAGGCCTGTTGCACTTTACCTACTCCTACATCTACACGAGGCTCTTCCCTATCTAATTCTGGTAACTGGTAAAACCTAATTCTCTCCACAATTTCTGGAGTCTCTAGCTTATTCATCCTGTTAACCCCTATTACCTGTTATCAGTTCCTATCCATCCTTCTCATCCTCTTCACTAAACCCATCCCTCCTAAGGCAGAGCCTCTACAGGCCGAGCCCTCACAGCCCCCAGGAACTTGACCATTTCACGCAATTCCCTGATCGTTTCACCCATCCCCTTGATTGTTTCATCCTGAAATTTTAATACCCTTAAAACAGAGTAGACAATAACACTGAAGAGCCTTATTTAGTTCCCTTTTTTTCATTGCCCAACATTCCCAGTTAAACCACTTTTTACACCCACTGCAATCCAATCTATTCACCACATGTCTGTGTCAGGTGCCATACTTTCCACGCATGATTTTTCCCAAAACAATACCTACTGGTAGTTTTTAAACAAACCTTAAATTACGAAATTCTAATTATATATATCTTAAATTTAATTGATAGTCTAATAATAGAAAAACTGAATCTGCACTTAATTGTCTTTTTTTTATTGAAGTTTTACTTTTCAATCGCTTTGTTGTAAGTTATAACTAGGTGAAAAGTAATTAAAAGGCTATAAAATAAAACCTATGGCTGTAAACTTCAAAATTAACCTGAAGATTAAAATCACAGGTCGAAACTATTTAAGATAGACATACCACAATTGGCCTCCCCATCTCCAAAATGTCTGCTGATCATATTTTCCATCCAAAAAGCTTCACACAGGCATTGTCTTGTAGCTTGGTCACATACTCCATGACCTGTAATACGTTTTTAACATTGAAAGTGAAGTTTATAAACTTTCTCCAATACTTTCACAGACAGAGAGAAAAAGAATTTAAAACATAGTTTTAAATACCAATGGTATCAATATATCATACCGCACTTTTGACAAAATACATACAAACATAACCAATGCCGAGTGAAAGTGTAATTCAACTAACTATGATTATTTTATACACACAGCTTACGACTGCTTAATTAATATGAAAACAAAAATAATATGGGAAGTAAATTAATCACTCACCACTGCAGTTATCATTTACTTATGTGGGTACATTCACTGACATGCCACGTTTTATAACTTTCATGATCATCCTGAAATATTTTGCTTTTGTGACAGTGAAAATGCTGACAATGAACAAAAATAAGGAAGGATTGGGAAAGTAAATCCATCACTCACAGATCAAAGCAGGAGGGATGAACAAATAAACACAAACACACTTTACAAACCTAAAACATGTTTAGAGGTGAGACACATGGCAAGGTGATGAAACATAATGTAAAGTAGCAGAGAACTACTTAATTTGTTGCACTTTTAGATCAAACTGTCATTCTAAATGCAGAGTGTAAATTTTTCCCATTCCTATTGCTGACATGATATACTTCAACTAGCTTCTAAGCTGGGGGGAAAAAAAAAAGATGTATGAAAGGAATGTTCTGATAATTCATTCCTTTGTGGTTACCTAAATAAATATAAATGTTATGTAATTGTTACAGCCTTGATTTTATAATGCTGTTCATATTTTGATAGTAGTTTACATGGCATTAAACTTCAAACCTCTGCTGAATGCATGATGTCAGAATTATGGGACCAAAGATATTAATAGTAAATTAGGAATCCCAAAACCTCGCACTATACCACATGATATTGGTTCTATCCCTGTTTCAGATCTCATTCAGAACAATAAATACGGAATTACTTCCATCCATATGAAGTAAAACTTCAGTTACACAGTGCTTATGAAAGCAGCTTAAGTCATTTATAAAGCTAAATCCATCGTGATTTATTCTGTAAAAAGTGTGTCAATTGTCATTCTAGTTCTGCCTGCATTTTGACCTAACCACAATTTCCTTGCACATACTTAAATAAGTACAACTGTTCAAAAATCATAGCTACTGTTACCAGTGTACGAATATATTCACTGTACTGCAATCTAATTTTGATCCATTGGAAATATTTACATGTGTCTGATACAGTGACATCAGTAATAAAAAGCAACTAATAATTAATACATTAATTTAAACTCAAAATATACATTTATTTAAGTAATTTGGCAATTCATTTGTTCGAGTATACTATAACAGTCATTTAGAATATCTATGTTGAATATAAATATCTTGTAAAAAATGATATGTTAAGGAAATATTTGGACAGTTAATTTCTTCAGAAACCAAGTATAATTTTTGATAATTAATGCTAATAACCTTGAAAATGATGTACTGCAGGTGTTTCTTAGATTACACTAACAATGGTTTTGCTGTACAGAGAGGATAAGAAATATCTACAATGATCGAATATTAATTTTGAAGAAGCAACCAATGATTAATATTTAAATTTATACAAAATACATACTTTTCTTTCAGTGTTCTGGCAACTCATTTTCTTGCAGATACATAAATAAGTAGAACTGTTCATAACTGCACATAACTTTGAATAATATCTTTGTCCGTCAGTTTTGCAGCGAAGGCTGGATGTATGACATCAATGTGTGCCAAGATTTGTATTTTATTAGCATAAATGTTTCATTTTGGAAAACATTAATTTTATAGTGAAAATAATTCTTTTGGTGAAAAAGGTATAGTGACCATTGACTGCTCTACTTCATAAGAATGCTTTTTGTACTGTATTGTTGGTGACGTATTCACACTTGCAGTTGATCTTAACACTTCTCAAACTGAGTGTAGTGGTGCAACGGTTAGTGTTCTGGCCTTGCATTCAGGAGGACGGCGGTTCGAATCCCTGTCCGGGTATCCAGATTTGGGTTTTCCATGATTTCCCAAATCACTCCAGGCAAATGCCGGGATGCTTCCTTCAAAATGTGATGGCCAAATTCCTCCCCATTCCTTGCCCCCCGTCCTTTCCCATCTCTTAAGACCTAGCATTTAAGAGATGTTAAGCAGTTAAAAAAAAAAAAAAAAAACACTTCTTAACCTCATTTATTTATTATTATATTTTACAAATTATTATATATATGTATTGACAAAATACTCCTGGTCTCATCCCCACGAGTAATCCCACTTACACATCAGATTCTATGACAATCAGTGAATTCCAGCAGTAGGCATGCCCAGAACCATCTCACAAGTTGTCCACATTACTGAAGTCCCAGCTTGCAGTGGGGAAGTTTCCTCCTTGCCAGCCATTCATACACCAACCAAAACTGCAGCCTTCCCTGATTTCCTCTAAACTGTCCATTGCCCAACTGCTCAACATACCTCAACCTCCTCCTTTAAAACCCACACATCACTCTCTGCACTCCAACCCTGCTTCCAAGCTTAAACTGTCAGTTGTGAACCTGTACTCTTCACCACTCTCTGAACCCCAATTCTCTGTACTCTCCAAAGGCCTATCCATACATTTGACCACGCCAACTTAGTCCGTGCCTCTCTTTCATTCTGCTGGACACTCTGCTGGCAGTAACACTTTGCACTCAAGTCGGTGAACCTGGGCCTCCAGACTACCTAGAAACCAGTATCCAAATATTTAAACCATTATCCACACTTGACCCACCACCTCTTCCCCAGAACCATTCCATACAAATTTTTGACAAATTCTTATCTACTAGTTTGACTTCTCCTTATTTTCTGAAATCCTTGGCGAATACTAGAAATCTCAGCCCAGCTGAATCCCATGCCAGAAAACAAATTTCAACTAACCCAACCATTATCATTCTACCCGTGGACAAGAGCTCAACCACAGTAGTTATGAATCGCAATGAAGCCCTTCGTCAGTTATCAGATGCCAATGCTTACTGCCACCTCACTGAAGAGCCCACACCTGCTGTCAACAAAAAAATACAGCAATATGTACAATTCAATATGTCCCTCCAAGGCATCACCCCACAATCAATCTCTTTTCTTACTCCTCAAAATCCACATATGGCTACCCTTTACCCCCTTCACAAAATCCATAAGCCTGGCAATCTGGGATGCCCCATTGACTTGTGGATCTCCTACTGAATGGATCTCTGCACTCGTGGACCAATACCTACAATCTATAGTCTGTCAGCTCCCCTCCCATATTGAAGACACGCAACACTTCCTTTCCGTCTTTCTACTATGCCCACACCACTTCCTTCTAATTCCATCCCGGTAAACACTAATATCACATCACTGTACACACATATTCCAAATTGCCTTGGCCTCATTGGAATGGAAAATTTTCTGGATAAACAGCCTCCAAACAGCCGCTCTATCACATCTTTCCTTACCACCTTGGCTGAACTTATATTTAATAATAATTACTTCTCCTTTGAAGGCAATATCTACCACCAAACCCATGGCACTGCCATGGGCACTCACATGGCCTCCTCTTATGCTAATCTCTTCATGGCCGCCTGGAACAGACATTTTTGGAGAACATCCCTCTCAAACCACTCCTGTAGCTTAGGTTCATACATGATATTTTTGATCTGTACACATGGAGAAAACACCCTTCTAAATTTTCTGGATGATCTTAATACCTTTAATAGCTTGCTGAATTTCACATGAACCTACTCCCACATCCAGGCCACATTTTTGGACGTGGATCTGTCCCTCTCCAATGGCCACCTCAGCTCCTCAGTCCACACCAAATCCACCAACTTACAACAGTACCTCCATTTTGACAGTTGTCATCCGTATCATACCAAACATTCCTTCCCGTACAGTCTTGGCATTCGAGGTACTCGTATATGCTCCAACCAGAAATCCCTAATGGAGTATTCAAACAACATCTCACAAGCATTGGTATCCCACAACTATCCCCCACATTTGATTCAAAAGCAACTTTCACGAGCTACATTACAACCTGCTCAGTCTATTGACTAGCCCAAACCCCAAAAAACCAACCTTAGTCCAGTCCTGGTTACACAATACTTCTCTGGCCTTGAATCCATTAACCCTTTGACTGCTCTAGATGCGTTAACGTGCGGGGATTCTACTGCGCCCAGGTGCTCTGGCCATGTTAACGCGCGCCATTGCTCCTTCCGTCCGGTGCTCTGGACGTGTATACACACACCGCCTTGCCCCCCTGTCTGTACTCTGGACGTGTTAAGTTGTCCTGCCGCTTGGGTCCCTGTGTGCTCTGGATGCGTTAACGCACGAGCCACTTAGCGACCAGGTCAGGTATCCGTATTTCCACCCCGGCTGTTTAATTGCTGTAAAACGTTCGGTCTGTGAGTATCTGCAGTTGCGATCTTATTTGTGTTGCTATTTTCATTTCAGTTTTTACTGAGAAAATGGATCGCCATTGTGTTTGTACAAAAGAAGAAATCATTGAGATTCTTACTAGAAATGACAGTGAGAATGATCTCTTTGATATGGATGACAGTGAAGACCCTTCAATAGGATCTCGATGTAATAGTCCTAAGCCTTGAACATCTGCTAGTGGAAAATGACTGTCTGTCTCCACAAGAGGTAAACATTTTCAGTATCTGAAGCTTCATATAGAGAGAGCTAAATGTGTGGAAAAAGAGGACGCTTTAGTGACAGCTTTAACTGGAAGAAAAGAGAGTCTCATCCTTTTGTGCATGCGTTAGACGATTCAGCTGTAGGACACAAATATGGATTAGGTCAAAATTCCAGCATTCTGTCATTTTTCGGAATATTTTTAACAGAAGATCTTATGAAATCTATTGCTGAAGGAACCTATAGAATTTTTTTATATACCAAGCCAAATATGACAGAATCAGTTCACTTTAGATTTTCAAGGTGGAAGGATTTACTGGGAGACATTATCAAAAAATTATTCACATTAAAAATTCAAAGGAGAGCACGCCAACACGTAGATGCGCTGGATGTTCGAAACAAAGTGCGTCCATAAAGCAGGTATAAACACAGAACATGCAATATATAGTAATACTGTGTGTTGTGCCATGTTTGGAGGCTTGTTACATGAAAAACATTTATTAACCATGGGTAACTACACTGTAACAATTTCATTACATTTATACGCCTCTAAAACTAAGTGAAATACAAGAAATTGAAAAAAAAAATATTTTTTTTTAACTTCACCAGTGATGGTCTAAAGCCCAGAACTAAAAGAAGGATGGTGGCGCCGTACGGGCCTGCCGCCGAATATATGCAGAATTTGTGAAAGGTATTTGAACACTTAACTTCAAAATTTTCTCCTGCTGAATTAATGCGCTAACAAACAAAAATACCAATTACATTTCAGTTGCTGTAATTTCTATTTAGCATATGAAGTACCTGTTTGTTTGTCTAGGCGGACATTCAGTTTTTGAGGAGCTTTAAATTGAAAATCCTTAGATGTCAGAGTAACTGCATTTATTTTGTATCTGGGGTTTCAAAACGCAAATCCAAACGGAAGGCTGTCACACACAACGCCTAAGAAATATTCAGCACAGAGCAGTCCGGGCCGCGTGCCAGACTCAGTAGGGCAGGTATCGGGCGATCGCGGCCTCTCAGCGCAGGTAGACGGCTTAGAGGATAAAACAAAGGAGCACCAAGCGAGGGCTCTGCCCGGCAATACCTAGCAGTTAAATGGTTAATAGAATCCATCGGCTGGGTATGATTTCCTACTAATCTGCCCAGAAATGAGATCCATCCTTCCAAAAATCCTCCCTAGCCCTCCCAGAACTTGCTTCAGCTGGCCTCCCTACCTCAGCAACTCCTAGTTCACAAACACAGTCTTCCTCGTTCCATAAGAGAGCCCCAAGGCTATTTCCCATGCAATAGACCCCGCTGTAAGATGTGTGACATGCCTCCACCTCTTTCACCAACCCTATCACTAGAAAGAGCTTTCCTATCACAGGAAATACCACCTGTGAAATATTCCGTGTAATACGCCAGATAACCTGCAAACACTGCCTGGCTTTCTGTATAAGTTGGACTACCAATCCATAAGAATGATTGGCCACTGACAGACTGTATTCACTCAGAATCCAAAACATTCAGTAGCTGTCTATGCCATCTCCCATGACACCAACAATTTTAATTCTTGTTTTAAGGGCCACGCTATCAAAGTCTTCCCAAACATCAGCAGCTCCCCTGAACTCAAAAGGTGGGAGCTTGTCTATCAATATAAACTGAGCACAAGGCAACCTCCTGATCTCAATTTGAGATAATATCCAGTCAGTACTTTTTCTTCCTTCTATCCTCTCCTTGCCTCCATCCCCATTGTATAAATTTAACCACCATATATCAGAGGTGATGTTTAATTGTATAGATTCTTTTGTTATTTATTTTATATTTTAGTTTTTGATTTTATTTTATTTTTTAATTGATTTTTGCTTACTCAGATTTATGTTGTAAAGACTTTAATGTATTATTCTGCTCTTTTTGCAACATTTTGCATTGTTCGGGTACTAGCTCCAATTCACTGTCCCCTTCTCCCCGTCCTCTATTTGAGTTTACCCCCACCATGTCCTGACTAACATTCATTCTGTGAAACGGTTTCCTAAAGCACTCACCCTCCATAATGTTCTGTTGACAAAGGGCTAAGACCCAAAATATTCAATGTCATTCATATTCTTGTCTTTTTTTGTGTGTTCACACCATGCAACCAAGGTGGTTCATTTTGCTATCCTATTTTGTAATTCCTATTTGCTATATATATATATATATATATATATATATATATATTAGACATTGGGATAGGAGAAAAACCACCGCTTACCAAAGATGAGGGCTCCAGCGGCGTCAAAACACGAAAAAACACACAAACACAAACATAAAACAAATTTTCGAGCTTAGCTCTTCATCAGGTTGTAGGATGAGGTGGCTGCCCCGCGGAAGCTAGCAGCCAACTGAGGAGACCACACGGGGTGCACATGGTCGGCTGATCGGGGTGGAGAGGGAGGGGGGAGAAACAACATGGCGGGAGGCGGGGGTGGGAGGACCTAAGCCCGAAAATGATAATTAGACTGCACAGTAGAAACGCGGTTGCGGTCATAAGGTCACTGGCATAAAACAAACCAAGGAAACCCGGGGAGGGGGGGCGGTGGAATCTACTGAAAACGATCTATATGTGACCCCATAAAAAATTATTCCCCACGCAAAATACTACACACGGAAAAAATATAATAATATAAAACACACGGGAGGACGGGAGGAAAAAAAAAAAAATTATTGCACTAGATCTAAGTACAAAAAGAGAAAGCTCTGGTGAGCGATGGTTTTGTGGGAAATGATGGCAGGTAAGGGGCAAAGGTCGGAGGAGAGAGGAAAATTGGAGCTATCGCTCACCAGAGCTTTCTCTTTTTGTACTTATATCTAGTGCAATAATTATTTTATTTTTTTTTCTCCCATGTGTTTTATATTATTATATTTTTTCCGTGTGTAGTATTTTGCGTGGGGAATAATTTTTTATTGGGTCACATATAGATCGTTTTCAGTAGATTCCACCCCCCCCCCCCCCTCCCCGGGTTTCCTTGGTTTGTTTTATGCCAGTGACCTTATGACCGCAACCGCGTTTCTACTGTGCAGTCTAATTATCATTTTCGGGCTTAGGTCCTCCCACCCCTGCCTCCCGCCATGTTGTTTCTCCCCCCTCCCTCTCCACCCTGATCAGCCGACCATGTGCACCCCGTGTGGTCTCCTCAGTTGGCTGCTAGCTTCCGCGGGGCAGCCACCTCATCCTACAACCTGATGAAGAGCTAAGCTCGAAAATTTGTATTATGTTTGTGTTTGTGTGTTTTTTCGTGTTTTGACGCCGCTGGAGCCCTCATCTTTGGTAAGCGGTGGTTTTTCTCCTATCCCAATGTCTAATATATCCGCTCTCAGCGCCTTTGTTTCCAAACAATCTATATTTATATATACTTTTACAAAAAAGGGATAGCGAAATAAACCACCACTTACCTTAGATGATAGTATCGTGGGGTGAACACATAAATAAGCACAAAACACAGGAAAAACAATGAATATTTCGGGACTTGGCCCTTTGTCAACAGGAGAAAATCCTTGATTTTCCCTGTTGACGAAATGAAAGGTTTTCACATTACACCCCCAGATTTGGGAAATTACATCACCAAAAAATATTTTTTTTTCTTAAAAAAGGGCAACATTCGATATGAGTTTCTGTAACATATCACTAAATTAGCAAACTGAGGGGAGGGAGGGCATGGTACATTTGGATGACCTTCCATGTAACTATAGTCTCTCAGAAACTGGGAGTGCTGAACACTCTTGTCCATAGGGCAAAGGTGGTGTCCAACAATGAGTATTTACAGTAGGAACTGCAACACCTGGAACGCATGTTTTGTGCCAATGGTTATGGCATTAAGGAAACCCAACATCCAACCATTGAAAGAAAAAACAAAGGCAAAACAGATGACAGAGACTGGGACAAGCCATGTGCCTTCTTGCCTGTCTGTGCAGCAATAACATCAAAAATAGCTAGGCTGCTCAACAAACAGGGCATACGTTCAATTTTTCGGCTTCCGACAAAAATTGGACAGCTGTTACGAATTCCGAAGGGTGGTCTTAATTTCGGCTCTTGGAGTCTACAAAATTCCTTGTGAATGAAGTGCTTCTTACACAGGACAAACCTTAAGGACGATTGATGAAAGACGCAAAGATGCAAAGACAAAAAGAAAATTCTGCTATAGGCACGAGCCCTGCTTTGACTAAACAACACGCCTTTGTTATGCAAGTAACTTCTGGGAGAGTGTTGTGAAGGAGGCGATTGAGATTAGGCTTAGTAACAATGTTATTAATCGTGATCAGGTCCTCAATTTAAGCCAAACATGGAGGCCAGTAATTGGATTATTGCACAAGATCAAGCCATATTAGGGCATAGAAGCAACCCGATCATGATGTCACCGAGTGAGCAGGGGCCAACTAGACCGCCCCTCCATGTGCTTTCTCCTCCGCTCCCAGCTGGTAGCCCTATATAGTAGACTACTGTGTGGCAAACATCGGTGACGTTAAGTGGAGCTTGACAATGGAAGCAGTGCAAGCTTCCGAAACATCACCAGCTGATTCAACATTGATGCGGCTTGAACCTGATAAGTTTTTCTACAGTATTGCCGCCACGAGAATGTAGATAGTAGTTTCTATTATTAGTTTTTTAACCAATGTTTTTCTTCAGTCTTAGTAATGATGCATTCTTACACTGGCTGGGATTGATTCTCTAAAAGCCAGAAAGCATTAACAGAACATTTCATCTTTAAATATTCAGTCAAGAGTTATTGGCATGTACTCTAAGGTTTATCTCTTTTTATGACAGCTAGACATAACTGAATTATACACTTTTAATGTGTTCCCTTATTCCAGAATATTATGGATGCCCAGGTCTGTGTTCATCTTCAATTGACATTTGATCACTACTAAAATGAGTAAACCACTTGTAAAGTCTATCCTGGTTCAAAGCTTTTTCTGTGTAAGCCCTCTGAACACTGTGACTGGTTTTCCTTCTTATTTTCAAAATAGAAACATTGCTCTTTAATGATCATTGTTGGAAAGAGCCATACAGCATGCTAAAACAAAAATCACCCTGACTGCTCAGAAGTTTTACCAATCAGGAAACTAAGATAATTAATCAATGATAGTGTCAAATGAAGGTATCTAGACTCAACTAGTTTTCCACTACAAACCAGAAAATAATTTTTGTGTGTGTTTTGGTAACCCACTTGTACTGGTGCATACCTGAAAGCGAAAGAATTTTTGAAAATTCTGAGTAAAATAAATATACCTGAGCTCATAGTCTCTCAATTCCATAATGTAAAAGAAAATGAAATGTAAAACAAGAACATATACCTGAGCAGTTGTTCTGACAGACGGCAGTGTGAATGTCAGCAACAGACACCTCAAGCAGACCAGCATCCTGTTGTAATCGGGCATGCAATCTGTGCACAACAACAGGACCTGGCATGGCTGCTCCATGCTTGTCCACGTAGAAGACAAGAACTGCACGTCCTGTGTGATCTTCCTCATGCAGGTCACGCATGTGGATTGCAGCCTCTTCATGCAGAAGCAGCCCTAGCTTTCGTTCTAAGGCATCTTGTTGTGCCTTTGTCAAATGCCGCCCCTCAACATTCAAAGTCAGCTCTACCATATTTAGTAGATGAGGATCTGCATGCCACAAAAAATTACTATGTTAATTAGCTTACAACTGATAAATTGGAAATTCATTGGATAGAAGTAGTTCATTTAAATATACATCACCACATCCATATTAGAGTTGTAACGGAGCTCTGGGTTGGCAAGTTAAGAAGTTATGCATGAAATTCTACCTTTGCTCCCACGCCCATATCTGCAACTTTTAAAGCGTAGGTATAAAGGAGCTTTCGTTTACATTGCAATATATATCTTACATACATTATTATTTACTCTTTATACAAAATTTGGTCCCTTGTCATTCAGCTAACAACAAAATAATGTTAAATAATAAACCTGTCCATAGGAACCCGCTGCGGAAGTGCGGTAGACATCAGCTGATGGTCCTAAATTGCTGACCTCCAAACCTCAACCAACTCTTGGTTCATAAACACGAGTCTCCCCAGCCTGCAAGACAGCCCCAAGGTTCGTTTCCATGCAACAGATCCCATTGCAAATTATGCAGTAGTAGCATTTACCCGCTGCTTTGCATGCGCGGATCTTGACGTGTGTAGAAATGCAGGTAGTATGCCTCTTTCTCCACCAATCCGAAACTAGTACTAACCTTTTGAAATTTGGAGTAACTGCCTCCACAAATGTCCTCTTCACGTTATACACTTCTTCAGAAAAATTTTCATATTTTTAAGTTAAAAATGCTGAAATATGAGACTCTGCGCAACCGCGTAATGTTGCCAGCACTGTAAAAATAACACTAAAATTATTGGTACAGGGATCATATCAACCTAAACAGCCTCGTTTTGTCATAGAGGTCATGGTTAGGTTGAAATTCGGCCTAGACCAAGAAAAAAAATGTTTGGGAAAATCATTCTGCGGCATCCATCTCAAAAATTGGGTATTTGTTTACAACGGAAGCAATGCTATGTCTCCAATCGCTTGTTTTGATTCTAAGATGTTGTACTAAATCTCGGACAAATATTTTTTATTTGTTAATTTCGTGCGACTTTTTACAATGGAGAGAAGCAGAAAGGGCAAAAAAAAACATTACAATAATGGATTAACCAACATTTCAATAGACTTTCAATAATTTTACAGCACCAGCGGCATCTAATAGCTGGGAGTCTCTCTCATATTTTGGCATTTTTTAATTTAATTTAATTTGTGGTAACTTTTCAAAAAAGGAGAGTGCAACACACGAAGAGGACATTATAACGAAGCAGTTAATCCAATTTTCAAATGGTTAGTACCAGTAGTAGGCAGCCTCCCCCTCCTCCCCCCCCCCCTACCCCCAAAAAGGTTTTACAGTTTTTATTTTAGTATCAAATATTAATGCAGAGAAGCAAAATATATTAATTTCATTTAAAAAATTTTCCTTTCTTTTAGTTATTACCTTAGATGCAGTTTTTTTACTGATGTTCAAAAGGTTTTCTTTGTAGGATTTATATTTTAACACTGTATAATGTATGAAATATAAGAAACTAAAGTTATGTGAAACATTATTACTAAAATTCCAGTAAGGGCGTACTAAGAATCAATAACCCTCCAGGTCAGAAATTTCTTGAGGACATACCTTTCGATATAAAGTGCATGTTATAGCAAAAAGAAATGTACCTTAGATATAACGCAAAACAAAAGTTACTGTCTGCGACAGTAATGGTGATTAATTTTAAACTATCTACACTGCCAACGATAGCATTTGCAGCAACAAATGCACTCGCTCGCAAGATTTTTAATTCCATATAAATACATTCCTAATCCATGAGTAATAACTACTCACATTTCTAGCCATTTTCCTTCACCATATTTCAGAAGTGAAGTGGTTAGATTGAAATGTAGCCTGGACAAGTGGTTAGATTGAAATGTAGCCTGGACCAGAAACAAATTTTGCCAAAGCCATCAGGAAAAACACACTGGACACACACAATATTTGGTAGCTTACTTCGCGATACATGACAATCACTAACATGGTATTCATTAAAACAATTTAGTAATTACTAACAATAATTGAATTCCTTGTGACTTATATTTTTGCAAGAACATTCTGGGTCAGGTTGTATTTCAAACTAACCACAACTTATATTGATATTGCCGCTACAATATCAAACAATTCAGATGCACCTAAACAGAGTAAATATTTCACTAATTACAATTTGGGTAGTTACAACATTGTCAATTTTAGGATAGCATAAATTATAATAATTCATTTCTTAATACACCTTTATTTTGAAAAGCAACAGGGATAAAATGTGCGCAATAATAAATCTACTGTATCACAATGCAAATTTAGTGTTGTAGTTATGTTGAAATGAGGACTGGATTTCACAATCAAAAGTGCAACGACAATAAAAACCTTTAATATATATATTAAGCTCTTAGTTACTTACTGTAAATATTACAATTCTTTTATTCTTATTGAAGATTTTGTATAATATATAGTAATTTAACTAATTGCTAAAAGCGAGAAACTATAACCGAACACAAAGACAATACAAACAATTCAAAGATTAGTATATTCATCTTTGGTCAAACTTTTAAATGCGTAATTTTTACAGTAAATTAAATATTAGTAATGATAATTACGTTTGATTCAGGTATTCCGTTTATTTACTGCATTCAAAAAACTGAAAAACTAAATATTCAAGGTCAAAATATTAAACAATAAAGCTGTGTGAATTTTCGTCAGATTTATGCGAAAGTAGTGCATGTATGAAAGTGCATACAGATCCATGGCATACAATTTTCCATACAAAAAGCTTTTTAATTGCCTGTTCCTTCCGAATGTATGTATAATTCATTAACTATTTCAGCAGATTTTGATTTGGACCATTAGCTCTAAAACCTTGAAAACCACATCCAAATCGCTGCGGTATGTATTGCATGGTTACCGTTCAAATAAAGAGACACACACAGCTTGCTTACAGATATGTAATAGTATAGATGCTCGCGCCTTCCACTGTCTTTACCAATCCCGTTACAGGGGAAAGCTTCCCCATTACAGGACTTGCCACATGCTTATCCTGCGATCTTATATTTCAATTCATATGTAAACCATTGCCCAGTCTCCTACTTTGGTCTGACAACTAATCCACTGGCCATCAGAACGAATGGACACAGACAATTGGTATTTACACAGAATCCTGACTACCCTGTATCTTATCATGCCACCACTCATGGCACCAACAATTTCAACACGTTTTGCAGTACGCGCCAATAGAGTCCTTTCGGAAGGTAGCATCTCGGAACTCAGAAGGTGGGTACTGGCTTATCGGTACCAACTGGGTACCAGTCAATCACCCGGAGTAGATTTAAGATAGCAACAATTCCCCCCCCCCCCTCCCTTTCCACGCATCCCCCTCACCTCCTACTTTTTCCCACAGAACCATCGTTCACCAGAGACTATCATTTTGTAGTCTGTAACTTCGAAATTTGCTCAATTTTATATTTCAAAATATTTTTATTTCAGATATTTCTCAGTTTTTGGCACATACATCCATGATGGCAGTTTAGGACCATCAGCTTATGTCTACAATGCTTCTGCGACAGATTCCTGTGGACAGGTTTATAATTTATCATTATTTTCTGGTTTATGTCTTTCTACCTCCACTCTCACTTCCCGCTATGTTGTTTTTCCCCCCACCATGAGCTACCGGCCCTGTCGGCTAACTCAGTTGGCTGACAGCCTCCAGCCATCTACTACTGAAGAAGGGCTACAGGCTTGAAAATTTTTCCCTGTGTGTGTATGTGTTTTTTTTCCATGTTTCGACGCCACTGGAATCCTCTTCTATGGTAAGCGGTGGTTTTTCTCCTATCCAAATGTTTAGTATTTAATATGTATAGTGAGAAGTAATTGTTAAAATAATCAAATCTTTAAAATGTTATTTGCAAGAAGTTCTTGGCTGTATCATACACAACATACTAATAGCCTTCTTCTGTCCTACAAAACTTTTTTTCAAAAATTTCTGAAAAGATATATAAAAAATTTTTGCCTTAAGAAACAACTGAATGAAAAGATGAAGAGTACATCAGTTTCAAAGATTCTAGATATACTGTTTGAGAAAGTGTTCTTATTGCAAAAGTGGTACAATTCTTCACTGCTAATACGTTATGTTCTTAACAGTTGTTTCATCCATATGATAGTAATGGAATTTTATACTTTTCGTAATTTATATGTAAGTCTTAAAGTACCTGATTTTTTTTAAACCCAATGTACTATTTTAACAAAATTTAATTGTATGTGTTTGCTTTTAAATCTTACTGTTGTATCACTGAGAACTTCATTTTCATTTAATTTTAGATTACAGTCATACTAGTTAAAGTCTTTTGCAAACAAGATACAAAAGTAGGCAGGCAGGATAAGATAAAAAAATAGGCGGGATAGGAAATACCACTTAAAGAATTTTAGAATAAAAAACAAACAGAAAGGGCAAAAGTTGGAGTGAAGTGTAATTGCAACCGGAGCATGTATTCCATTGTAATTAGAATAATAATAAAAAAACTTTTGATGAATAATTTTATAGGGAGATCAATATTTATATGGAAATGACAGATAAAATACACCCAACGCTCACCAAAGTTGAAGGAAGGAGGGCAGCAACAACACAAAACAACACGCAAACACGAAAAATACAATATTTTGGGTTAAAACCCTTTGTCAAGTTAACAGAGGCTTGCGCAAGCTCAGCCACTTACTCCTTGCCCCATTGCTTTCCATCTCTAATGACCTCGACAAGACATAAAGCCAGAAGCAGCAGATCAAGGAAAATGACAAACAATTTACCAGAAAAGCTGGAAAAAAAAATCCAAATTCATAAAGGGCAAAAGTAGATGGGTAGTGTTATTTTAAGATTTTTATATATATATATATATATAAAATCAGGAAAAGGGAAACCAGGTGGGTAGTGAAACTGCCATATGCTCCACTGTAATAATTATTGTGTTGAGATACATCCAGAAAAAAAATGATCAACTGCAGAGTTGCACTTATTTTTTGTTCTTGAAGGGAAAATTAAAATTATAGTTCAAATGTAACACTGTTTGTTGTTTGCAAAGTGTAGTAGTAATGGCTCCTTCTGTGATGGAAACGGACACAAATTTCCAGAAGGGTGCCCACAGAGTCTTATTAATAATGAATTGACCTTTTTTACATCAGTTAATCACATTTATAAATTCAAATCTGAATTAAATGCTATTTCTAACATAAATGACAACTTCCTATTTCTGCATTTTATATCTACCCTAAAAAATTACAATAATTTTAATATATACAGCAACTGTGAAGCTTATCTTGGAATACTGGTAGGATTTCAATACTAGACCTGCATTTGCCACAACTCTTTATGCTACCACATCGCCCATCTCCTGTTGTAAAAGAAAAGGTTTCAGTTATAATTCACCACTGTTTAGTTATTTTACTTCTATGCCTACATACACTTGTAAGATATGAATGCCACATACCAGTGGCGGATTCGGGGGGGGGGGGGGGGCTAGGGGGCTGAAGCCCCCCCCCCAAAAGTACCAAGGTCATCCCTGACGACATGGATTTTGGGGACCTTTTTTTTTTTGCTCTACAGTTTTACAGTTTTTATAAGGGCGGCAATCTGGAATAATGAGATTTCTGTCGGCGAACCCCTCCCCCCGAGTCAAGTCCCCCCCCCCCCCCCCAAACAAAATCCTGGATCCGCCACTGCCACATACTGATACATTCCTCCAGGTTTAAGTTTAGTTATCTAGTTATCTGACAGTTACTACTTCAGAACCAACCACTTGGCAGTTTATTTTTGCTTGCTTTAGTAGTTTTTTTTTTAAATCCATTTTTGTTGTTCTATTGTACCAATTTGTGCAGTTTCTCCTTCTATTCTATTCAGGCTCCTTAATAGGAAAGCTTGAGACATCCAAGTATCATTTTCTATTGAATTGACAAATTTATTCATTTTACTATGTGTGCTTTCTGTATTTAGATCATGCTGCATTTTGTTACTCTTCAAATGCTTATTTTAATTTATCATTCCATATCATAAGAGCCTCCCATTCCTGCTTACTCTAATTTCTTTTTAGGAATTCTGCTACAATTTCAGTGTTACATTCTCTTGCATTGTTCCATTCTTTTTTTTTTTTTTACTTGTGGCTTTTCGCTTCGTCGACGTTGAGGTCATTAGAGGCGGGATGGACCTGGGGTCAAGGAATGCGAAGGAATTTGGCCATGGCCTTTTGTAGGAAGCATCCCAGTATTTGCCTAGAGTGATTTGTGGAAACCATGGAAAACCCAAATCTGGATGCCCGGATGGGGATTCGAACTGCCGTCCTCCCAAATGCGAGGCCAGAGCGTTAACCACTAATCCACCATGCTCGGTGTTCGATTCTGTGTCCAACTCTTCCACTGATGTATTTTTTAAAATACATCCTTTGACGGAGATCATTAACACTGCATCTCTGCAATAATTCAAGTCTGAAATTTTCTTAATATTTCAGTTCTTTAATTCTAATATCAAGTTTCCTTCCTAGAAGAAAATAATCTGTAGATATCTATTTCTGAAAACCCTCAGGACCTACACCATTATCTTTTTTCTTTTGTGTACAACTTAATCAGTCAAGGATCTCTGTCACTTCAAACATATTTGAGTATTAACTTTTGCAAAAAGTAGGAATTTATTTAAGCTGCAGAATCCTCTCAGTTTAACCCCATTATTGAAAAAGACATCCTCTCCAAATTTTCAAATAACATTTTCAGTTTCACAATAGCCCAAAATAGAATAGACAGATTAATTTCATGTATAAAGGGGTGACAATTATTCTATTTTTTAATTCCCCCTATGCCATAAATGTCCATTCAACAGAAAGCAGAGTTCTGATCTTTGGCAAACCATGTTGTGATCAGATCCTTAAACTTTTTCAGCACATTGAGGATGAGTTTGAACAAAGAAGATAAACATTTCCTCCTAAATATTGCCAAAGTGGTAAAGTATCAGCTGCTCAAAGATGCTGAAGAAGTGGTTCTTTCGATTATTTTAGGAAAGTGGCTATGAAGGCCTTTCTCCATATATTAAAAATCTGCATTTTGGTGAAGCATGCATAGTTTTAACAGCAATTGTTATGGCCAAAATTCGTGCAATGTAAAATGATCAACATCCCCGGGGTTTAGTTTCTCCTTGACACTTGGTGTACAAGAGAAACGAAAGTATTATACACTTCTAGCTGAGATGGGATCTTCACCACATATCATTCAAAGCACTCAAACACACATGACTACCTTCCGCTGCAACAGACTTTATTGTAAAACATGTAACATGGATCCAAACACAATCACCCTTAAAACGCACCACTGGGGAAACATTTCTCATCATCGGTAATACTACCTGCACCACAATTCAACCAATGTCTAAACTTAACAGCAACAAATTGTCTTAACATAAAATAAAATTTAACTTGTCAACCAACATCAAAACTAGTAAACTTTGTCGTGATAATGTTAAATTATAGACAAATTATTGATCAATGTACATCTCTATTTGATGAAGAAATTATCACTTAGCACAATTAAGAGTGAAGGTTCTAAAGGAACATCTGGATAGGCAATTTGGACTAAACAGCGAAAAGATGGATTAATACATTATAGTTATTAAGCTCATACAAACATTTCATGGGTCTGGGGTTAATGACCACTGACTGTAATTTACAGCTGTAAATATTCCGATGAGACCATATGATTACAATATGGATGGTATTTTATAAACCGTTGTTTACACATGTTGCTTCTGATCATATTGCACACATTTATTGTTTTAAAACTAATTTTTAGCGTACAAAATTAGGTGAAAAATGAAAAGGACACAATGTATTGTCACAGATTTCTGCCTTTTTTTTTTTTTTTTAAGTGAGAGATCTACTTTCCCCAGCCATTTTACCCTGCCTCCAGCATCTTCCTTCCCAATGTTTACATTAATAAGAAGAAAACTTTTAAACAGGAAAATGGGTTTTCAACCAAAAACTTTTTCAGTTTGAACTTAAGGCTATCAGAGTCTGTTTCAGTGTTGCATTAAATTTTGGCCCTCTCTGTACATTTTTTTAAAGATATTATATCTGTTTATAGAATTAATTGAGAGTGAGGTATAACTGACAATGAGTAGTTGAAATGTTTCTTCAAATGATTTACATTGCTGAAAAGACGAGGAAAATTAAGACAGTTTGTGATTAGTCCCAGTTAGAAAATTACAAGAATAATGTCAGTAAAATGTTTCTATTGAATCATCTAGGTAACTTCAAAGTGATTAAGCATTAATATAATAAAAATAAAACATAAAAATTACATTACCTTCAATCAGACAAGACCAAAAAAAAAAAAAAAAAAATGCAAAACGGAAATAAACAGCAGAAGTAACATAGAGTGCTATTTACAGGTTCAATCACAACCTCATGAAAATTTACCTGGCTTCACAATAACAGAAACTGTGTCTTCATCAGATGAACCCTGTTCATCCTCAACTTTCAAGCGAAAGACATATCGCCCAGGAGCAACATCAGTTAACTGAAAAAATAAACAAATTGGTAATAATAGCAACTTTTCCTGAATAAATATTAAAGAAAGCAACAGCATATAAGAATTTACCATCAGTACAGGTTGTTTGTCAGACTCTCCAATTACTTTGCCTAGTGCCACGCTACTGTCTTCTCTAGTCCAGAGCCATTTCACTATTCCCAGATCATCACTTGATTGTGACCCATTCAAAATAATGACACTGGCGGGAAGGATCACAGTTTGATCTCCTCCACCATTTGCTTTGGGAGGAGCATTTTTGGCTGCAAGAATTTTAATTTTTATAATATAATAGCTTTAAGCTCTACATATGCTGAATGTCTCAAAGCAATAACTACATTAAAATATTTTTTTGCAAACAATTTTCGCTCTTAAAAAACCATATATTGAAATTTCATATATTCATAGAGAGAGAGATGAGGGAATATATCTTACTTTGTGTAACAGTTACAAGAACACTGTCTGTGTTCTTATTGCCATTATCATCAACAACTGTCAGTTGGAACTCATAAGTACCCTTCGTTAATTCACTGACATTGGTAGCAGAAGCATTCTGAGATGAGAAGGCTACCTTTAATGGCCCCCTAAAAAACGAAAGTAAATGTGAGTATAGTACAAATATAACCCAAAGCAAAACCTTTAAAAATTAACTATCATCTTCTTTTTATTAATAAAGCTGGATTACAATGAGCAAACGAGAGCCAAAGTGCTACAATCAGTAAAACTTTGGCATTAGCAAAAGAAAATTGTGTCTAGCAAATATATCTAATCGAAAATTAAATTAATTCCTACCACACAAGTGTTTCACATACAGTAGTGAGCAGCAGATAAGTTACTTTTGCTCTAGATATGCACTATCAAATAATACAACTTTGTAAAAAAATTTTCATCATTCCAAAATCAAGTCAGATAAATATGACAAAGTCAGAAAACTGTAATTATTTGGGTATGGTTAAGTGAAAGAGGAGCCCTTTACTCTATGAAGTGTATAAAATGCTTCGGGTTGATGCAAAATGCAAATTCCTGCAAACCAAGTCACAGTTTCATGACAACACCATTTAAGTTAACATACAGATTAAAATAAATCTCACCTAATTTGTTCCCAGTTCCACTCCACAATTTTTATGTCATCTGTACTCTGTGTACCGTCCAATGTTACCCAAGTTTGGGGCAAGGAAACAACTTGGTCTGGTCCAGCATTAGCTGCAACAGAGGATATAATGATTTGGATTAATGTGTATGATAATAAATTCACTGTGGCCATTCATTATTATTGACAGATGATTTTTGGCCAGATCTATGTAGGAGGCCATTCAGTGACTGCAATAAAATTGGAATTTAACATCACAGGATGCATTTCCCGTGATGGAATAGTTTTCACGGGATAAGCTTTTTGCAGATGGTGTAAGTATTATGCACATAATTTGAAATCTGTGAAACCTTCCATGTTATATAAGTTAACTTGCACCAGTTGTTTGGCGTCTTACATTTGTTTGACTGTTGATAGGAATGAATGGCCACAAACAGTATTCATCCAGAACCCTGCTCTTGCCACCTCACAGAATACCAATAATTTCAATTTATCCTCATCTGTCCATTCCTTCAGAGTCCCTCCAAACAGCAGTAGCCCTATGAATTCAGAATATGGGAACTTACCAACCAGTGAAAACCGGGCACCAGGCAACCACCAGATATCAAGATAAAGTTCAGTGATCCCATTAAATATTCCTCCTTGCCCAACTCATACATATAATGTGCATCCTCTACATTCTCTGTTTCCAAATCTTTCAAAATTGCAAAACAAGATGATATGCTTGCTTATTGTCAACACTTAATAGCTCTTCATTCTGACCTCAGCCAAACATTTTAAAACATTCTTCACATGGTCATCCTCGATTGGGGGTTGGACCCAATTGCAAGCACACCCACAAACTCAGCTGGATCCTTACTAATAAAGGAGAAATTAATTGATTTATGCACAAATGTGGAGCTGAAACCAATGTTTCAACTAGGATACCACAAATTCTGTTTACAAAAACAAATACCAATTTTATATCCTGCAATATGGGTCACTGTACAAAAATTTGATTACTTTCCCATATTCTTTAATTTAATTTCAAATGTGATGGAGCACATATGCTCCGGTGGCAATGTTTCTACAGTCCCACCTTACTACGTCTTGAGGATGTTTTTCCTCCCACTTCCCTACACGTTCCCTTTACGAACAGCAACTCTTAACTCCTTCAGTATCTTTGGTAAACCAGACATTAGTTCCCTTGGTAATTTATTGCAATCCCTGATTCCCTTACCCACAAAAAAAAAAAAAAAAAAAAAAAAAAAAAAAAAAATCCATTACCTTTCACCTCAATTGAAGTGCCTGCTTATGATTATGGTCACCTCCATGCAAAAGTCCTAACCCTTCTATTAATACCCATCCACACATTATTGTGATTATAAGCTTTGAACAAGCCAAGCACTCTTTTCACCTGTCTTCCAATGACTCCCAACCCAGTTCCTTCCGCATATCGGTTACAGATTGCATGCTACGGTAACTTCGACAAAAAAAATGTAACTGCTCTCCTTTGGAGACCCTCCACCTCTTGAACTTGAGACCCATAATGTGGATCCCACCCCACTCCACCACATTCAAGCTATGGTCTGACCAAGGTTTTGTAAGCCAATTCCCTCACTTCCTTGGTACATCCTATCATCACTCTATCCAATAAATGTACTCTGAAACCTCTTCCTACTGCCTGCCCAACTGAGTTTACTATCAAAAGTTATGCCAAGATATTTACAGTTAGGATCTTTGACAAGAAATTCCTTCTCCAACGTATAATCATAGAAAATCATTACTTTATCTGAATATCTAATTAGAGGACTTTTCTTGGCATTTACTTTCATTTTATGTTTAATTACCCAGATAGATATCCTGTTCTTGTAGCTGTTCACCATTCTCTCTTGTTTTAATCCTGTTGTATAAATATTGTCATCCATAAACAAACGATCTAACTTCAAACCATCATTCATTAGAATAATGACCAACAGTGGTCTCAATACACTAACCTGTGACACTCCAGTATTAACTTTTGCCTCTTTTGATACTGCATTACCCATCCTAACTATTTTGTTTCTTCTTTTTAAGAATTACTCCACCCAGCAAATCACTTTTTAATCCACTCCAATGGTTTTTACCTTATCTACCATTTTATGGCTCACTCTGTCAAATGGTTTGGATAGATCAAGTGCTACACTGTCTACCTGACTTCCCTTGTCCATTTCATCTGCAATACCTTGCATGTAGTCCACTACCGGTGATTCACATGAGTGTCCTTTCCTAAATCCCTGTTGCTGTTTCGTAAACCAGTTTCTTTCCTCACAGACGTTACGGTCAAATTTCACACCACTGATATTAGATTAATCAGCCTGTAATTTTCAACTGTACTTGTCTCACCTCCTTCTTGTACCAGCACTAATATGGCACTTTTCCAGTCCTCTGGTTTTGTAGTGTGTAGATTTAGTACAGTTGCAAATCACATCATGAATAAAATAATTGTTTAAAAAACATAAAAACCACCTTTTTTTTTTTTTTTAAAAAAAAAAGCACTAAAATTTTTAAAATAACTTCATACCTTGCTTATGAGAAAGTAAATCTAAATGGACAATATTTTACATTACTATTATAGAATTTTTTACATTCATTAGTTATTTTCGGAGTCGGTGCTAGCTGTCACATCACGAAGATCGAATTACTGAACTTATTT
Organism: Vandiemenella viatica; assembly: GCA_031002005.1. Lineage (NCBI taxonomy): Eukaryota > Metazoa > Arthropoda > Insecta > Orthoptera > Morabidae > Vandiemenella > Vandiemenella viatica. The sequence continues at coordinate 349,074,844 of JARYHS010008074.1, forward strand.
TGGTGTTAGAGGCAAAACGGGGAGTACGAACAAAAATTCCAAGTATTTTACAGCATGTCGTGAGGCAGATAGTGTTATTGTGGGAGACAGCTTAGGAAAACAAATTAACAGTATTTTAATCTGTGGTCTTCCAGGCATATCTCTGGCACTACAGTGTCAGTTGGTAGGCGGCATCATGCAGTAAACGATTTACAGTTAGTATAATATCGGTGTATCATCTGTATGTTTCAGTTTTGTTGAAACATGTTTCTAGCATTAATTGTAGGTAAGCAGTAACATGATTTTTTATGCATAATTGTTATTCATTATTGTTGTTATTTCTTTATTTTTCTTGCTTTCACTGGCACAGACTCCAAAAATAACTAGTTAATGTAAAAATTTCAATGACAGTAATGTAAAATATTGTCCATTTAGATTTACTTTCTCTTAAGCAAGGTATAAAGTTATTTTAAAATTTTCAGTGCTTTTTAAGGCGGTTTTTATGTTTTTTAAACAATTATTTCATTTTTAAATTTTTAGTGGTATTATAGTTTGTTGTGTATTTTAAATATGCTGCAGCAGTTCTCATTTTGCGAACTGGGTAGCTCAAGGGTTAAAGCACTTGCTTTCAAAGAAGAATTATGTCTTTATATACCACAACAACTTCCAGAACGGGGTGAATTGGGTGTTGTGTTAAGGAATGTCAGTTTACATTCTGGTCCAGGCTATGTTTCAATCGTATCATAACATCTGTTAAAGCTGCTGGTCGATAAGCGAAACGTAACATCTGGGCATTAATACATACCACACACAGAAATCTGTCTCTGGAATATATCTGTTTGCTCCGGCATCACACAGAAAATATAGATTTCTAATTGGTTTTCACACCGTTAAGGCTTGGGATCCAAGTTGAAATCTGAAGTACATGTTGAGACAATATGACACATTTATTTTATAAATATCATGCCATTACTTAAAAATAGCTTAATTGTTTTTGACAGGATTTAAAACTGTGGATTTTTGTAAAGAACATTGGAAATTAAAAGGGTTGAGGGTAAAGGGGAAGAGGGATTGGGGTTTTGTATATCAAATGTAAACTGCCTATTCTGGTTATACATTTGTAAATTTCTATTGATATCAGATAAAACTGTAGGTATGTATAAAAAACAATTAAGGGGTGTGGAGACGAAGAGTAGTTTGGTTTTTGTAAAGCTAGTGTGGGCAGTATTTTTCGTTTTGTTTTAAAGTACACATGTGCAAATTTCCATCGAAACCAGATAAAAACTGTAGCTTTGTGTAAAGAACATTTGCAAAAATTAAATGGGGTAAGGGAGTGGTGTATAAAAAACAATTAAGGGGTGTGGAGACGAAGAGTAGTTTGGTTTTTGTAAAGCTAGTGTGGGCAGTATTTTTCGTTTTGTTTTAAAGTATACATGTGCAAATTTCCATCGAAACCAGATAAAAATTGTAGCTTTGAGTAAAGAACATTTGCAAAAATTAAGTGGGGTAAGGGAGTGAGTGGTAGGGTTTTGTAAACAGAATGTGGACACTATGTTTCTCTTTGTTTTTAAGTATACATGTGCAGTGTTCCATGGAAATCTGATAAAACTGTGGATATCTATAAAGAACATTGGAAATTAGGAGGGGTGGGGGTAGAAGGGAAGAGGGGTTGGGCTTCTGCAACCTAATTTAAACACAATTGATCTGAATGTATTACAGTATACGTGTGCATATTTCCTTCAGAATCGGATAGAAACTGTAGATTAAAGGATGGAAAGGAAGGAGCGGAGTTTGGACTCTTGAAACCAAATGTAGACAGCATATTTCTGTTTGTTTTGCAGTATACATATGCATACTTCCTTCAAAATCAGAAAGAAACGGTAGCTTTGTATAATGTACATTGACAGTAATTAAAGGGGTAGAAAGGGGGATAGGATTTACGTTTTTGTGAAAGTTATGTGGACAGTATTTTTCTTTTTCTATTTGTTTTAAAGTATACACATACGAAGTTCCACCAAATTGGATTAAAATGTGGCTTTTGTACAAATATTAATGGAAGGGGAGCTAGGGTAGTTTTTATTTTATTTTTTGGTCAGAAATCTTATCCATAAAAAATTACATACATATGTGCCAAATATCATAAAGATCGGTCAAATGGTGTCAACTGTAGCTTTCTAAAAAGAAATTGACAAAATTCAAGCGGGTGGAAAAGGGGAGAGGGATTCAGGTTTTGCAAACCAAGAGTTGGCATTATTTTTCTCTTTGTTTTATAGTAAAAATTTGCTCAGTTCTGTCTAAACTGGATAAAAACTGTGTTTGTGTATAAAAATTAAGCGTTTTAATGGGGAGAGGGGGGCTGGTTTTTAGATCTTTTGGTCAGATACCTTCTTCGTGAAAAAAATACATATAAGCACCAATTTTCATGGTAATCGGTCAAACGATCGTGACTGTTGCTTTTAATAAAGAACATTGACAAAAGTTAATGGGGTTGAAGGAGGGAAAGGGGTTGAGCTTTGCCAAACCAGGATTTTTATCTTTGTTTTAAAGTATACATGGGCAAAGTTCAATAAAAATCAGATAAGAAATGTAGATTTCTGTAAAATTAAGGGGTGTAAATGAAGATATGGGGTGGTTTTTCTATTTATTTAATTTTTTTTTGGTGAGAAACCTTCTCCATAAAAAATTACATGTATATGCCAACTTTAATGGAGACCAGTTAAATGGTGTCGACTGCAGCTTTGTATAAAGAACATTGGTAAAAATTTAGGGGGTGGAGAGGGCTTCAGTTTTTTCAAACCAAAAGTTGACAGTATTGTTCTCTTTATTTTTGACTACACATGTCCAAAATTTCATCGAAATCGGATAAAAAATGTGGGTTTGTATAAAAATTAAGGGGTGGAAGAGGGTAGAAGGGGGTAGAAGGGGTGGTTTCTCAATAAAATTCATATGGGACCACTTGGAGGTATACCCTATTCACTAAAAAAATTTCATTTAAATCGGTTCAAAATTGGCGAAGATATCGCTGAACATACATACAAAAAAAAAAAAAAAAAAAAAAAAAACCAGACTGGAAATTAGTGGTTGTGGAGACTTTAAGGATATTACCCACAAACAGGAAGAAAAACATAATTTAATATCATCCCATCAGGTTTGTCCATCAAATTGAGAAGAAAATGTTTTTATGTTTCAAAAGAAAGTTTATAATTTCAATAAATACTAATATATTTGATGCTTGAAGATATCATGCTGCCGGATCAATTGGTCTTGGATGAATGAATTTTACTTGACGTAATGTGCCACCATTTTCAAATTGCATCTGCTGGCCGGTGTGAGTAGTGCAGTCCAGGACACGACTGCTGGACTGGACCAGCCAGGTTGATATCCCATTCGACCCATCCACTCCTCTCCTGCCACGGCGCTCTGATAGCAGTGGTGGGGGTGGTAGGCTACGATGCGCTGAGCAGTGACCATCAGTCTGTATGCCACCTCCGTCGTGCACTGTGCCTGGGCTCTGGTGTTTGCAGAGCTGCTTCAGTGCTGGGCTGCAAGCTAGGCTTAGTTGGAACCCGTTATCTTTGTTTATGAGGTTACTCCATAGCCGGATCTCAATGGCTTTCTTGTATACACAGTATGCCATGTCTCTGCACCGTGCAGAGAACATAAACCATAAACCGCGCACAGAGCTACAGCAGCCATCAAAATCAGCAATTGCTGAACATTGTATAGAAACACGGCATAGGCATACTATTAAATATGAGGACACTGAAGTTCTGAGAAACTTGCATCACTTTTGGGACTGTGTATACAAGGAAGCCATTGAGATCCGGCTACGGAGTAACCACATAAACAAAGATGATGAGTTCCAATTAAGCCAAGCTTCGAACCTAGCACTGAAGTGGCTCCGCAAACACCAGAGCCAAGGCATAGTGCGCGACGGAGGTGGCATACAGACTGATGGTCACTGCGTGGCGCATTGGAGTGTCCACCCCCACCGGGAGTGGAGGGGATAGGTCGAAGGGTATAAATACCGACCCGGCCAGTCTGATCCAGTAGTCGCATCCTGGCTCATGCAGACACAACCTGAAGATGATGGCATGTTACACAGGCCCGTAACTACCGCTGGGGCACTGCCCCGGGGCCCCATACTGATGGTTAAAAAATTATTTTAATATCTAATCTAACTTCCTATAAAATACCCAGCACCTAGCTAAAAGTTAATAATAATAATAAAAATTCCATCAAAGTGCTAGATTAAACGTTTTTGCGTGTTCGTTCATATTCTCCATAAGCTTCGCATGCAAAAGCAGCTCTAGAGCAGACAGCAGAATGTCGAGTCGAATGTGTCATGTCGCGCGAGGTGCAGGCTGGGACGTGCAGTGAGCTAGTGCTAAAATTTGGAGAATGAAAGAAGCTTCTGGCGAAAAGTTCTTGAAAGAATCCTAACTGTGACCTTAACACTTGCAACATGTAATCTCGCATTTCGTGGATCTAGTGAAAAGTTAGAATGTAGCAACAAAGGAAACTTTCTCTCGATAGTTCAGCTCTTGTCAAAATATGACCCAGTACTGCAAGAATTGAATCAGTGTCCGCAAGGAACTGTGAAATACCTCAGTCCTAAAATTCAGAACGAACTTATAAACCCATAAGCCTTAGAAATCAAAAATGAAATTATTGATGAAGTACAGAACTGCTTGTTTTTTTTCCATTGATTTTAGATACCACTCAGGACTTTGCTAAAGTTGACCAGTTAAGTGAAGTTTACAGGTATGTAAAAATAGTTAATGATGAAGAAGACACACCTATTGATATCAAAATATGTGAAACTTTCTTATCCTTTAGAGAGATAAAAGTTAAGTCTGCCCAAGGTCTTGCAGAAGAAATACTTAGTTCATTGGAAGAGAAAAACTTGGATTTGACCAAATGTCGTGGATAAGGCTACGACGGGGCAGCAGTCATGAGTGATGCCTACAGTGGAGTATAGCAGCGTATTAAAGAAAATTCCCCACGCGCATACTTTGTGCACCGCGCTGCACCTAACCTTAATTTAGTATTAAATGATGCTGTGGAAGGAAATCGATAGGTCGGCCAGTTTTTTTGAAACCATTAAAAGTGTGTATTGCTTTTTGGTCATAGTATTTTGCGCTGGCAAGACTTGAAGTCAGTGTACGACATCAAGGCTCAGACTGATTCACTGATTTCGATAGTAACACTGAAAACTCTAAATCCAATTCGCTGGGCTGGTAGGCATGAGGTAGGATTTGCACTGAAACACAGGTTTTGTGACGTGATGAAAAGCCTAATTTTAACTTCCAGGAAAAGCAAGGAAAGAAATGAAGCACAGCAGCTAAAGAAAAAACTTGAAAGTTTTGATTTTGTATTGCTTTTGGTTGGGCAGTGTGTAGGTTTAGAGTCTCTCAACCTCGTATCAAAATCCTTACAATCTGAAACCATGGACCTGTTGTATGCATATGAATTATTGGGTAATTTCTTCTTCTCTCCGATATCGGCCATCTAAGGACCACGAAAAGTAATCCTGTGCATTCATTTCGATGCTTCTTTTCTTGACTTCCAATAGTTCTTCATCCTCTCACTTTGCTGTTTCCTCCTTTCTTCTGTCCATATATTACTACATTTCCTCTTCTCCTTCTCCTGGAAACCCTTGAAATTTTGGATCAATCTCCTAAAATTTGCTCTATCTTGTACTAAATCTGCTGTTATTCCGATCTCAATCATATCTTTCTTTACTCCTTGGATCCACTGGTTGCCCTTCTTACTCTTGTAAACATGATTGAAAATTGTTTTTTTTTTTTTTAAGTCTATTGTTATCGATTCTCATTATGTGACCAAAAAACTGATTCTCCTCTTTCTGTTCGTACCTGACATCCTTTCAATTTCTTCTTCTTTGTATAGGTCTTCATTCCTCTGGTGTCTAAACTCACCATTTTCAAGTTTTAGTGGTCCCCAAATTTTTCTCAAGATTTTCCTTTCCCTTTTCTCTCTCTTCTATTTCTCCAGTTTTCATAGAGAACAAGCATTCTGAGGGATACAGTCCTTCTGGTTTGATTACTGTGTTGCAGTGTTTGATTTTAGCTATCCTGGATAGATTCTTCTTATTGTATGTATCTTTAGTCAATTGGATATGCTAGTTCTAGTTTTCTTGCTCTTGATTTATTTGCTTCCTTATCAAGCCCATTAATGTGAATTACTTCACCTAGATATTTAAATTTATTGACCTTGTTAATTTTTCCGTACTCTGTGTTTAGTACTGTTGGTGAATCCCTAATATTGGTCATGTATTTAGTCTTCTCAAAAGAGATCTGAAGTCCAACTTTTCCTGCTATATCTTTAAGAAGGTTGATTTGTTCGAGTGCGGTTTCTATACTTTCAGAAAGAACCGCTGTGTCATCAACGAAGGCAAAACAGTTTATCCCAACCCCTTTGTGCTTTGAACCTAATCTTATCTCATGGTGAATTCCCTTTTCCTTGAGTTTCTCTTCCCATACTCTTATTACCTTCTTCAAAACACAATAGAAAAGAATTGGGGAAAGCCGATCTCCCTGCCTGACACCACTTTTTATTTTAAATTCCTCTGAGATCTCTCCCATTAATTTCACTTTTGAATTTGTTCCCGTGAGGGTCTGCCTGATTATGTTGACCGATTTTGAGTTAACGCCAAATTCCTGTAAAATGTTCAGTAATGAGACTTTATCTACTGAGTTATAGGCTTTCTTGAAGTCCACATAAACTATAACATAGTTTTTGTTCTTTGGAACCCTGTCTCGTATTAAGTTTTCAGATTTAGAATCTGTTCTACACAGGATCGTCCTTTTCTGAACCCACCTTGGTATTCTCCAATTTGTTTGTCTATTACTGGATCATTTCTGTTTCGAAGAGCTTTTGACAGTATCTTATATGTCACTGCTACCCGGGAAATTCCTCTGTAATTGTTCACATCTGTTTGTCACCATTCTTGTTCAATGGGGGGTATCAGTGCGTTCTTCCATTCGTCAGGAATTTTTTCTGTTCGCCAGATTTCCTGCAGTATGTTTGTCAATTCCTGCCTTGCTTGACTACCTGCCTCTTTCCACAACTCTGCAACAATCAGATCTTCCCCTGCAGCTTTATTGTTTTTCAGACCTTGGATTATGTCATGGATTTCTTTCTCGTCTGGTGGCTCTGAAGGTTTAATGCTTGCTTGTGACAGACTGAATCTAGTCTTTCTTGAGGTTCTTCACAGTTCAGTAATTTTTCAAAATAATGGGCCAAAATTTTGCAGTTTTCTGGTAATTTATTGTTAAGGATAACCAAAATACGTGGAAGGTTTGAAGAACTTGTTTCTGAAGCATCAGATGTTTGTAGTCGATGGGGAATAAACAAAGAATTTCGCCAGAACAGACTAAGGAAAGTGAAAAAACACCTTGATGACTTGAGTGAAGACGAGAGATTAATAGACCCAAAATCTTGTTTCCGAGGCACTGTGTTCTATCCAATGGTAGACACACTTTGTACTCAACTTGAAGGGATGAAAGCTGTTCTTTACACTTATCAAGTAATACATCCTGAATTTTTAGCCAATGCAAGTGAAAGTGATATTCACAAAAAGCAGTTGATTTCGTTAATAAGTTTCCAAATGATGTGAGTCCAGCCTTTTCTTCACAATATGTTCAGTGTAAAATTCGTTTCAAAATAAACTGGAAAAAATTAAAAGTGTTAGGGAATTTGCTAATTATATAATAGTCTACCACAGTTCGATTTCATCAAGCTACCCAGATGTTTTCACAGTGTGCATCATGTATTTGACTATTCTTGTGACAGTATCTAAGGCTGAACGGTTCTTTTCTAAGCTTAAATTGATCAAAAATTACTTGAGAAGAACAATGGCACAAGAAAGACTCAGCAGCTTAGCTTTGCTTTCAGTTGAGAATGATCGAGCTCAACAAAACTATTTTGACAAAGTAACTGATGAATTCGTTTCTTTGAAAGTTACGAAACAAATGTGTACGAAATAATCAAATGTAGCTAATCTTTAATCTTTTCAGCCTACACTACTTTCCATGCATCAGTTACTGATTCCTTATCTTTTAGGCAAAGTATGCATTTTAACTAACTTAATTAAAATCATTTGTTACTATATCTTTAATCTACCTTAAACTTTTATTTAGAAAAGTCATATTTTAAATTATCAATTAAAAGTTTCCCACTAGTTAAATCTTATTAAATGTTACTGTTTTAGGTTTTTTATGTTAACAACAGTGTGGCAAATATTTTACCATGTATTTTTAATATTGATATTATAAATTTTTAATAAACATACACTCTTTTTAGGTATTGTACTTTTGTAAGTATTTTGCTTTTGTATTATTAACCTTATTCTTTTTACAACCATACGCACTGAATATTTAATTTCCTAAACTTGTATCATAAAAATAATCCATTTAATATTTTTTTAATTGTATAAGCTAAATAAATACTTGAACATTTAGCTTAGTGAACCTTTTGTAGATAGTTTTGTTACCATTGCATGGACCAATAGGTAAAAACCCCCATGCATATAGAAAGAAAGAAATATTGGGGGGCCTCACTATGAAGTTTTGCCCCGGGACCTCCAAGTTTTTAGTTATGGCCCTGATGTTACACTATCGAAAATTCGTTTATCCATGATCAATTGATCCAGCTGCATGTCCGAGAGATCTTCAACCATCAAATACGCTGGGAAAACCTACAATTACATAATACTAATTTAAATATCAAAATGTTTTATTTATATATTTTTATGTTAAAATTTATCATCCAAGACATCAAAGGTAAATTTGTAATTTTTCTATTATGCAACTATGTAGAGTTATTTCACTTCGAGGTCATGGTCAGGTTTTTGGTATAAGAAGGGGCCGAGAGGCATAGAAAGTTTGGGAATCCTGTTCCGTACAGTAGTGCCTTTGTTATTACGTCCAAAAGAAAAAAATGACAAATGAACTTTTACTGAAATGGTTCAAATAAATGACAGAAAACAGGGAGGTGGGGGGGGGGAGGGATCTATTTCCACCCTAAAATTGGCACAATAAAATACAACACAAATCACAATGAAAATTCAGAAATCAACATAATACATTATTGGAATTTTCTTCTGCTCCACTGTTGATGCGAAGATACATAACATTGTTGCTCTAGTGTCAGTAATAATCATTAAATGTCTATTTCACTGTTCTGAGATGTATAGGGTAAATGAATAACTCACAGTTATTTGCAGAAAAGTAATGCAATTTATTTTATTTTAATATAAATTAGCATCATGTTCTTCAACCACCAGGAAACCAAACGTAGAGTTTGATGTAAAGGAAATTCTAACAACCATCTTTAAGCAAGTCAACTTATCTTGGATCCTTAATCATCAAGCCATTGTAAAATTCCCAGAGGAACATATGCCATTTGCCTCTCCTTGGTGAATTACGTTAGTCTTAATAAGAATCAATGATTATCTTCCGGTTAGCAGCGCAACATTTTTAAATTTCTTGAAACAGTCAATAATATTCTATCTCAATAGTAAATTGTTACAAAAATATTTTCACACTGAAAATAAAGAAAGCTTACCTGTTGGTGGTTGATTGGTAGGAGGTTTTACAAAAAACATGAACCTCTGCTGAAGATGATTGGCCAGAATTGTCAGTAACTTTCAACACAAATGTATACATTCCTTCTTCTAAATTTGAAAGCTGTAAGTATGGAGTCCTGGTATTCTGAAATAGAGGGAAACAAAAATCTGAAGCAAAAAATCTAATGCAGCCAGCCAGATTTTTTTGAGTGTATCATAGCAGTATTCAACACTTTCAGGAACCTGAAAACAGCACTGCATTCAATGATAAGACTTGTTGCAGGGCTAATCTCATGATGATAGAGCAAAATTAAACCAACCTGGAGGTGGAGAGGCTACTTGGAAGTGCCGTCTCTAATAAAGGTATTATGTCTATTAACACTATTTACGTTAGAGTACACTAGGTATGAACCATAGCTAAATAGAGGTATAAATGTTTTTGTACTGAAATGCCAGTTGAAGCTATAATGTATCCCACTTATAGTTATGAGGGGGTTAGGAGAATGCCCTTTATTAAATTAGAGGTTGATGATGAGTGGATAACAATAGAAGAACAAACAGACTCTGGTAAGAGATAATTTTTAGTACCAAAGAAGTGGAAAAGCTGATGTAAAAAGAAAAAGTTAGATGAAGGGTAAGGATGAGAACATGTCAAAACCTGACATCATACTGGGAGCACAATGAACAAAATCATATATTCTGGAAAATTCAGTGCAAATGCACAAACCAGATAAAGCTATAGGGGTTAACAGGAGGAGTGCTACGTAATGAAGTTTTCTGTGATAGTTATACAGTACAATGTAGAAACAGAAGATGAAATGTTAGCAGGTTATTCAAACCAGTTAGCCACTGGTATTTACAAATGATATTCAGAAGTTGTTAGTGATACATTTCTACAGAAACAGAAAGGAAGAGCACCTTTGCTGTTTATATTCAAGTGGCAGTATGAAATAAGCAAACATGATTTCATATCTGAAGATCCAAGGAAGAAGTCAAATCATTGTTACAGGTTAGTATTAAGGATACAATGTCAAAAAGAAAGGAAACAGGATTAGTAACATCAATTAGCAAACACCATGATGGCACAAGAAAGACAGGTCAGGATGTCTTCTTAACTAAAGGACTTTTGAGGTCTAATGTGATACAGGAAAAATTAATTGTTAGTAAACCAGTGGCTAATAAAGTGGCGGATTACCTAAAATTCTGAGAAAATCATATATTTGTAGGAATATTTTAGAGAAAGATTCCGTATTTGAAAGGAGGGCACTAGTGCAATAGGGAGGAAGAGGTGATTGTTCAAAGAGATAATAAGAATGGGGATTGAACTGTTTATTCATAACAACAAAATGATGGGCTTAAAAGTGATTATTTATGAAAATCCCAATCAATGGCCTTATGCAAGATATTCTGGATGAAATGGAGGGCCAGTTAATAAAGTGGTGCCAGATGTGTTCGAGGCAATTGATAGTGAGCCATAGCATGATGGAGAGTGATATGCAGTCTGGTAGGTCAACACAGAATGAAGATGACTGTCAAACAGAGTCAACTGATTAGAAATGTTAGAAAAGAGGGGGGGGGGGTTTATTTCTGGTGAAAGGTATGACAGGTTATCATCTTGAGCTATTATTCAATTACAAGCTCAGTTGTAAGGACATGTTGGATATACAGATGGGAAAGGCTTTAAAAACCTGTATCAATTAGAGAAGGTATCACAAGGGGATGTAAGAGGCAATTTACTTAACTGGGCTATGAAACCTTGGTATATCTCTTGTATGAGTGTAATGATATGAAACTCATACTATGTGAAACAAATGCTAAAGTTAGAGGCAATGTAACATTGGGCAGCTAGATTTGTCTACAGAAAACACGCACGATACAAACTCTACAAAATGTTACAAATAAACTGGGTGGCAGTTGTTGGAAGGCAAAAGGCAGAAAATGAAGAGGTATGTATAAGGACAAGTTTCAGTGATTATGGTACATTCACTTAGAATTCAAGTTATTATTTTAATTACTACATACTTCACGTCACTGCCCCCACTGTTACCTGTCCCTTCTAGCCGACTGCTGAATTGCTGTATACAAGCATGTCTGCAGACATGTGTATACTAAATTTAAAGAAAAAGGAAGTAGAAACCAATTAATTTTTACGTCTATCCACAAGGACCTTAATAATAAATACATCTAAATGTAGCTGAAATGTAGTTAGATATTTTGAAAATTTAATATTATTAAGTTTTTGCAATGAAGTCTTCACAGATGAACCACTGGATTGTGCCTTGAAAACACAATATTTCAACATTTGTGCAGGTCGGCTGACTTATAGATACTGAGACAACTCTTTTTTTTTTATTATCCTCCATTTCCCCTGCTGAAGGCAGGGGGTGGGTCGCTGTAGGACGTGAGCTCTTTTCAGCCCAAGGGGTTTACATTTTATCTGGGATTTCATTTATTTGAGAACATTTTAATACTATTAACTTAAATCTAATTCCTTAATTTTTAATTTGGGTTTAGAATTTTGTTTTTTGGTTTTGTTTAAGGGGACCTGTGGACGAAGCATCCTTGTTTTGGGTTTTATTTTTTTGATCCATTCATTGGGTCAGGGTCGCATTAGCAGCTGCAGAATCCTGGCCAGGGTCAGCTGATCTCTGACCCTGTTGTCTGAAAGTGGGTGGCTGGAGCACCACGCATAGCCAGTATTGCTCTTGGCGTCGGCGATGATCTCCTAGGCGGCTCCTTGTTGATTGTGCTTGTCCTTGACCTGCACTGTCTGGCGACCAGCAGTGCCTGTGCACGTCTTGAGGGACTGGCTGCATTTCACCTTCGTGGCCCTGTTGGTGAAGTACACTGCCTTTCGATGGGCAGTTGTGGCACTAGTGTGGGGTAGGTTCTGGGCAGCTGTTTTTCGCAGATTACGTTTCACAGGACAGCCTTCATATGAAGCTGCGTGTGAATGGTGGATGTTCGCACATGTCAGTTCTGCATCTCGTGGTCGGCTGCATTCCTTGACATTGTGCTGCTCAACACAGCGGACACAGTGTTCCGCAATACGGGAGTCCTTGGCAAGGTGCAGAAACTTCTGGCACCTGTAGCATTGGATTCCTGTGTTTTCCTTACTTCTTTTCTTGTGCTGACTTGGAGCCTCGGCAGTTTTCGGGGCTGTTGATGAAGATGCGAGGGGTCGCTGGTGCACCTGATGCCGTGGTTCCTCTGGCGGTTTTTTTTGGTACAGTATCCCCGCGACCTGCAGTACTCTGATGGCAGCTTCTATGTTGCCTCTTTGGATATACAAGGCGCCCTACTTGCTTACATCCATGTTGTCAGCTGTTTGGTGTGCTACAGTTTCTTCCAAGCTGGTCGACTACTGCTGCTCAGAGCATGGCGAAGCATTTTCATTGCTATTAGGTGAGTTTGCAATGCTTGGAGATGGTTGCTTGTGGGCAGCTTCAGGTGATTTTCCCGACGTTAATGGCAGACTTAGTGAGATTCGAGTTGGTGAGGATGGCGTTTGTAGATGTGCGAGCCTGCATTTTAGATCCTCTATGTACTGCTCTTCTTAGAAGTCGGGAGCAAAGACGCATGGCAGAGGAACCATCTTCGCCCAGGTTCGTCCATCTTTGCCTTCCTTGTCACCGTCCCATGCTGGGCGAACTAGGTGTGCTTGGGAGGGGTCGCTAAGCACCAGATATAACTCATCCATGACACCATAGGGTAGCATCCATCTGTAGGTTCTCTTGTATACCTCGACTCTCAGCTCCATATCCAAGCACTTGTGATCCAAGGTGATCGAAGTGATCCTGGAAACTATCGTCCCCATATCTATAACATCTGTTTGTAGTAGAGTTATGGAGCATATTATATGCTCGAACATTATGAATTTTCTAGATTATAATAATTTGCTTACAACAAATCAACATGGATTTCGGAAGAAAAGATCATGTGAAACACAGCTGGCCCTATTTACACACGACGTAATGAAAGTTATCGATACAGGTTCACAAGTAGATGCAATTTTTTTAGATTTCCAGAAAGCCTTTGACTCTGTGCCACACAACCAGCCTTTTAGCGAAGCTTCGAGCGTACGGTATATTGGATCAGCTTTGTGAATGGATAAAGGATTTTCTAACTGGTCGGTCGCAGTATGTTGTCGTTGAAGGAGAAAGTTCTTCTAATATAGATGTTACATCGGGTGTACCTCAAGGAAGTGTAATAGGACCACTTCTTTTCTTAATTTTTATAAACGATCTCGGAGACAAAGTGAAAAGCCTTTTTAGATTGTTTGCTGATGATGCGGTTATTATAGGGAAGTAAGAACTTTGGCCGATTGCTTAGAAATTCAGCGCGATCTGGATGTTATTTTGGCTTGGTGCGCTGAGTGGCAACTTACTCTAAACTGTAAAAAGTGCAAGACAATGAGCATAACTAACAAAAAGAATCCGATTGTTCAGAAATACGAGTTAAACAATACAGTTATTGATTAGGTCGATTCTATTAAATATTTGGGAGTAACAGTACAAAGGAACATGAAATGGGACATACACATTAATTCTTTAGTAGGTAGAGCAAATTCTAGGCTGCAATTCATAGGTACAATCTTGAAAAATTGTAATGAACAAACAAAGGAGATAGCGTACAAATCTCTTGTGCGTCCACATTTGGATTATTGTTGTGCCATTTGGGACCCGTTTCGTAAGGGATTGATCGAAAGTATAGAGAAGAGCCGCTCGATTCGTGACCGCTTGCTACAGTCCTTATGAAAGCGTCACAGAACTGATTAGTAGATTAGGTTGGGAGTCTCTGGTAGATAGACGACACACGTTTCGTTTAAACTTATTGGAAAACATGCGTACTCCAACTTTCACTCATGAGTGTAGTGAAATACTTCTTCCACCAACCTATTTGAGTCGGAAGGACAGGAAAGATAAAATTAGAGAAATAAGGTGCCGGACTGATTCTTATATGAATTCTTTTTTCCCTCGTACCATTAGGGATTGGAATGCACATCAAAGAGATTAGCTTTGGTGCTGAGCACCCTCTGTCACCCACAATTTTGTGAATTGCAGAGTATATATGTAGATGTAGATGATCCGACTCCTCAAGCTTCTTGGAAGGTAGTGATCAAATCGTACTTCATACTCCATCTTGCCCTTTCAGGAACAGCACCAATAATATATCGGCGAGTACTTTCTGTCCGTTTCGTTAGTGGAGCACGACTTGACGGAAGAATGTCTGCATTTTCTTGGTGAAGATATGGATGAGTTGGCGAAACTAATTGAGTTTTCCGACTTGTCATGATGTACTGGGACACTGTCAGCCCTTGGGGGAGGAGGGCATCTGTGCGAGGTCTCGGCCTTCTGCTTGGAGCAGACAAACCCCCATGCTTGAGTGGAGGTGTACCCGCACTGTGGCAGCACCCTGGTGATAGATCAGTGAGACCTCATGGCAGACCGCTGACATCCGCTGAGTTTCGCTGCGCGAAGGCGACTGAGTCCCGGCGCTGCACATTGGCGAGAGCACTAGCAGGGTGCCCTGGTGGCACACCGTAGCACTGGGCTCTCCTCCACCATGAGAAGCAGGCCATCCCGACCTACCATCACCCCTGCCGGGTGCGGAACGAGCAGCAGCAATGGGCGCAGGCAACAACTGCTGTGGCGACGGTGCCGCCTCCTGGTGGTGCGCTGGCGGAAGCTCTGGCGAAACTGGTGGCCGCTTACATCCCATGATGCACACGCGATGCAATACATAACTTGACTCCCATTTGAAGCGGCGACTCGAGACAGCTCAGGTGCCCCACTTCCTTATATACCCTCAACAGCTCTGTCCACAGCCCGTACCCAGCAGCTGGCTGCCAATGGACATGCATGTGGATCTTAGTTGCGACTCTCAGACACTAGTAAGGAGGCCTCTAAGGTGAAGCTGGACAGAGGTACAACACACTCGGCAGATTTTCCTCCAAGGCTGGTTTCCATGTCTTACTAAGATGTCTATAGAGACATCTCTATAGAGAGTAGCAGTCAGTCGACTTTCGAACACTTCCTTGATTATTAATTCCCAAAAATATTAAGTCCTAGCCAACATCCTAACATTATTGAAGTCCACCCTGAGGCCATGGTCATACATGTGCTTCGATGACTGATTTGCTATACTGTCCTAAGCATTTATGTTCTTCATACCGGCTTTCTATGGTGCGGATAGTTTGGCTGATGTAATTCTTTCCAAACTTGATGCTATAAATCCCGGGAACTCTTAGGTCAAGATCATCCTTAACTGAATGGTGGTAGTCCAGTATTTTGGCTGGTGGTTGGTAGAAACTTTTTATTCCATGCCGTCGAGGATACTGCCAATTTTCCCCACGAATGGACGAAAAGCTTACTGGAGTATTACTACCTTCACCACTAATGCTTGATTGCTTGGCTTACCCCACACCATGACACCAAATAAGATCCTCTAACATTTCTCTAGGCCTGCCTCAGCCGAATAATTATTCTTTAGCAGAGTTTTGTGGGTGGTAGTGCCATCAAAAGAAGGCTACCAGTAAGTGTATTTACACATTTACAATTTCTTTAAAACAGTATTACATACAAATTGAGCATTCTTATTTCCCTTGATTTCTTCCGTATGTGAGACAATGCTATGATTCTTTAGTGGTTCTGCCCCACCTGATATGATGACTGTTGCTGGTGTAGACTTCTATCTGCACCTATCGTAGACTTGGCTGGCGTCGAAGGCTGCTGCTTGTCGCCCATACTTCTGAAACAAGCCCTCGAGTTTAGCTTGATATTTCAATCTCGTCAGCCCCATCTCTGACCCGTGCACCTTGGTTTTGCTTGCTGCTCCCCTCCATGGAACCAGCAATGGGGAGAATCCTCCAATCGAGGTGGCTGCTTCCCTCCCATCTCCTTCCAAATGCTGTCATGCTTCAGCTTAATTCTGCTGACACTTGACCCGCTTTATTGCTATTGCCTTCTGTATCACCACATTCCAATGTCTACTGTTTTATTTAGCTGTTGCAATTGCCCTGGTTCTGGCTGGCACTGTACAAAATCAACTATTGTCCAGCTTAAGCCAAAAATCCCTGAAGACTCTACAGTGGGTTCCGTGTTAATGGAGATTTTTTTGCTGCTTTTATCTTTGAGGAAGAAACAAAGATTTTTTTAAAAAGAAGTATTCTTTCTTTTGTTTTAAGCATATTATTAACTTTCATGAGTAAAAACGTATAGTACGCACCTTCTTATACATTTAGATTTAATACAGAAACATTAGTCATAAGCACCCTGCTATTGCTGTTGGTAATGATGTACATGATAATGATTAGCAGATGTCATCTGAAACAGACCCTTAAACTTTAATGAAAGAGGGATGAAAGAAAATGAGAGTGGATTTATTCTGTCTACACATTACACCACTTTACTTCAGATTGGTGTGGACTTTATAATTTATACATTAATGTACTGATTTTATCGGAATCAACCAAGAACAAGTAAATTTGAAGATGGAAATAAAACAATATAAATAATCAAGTCACTGAATTTTCAATGGTCAATGTGGGCAGTATGCCCGTACAAATAATTAAATTATGTTTGGTATATTACTATAATAACTACCAACCTGCATATCTACAGCTTTATCTTGATCTGAAGGACTCTTTGTCCACTCCCAACTAGCAATTCCTCTATCATCAGTGCTCAAATTTCCATTTAGAGTGAGGTTATTATGAGGTAGATATACAATGATGTCTTGACCTGCATTGGCTTCAGGTGGATAATCAGTTACTTTCAAAACAGTGATATTTGCAATTGTTGAATTTGTTGCATGGTCTGAATCTTCAACAGTCAACCTAATTTTGAGAAAAAAGGCAAAAACAAAAACCAGTTTAAATATTGTATTAAAACAATAATAATTTTGTGGTCTTCATCAGACACAATGACATCAAATGGTATCCTGGTGACATTCTAGCATGGCTGCTGTTATGTTAATACATGGTTTAAAAGAAGTGTGGAAATTCCAGTCAGGCTGCTCACATCCTCACACACTGACTGATGGAAAACTATGACAGTTCACTTTCAAAGTTGCAATGCTGAAAGGATACAGTCTATTCCATGTAAAGCCATAACTGCAATCAAAGTTAAAGTGGATCTTGACTGAATATATTTCAGTGACCAGTACACCAAAGCTGTAATCAAGAGACTTATTGGAGTAATTTTGAGTGGACTGGTACCTCAGTGGTTGAGGTAATTGCTTAGAGTTAATATTTTAAATTCCTGCACAGCTACAAATTTTTACATACTCTACTTTCCTCATATGAGGTATTGAAGCAAAGCTAATAGCTTCAGCATATTGATCATTAACTAATTATGTAATTAGTAAGCCTTGGAATGGTCAGGTCATTGTAACGGGTACTCACGCTAATCGTGTTTGTATAGTTAAAAGTTCGTTGAAGCAATGGTGCAGCTGCACTTCCTAACACGATTTTTCTTAAGCTTTCTTCCACCACTAATTACTCTTTTAATTAAAGGTTCGTTTTGCCGTGCGGTCGCCAGTCTTTCGGCTATGCTAATTGGTTAATTAAAGTCACAGAAGAAATAACACATATGTGTACTAGTTTTCGTAGATTTATTCCTCTGAGACCACACAGTCCACAAGCATGCCACCAGACAATAATACTAATGTTTCTTCGTCACCGAAGATAGCAGATTCAAGTACAGTTAAAACAACTAAATAAGCAGTGAGCACAATTCTCGAAACTAATTAACAAACAATCGTCATAGTCCGATTCTGCAGTAGTTTACTAAACACAGTTTATAATGAATCAGGTCACTCGGAAGAACCTTCATAGTCCAACATATACTTTAGCACACATCCCACAGTGTTCTTTAGTACGGAACACACGCCAAGCGGCCGTACGATGTATTCACGTGATAAACACACTGCCGTCAACCTTCCGCTCCCGCCGGCTGTTCCGTACGTTCCCACTGACAATCCCCGACTCCCCCGCTCGGCGCTCGCCCACCGCCAAAGACCTTACATACCTCTCAGATTACACTATCCACTCCAAATATAACCGTAACGTTCATGGTTACGTTACACCCCCACCGTTACAATGTGGCAAAAGTCGGCATTGACAAAGCACCGACTTTTGTCATCACAAACCACACTTGTTCACATATACATAGAAACATTTTACAAAAAAAATACAAAATTAAATGTTTACCAAACAAAAAGGGAAGTCTGGGTGGCTGCTTGCTTATCCTTAAACTAACATAATTACATACACATTAAGAATAACACACACAGTCTGAAACAGCATGAAACAAATCATCAAACCTTTCAATTTCCATATGTCCTTGCTTAGATCCATGACATATAACCAAGAAATTACAAATTGAGTTACAACATAGTTTGACAACAATTTTTCCTCTCTTTTTTTCTGATGTATGACACATGCACTGAATCGTGCCTTGTTTACTTCGACAGTGCACTGACAGTGTGCCCTGCTCAGGCAGGTGCCTCATTCACTGACTGTTGTACACCAACACTGATCACTCCACACGCGGAAAGACGCAAACTGACATTACACTGCGCCACATTTAAATCGTCTTAACACTTTAATGAAAGGGAAAACCGCACTTCTAAGTACATTGTCCCGCCTCGGGGCTAAAATTACTGGGAAACACAAACCAGCAAGAATGCCTTCCGCAACTGTGTATTAATACTACGTGGGTCACCGATCTGTACCCAACTACCAAAAGTCCTTACCCCACTAACTTATTGACACAGCCTCTTACACATTCTAATTGTGACTGTGATTGATTGTTACAAGAAGCTACAGAAAGCTTACTTAAATCATGGCAACACTTAATGCTTGTAGGTGCGGTAGATGCGACAGTGCTGTGAGGTGGGCCCCTCTATCCGGTGCCTGATACCCCACCTACACTCCCCTCCTCACCAAAATATTTGTAAGGTTTCAGAGAAATGACATTGAAAGTCCCGGCAACTTCTCTCCCATCGGCATATTCTAATTTGTAAGCATTATCCCTCAAACAGGCTTTGACCCTATAGGGACCTTCGTACAAAACTTTAAACTTTCGTATCTCCTTCTTTACTCGTGACGACTTAAAATGCGTTTGCACCAAAACAAGGGCTCCCACCTCATACGTCGTAGCCTTTCCTCTACCGTCATGTCGTCTTTTGTTCCTCTCTGCTGCCTTCTCCAGGTTCTCCTGAACCGCCCTTATCTTTTCCTTGTAATCAACTGGGGGACCTTCGGGGAACTCCACCAGTTGCCTCACTATCCTTTCTGGAGGTACATGGTACATTATCTCCGAGGGAACCAACAAGGTGGAGTCATGAGGTATATTGTTATGAACATCCTCCCACTCGCTTATAGTTAGGGCCCAACCTTTATGATTGTCACTGCATGTGGTGCGGAACCAACGTCCTATGTCCCTCATTACCCGCTCACAGGGATTTCCCTGGGGATGATAAAATGATGTTTTTATCACCTCCACCCCTTCTTGCTGTAATCTTCCTGTCCAGTGTTTACTCCTGAATTGGGGTGCATTGTCTGAAAGAACCCTTTCAGCCCTTCCAACCTCTCTGAAATATCCTTCCACCAACTTATTCACCAATACCTTCGCGGTAGCTTTCTTTAATGGATATAACCTGGCATATTTGGAAAACACATCCATAACCACCAGAATTTGCGTGACTCCTGCCCGCGATGCCGGTAGTGGTCCGAACACGTCCACTGCTACTAATTCTCTAGCTTTGCTTGGCAGTATATTCTTCATATCTCCCCTTCTCAAAACATTGTCTGCTTTCACCCTTTGGCAAATATCACAGGCTGACAGTAATCTCGCAACCCTATGAGCCATATTGTTGAAATAACAGCTCTCCCTTAGAACTCGGTAGCATTTACTAGGCCCATAGTGGCCGTAGCTCAGGTGATGTTGTAGAACTAGCTTGTCTACACATGCTTCCGGCACCCAGAGCTTCCAATCAGAGCTACCTTCTGCCTGACGTCTAAACACCACGCCCTTATATATGCAGTAAAAAATTCCTACACTTCCCCTGGTAGTCGTTATCAAGTAATTGGGTCCTTTATCATTTTTATCACACTATCATCTTCCTGTAGTTCTCTTATCCTTCTCAGGTATTCCTCTACATCGTTCTCATATTGCACTTGCTTAATAAAATTGAGCTGAAATTCGTCTTGCTCCTCAACTCCATCGCCAGCTTCTTCCAAGCCCACCGGCAACCTAGAGAGACAATCCGCCACTTGGTTCTCTTTCCCTGGAAGATATTTCACCTCAAACTCGAACTCTTGCATGAACAAAGCCCAACGGGCCAACCTCCCGTGTGTCATCTACAACTCATTAAGAAGGACAGCGCCTTATGGTCCGTGTAGACTATAGTTTTCCTTCCCGTAAAAATGTGTCGGAACTTCTGAAAACTCCACACGATTGCAAGGCACTCTTTCTCCGTAACCGTGTATCGTCTTCGTGCTTCCCTAACATTCGACTCGCGAACGCGATCGTCCTATGCTCCACCTTTCCATCTTCTACCACTTCTTGGAATACCTCTGCTCCTAGACCATATGAAGAGCTATCCGCCGACAAACACACATCAAGGTTCCAGTCGGGGTGTGGCAAAGTGATACTCTCTTTCAACACCTGCTTAATCTGCATAAAGTCCCTCTCGCACTCTTCGGTCCATTCCCACGGGGTGCTGATTTTTTCTAATTCACTCAAATGTATACTGTTCATGGCCTGTCCCTTCACGAACTTCCTATAATACCCGCACAACCCGCGGAAGCTCTTGAGCTGAGCCCGGCTCTTGGGTCGAGGAAACTTCACTATGCTTCCAACTTCGCCTCATCCACTCCTATGCCTCCTGGCGTTATTGTGTGCCCGAGGAAGTTCAGCCTCTCTCTCAGGAAGGCACACTTCTTCTTCCGAAGAGTCATCCCTCCCCTTCTCATTGCCATCAGCACCTCCCTCAACGTGTCTCTGTGATCTGCCAGGGTGGCCGATACTATTACCATATCATCCACATAGGTTAATACTTTATCTCGAAGGTTTCTTCCCAACACATATCTAAGGCCCTTATGAAACTGGATACGGCATTATTCAAGCCGAACGGTAACACACAAAAGTGATAGCACTTTCCTTCAAAGCGGAAGGCCGTATACTTTCTTGATTCCTTATCTAATGGAACTTGCCAATAACTCGAAGTCATATCTAGGGACGTCATGTACTTTACTCCGTGAAATCTCCTTAGTATCTCGTCCACTGGTTGAGGGTGATCCCTTTCCGTTATAAGTATTTGGTTAAGTGCCCTGGCATCTAGAACTAACCTCACGGACTTATCAGCCTTCTGAACAACTAGGAGGGGATTCACGTATTCGCTATTTGATCTTTCTATTACACCTGCATTCTCCATGCTGTCTAGTGCCTCTTGCACCTTCGCCCTTTGTGCCACCGGCGTAGGATATGATTTCGCCGCAAAGGTATGCCCCTCTTTTACCTTTAACTTACAACAGTAACCTTGGATGCGCCCCGGAACATCCGAGAACACGTCGGGGAATTCATCGATAATGTCTTGTACTCCCCTTTCATGCTCCGGTAGGTTGTGATTCATTTCCAAGCTCAAGATCTCTTTCCTGTGTCTGACCGATCGGGAATCACCCCACGATATCACCCGGATTCCCGTCGATTTCTCTTCCCTATCAGAAATCCCCTTCTTCAGGTCGGCTTTGACACGTTCTCCTCTTGTAGTAAACGTAAGCGTTCCGTCCTTTAAATCTAGAATCGCTCCTGCCTCTTTAAGCCAATCCATTCCTATGATGAAGTCCACATTGAGCCCAGGTATCACGTATGGCTCTATGTCTACTATATGTCCTGCGATTTCTCCTTCTACCTGCAACACCCACTTGACAGTCTTAGTCTTGTGCCCCGTGGCAGAGGTTATTGTCATTCCATTCACCGGCCACTTACCTATCTTTTGTTCACTTGAAATTCGCTCATACAGACCTTCAGAAAAACACGTGATCACCGCTCCCGAATCCAGTAACGCTTCCACCACTCTCCCTTCAAACTTAACCATCACCCGTGGAGAGAAGGACTCCCGGCGTTCCAACGTATTCCCTTCCTGCAACAACAACTCTCGTAAGTCTTCGCTATACTCATATGAGTCTGGAGCAACCAACTGTTGCGCCCCGCTCGACATTTCCCTGTAAACTTCTTCCTGGAGATTCATCAATTTGCAATCAACTTTCGGCTCGACAAACAGCCATGCCACCTCATCACTTCCCTCTCCCCTTAGTCTGTCCTCTTCTCTCTCCTTATCATATTCCCTACACTCATTCATTCCTTCGTCCTTCCAATTCCACCTTATCTCCTTCCAGCTTGACCACTCATCTGACGATTCTTCGTCTCTTAGTTCTTCCCCTTCTTGATCGTTTGTATATGGCATTAAGGAACTGCCTGGGTAAACACCTTTCTTTTACCATTCTCAGGTAATGCTAATATGTACCTCGACTCTTCCTCACCCTCTACTCGAAAAGGTCCTTCATATGAAAATTGGTATATTCCAATATCTCCCTTTACCCCATACCATTCGGAATTCGTTTCCAATATAACCAGGTCACCTGGCCGATATGAATTCTGGCCCACGTTTCCATTATCTTCTTCTCCGATCTACAGAATTGCCTATTAATAATTTCTTCTTCTCGGGCAACCAAGACCCTCCAACGTCTCAGTTACGACCCTGGTTCTTCTTTTGGTAGCCTCGTATCGTCTCCTGTCCCCGCCGAGGCTGTAGCAGTGACAGACACTAGTTTACTGTGGCTCACTCTCCACAACGGCCACCTGCACCTGATTTACAGACTCTTCTCGGGACCGATCATCTCCAGTTGGTCCTTGATATCCACCTCTAAATCCTCCTCCCCCTGTTCCACGACCACGTCCAAATCCTCCTCTCTGCCCGCGGTTATTGTAGCCGCCTCGATTCCTGTTATCAAAATGATTGTAGCTCTCCTGCTGCTGATGTGAACTACTTCTATCGCCTTCCGATTGCGATTTCTCCGCGTAATGTGTGGGTGTCCTCACCCCATATTCTTTTGCTCTTATACTTTTCTCTTGTTCGTCCAGCCGACCCAACATCTTTACCGCCTCGTCAATGGTACATATATTGTGACTGACAAATACAAGCTGTGTCGACTCGGGCAAACGCGCACTAATCATCCGCACATATTCCCCTTCACTAAATGGTGAACTTAAATGTTTACAAGAATTAACACACTTCAAGAAAAAATTTTGCTGAGTGCCACCACCCGGCGAGTATGGTTTTCCCATCATTAAATTCCGCCGAACAGCAATTTGCCGGTCGATGGACCAGAAATGTTCCAAAAAAGCTGACTTAAACTCCTCAAACGTCTCGCAATTATCTGCGCCCGTTCTCCCCACATTCGGGCATTCCCCTTGATATGTTTACTGAACATTTCTATCTTCTTCTTTCTACGGCCCTACAGAACGGCCCAAAATTTTCAAACTTCTTCACAAAATCAACTGGGTGTATCCCCCCATTATCACAAAAGTCCTCCCAGTCCACTTTCTCTTCTACCATGCACGCAGTGAGCGCATTCACATTTGGCAAGATTTGACATTTGACAACCTCTTCTCGCACAACTTGTGGAACCCGTAACTTTAGACTTTTTTCAATTTGCTTCTCTTGTAACTGTAACTTTTCATTCACCCACACTGCAGTAGAAGCCTTAACCTTTTCCACCTGACACGACAATTTCTCTACGCCGACTGTTAAATGGTCAACTTCTTCTTTTACTACCGTGTATTTTTCGGTAAGGGTTTCTCCTAAAGTCTCCACCTTCGACAATCTTTCATCATGGTTATCTTCTATAAGCTCGACTGTTTTCTTTAGGGATTCCATATTTTGGTGCAAAACACTAGTTACTTGTTCGCAGTCTGAACGATACTGAGTCAATTTACAAGATATTTCAGCAGTTTGTTGTGCACAAAGTTCCCTATATTGTGTCAATTCTTCCCTAAACTGCCCTAGTCGCGATTCAAAAGCATCCCGAAGACATTCGATACTCTCCTTATTTTCATTTAATTTAGATTCAAGCAAAATACTATTTTCATTTAATTTGGATGCAAGTGATTCATTTAATCTGGATTCAAGTGAAATACTATTTTCATTTAATTTGGATTCAAGTGAAATACTATTCATTTAATTGGATTCAAGTGAAATACTATTTTCATTTAATTGGATTCAAGTGATTCATTTAATCTGGATTCAAGTGAAATACTATTTTCATTTAATTTGGATTCAAGTGAAATCTGTTTTCATTGAATTTAGCTTCAAGAAAGGACTGAATTGACATGACAAATTGTCCTGGAAAGCACAAAACATTTCCGACATGGACGCCTCATTACTTTCCCTAACCACTTCTCTTGACTTGTCAACTTCTGATTCACTAGCAAAACTCGTCATCGACTGTAAATGATTAGACACAGTAAGTGAGGAATGATTAATGCCTACACTGGGTGCGTCACCAAGGGACTCACCTCCCCGCACCATCTCTCCATTCACACCACCCTCTACCTCAGATGCCATATTGCGAAATTATTTCACACAATAAATTCAATCTTCCGTTGTAGAAAAGACAAGAAGTAACCAACGCCGTCAATCCAGCAAACACAATACACCAGTATACATTAGCCCAGAAAAAAAAAGGTAAAATTCTGTTTCCAAATGTCTTAACTTAACTACCAAACAAGATATACACCATGTCATAAAATACACTTTCAATTGAATACATACACTACTATCAATGACCAAAAAATTACGGAAACTCTAAAATAATTTTTTTTCCTTGAAAAATAATTTGCTAAGCAAATCTAACACAGTTGTTCGGCTTTCAACTTTAATAAGTTAACGAAAGAAAAAAAAGACCTCTGTTACTCAATATGCAAAAATAATAATTAATTTTTTTCTCTTAAAAAATCGCGAATTATTCGTGCCGGTTTGTGCTTTTACAAAGACTGAAAAATAAATCTTGCACTTCTTTGGAAAATCAACAAAAAAATCTACAAATTAATTCGTTAACAGAAACTGACATAACTTGACCCAAATCAGAATAAAATTATGCTTGCATGCATAAAATTTGCAATCCGCATAGTCGGTAGCTCATTTGAAGATTCATTAATGCCAAAGAAATAATTACTACCGCGGAAATGTGATTCCAATCGAAACAGTATTTTTTTTTCTCTTTTTTTTTTTTCTTTTTTTAAATTAATTTAATGTCAGTTTGTGTCTTTCTTTAATTAAAAATTTGTTCGCACTTTCCTTTCGAAGAATCTCAGTTGCCGACCGCGCTGCCGTCGACCGCAATGACGCCGCGCCGCTTCTGCGTGCCCGCGTTGTTCCGCTGTCGCGTCTCTCCGCTGTACCGCGTTGCCCCAGTGTCGAGTTGTTGCTCTGGCGAGGCTTCCCGTCAGACTGCGTTGTTCGGTTCCGATCGTGAAAGCTCGGGTCCTCTCGTTTATTACATTGTTGTGCACTCGCCGCCTCGAAGTAGCCGTACCATCGCCGATTGTTGTCTTCCCGCTCTACTCACTGCTTATTATTTCCAGCACTTTTTTTTTATTTATATTAATCACTGTCCGTCCTTAACAATTTTAACTGCAACTTGTCCTGTCACGTTGAGCCATGTAACGGGTACTCACGCTAATCGTGTTTGTATAGTTAAAAGTTCGTTGAAGCAATGGTGCAGCTGCACTTCCTAACACGATTTTTCTTAAGCTTTCTTCCACCACTAATTACTCTTTTAATTAAAGGTTCGTTTTGCCGTGCGGTCGCCAGTCTTTCGGCTATGCTAATTGGTTAATTAAAGTCACAGAAGAAATAACACATATGTGTACTAGTTTTCGTAGATTTATTCCTCTGAGACCACACAGTCCACAAGCATGCCACCAGACAATAATACTAATGTTTCTTCGTCACCGAAGATAGCAGATTCAAGTACAGTTAAAACAACTAAATAAGCAGTGAGCACAATTCTCGAAACTAATTAAAAAACAATCGTCATAGTCCGATTCTGCAGTAGTTTACTAAACACAGTTTATATTGAATCAGGTCACTCGGAAGAACCTTCATAGTCCAACATATACTTTAGCACACATCCCACAGTGTTCTTTAGTACGGAACACACGCCAAGCGGCCGTACGATGTATTCACGTGATAAACACACTGCCGTCAACCTTCCGCTCCCGCCGGCTGTTCCGTACGTTCCCACTGACAATCCCCGACTCCCCCGCTCGGCGCTCGCCCACCGCCAAAGACCTTACATACCTCTCAGATTACACTATCCACTCCAAATATAACCGTAACGTTCATGGTTACGTTACATCATGTAACAAAAGGAACTGAAGGTGGGTGTGGGGTTATCTGTTGAAAGTTGTTGGAAAGATATTTCTTAAACTTTTAACTTGATAATAGCTTCTTCACAAATATTTTAGGTTCCTTGCAAGTCAGTTCCTTGGTCACTATCAAAAATATTATTGATAAGCTTACTTACATCAAATGATACTGCAAGTAAATATTGGTTAAAACAGCAGCTCAATGATGTAGTCACAGTTCAGTTTGCAGTTAACAAAATTTTCTGTTCTGATTGTGAAATTAGTCTGAATGTTTATTTAAAGCAGACTCCTAGTTGACAATTTCCATGTCTGATTAGATTTTATGACCAAGATACACAGAAATAATGAAGTGACAGTATGTGCTTAAATGCATATATTGGTGGCAAAAGCATTGCAGAGTGTTAGATAATGATGCACATTCTTGTAATGATTGTGTCACCATTTTTTTCTGGTGAAAAAGGAATTCAGCAACAGTTTGAAACACCTGAGTGATTTGGGAAAACCATGGCAAAATCCAAATCTGGATGGCTGAATGAGGATTTGAACCACAGTCTACTGAAACATGAGACCAGAGAATATCACTCACCCACCACATTTGGTCTGGTGAAATATTCATTATTTGGATCATTTTTCCCAGCCAACTTTAGAAGTCAGTCCCTTCAATAACATTCTCCAAAAGCTCAAAGGCATTAACAGAATTGTAATTCCTGTGATTAACACATCATCAGTTGCTTACAATGTGTTCATAGAAAATCTTTGTAAGTAGGCATGATTCTTCATTTGTTGCTCCACTCCTAACTGAACCAAACTTGAGCATGATTGGCACTTGGCTGTCACGTGACTTGCTTCTGTTACAATTAAAGTACTCACAGTGTACAAATCTACAATTAGAACAAGTCTGATCCTGTTGGCAGGATCAGGTCACAGTCTGGTGATTAAAAATTAACTTGGTAAAATTAGCAAAGGCAATACAACCACTAACACATACAAGGATGTCCATTGTTTGAATTCTGTAACATGGTAGGGCTTTTGAAACATGGTTTCAATGATAGAGGGTTTGTTTGGTATTGGGTTGCAGAGTAAACTATGAAGTAAAAGTCTTTTGTAGATACTATAACACACCTTCCAGAGATAAATGTAAAAACTTTAACATAGAACAAATTAAAAACATGCCAGTGTGGCTCAATGAGCTGAGATGTCACACACTGGATCTGAAGAGTACAACAGGAATGGGCATTAGCCCAGGCACCCAAGTACTCGCCATCCTGATTGCGGTTTTTAGGCAGTTTCCCTGCAAACACTGAAGGTGAATGTTGGGATGGTTCCCAATCTCTGTCTCATAAACTACACATTTCACAAACAAAAAATACACTTATAACAGAGAACACACAAAATTGCACATTTTTCAGACAGATGGCAACACTAGACCTTCATACATTAGATTAGGTACACCAAGCTTAACAAGCCTGGTTAGATTTCAGCCAGGAACTCAGTTCCTACCTCTTTACTCTCTCATGTTTCACAGTGTCAACGTGATCCTTGAAGGCCGAATCAGAGAGAGAGAGAGAGAGAGAGATAGAGAAACACACACATATTAAAAGAGGAAAATTCATTTAAAAAAAGTTATTTAAGGAAGTCCAGGAATAACGGATGGTTGGAGGATGTAATCAGCAAAGTTAACACCAAAATTAGGACTACTGAAAGAAACTAGGTTTATTCGATTATATATGTAGAAATAATTAAATGTAGTCTTCACAGGTTTTCCGCCGTATGCTGATGAAATGCGACAACTAGCTTTCGGCGGCTGACTCTGCCGCCATCTTCAGGTTGGATGTTGTGCAGGGAGAACCAGAGCTGCACTGGAGATGTCTGGCCTCCGCGCGCCCTTATAAGGCCTGGCCTCTCCCCTCCGCTCACTCCCTCCCGCGGCTGCCGTCTTGTGCTAGTTGTTGATTGGCTGGCGGAGCGACTGTCCTAGCCAACCCCAGCAAGCCGGAAACATTTCCCGGCGGCGCCTCACTACCTCTCTGTTTGCAGGGTGAATGTTTCAGAAGGGACAGAGCCGGCTTCCACGCGTCACTGAGCCAAAGACCTGTTGACTGTGTTGTTATCCAGCCGTATTTCTATTGCTTCTTTGATAACTGACTCACAGTAGAAAGAACATTTGGCCAGTACCTTTACATTGCCGAAGTCCATATTGTGGCCGTTTTCAATAACATGCTGGGCGACTGCAGATTTATCTATCTGGAGCATGCGGATGTAGTGTTCATGTTCGGCCACCCGAGCCTTGATAGTCCGGATCGTCTGACCAATATAATTCTTGCCACACTGACATGGTATGCTGTAAACCCCTGGAGTCATCAATCCCAAGTCATCCTTCACGGGCCGGAGGTAGTCTCGTATCTTGGAAGGAGGACAAAATATGCTCTTGATTCCATGTCGCGCCAGAATGCTGCCTATTTTTCCCGAGATGTTACCTGAGTATGGAATGAAGGCCAGAGCCTCTGGCTGGACATCCGGGTCTACCGGGCATTTATTTGTCTTTTTAATCGCCCGCTCTATTTCTCGATCAGAATAACCATTCCTCTTGAAAGTATTGCGCAGATGTTCAAGCTCGGACGGCACGGAATCCGAGTCAGAGATTTTCTTTGCCCTGTGCACTAAAGTGTGGAGCACGGTGGTCTTCTGTGCTGGATGGTGGAAACTCATGGCTTGTAATCAGCGGTCTTTGTAAGTAGGTTTTCGGTACACACTGTGTGAGAGGCTTCCATCTGGTTTCCGTCAGATCAGGATGTCCAGGAAGGGCAGGCTGCCATTCTTCTCCATCTCCATCGTGAAGTGGATATTCTTATCCTGTGGCAACCTCTTCATTTCTACATACCCCTTACAACCCACGTCCTCAATTATCTGCTTCATATATTCTAATCTCTGTCTTCCTCTACAGTTCTTACCTTCGACTGTTCCCTCCACAAGCAAGTTAACCAGTCCAGCATGTCTCAAAACATGACCTACCAGCCTATCTCTTCTTTCTGTAAGCTTCTTCCACAAACTTCTTTTCTCACCCATCATTTCCAAAACTCATTCATTTCTCACTTTGTCTGTCCACTTAATTTTCAACAGTCTTCTGTAGCACCAAATTTCAAATGCTTCAATTTTCCTTCTTTCCGGTATTCCTAAAGTCCATGTTTCGCTACCATAAAGTGCTGTACTGCATACAAAGAGTTTAAAAAAGTTCTTTCTAATTCCTAGACCAATATTTGAAACTAAAAGGTTTCTCTTTTTCATGAAGATTATTTTTGCTAGTGCTATTCTGCTTTTAACATTATTCCTGCTTCGGCCATCGGTTATAATTTTGCTTCCCAAGTAACAGAATTCACTTACTTCTCCTATTGCATCCGATCCTATTTTTATATTTAATCTACTAGTACTGGTATCATTTCTGCTAAATTTCATCACTTTTGTCTTGCTTTGATTTATATTCAGTCCAAAATGTTCCTTCAGTATTTTGTTCATGCCATTCAGTGACTTCTCAATATCCTCAGCCCTCTCTGCTAACAAGACAATGTCATCAGCAAATCGTAGCATACTGATTTTTTTTCCCTGAAAACTTATGCCACATGGAAATTTTTCTTTGACTTTTTTCAATGCTTATTCTACATACAAGTTGAATATTAACGGGGATAGACTGCAACCTTGTCTCACACCCTTTTTAACTAATGCATGTCTCTCGTGATTCTCTACTTTTATAATAGCCACTTGATTTTTATATAGTTTATATTCTTCTATCTCAATACCTTAGCCCTGACTTCTTTAAAACTTTGAACATCTTGTCCCACCTAACATTACCAAAAGCTTTTTCTAAATCAACAAACGCCATAAAAGTATCTTTGTTTTTCTTGATCCGCCCTTCAAGTATTAACCTTAAAGACAGAATTGCTTCCCTTGTACAGCGATTTTTCCTAAACCCAAACTAATCTTCACCTACTATCTCTTCTACTATCCTTTTCATCCTTCTGTATATTATTCTAGTCAGTAATTTTGAAGCATATAATGTTAGACTAATGGTGCGATAATTCTCACATTTGTCGGCTTGTGCTTTCTTTGGATGTGTGAAAATGATATTTTTATTTAAATCAGTTGGAATTTCTCCTGTTTCATAACTTTTTGATATCAGCTTGAATAATCTTTCAATTCCTTCTTCTCCTAGGGATTTAAGAAGTTCTGCAGGGATCTCATCAATTCCAACTGCCATATTTGGTTTCAAGTCATTTAGTGCTTTATTAAATTCTGTCCTCAAAACAGGATCTCCTATGTCATCAAAGTCGACATTACCTTCTTTTTCCATTACACTAATGTTCAAGTCGTCGCCAACATACAGATTCTCAATGTACTCCTTCCATCGGTTAGCTCTATCTTCTGAGCTTAAAAGAGGTTTCCCATCGGCAGCTTTAATGTTCATTCCTCTTTTCTTCATTTCTCCAAAATTCTGTTTGATCTTTCTATATGCAACATCTACGTTACCTACGACCATTTTCTTTTCTACTTCTTCACACTTTGCTTGTAGCCATTTTTCGTTTGCTATTTTGCATTTCCTATTTATTTGATTTCTAAATTGCCTGTACTGCTCTCTTCCTGTTTCATCCTGAGTATTTTTGTGCCTTCTCCTCATATCCATAAGCTCTGAAATTTCTTCTGTGATCCAAGGTTTTCGGGCAGCTTGTTCCCTAAAGCCTAATGTTTCTTTGCCAGCTTTCATTATTTCGGTCTTTAATGCATTCCATTCATTCTGAGTTGGCTCCTTTCACAGTTACTTCTTAGACCTAAGTCTACCATTTCTGCAAATTTTTCTCTTGTGCTAGATTGTTTCAGTTTATTCACTTCCAGTCTGTTCTACTTATACTGCTTCCTTATTCGCTTGAATTTCAGCCTGCACTTCATTATTATCAAATTATGGTCAGAGTCTATGTTCGCTCTTGGGTACGCTTTACAGTCTAGAACTTGATTCCTGAATCTCTGTTTGACCATGACATAAACTAGCTGATATTTGCCTGTATCCACAGGACATTTCCAGGTGTATATTCTTCTTTCATTGTTCTGAAACAGTGTGTTTGCCACTACTAGCTTATATCTTTCACAAGCAACCTGCTTCCACGCTCATTTCTTTCTCCTAGACCAAAACTTCCTACAGTATTCCCCTCTTTTCCTTCTCCCACTATTGCATTCCTATCACCCATGATTATTAGATTTTCCTCCCCCTTCACATATTGGATTAATTCTTCAATTTAGGCGTATATTTTTCCTATTTCTTCGTCATCTTCCTGTGACGTTGGCATATACACTTGTACTAATGTGGTTGGTACGGACTTAGTTTCTAACCTCGTCAAAATAATCTAAACTGTTCATAATAACTCACCCGTTTCCCTACTTTCTTGTTCATTACAAATCCTACACCAGTGACTCCATTGACAGCTTGCGTGCTAATTATCCTGTGTTCCCCAGACCTGAAATCCTGTGCATCCTTCCACTTAATCTCACTAATCCCAACAACATCTAATGTAAGTTGTTCCATCTCCCTTTTTAAGTTTTCTAACCTACCTGCCCTGTTCAGACTTCTAACATTCCACGCTCCGACTCGTAGAATGTTTCTATCCATTCTGATGACTCCTCCCTGATTAGTCCCCACCCGGAGATCCGATTGGGGGACTATTTTACCTCCGTAATATTTTACCCCGGAAGAAGCCATCATGATATATGTAATTTGAGAGGATTACATGTCCTCAGGATACCCTTTGGGTCTTTAATGCAGTGGTTTCCCGTTGCCTTCTGCATCCCCATGCCGTTGATCATGTGTGATTCAATGGCCTTTAGGGGCTGTTTCCAATCCCAAGGGTAAGAGGAAGCCCTGAACCACACCCCGCTCTACCGCCCTCCTTTCGGAGGCCGTTGGCAAGCAGTGGGTGACTCCTTATACCGGGAATCTCTCATTTTCCAGAGCCTTGTCCGTGCAAACAGGGTGCACCATGTGAAGTAGAGGTTGACATTTGGTTGGAAAAGGCTAGTATGTCTCTCCTCAACAATGATAAACTCAGGCAAAAAATCATGGAGTTTCAGGGGAAGGGCAGAGCCAGTGATTGCAACTTAAACAGTACAAATGGTTGCCCGATTGAGGCAGCAACTGAACTCGTAGAAATCAAAAGAATAAAAAACATGCCTGGTGGAATGACACCTGTGAACTGGTAATTCCAAGCACTCAACTAAACAAGAAACTGACTGGGAAACTTACAAAACCCAACAACCCAAATGGATAAAGTGATCTGAGCTGAGAAAACTAGTTACAAAAAATCTCTTACTGAAAACATAGAACAAAATTTTATGAAAAACTGAATCAGAGGGAACTTCAAAACATTTAAAAGAAAATTTACAAGATACAAATGCCGTCGCTGTCCTTTCAAAGTGAAGAAAACTTTCGGACTATTTTAAGAAACTACTTAACTACCAAAAGCCCATAAACGCTTCAAAGACAGAGGAACCCTTAATCAGATATCCGAAATCCTTACCATCAAACAAAGATCAAATCAGGCACAACATTGCCAACCTATAAAACAACAAGGCACCTGGAGAAGACTCCGTAACTGCAGAACTATGGAAATATGCCTGTGAAGAATCCATAATTTTGCAAAAGCAAAGAGAAAAAATTTGGAACAAGAAAACTATACCCAAAGATTGGGAAATGGCTTGATCCTCCTATTGCACAAAAAAGGCAGTAGGAAGAGTGTTAACAACTATATACAAATTTCAATGCTTCCAGTAACATTCAACATTCTCTCTCTTGCCATCTTGGAGAATCCCAAGCTGAGCACCAATTAGGCAAATGTCAATACCAAGGCAGTATCAGAAAAGTCGCTCAACAGCTGAACAGACCCACAACCACTGTACGCTCAGGTTCATGCAATACATGATGTTGTATGTAGACTATAAGATAGATAGAGTGAGAGGTTCTGCTAATGAATTTGGAGTTGGTCTAAAACTATTGGCTATAAACAGATCCACACTGACAAACACAAAATCAAAAGCTAATTTTTAGAATGTTTCTCAGATTCTCTTAAGGCCACAACTTTTGTCAGAAAAGGTGATGGTCTCTCTCCATTTCTTTTTAGTTGCATTTTCAGAAAGGTTTTTCGGACCTGGTGAGAATGGGAACTAAACCTAACGGGGCAAAATAGACATGCTAAGCATTTGGCAATGACATCACTATCCTATCAAATGACTTAAGAACTGCTAGGGTACAAATTGATTTGTTCAAAGAAAACACCGATCAAACCGGTTTACAGGTATCCTCTGAAAAAATTGATGTAATTACTAACATCAAAGATACTCCATAAAAACTTCAAAAATAGTATGGAAACATTAACTGAATGGAAAAATTTAAGTACCTGGGCAAGATCATCATGAAAAATGGATTGGGCAAAGATGCTAATTAGAAAAGGATATACAAACTGGAAATATCCTACCAAATTTCAAAAGAGAAAAAGTATATTTCTCTAAGTACTAAGATATGTTATTATGAAACAGTTCTGAAACCAGTAGTTTTGTATGCAGCCAAAACCTTGTTCCTGAATACCGATAAAGGACTCCCAGAAGAATTGGGAGAAAAAAAAGAGCAAAAGGAATTCTGGGTTCCAACTTCAAGAATGGCATCCATCAAATGATATCCAGTAAAAATAGTCTACAGCCAAGTAGAGAAAATCACTGATTTTGCACGATTCTATGATCACCTCAGATGAATGGAGCAAAACAGATTGATTATAAAAATCTTTAATAAAAACCCAAAACCGTAATGCCCTGGTTTGCAAATATTGGAGAAGACCTTTATTTGTTGGGATTAAAACCCAAAGCATTATTTATATAAAAATATATGATATGATAAAGGAGTCGGATTGGGACCCATTGGAAGAAAGGAGGAGGGTGAAGAGAGTGCCGGGAATGTACAGGACATATGTTAGTGATGGGGATTGGAGGGATATTGGTCAAAGAATTAGAATAGTGTCTGGAAGGGGAAAGGCAACCATGACCCCAAGCTTGTGCTCTATTTCATGCATAAGGGAGTGGGAAAATTTTCTTTTGTTGGTAAGGGTGTAAGGGATTGGAATAAATTACCAAGTGTAGTGATGAATAATTTAACAAAAACGCTCAAGGAATTTAAAATTAAAATTTGTTAATCGGAAAAGTAAATGGGGGAGCAATTTAACATTACAATCATAAAAGAAAATTTAAAACTATACATATAAAAAGGGCTAATTAGATGACTAGGGGAATTGCCATCGGAATGTTAGCTCCATCATAATTAAATTAATAATATTACTTTTTTTACCTAATATTGTTCATACTACCACCTCCTTCAATATTTGCCATTCCTCCTGAATCACTCTGTATAAATTTCCAGGATGCTGAAAATAGGAATGTTTCTAGGCAATACGGAAACAAAAAAGGATAAGGAAAGTAAACCCATCATTGACAAAAGGTGAAGGCAAAAGAGAGACAAAAATTAAACTAACACAAAATAACAATATTTCGTGATACCCTTAAGTGTGATGGAACGTGTAGCAGGTGGACAGGTGTGCACACATCAACTTTCACAATCTGAATGGCAGGCAATTATCATTTGGACATACAGAAGGAAAGAAAGGTAAGAAAATATGTAATATCACTGGAAATGGCGATTCAGAAAAAAAAAACAGAAATTTAAATTGTAATTAAATAAACAAGTGCTGGGTTTACCTGTTATAAGGTGTAAAGAAGCAAGTGGATGTCAGGTGCTACTGCGTGTTTGCAGATATTAATACTAGTGATCGCCCAGGGGTCGAAATTCGACCTTACTTTATTAATTATTTAGTTTCTTTCATGGAAGAGTAATAATCATTATTTGAATTTGTTCTATTGCATTTTGCTGCAAGCATAGATATATTATATACTGTATACATTGACGTCGTTGGCTGCGATCATGTGCCAATACGTTTTTAGCTTGTGTTGTTTGGCTCAATTCCCTGCAATACCTATAAAATTAAAACGATACACTCTAGCCGTGACTGTATCCTAAATTTTAGCTTGTGAACTAACCAAAGCAAATGATGAAATGTATTTATCGATGGTTCATTTGAATTTAGTCCATCATACAACGATTTAAAAATATTCATTTTGACTTAAGGTCAGAAAACTGGTTTACCTTTATGACAGCATGAAGTAAATGCAGTCCTTTCACCTGCAGCGACTTCTGATTCGAAATGTTTTGCATTGTGAAACCTGCATTGTAAATTTGAAACTATAATAATTTCGTGGAATGACATTAAGTGCTAATATATACGTATCCACAAAATAATTTCGTCATCTTGTGTGTTCGCTATTTAAATTTGGTCTATGATCATTTTGAATTTCAAGCAAATAAGTATTCCTTCCTTTTTGTCTCTCTCTCTCTCTCCCCCCCCCCCCCCCCCACCGACCTGTCAATGTTCTATATCTAGGCATAATGGAAGTAGGTGCAAATATCAGAATGGAACAAAAAATCTGTAATAAAATTACTGAAATTCAAAAATCAAAAGACACTTAACCAAAGTTTAACATTTTAAATAATAAAAAAACCTTATACTATCTGGCAGAATTGCTACATTGCTTTTCGAAGTGTTCCTTTTATAGCTTCAAGGATTAATCTCTCCTTTATGCGAGTCTTTCGTTTCACCAAAGATCACAGAGTATCTCAATGTTGGGAATACACATCAGAACGTTGGCTCTGATCCTATTTCACGCACACATACGTTTGCGAATTAATTTTTTATTTTAATATTCTATTTGTAACATGTATTAATAATTCTTCTTATTTTTTTTTTCCTTTACTGTTGACCAAGATCACAGACATTGGCAGAATGTTGCCACTAAAAAAAAAATTTGCAAGTAAATAATGAATGTTTAATTTAATTTATTTGTAACACATATTATATATAGATTTTAGCTTTCTGTACATCTTCTCCATATAAACTTTAACTATGCCAAATCTCACACTACTCCGTTTGTGCAATATTCTTAAAAAGGGATCCGAAGTTTTTGCTTAGCGTATTAATATATACCTGTAGATTATTGCCTTTCTTTTCCTCAACATCATCCTAACAGTCACTGTCTGCCATTCATGCAGCAGAAGTTTGTGTGTGTAGAGTCATCAACTCACCATGTATTTCATCATTCTCCTGCATAATTAAGCATTATCCCCCCCCCCCCCAAATGTGATGTGTGAGTCTTGTTTTTGTGTCTTTGCAGCCCTTTTTCCTTTAACTCTGCTAAGTAATATATTTATTTTCCCTAAGTTTTCATATAAGCTGCTTTATATATTCCTAAAAATAATTAACAGTTGAAAGGCAGTAACAATTTTCATAGCATACCAACATACTTGAAGGTGTAATTTCCTGGAAGAACTAGATTGTCCAACTGTAGTGTAGGTGTATCAATTAAATGAGGCTGGTATCCAATAGGACCCTGTTGCAACTCCCAATGCCAGCCTATTATTCCATCATCATCCTTGCTCATAGATCCATCCAACACTGCTCCAGTGTTTGGTAACTTCACTGTCTGAGATGGTGGTGTAATGACTGCAGCTGGTGGCTGATTAATTCGTTTCGCTGTAATTGAAAAACAGTGCAGTTGAAAGAAATAATTTGCACACTAGTGATAACCTACATAATATTTCCCAATTAAACCTAGTGCCATGGTTTTGCAAACATTTTGGTAACCAAATATTACTACAATGTCAACAGCTAGTCATTGATAAGTGGCTTGGAAACTAGTCTAGTATATAGTAGTAGTAGATTGGCTGCACAAATCTCAACAATTTGATAAAATACTTGTACTATGGACAAGTATGCTTGAGATCCCAATTTTGAATATGTGGTCCATTTGATGCGTATGTTCCATACAATACGGTTATTAGAAAACTCAATAAAAACATAAAGCTATTGGCACAGCAAAAGGTACTACTGATGGAAATAACATTCAAGTAATAAAACGTATCAAGTTGGTGAATGAAAATTAAATTGTA
Organism: Vandiemenella viatica; assembly: GCA_031002005.1. Taxonomy (NCBI): domain Eukaryota; kingdom Metazoa; phylum Arthropoda; class Insecta; order Orthoptera; family Morabidae; genus Vandiemenella; species Vandiemenella viatica. Next base: position 349,112,930 of record JARYHS010008074.1, read on the forward strand.
TAACACACAATGTCAGCTAAGCATAACAAATAATGCATGCTTGTATTCTAATAAATGATTGTCTCTTTCAAAAGATATGAAATGACAATTGGATGATCATCTTGGCTTTCAGCATTTCAGCATAGTCAATAAAATGTGCAATTAATGAAAAAAAGTTTCTAAAAAGACGACTGATGGTAGCTTTTGTTTGTTACCGTATATCCCTATAATACATTCTGATAGCAAAGATGTTTTAACTGTAATAACCTATATTAGAACAAAGTTAGGTACAATTTCTGGATTAATACTTAGTGTTCAGTTTTCAATTTACACTTGTGAAATACAATCAAGACAAAAAATGCCATTATCAAAGATAGTGGAGCAAGGAAAAATCACTACACTCTGATAATGGGAAACGGGGGGATAACAAAGTTTTAGGGATAAATTTTTCACTAACCAAATATAACAACAGAACATTCTTCCAATGTTCCTGAAAGATGAATACTTATTAACCAATATTTACAAATGTACTGTGGTTCTTCATTGTCCATGATCCAGTTACTCTCCAGTGTCTTCATGTAATAATCTGTGTTTACCACTTAACGCCACACCCTTAAGCTAAATAAATAATAAAAAGAAGATAAAATGAAATAACTATGTCATTGGACTTACAAAGGTGTTAAATAATAAAATACTTATTACAAGTTAAATACATAACCAACTAAATGCCATGACCTGACTACCCTTACCAATCAATGTCCTACTACTATTTTTATTTTTAATATGGAGTTGGCGAAACAAAGAAACGACAGAAAAGTATGTCTTAATATGATAACTGAGTCTTTCCCAGCATGGTGCTTCTACATAATGTCTTCAACACACAACATTTCAACAGAAGCCTCCACCGTCTTCTTCAGGTAAAGTAGTAAAGTAATTCTGTGGCATACCACGATTCAACTCTGACTGCCAGTAGCAATGAAGCTGCTCCTCTGTGCGGCACTCATCTTTGGTTCAGACAGTTTGAGCAATGTATGTTTATCATGTTCATATGGGACTGCACAATGTCGAACAACACTGGCCTGAGAACACTTGAGGTGTGAATGTGACAAAACATACATCAGTCAAACAATCAGAACCAAGAATGATTACTGCACCAAGCACCTGCAATATTTTCACCTGCTTCAACTACATCATAAGTCCACTTTAGCTGAACATGCCTTGGGAAACAGTCGTAGAATAAATTTCAATAAGACTGAAGTTTTGGCGTAGACTTTGTATTTGATAATAGGAGTATCATTGGAAATAAAACTAAACAGGGATAGCAATTTCTTTCTGAACGAAGTGTGGAGGCCCATCATTTATCATCTGCAGGATCACCATGGCAAACATGCATATCAGGAAGGCTCTAGCGAGAGTAACGTTGTGCAGTGTCAATGGTGGGCTGCATAAGAAGCCTAGCTGACAGGACTGTGCAATACATGACTGGTTATGTCAATGGGTTTTGTAGGCGATTATATATACGAGTACATACATGAATGAATACATATATGAGACAATTGCAATTGCCATTGTAATATACTGCAGATTTCTTCTTGATCTACTATTTCACCCGATGAAGCCATCAGAGACAACTGTTGAAACATTGTGTGTTGAAGAAATTGCCTGGCAGAATATTATACTATAGACATCTGAATATCATGTTGATTATGCAAAAGACACTTACGTGGCAGCACACTGACATTGGCAAACGTTTGGCCATATGCAGTAGGAGAAGACAGTAACTTTGAAGCTATAAAGACCTTCAGTCAAATGACTCAATTTAAGTGTGCCTCCATTCTGATCATTCATTGTGCCACTATTGTCTCCTTCTGGTTGAGACAGTAATGTCCATTCATACTTAAAATGTTCTCCTATAAAAAAAAAAGCAGAAGAAAAAAAAGTTTATTAATTTTAAAAAAAATTAAGCTAAAGAGAAAACACTTATTGCATTATAAAGAGGACATTCGACAACAGCAAAAAATTTCACAAATAATAAAAAGGCTAAATGATGTTAGTAAAAGGTATACAATTCAGTAATGAAGTAATAAACAATAATTAAGTTTGACTGTATAGTCTATATTATTTTGGTTGTCCATATGGAGACACACTGATTTATTAAAGCTTGATATTTCAGCCATTGAGCTGTAGCTTTCATCAGAGGACTGATGTGTCTGTTACCGCTATCAGCTGCAGGACGTGTGGATGCACTAACCACCCCCAGGTAACATCACAAAGGTTATCACACCTAGCATGGCTGGTAGGGTGGGATTATTCATTGTGCATTTTTAAAGAAAACATGACCGTATATGGTCATGTTTTAATCCATGTTGTTGGATCTTTCCTGCTTTTCTAAGGCTTCATTCACTCACCTGGGCCATCATCTACACTCTGTGGCCACAACACTGGTCTTGTCAAATAAATTCGAATGTCCACCATTGATACTAGTTATTTGCAAATACTCCCTCCTATCTTTCAAACCAGAAAGGATACCGGATATTTTCTTGGAAGCCCTGTATATAGGACAAATGCTTGGATGCCTTTTGAAAATTATTTTTATTTATTTACGTACTATTATTGTTGCAAAAAGTAGGTGACTAATGGTATTTATCACTCCTCAGTTGTTCGGCAAAATGACCACTGACTTTCACAGTGGTTTGTTATTGTCTGCTGATAATGCTGCAGTGCAAGATAACGTGGAGTGGTGAAGAAAGGCCAAGGCTTTATTAAAAGTGGCAATGCCATAGGCATTGGCTAGAAATGTATCCCTTATATTTCTTCTTTCAGCAACCATGCTTGCTTTGTTACATATCGTGGATACAGGATATTTTTCAAATTCTGCTTTTTACCATGGAGATACTGGTTGTTATGTGTTTGATTCTTCTATACTCAGCAACCCAAGGAGCCACTGACATTTATTTTAACTAAGACATCATGGAATGGATGCTGTTTGTCCATTTCAATCTCCATGGGCACTGTATGATTCACTGAAGAAGATATATGTATCTCAACCACAACAGTGGTTTCAGGTTGGAGTTGTGGATGACTTCAGCCAGAAGTGTCTCCATACATAAATCGGTAACAACTGGGGATAGTGGGCATCCCATCGCCACTCCTTTCCTCTGTAAGAACATTTTTCAGGCAGAAATGATAAGTAAAAGCCATTCCTGCAGCTAGCTGAAAGTTTCTAATGGCTCCCTGATTATGTTTATTGCTTCGTGTTAAATTAGTAAAAAGTGGTGTAATATTCAAGCTTACTAAAATTTCATTTTCTTCTAGTAATCTTGTTCTTGACGATTTCTAAGTAATTGGAGGAATTTTTGATGGCGGAAGCTTAGTTTCTCAATATTTTTAACCTCACTGCTAGAAATCTTGCAAGTTGATACGTTGGGATTGAAAAGTGCAGATGATTGGACACAGAAGCACATGTCATTTTTGCATTTTAGGCAGACCATAGAATCATTTTACCAAAGTGCCAACATTATGTTATATGAAGTGACGCGGCTCCACCCAGGGGACCAAGATAGTACAGTAATTAAGTTTGATTACAAGGACTTGTAAACAGGTTATAGATAGCATTACACAAAAAGATGGTCATTATAATACAATGGTAACTGCTGTTATAAATAGTATTACTATCACAACCACATGCAAATAATGGCATCAATGATATTTCAGTCTCCAAGTGCTTATTATTTATAATTGATCAAATGACATGCACTATGATGTCAACAAGTTATGATGCAGTGAAGAATGTAATGATTGGCAATCAATGAATCATTGGTTAAATTGAAATTCTTCATCAATGGCAGGAGGATCAAATACACCGAGCACTGTGGTCATTGTAACTTTGATAACTGAAATGTCATCCCATGGGTGAGGATACTGAAGTTCCTTTAATTCACATTTCAAATGAAATGTTGTTTCTGCTTTTCTTTGTATCATTGAAAAAAATATTTATATGTCAAGAGTGATTTCAAAACTTATGGAACAGGAATAAATGCCATAGGGAAAAACTAATACCGAGATGAAAGATAAAGTAGATTCATCATGTATCAAAGTTGAAGGAAGGAGGGTTGCAGCAACAAAAATCACTACAAAATCACAATGACAACAGAAATCAGTGCACTTAGCTAGTCTAGCATTTGCAGTTGTGGTCTAACCAACAATCTGAATTTATGTATATTTTTTTGCCACAGTAACCTTTCTCACTTCAACTTTCAATTTAGATCGACCTTGTCTTTTTTATGGTTTTATGTCTAATTGACAATGAGGTGAATGCATTTGGAATGGGTGCAAAGACTGGCAGCTAGAGTTAAACACTAAAAAATGCCAAGTAATGCATATAAGTAAAAAAGCAACACCATTTAGCTCTGAATATAAAATCAATGGCGCTGTCCATTGTATGGTAGATTCCGCTAAATACCTAGGTGTAACAATTCATAATAATTTGTTGTGGAATGAACATATTGAGAAGGAAATTGGGAAAGCAAATCATATGCTCCGATTTTTAAGTTGTAATGTAAAACAATGTACACCGGAAGTTAAATCGATTGCATACAAAGCTCTGGTGTGTCCTCACTTAGAATATTGTTGTTCTGTATGGGGTCCCTATCAAAAGGCATTAATGGATGCATTGTAGAAGGTCCAAAGAAGAGCAGCCTGATTCGTGACAGGTATATATAGTTGGAGGAAAATCTTACGTAAGAGTGATGTTGAATGAATTGGGTCGGGAAGAAGCTAATTGAAAAATTCACAACTGACCTATTTCAGGATTACGACGAACACATGTCACTACCAGCAAATTCATATTTAGGAATGACCAAGCAAATAAGAAGATAAGAGAAATCAGAGCCAGAACCAATTCATTTCTATACTCTTGTTTTTCATGAGCTATTAGGGAGTGGAATAGGAAGGAGTTATCAAGCAAGAGAACTTAGATTCTGATAGGAATAGGTATCTATAAAACCCTCCGGCCATCCTGATCTAGGTTTTCCATGGTTTTCCCAGATCGCTCCTGGCGAATGCCGGGATAGTTCCTAAAAATAGCCCATGGGCGCCTCCTGCCATATCCCATACATCCCTTCATATGCAAAAACAGTTACACATTAGGATTGGTGTAACGCACTCTCTGTCACCTACTTTTAGTGAATCACGGAGTAATAATAATAATAACAACCATCATGACATTCACTTGCAGGGATTTCGAGAGACCCAAATTTGGATCTTTTCCTTCCCATATAAAATATAGAGAGTGACTGACTGCAAGTGCTATAATCACATAAACATTTAAACACTCTTCTTACTGAAAGAGGACTTGCCCAGAATTTTATTCTTCATGTAAGTGTGTAAAGACTTATAATTCAAAAAAAGGACTTTGTCTGCAATTTTTTTTATGGCATATTTTTCACTATTTCTTAACTGTAACACATCTGATAAACAAGTGATGTCCTTCATCTTTATTCTTGAAAGAGACAAATTATATTTTTTACATTATTTTTTTAACTCCTTTGCAACAGTTATGTCAGCATCTGGTGAATGGTAGAAAGTGACTATCACAAATTATGCCCTGGTTATGTTGAGTTTAAACCTCATGTTTTCATGAACCATACAGATGCCTATTTTGTTATACATAAGGCTATAAATACATCACCTGCAAGGTAATCCTTACCAGAAACATTTATACTATTATTAAAAATTTCTGCAAAACTTATAGCTGGTTTTAACCACTTTCTGTGCTGACTGTGATATCTGCTTCTAAGCTACAAATAAAACTTCTGGCTGTTTATTAGAAACATTTCTATAATTGCCTACAAGATCTTTAAACTGTCAAGATAATCTTAAACTACTCTTGACTTTATTTGTATTACACGTAATTATATTTCTCCCCTCAGACTAAGAAATTTCCCAATACACCACACGTGGACCCTACCATTCGTGCTTTCAGGTAATGAAAATAAGGAAGAAAATAGCAATCCATGGAAAACAAATCTGTTTTGATCATAAAAGTACACTCATATGGCATTATTGGTCTAGATATCACTGAGGGGTTCACTTGCAGGATGACATAGTTTTGATTTTCAGTGCATGCCATTGGTACAATGAGCTAATCCAGTAATCCTACTGGGTATAGGGGATCTACAGTTTTAAGTGGAATCTGAACTGTTGAGTGCCCTAGCATACATCACATGAACAAATTAAAGCTTGGCCAGCGACAAATGTCAGTTTTAAGGCCCATTAAAATTCCAGCCAAGCCAGGGATTTGAACCAGGGACCTGTCATTCCCCAGTCACGGTGCCTTAACCAACAGAGCCATCTGGCTGTGAAACAGTTTTAAAGGTATTCCCAAAATGTAGCACAGACCCTCTTTTCCCACTGTTAGCCTCCTGATATTATACAAAAGTAAATCTCTCATACTATCATCAACCAATTTCCCATTATGCACCACCAAAAGTTGACAGCAGCACCACCCAGTTCTCTCCTGTCCTTCATTCCATTAATCAGACTCCTTGTAATGGGCATACTTACAATATTCCTTCCCTAAAATGCACATCCTTCTTCCAAAACTCTTGTGCACCCTGCCATCTCCCACACATTCATAAGCTTTAGCAGACCTACCAATCTCAAGAACATCTTAGTCTACGAATACTTACCTTCTGATTCTCATAGACTTCCATATGGATCTTTCCCATGTAAAAAACCTCACCAAAAAACTTATAGCAAGCATAAAGTCACCAGTACCTATCCCCAATTCATTTGAAAGGAAAATCTTTTCCTATTATTGGAAATGTCACTTGCACAAATATACACCACTTTTACCAATTTATCTACATTCAATGTACAGATTCTTATAAAGGCCTGATCACTAAGCAATTGAACACCAAGATGAATGGCCACAGGCAAACTGTTTATACTGGCAACCCAGATCAATCAGTGACATCCCATGCCAGTTCCCACAATTATTAACTGCTTTACAGCAAGAGCTAACAGCTGAACTCCGTAAATGGGAACTAGTCTAGCAACATATCCTTGAAACCATGCATCCACCAGGCCTGAGCCTCCAGCAAGACCCCACCCTGTAAATTACATATTTTTCCTGATCCAAATTATTATTCTTTTGTTTTAATTTTATTTTATTACTTTGAAAGGACTTCCCAGAGATTATACACACTTAATTATTAACTATCCTCACCTTGTTCATCTCTGGATTCAGTCATATGGTGTCTCTCCGTGTGTAAAAATCATATACCCTCACAGTATACCTCATCTCTAAACAAATTTAAGGTTCTATAAAACATTCTCAGGCTTCCCATAGGAGGAGCACATCAACTGCAAATATTGGACATACAATCCTTCTTCAGCAGTTGAATATGGCAGACATGAGGTGGGTATTATAGGTAAACTACTACAAATTGTGGCAGTTGTGCAAAGGGTTAGGGTATGTTCAAAAATGCGGAAAATGATGCATGAAGTATGGTTAATGAACTGAAGGAATATACACAAGCTTTGTAAAAAATCATAAAAACATGTCATGGGGGGTGACAAGGAGCTTATAGCAAATATTATTAAATAAAAACTATTATTATTAAATAAATAAAAATGAACAATAATTCATAAAAAAATTAACATTACTTCTGGTGATGGACGGTTCATGTTAGGAAGAAACAGTGGGGGATGGAAACAGAAGAAAGAAATTAAGACAGAAGGGAAATTTGAGTATTTTAAGTTGAGACTTAGTGGTTGCCTGGTGCTCACTGGCCAGTTCCCACCTTCTAATTTCAGAAGGACTTTTGCAAAGAATGTGAAGCATTTATTAAAATTATTGGTGTTATGAGAGGTGGCATGGGTTGTCTGCACTATGAACAAATACAGTTTGTTTGTGGAAATCCATTCTTATTGACAGTTGTTTGGCAATCAGACCTATATAGATTGCCAGACAGTAGTCACAGGTTAAGTGGTATATTACACGAGAGGTTTCCTAACTTGCAAGTGCTATGTTGGGAAATCTTTCCTCGAGAGACAGGGTTAGTGAAGTTGGTTGTTACACACCTTGCAGCATCATCTGCTGCATGGAAAGAAGCCATAGTACTCTCTAATGGGATGAAGTTAATAACGCAGACTAGGATTTGGCTGGTTTGGGGGCTAACTGTATCATGTTCTGGAAAGGGTCAGAAGGATTTTGGGAAGGAGTGAACTAATTTCAGAAGAGGCTTGGAGGAAATCATAGCTCTGCCTAACAAATTGAGATCAGAACTGGAATATGGTTGTGTTAGAGGGGTTATGGTGGTGGTGTGATATGCAGATTGTGATCTGGCACAAGACAGTTGTTTATGGTGAGTAAGTGTGGGATATCAGTGCCTGGAAGACGTTGGAATACTGCGCCTGGGACTACTGGACAGATCAAGTACAGCTGCCATAAATCCCAAGTTTGTAGGAAAGGAATGCTTGATGTGATGAGTATAGCAACAAGCAAAATGGAGCATGTTAAGTCCAGTGTATGTTTCATGTGTGCTTTGGATAGCTGCCACCCATATCACACAAACACTCCCTCCACAACAGCCTCACCGACAAAGGTAGATGCGTCTGCTCTGACCAAGAATTTTTACCTTCAACTTCAACAACTTGACACAACTCTTATATCCATTACTTTCCTGCAGGATTGATCCATAAAGCAAAATCCCAAGCCGCCCATACAGGGCACCAGCTTTCAGAAAACCATGTGGGTGCTCACACTCATTTGATGATTCAGTTCTTTTAAAAGAATTGGTAAAGTATGTGAAGTGATTTTGACAGAATTTTCATTGGTAGGATGTTGGTTTTGTAGGAAGTAACTTATGCCACTTAGTCCAGAAACGGGGCAGTAAAAAGGGGGTCTAGCAAACATTATATCACATAGAAGATTTTTTTTCTTATCTTATATACATTGGTGACAGTATGCACAAACCAAGTTTTCGACCTCCAACACCATCGGTACAACTTTTGTGGCCAAAACATGTCAAACTTTGGTACTTTTTTTAGTTTTTTTCCCTATAACTCCTTCCTGATGAGTTCTAGCGAGAAATACTTTATTTACAATTTGAAAGAGGGCAAAATTTCCTACAACTTTTGTAGTATAAAGTTTTTTCTAAAAGTTCGCTTTTTACCCACTTTGTTGCTCAAAATGACCTGGAACCGCTGAATATACAATATGACATTGTATATATATGTACTATACGTTGATTACTGATGGTAAATTCAATAATGATATGGCATTGTTGAACGGGAGATTCCAAAGGATTGTTCGGCCGCTAGGTGACAGTGTTTTTTGATTCGCCGCACAAAGCGTGTGTACTAACCAGGTAATAGTACTGGGAAATGGGAACCTACAGCTTAATGTGGAATTCGAACCACAGAAGCGTTTTGGCTTACTTCATATTACACAGCAAGCTGTGGCAGAGCTGAAGGTTGAGTTAATGACCTTTGAAAATCACAGCTGAGACTGGGATATTGATCTCCAGTCAGATGCCTTAACACTTTCGGGACCAGCAGCATAGGTACATTCCTGGCCCAGAAAACCAGCCATTTATGGCATTCTTTAAAATGTCACTGACATGTTTGTATTTGACATATTTCAAAAAGAATTTCATATAATAAAAGAACAATCTTCAAGGTTGGTTTTACATGTTTATTTTATTTTTTTTAGTTGGTAACAACAATGTTATTGACAAACACAAAAGGTATCATTTTTGTTTCACAGAAAAATTGCGTTTTCAGTTTTTAGTATAATTTACCTGCAAATGATCCCTCTTCATATTCATCACATTCAGAAATTTCCCCCTCTGACCCAGAATCATTCAGTTCTTCTTCTAGAGCTTCTAAAATATCTTGTTCACTCAAAAATCGTGACATATTTGCGAGGAACAAACAAGAACTTGCAAAACTCGTGACGACGCAAATACACAATGGCGCAGCTGAAGCTGTCTGGCACCGCTTACTGTTTCTTTCGAAATAATTCCATAAGCACATCAGAGAGGGCAGCACCAGTCAAGGAGAATATAGACAGATGTTACACGCAGCACTATTACATTAGCCGGCCGCTTCCGAGTGAGAAACAGGCATGTGAGCCGCGAGAAACAGTCGCCCGAGCTATGCTCGGGCGCGGTCTTTTCAAAACAGCTTTGTTGCCCGAGCTATGCTCGGGCTCGGTCCCGAAAGTGTTAAACACTGAGCTACCAAACTGCTCTATTACGGATGGTATTTTTACCAGTTTGAAAAATGGATTTGCAAAAATGAAAGCATAATGTTATGGCACAAAATTTATTTACACAGTCAAAATGATGTCATAAAAAGTAAAAAATTAGCCATAAATCCATTTCTTTTCTGTTTGAATGGTTTGAAACACTGTTTCCCTTTTGAATTTGTTCCGTACTTTAAGGGGAAAAAATTGTATCTATATGAAGCATTTACATCTCTTCAAGATGCAACATCCAACATAATTTTTGTTGTGAATGGAGGATGCCTCTTGCATAAGGTTTTGTGGCATTGTAGTGGAAACCATGGCTCCATCTGTAGAAAATATGAAGCCTACTTGAGATCGCACTATAGTTCGAACATCACATTTATATTTGATGGATATCGAAGTGATGCTGCACAGAGAGGAATAAAGTCATCTGAAAACATCAGATACTTCAGCAGAGATAATTTCAGTGAGGATACGAGAGCAGCAAGAACCGTGTAATTTTGATACTAATGCAAAAACCGAAAAAGGAGGCATACAAGATCAACAGGCAAAAGAAGATGCAGCTGGATTGATTGTTCCCAAGCACTAAAATTCGACAGTGTGATAATTATGAGTGTGTATATTGGCTTTCTCGCTCTGCTAATGGGCCTTGGTAACATGAGAAGTTGTAGTTCCATAAACCAGGGAAAGGCAACCACTTCCTTCAAGTTTGAACCCACACATATCCTCTTCATCCATGCATTTACAGGATGTGATACAATATCAGCATTTTTCAGCTATGGAAAAGAAAAATTCTGCTGCCTCATTCAGTACCAACCACATCTGAAAGTACTATGCATTTTAATTTCTCAGATCTCCTAGCCACCAGAGACTAGCATCTGGAGAACAAGCAGAGGAACAGCTCATCATGGAACAGTACCGATAATTGCTTGTGGAACATTGGAGGACTCAGAAATAAAATGTTTATGAAATCTTACCAAAAAATGTATTTCAAGCTAGCACTAATGCCAACAACATCAGAAGCAGCAACATTTTCCTCAATATACACATACTACCAGAGAAAAACATGGCTGGGTCGAGAAACTTACCCATTGCCATGTGGATGAAGGAAATGCTCGTCCAGCCTTGTTCCAGTTATAGTAATAAAAGATGCTGCACCCGAGTTTACTCCGAAGGTTGTATCATGATCCTGCAAGAAATCTTGTATTCCACCATGCAGCTGTCGTAAATCAGGACTGTTCTGTTCAGCTACTTGCAAAAACTGCTCTGGTCTGTCTTGTGAAAACATTCATAAGACTGAAGTAGATGACGGTGAGGAAGTATTCTTTGATCTCAAGGAAGCTGCTCCTGATGCAATGGATAAACGAGACACAATTGGTCATTGATAAGCCGGAAAAATGTAAACTGGAAAGAAATCGATTTATGACCAATTTTTACAAATTTATTATGACCTAATAACTTTGTGTCACAACATTCATTTCTGCTCAGCGGTCTGGTAGCTCAGTGTTTAAGGCATCTGACTGAAGATCGAAATACCGGTCTCATCTGTGATTTTCAGAGGCCATTAAACTGACCTTCTGCTCTGCCACAGCTTGCTGTGAAATATGAAGTAAGCCAAAATGCTTATGTGGTTCAGATACCACATTAGGCTGTAGGTTCCCTATACCTGGTACTATTACCTGGCATAAAAATCCTTCGGCATCTCCCGGCCAACAATGCCATACGATTATTAAACTTACCATCAGTAATCAAAATATAGTGTACATATATACTATGCGATACAGAAATACATATATATCAATTATATTTACAGCCGTCCCAGGTCATTTTGAGCGACAAAGTAGATGGAAACACAACTTTTTGGAAAAGTGTGAAATTTTGCTGATTTTCGAAGAACTGTAACTCACTTAGTTTTCAGTTTAGAAAAAAACTTTATACATATTTAATTTAATTTACTACAAAATATACTACAAAAGATGTAGGAAATTTTGTCCGTTTTCAAGATGGAAATAAAATATTTCTTGCTAAGACTCGTCAGGAAGGAGTTATAGACGAAACACTGAAAAAAGCACCAACATTGAGATATTTTTTGGCCACAGAAAATTGTGCAGATGGTGTTAGAGGCTGAAAACTTAGTTTATGCATACTCTCCCCAATAAATACAAGATAAGAAAAATCTTCTACGTGATATAATGCAAGGTGAACGTACCCCGTTACTGGACTATCTTTTCATACTGGAAATATTACAGATTTTATGAAAAAAAAATCATAATCCTTTACAAACACGAATAAAGTCACGGGCATCAGTTTGTCTTATATAATCATGAAAATCGCATCCAAATCCCTCCACTAGATTTGAAGTTATAAGTGAACAGACAGGAACCTCAGCACAGCAAGATTTTGCCTTTTCTAAATTCTATTTCACACCATTAAAATGAGTTCAGTCTTTTCGACATGATTGTATAGCAAACTTACCGATTTTTAAGTTTATAGTAATAGAGAATAGATATCTAATGATTTTTGTACTTCTAGCAGGACTCAGAATTTTATTGTTGCATCTGATTTGTGCCTGCTAGTAATCAGTAGAGTCCAACCGAAGTAGAGTCGGCCAAAAAAAGCACCTTCGGCCACACATTCGGCTTCGGCCAAATTCAGCCGAAAGTTTGGCCGAAGCCGAAGTTTTCATCCAGATCCAGCCGCCGAAAATGAACCAAGTTGTACGAATACGATCAAAGTAGCGCGCCAACAGACGATAGCAAAGATAAAGAACCATTTGTTAAACATCATAAAAATCTATTGTGAAGCCAGTGTTAAATAACAAAGCTTGATTAATTTTTTTTTTTTTTTTTTTTTTTTTTTTAAATCAGAGATCTTGTATGTGCCACAAGATTTTAAAAAGGAAGTTTAATAGTCTATTTTACGCGATATCGTAGATGGCCCGATAATCATCCGATTTCTTTGCGGACTAGTGTATTACGTATGGACCTGGTCATCGTAAACATGTTTCCGTGCAACCTCGTTGAAGGAGAAGCACTTCCCACACTTAATTTTACTGATCCTCAAACTCAATGCAAGTACAGACAAAAGCTAGAGAAATATTTTAGAAAGTCTTTAATGCCAGCTACGTACAAAAAAGTAAACAGTAAAGTTGCATTGCTTTTAGAAAAAGGCAGAATGGATCAGTTTTACAACAAACATAGGAAGTGATAAAGCAAACTAGTTTCTGAGTGTCACGGCACATGGCATTTCCAAAAGTTCCAAAAGAATTATTTTTTTTTAACTGCTTTACGTCTCTTAATAGCGAGGTCTTTAGAGACGGGAAAGGATGGGGGGCAAGGAATGGGAAGGAATTCGGCCATGGCCTTTTGAAGAAAGCATCCCGGCATTTGCCTGGAGTGATTTGGGAAACCATGAAACCAAAAAAAAAAAAAAATAAAAAAATAAACTGACTGTTAGTTTTTTTTGAAGAAGATCATACAGGGCAATATATTTCACAAAAAATCACTGAAACTGTTACCGAATACAATATAAGAGAAAAAATACATAGGGGTATACCTAATAATGCTACAAATATGAATGCAAGCATGCACTGTGGAAACTTCGTTTCTATTGGTTGTGTTGCTCACATTCTACAGGCTACAGCTCATGATTCACGATGTAATTTTTTAAAAGATATTGCAGTAATTGCATTAGTGAAAAAATGTCATAAAACGTAAGAAGAGTTAATAAGCCACTCGATATCTTAATTAGTAGAACGGAAAGATGCAGTAAATCTGTATATGTTATAACGTGGTGGAATAGAAATTCCAACTGCAGCAGAATGGATACAAATGAACAATTTTATAACTGTGCTGAAGTGTATTTATCAAGCAAAAACTTATATTTCTAGCGATTCATTATCAGTATCTTTAATTATATCATTGATTGACATCTTAAACTCAAAACTTGCTCAGAAGGATGAAGGCTGATCATATAATACTGCTCAAAAGCCGCTTGTGTGGGTCTGTTAACAGGAGATCTGCTTTCGCAAGAAAAACCTTACAGTTGTTGATTGCCGCTCTAATCGATCTACGGTTTAAAATTAAGTGTTTGACTAGCGACGAAATTGTAAACACGAAGACTGAAATTTTGACATTTCTACGTCAAAACTGCGCACTGACAATAACAAACAAAACGGGTCATTTCGAGCGATTAAATCTTATTTCGTTATTGCCAATGTTCTTTTTGTTTTGGATATATTTATTACATTTTTAATTAATCTGTATATGTGAAACTACTTTATAAATATTGGTATTGATTCGGTTTTAACTAAAAATTCAATATGTGTTACTAATTTAGACAGCAGAATATCGTATTTTAAAAGCTAGAATAATTTATGTTAGGTAAGAAGATTGAAATTTGTTTTTATTGCTATTAAAAAACGATGGCATTACTATACTTAACATGTATTTGATTTACCAAAGCTAAAACTCCAAAAATTAATTATCAATTTTATCCACGAGACAAATTATTCTGATTTAATTCGGGCTGTTACTGTTAACTTTTATAGTTTCTTTTTATTATTGATAAATAAAAATAACTGCATTTATTTTTACTAAATTGCATTGCTCAGAACCTGGTTTTGTGCTATTTTACTGTTTTATATTATTCTAATAAATAAATGTTAAAAACATTGTTTATAATTATTGTAAAGGTGCAATTTATATAAAAATACCACATATAAAACAAAATAACAGTTCAGTTTCTGCATGTCAAATATATTTCATGTTAGTATACTGAGATATATAATTATTTTTGAACCTTCGGCTTCGGCCGAAGGTTATCGTAAGAGCCGAACATTCGGCTTCGGCCAAGAAGTGACCTTCGGTCGGACACTAGTAATCAGTAGAGATACAAAGGAAAATAAATGAATAAATAAAATAAAAAATATGCTCGAGTGAACAATGAAGAATAATAAAAATATAAAACTATTATTTTATTATTAACATACCTTTTATTAGCAGAAGATATTTATTAGTACCTTCTAACTGTACAAAATTTGTACTAAGAATTATATAGTCTACCAATACACATTAATAAACCTTTTTAAGAAGGAATATTTTATTTTATAATCTATTTAATGATGATATTTTTCCCCCAATGCAAACGTGTTTTGTCGAACTACAGTTCTGTTTATAAATATATAAGAGATTTCTTCAGTGAACAATCCATCCGTTATTTCTCAGTTTACGTGCAATACCATGTGATCATTCAGTTTTTACTGAGTCACAGTAATCCTTACATAAGTTTTTATCCTCCGAAATGTTGAAAATGACGTTTTGGGCATGCATGTCAGTACTGAAATATTAAAACGATTTTTAACAATTTCATTACTTCAGATATATCTTTTGTAGATTCACAATGCCAAATTACATAAGAAACAATGTCCTCCACAATATTCAGACTGACATTTTTTGTTCGTGCAATATTTAAAAGCATATTGTGATGCAGAATCAAACAATCCACATCAAAGTTGTCTATGTAGAACTATTTCATATAAGAATGTGTCATATCATTTTTAGTAAAGCGTTTGTCAATACAGCCTATGACTTTATCTAACACTTCAAAACATATTTTTCAATAAAAGTCAGCTGAGCAGGTAAATTCGTGAGGTTCACTTGATGTTCGTGTGGGAAGATTCTCTTTTTTAGGTAAGGGTATTTTAGGTAAGGGTATCAGGGATTGGAATAAGTTACCAAGGGAAGTGATGAGTGATTGGCCGAAGATTTTGAGGCAATTTAAAGTTTGTAGAGGGGAAATGTAGGTGGGTGCAGGAAAAGAGGAAGATGGGTGAGTAGGGAAATTGCCACCAGAGTGTGTGCTCCATTGCAATTAAATTAAATTTTTTAAGGAATCCTTCTTATTTTTGGGAGTTTTAGGTTCATCCAATTTCAAGATAAGAGCTACGTCCGCAGTCAGTTCCCAAAGGTTTTGAAATTTTTCGTCAGTTCTTTGGGACAATATAGTGTGCTTTACAGTATTAATATTAACGACAGGTTTTTGCAGGTGCAAAGAAATCTTCTACAAAGTTGCATTCAGAGCTTTGACAAGATGGAGAATTTCTATTAAAAATTTGATAATAAAGAGTTTCAAAAAGACTAAAAACTTTTTAAAACAATTTTGTTTTCATGCAAGCATCATCTTTCTGACTTTTTGTGTCATTCAAGAAACCTAGAATAGTTTTCAATGAAGATATATGACAACACCATCTTTCTGGGCAAAAATTCTCATAGAAAATTTTGAGAATTACCAACTGCCGGTAATGATTGAAAAACAAGCTTGGCATATCGGTGAACCATGTACGAAGACAATAAGCTCTATAACTAACACTAAAAAGTGTCTTGTTGCAAGCATTTCTTCACTGGGTCTTGAACAATCAGGTGTAATGACGCAGTGCACATGAATTGCCCTTGTTTTGATAGCTTTAACCCGCAACTGAAAGCCAGTATTCGCTCCACTAACTTTAGCAGTGCTATCGGTACATAGACCCCTTCACATCTTCATATTTATGTCGAACCTTCTTAGAACGACATTGAAAATTTTAGACGTTGTTGATAACATTTTACAGAGGCCGATGATAGTTTTATGTATTTTAAGTGAAAGCAGAATGTGACTTGTTCATTATTTGAAATAACACAAGTTTCGTCAACCATAACTGAGTAATAGACAGCATTTTGTACTGCTCTGATTATGCTATGGGTTAATCAAAATTGTACACAGTTGGTTAGTGATAACTGATAACATGTGACAATCATTTATATATGCTGAGTTGGGACCATGACTTTAACTTGTAACATCCTGTTATGAATGGTCATCCTCATGGCCCCTTATAGCTAAGTTTCTGATTATTAAGAAACAAAGACTTGAAATAAATTTTAAGAGGGAGGTTCAGCTGTTTTTGGATCTTAAAGTTTATTTTTTGATAACTTTCAGTGCTGATTCGTGCCACATTCTAAACTGGCCTTATGCCAATACACAAAAACAGTGAAGGTCAGACTTTCAATACTTAAAAAAAAATAGTTCTAAAGATTTATTGTTTGATAAAAAAAACCACTTTAAGTGAATGCTTTTTGTTTTTTTTTTTTGCTGCAGAAACGTCACAAAACATGATTTCTTTACAGATTTGTCAAAACACATTATCTATATTGCCAACATATAACAGCCAAGGAAAAATTGTCTAGCACTGTGAAAATTGCTTCTTTTCTCATGAATTTGCAGAAATAATTTTTTCTGATTGGATTTATTGAGCTGTATTAAGTTGAGAAGAACTACTAGTGAAGGGACCTTCAGATTTGAGTCTCTTACGATTTCTAATCGAATTCCATCTAGACAACCAATATTCTGAAATAAACATGATAAAAATACGCGTAGTGCTCTTTCAAGGCATGTGTGTTATTTACTAGGTTGACCGACAATGAGGGAGACTCCTGAGTCAGAACTGTGAGCCGCGTGGCACGGAGAACGGGTGAGGCGTGACGGAGGGCGGGAGGGGGGGGGGGAGATGAGTTGCTTAGTTTGCCTGTATATCTGCTCATCACAGATCACAAATGTACTAGATGGTGTTAGGTATTCTCCTTGGGTATGACACGCAGTCACACACACTTGCATCACATGCAAGTGCGATCAAGCCATGCGGCTTGTGAGGTCGGTGACACACGTATCGCTCAAAGTCGATTATTGATTAATTAAGATATCTACGTTCATGGGTACTCCACATCCACTACTTACGTCTCATGGGTGCTGAAGCCCCCGAACATACACAGAGTCGGCACCCCTGCCACAACACTGAAATATATAACCCAAAATTCATTGTAACCCTGGCTTTCTCACCTAGTTCTCTTCTAGACTGGGATCTCTGAACATGAATCTTTGTCATGGCTGTCACTTTCTCAGATTTTTTCTTGAAATGCATTGCATTATCTCCACTATTCCTCCACAACACCACATATCACCTTCAGCAGGCCACCTAATTTAAAAAATATACTTGTGCATAAATTTCAACTGACCAATGTTCCTAAATCACCCTATTGCTTGATCCCTTGTAAGAGGCCTCATTGTAAAACATTCAATATGCATCCACCCACCACAACCTATTGTAACCCAACAACATGTGAAACCTACCCCATCATAAGTCATGTCACTGTTTTACAGTCATAGCCTTCAGAGTACTCCCTGAAACCACATCGCCATCCAAACTCCAGATGTCAGAATTGGGCTAACATTTTGGATACCAGACAACCTGCGGACCTCAATCTCAGCTTTCTCACCCTGATATTCTCATCACTTGCTAGTATAATTAGTTATACAGAAAGATTTTATTTCAAAACACACACACACACACACACACACACACACACACACACACACATACCTGGCTGCTCAGCTGGAACTGTGTAAGCAGAGAGTGTGGCTTCATTTTCTGGTAGTCGTACTTCTTTTGACAGCACAGATACCACCAACTGTTTCAGAGGTTTGGCTGAAGATGATTCAAGTGACGGTGAGATAGTCCTTCCATCTTCACCATTTACTCCCTCTGAATATGTCTGATAATTTTTTTTTTTTTTTTTAAAAAAAAGAAGATATTTATGTCAACCAAAAAGTTTGCTTCAATTTGTACCAAGTGTACTAATGTTAGCAATGTAAAATACTTATAAAGTAAACATTCTTAACTGCATTATATTAATTTAATTATTAATTTTAATTCACTTTTTGGAATTAGATTTCATGAGTTACATTCATTTCTTTTCTTTTTTTAAAAAAGAAGAAATTAATAAAGAGAAAGAAATGGATAACATCTGAGTTGTAAAAGTTATACAATCCCTTGCCAAACATTACATAAGATGCAAACAACTTAAATACAGTATAAGTAAGTTAATAAAACACATTTAAATGAATGAAGTCAAATCATAGTTTATTATTGGTTAAAATCTTTTATCTTTTTCTTGGTATATATGTGGAGGAAAAAATAGAAACTGATACTTGAAAATGTAGATTTCAGGCATAACAACTATGGTAAATTCATTAAAGTATTTAAAAATGTACAGTGACTATGTATAAGCCTTAAAATACATCCTTAACTTCTTCCTATGCCATTTTTGAATGGTTTCTAATTGGAAAGAATGGGTAAGAAACTATGAATATTATTTTTTGTATGCAAATATTTAGCGTAACTTGGATTCCTATTAAATAACAGACATTGAGTGACCAAAAAAACTATGGAATGGAAAGATCAATTAGACTCATCAATTGCCAAAGTTGATGAAAGTGGTGACAATAAAACTGCTGTTAATCTCTGAAAATAACATAGGACAGGGAAAATAAGCCATTACTTACCACAGATAAAGGTAGGAGGGCCAGATGAACACATGCACACACTCACAGGCAAAATATTTCGGTTGATAACATTAATCATGTAGGAGATGAGACATATGGTAGGGGAAAAGATGTGTGCATATCCAGAGCTACCTCATGAATTAACCAAAGATGAAACACGAGGGAAGGTGGGGATTGAACTGGTGGTGGGAGAAGGAAGAAGGGATAGATAGTCAACCAACGATAATTGTGAAACAGAATAATCTCTCTGATGATCAGTCGAGATAAAATAATTGCTTTTCTTCAAAAATATAATTTCGATCTATTATTAGATTAAATAAATAGAATTAGAAAGATGCGAAAAAATATAGTAAAAAAATTTGCTCTGTCCAAATCCAATCAAATCAATACCTACACTTTCAGAGCTGCCAACTGTAATGAACAAAATACGCCATCCCATACAGCCCAACTATCCAAGGCAGATCAGGAATTCCTCTCCGTACACTTCAAAAACCTGACACAATCCCTTACAACTCACAATTATACCATGGAATTAGTCGTTATCAGTCCAACACATCTAAAACCCCACCACGTACAACCTAATACCAATGACAATCCTATTTTCTAACCTGTTGCTCTCCTGGTTTGTAATACCAGACTATGATATTTTTAACATCTTTCCTAGAAAAGTGTTGAATTCTTCCAACTAAAGGCAGCGTCATCTTCAACAGGCCAACTAATCCGAAAAATATATCTGTCCACAAATAGTAACCTAATAACTCTCTTCATGGCTCATTCCATGTGATAGGTTTCACTGAGTAGCATGCCATACACATTCAGCTGGACTCTGCATACGTATACATTAAAACAAATAGAAAAATTCTGTCAATGTATGATTTACAAAACACTAACACATCTCTTCCTTTACCTCACCTACCCTTTAATTTTTCCAACATTTTTTCAAGCATATCCACAGCTTTCATTTGATTTTGACAGTACGTAGCACACTATGCTTAAAACAGAGTGGTCTGGTGGCTCTTACTTTCAACAGTTTCTGGGTCCGATTTGGGGTTAAAAAGGGATTTTTAAGAGTTTTATATGAGGTACAATCAAAAAGTTTCTTGAATTTATTAAATTTTTTATTAATAAACATTTATTAAAAATATGTATACATTTTTACCTTACTTTTCTTCAAAATACTCTTCTTCTGCTTCTACACACTTATTCCACCGTTCATACCTTTGTTGGAAACACTCCTAAAAGCTTATTTTTTGAAAGTTCTTTCGCATTTTCAATCACTTCTTACGAATCAGCAAAACGTCGTCCCTTTAAAGTCATTTTCAGCTGTGGAAACAGGTAAAAATCCGGTGGTGCAAGATCGGGAGAATATGCAGGGTGTTTCAGACGGGTAACATTGCTTTTGGCAAGGTATCGTTTCACCATTAAGGATCGATGTGATAGAGCATTGTTATGCAACAAAAACCAAACATTTCCTGCCCATTGTTCAGGTCATTTTCGTAACCATTTTAAAATCTCTGTGTACAATTTTTGTTGGCTGTTTTATCTTCTGGAATAAATTCATAATAAATCAAGCCCTGGTAGTCAAAAAACACCTCCAACATTACTTTATCCTGGCTTCTGTCAAAGCAAAATTTTTGATTTCTTGTTTTTGACTTCTATTCAGCAGGCTACCGTTTTGTCCTAGGGTCATAAAGAAAGCACCACGTCTCATCACCTGTTACAATTTTACGCAGGTAGCTGTCGTCTGCATCAGCCATTTCAATCAAGTCCCTGCTGCACTTGGTTACTCTCATTTCTTTTTGCTCGAGGGGTAATATTTTCAGAACTATGTGCAAGCAAACACGATGCACATTCAAATCATTATGAAGAACACAATGAACACTCCTACTTTCGAGGCAATAATATTGATGGTTGTTCGCCTGTCCATACGCACAAGTTATCGAACACATTCAACATTCTCATCTGGCATGGAAGTTGAAGGCTGCACAGTCCGAATGTCATCTTCAATTGTTGTGCAACTGTTGCAAAAACAATTGTGCCACTCATAAACTGCCATTTTCTTCATCACATAGTTTCCAAATGCTTTCTTCAGCATCTCAAGAGTCTCTGAGAGTGATTTCTCCAGCAATATACAGAACACGATATTGTCACGCTGTTACGAAGTGATAAAAGTAACGCCTGAGTGTTAGTAACGCGCAAGTGTTAATATGGTGCAATGGGTGGCAAGGAAAGCCAACAGTGAACGTGTGTGAGGGCAAGGTTGCATCAGAGAGAGGGCTGCGTGGCGCGTGGGCTGACGAAATACGGGCGTAAGCTTCTGGAAGGACGCGCAGGGCAGCGGAGTGCGTCACGCGCTGCTATAAAAAAGGGGCCCGCCTCCGAGGGAGGGGACTTCTCCGATAGACTTCTTCGACAGCCAGCCAGCGAGTACGTAGAGCAAGAGAACAGCGGAAAGACAACGTGTATGTAGCTACTGTAGTCGCCGTTGTTAACAGTTAGGGTCTTCAAGTCTATGGATCTTTGTAGATGACGGACCATCAGATAGAAGGACCTGAGCTCGTTACTCCAGAAGGGTTGTATGTACCCTTTAGATTTCTCATACTCTTAGCCTTGTGGTACCAGCATAGCCTGGCAACCGGAGAGTTCCCAGAGGAACCGGCGGTTATGTTAATTCCAGAATCTGATGATTCTGATGAGGACTAGGACATCCCACCTGTAATTTTTGAGTATTCTCAGTGAGAGTTTGTCGGCTTCATGAGTCACAAGTTGTTTCTCATAACCTCTTGTGTTATTCAATTTATTTCTCCTGAACTTTTCCTATCCCGAGTTCCCGAATTGCATAAATCGATACCCACTTGTTTCAGTTTTGGAGTCTTCTCAGCTCTCTGTTGCGCAACTTCTCCGACAGGACGCAACAGAGACTTATTTTCTTGGTGTCAGGTGTGGGGTAGGCCTGGGAAAGCTACGAGTGTTTGGCCGGAAAAGCCACAAAACCAGTGAGACGACTGACAGAATTTTGGACAACCTTGGCCCAAAGGTCAGTAAGTTACAGCGATTACAGGCCGCAATTCGAGGAATAGGAGTAGTGTTTTCAGAGATATTCAACCCGAAGTCAGGAAAAGACTGACGGCTTTGAGCACGAAGCCGACTAGTAAGATTGCGCAATGAGGCGTCATCAGAAGAGGATCCATTGGTCGTCTACGAGGAACAGCCGGGGAGCGACACGCGACACCACGCGGGACGCCGATCGATAGACACAGCTGAGCAGCCGTCGCCAGCAGCGGATCAATACCGGCGTGGAGCAACAAGTAGCAGCTGTCGCCAGCAGCCGGCAGCCGATCGATACCAGCACAGCAGAACTTCGCAGTCGAGCGGACAGCGCGCGACAACACGGTAACGACGCCACGTCGGGGGCAACACCACATCTCATCGCTACACAGTACGTTGATTTTAGCAGGAGAGAAAACAAAATTGTAAGCATGCCTAACAGAGCAGTGTCAGGCAGTCAGGGCGCGCAGTCGTCAACCCACAGGCAGTACATTAGTTTGAATGAAGTGATAAAATTGATCCCAGATTCTTTTGATGGAGAAAAGACGAGATTAAATGAGTGGTTGGATAACGTAGATTCAGCATTCGAATTAATTGTACCGGGACAAAAATAAATTTTATTAAAGTTCGTGAAGGCTAAAATTGTAGGGGCACCTAGGAGTAAATTACTTGTCAGAGATCTGACTACCACTTGGCCGGCAGTTCGTGCAATCTTATTAGAAAATTATGGCAGTAAGAGGACTCTTGATTTTTATGCATGTAAAATGTTTGCTAGTAGGCAAGAGTCGTGGGAGAGTATTGCGCAATGGGGTTCGCGCATGGATGCTCTCCAACATCAATTCAGAGAAGCCATAAAAAATGTAATGACGGAAGAAGAGCTGATGGGAAGCAAAGCGCTTGTGTTGAAATTAGGATGGGCGGTTTTTATCCAGGGGTTATATGACGATAGGATAAAGACGATTGTCAGGGCCAGGGGAGAAACTATTACACTTTCTGAAGCTGTAGTGATCGCAGCTACTGAGGAAAGTGCGATAGCCACAGCAAAGGAAAAACCGGTGGCGCGCTATTCCTTTAGAACCCCCAGGGCAGAGAGAAAAAACCGTCCCAAACTGTTTCAGTTGCGGAAAATCCGGGTATACAGCCAAGGATTGTCGTGCGCAAAAGCGTTTAAGGGTAATTGATAAAGAGGATGAGCTAGATAAAAGGGCGATAAATGTAGTGCTTGCCAAGTTAGACAAGATGGAGAAAGAAAACACCGTCAGAATGATGGAAACGCGGCGGGAAACGAGAAGTAGCGCTAGGCAAGCGGCCCAAACAGCACCCTTTAAGAAAAAGGTACCGTATGCAAGTGAAATTACGTGCTCTAAGTGCAACAGAAAAGGGCATTATGCGCGGGATTGCCGAGAAAACGCATGGTCGCGAAGAGAAAAAGATCGAAAGTCGGTAAACTGTTAGGTGGTGCAACGGGGCAGTCACGTTGCGCCACGTCGCATTAGGTGGACAAAGTAGACTGCACCGATAAAAATGAGTACGTAACCATGCAATGTGAAAATGCAAGGTGTAATCCGATGAGATTCCTGGCTGACAGTGGGGCACAGATAAGCTTGGTAAAAAGAGACTGTATAAGCTGGGCAGTAAAAAGTAATGATAGAGAAAAAATTAGAATTAAGGGGATAAGTAATAGTATAGTACAAACTGAAGCTTCGGTATTCCTGGAATTGAAAGCCGCGGAGGGTTTGATATTGAAACAGAAGTTTCATATAATTGGGGCAAACATAGATTTGCCTTTCGAGGGTCTGTTAGGAAGAGATTTCCTCACGAAAAATAAGGCCGTAATAGATTACGGAAAAAGAGTTATGAATATTCGCGGGAGGCGAATTAAATTGTACACCGAGCAAGAAGGGCCGTGTATGACGCAACGTGGGACGCGTTGTGTTAAGAAAGTAGGTGTTGCAGGGATTGCGACATCGGATGAAAGACGCACGCTCACTAACGGAACTGTGCAACGAAGGGGTAAGAAGGGTGTCGTAGGAATTGCGACATCAGGTAAAGTATGCCCGCTTGCTAACGGACCTGCGAGACAGGATGGGAAGAAGCGTATCGTAGAGAATGCGATGCGTGGTATGTGTCCGCCCGCTAACGGACCTGTGGGATGGAACGGGAATTTCCCGAGGACAGTAGGCGCTGCCTCGAGAAATGTCGTAGGGATTACAACGCGAAATGGTGTTTGTACGTCCACTAAAGGAATTGTGAGACGTGACGGAAGGATTCCGAGGGCACTGGGTGACTCGAAGACGGTAGGCCCCGTGAAAAGGCGAGATTGTCCGTCCACTAACGGAATTGTGCGACGAGACGGAAGGTATCCGAGAGCAGCCGAGTCTGCTTCGAAGACGGTAAGCCCCGTAGAAAGGCGGTATGTTGAATCGAAAGCGAGACGCATCGATTCGTTGGCAACGGGAGTTGCGCAATTAACGGCAAGCAAACCAAATATGGTTGCGAGAGGCCGTGGGAAACCCACTTAAGCAGAAGTGGTGCATCGTGGTGGTAACCGTAGTGGAGGAGCCAGGGGTGCTCAACACTATGAGGTAACAGTAGGCCCGCGCGAAGAAAAGATTGTAAAGTTAAGGATTACCTTAAGGAATGCATCAGAAGCGATCATCCCAAAGCAGGAGATACAACCAGGAATATATGTGCCCGAAGCGCTAGTATCAGTAAGAAATGGAATGTGTATCACAAGCATTCTAAATACTACAGAAAAAAAAGTTAAAATAAAGAATCCCCTGGTAGCAGCTGAAGAAGTACCCAAATTTAGGGAGGTACAAGTGCGACAAATCCGAAGGGAACGTTCGGAGAATAAGTCACGGATGAGCAAGCTGAAAGAAAATCTCCGCGTAGAACATTTAAACAAAGAGGAAAAGGAGGCTTTATTAAGTAAATGCGCAGCATATAACGATGTATTTCATTTACCAGGAGATCACTTGGGTTATACTGAGGCTGTCAAGCATGAGATCAAACTTCTTCCTGAGGCGGAAGGAAAAATAGTTCGGTTGAGGCCCTACCGGATACCCGAGGCGCAGAAGGAAATTTTGCAAGCCGAAATAGAAAAATTATTAGAAGATGAGATAGTAATACCGAGTGATAGTGCGTGGAATTCGCCTGTATTGATTATCCCAAAGAAAATGGATGCAAGCGGCAAGCAAAAGTGGCGCGTAGTGATCGACTATAGACGATTGAATGATCTGACAGTAAATAATGTGTTTCCGTTACCAAGGATCGATGAAATACTAGACGGACTAGGTAAAGCGAAGTATTTCACAACCCTCGACCTAGCTAAGGGGTATTATCAGGTGCTGATAAACGAGAAAGATCAAGAGAAGACGGCTTTTAGTACTCCATATGCCCATTACGAATTCAAAAGAATGCCAATGGGATTAAAGACGGCACCGAATACCTTCCAAAAATTGATGAATTCTGTATTAACAGGACTACAGGGTGAGAAAGTATTCATCTACCTAGATGACGTCATAATTTTTGGGCCAACGCTTGAGGAGCATAATGCAAGACTAGAGGATGTCTTTGAAAGATTGCGAAAGTATAACCTCAAATTACAAGTAGACAAGTGTGAGTTTTTGCGCAAGGAGGTTACATTTTTGGGACACGTACTTACGGAGGAAGGGTTGAAACCCGATCAGAAAAAGGTAGAAGCCGTAGAACGATACCCCCAACCAAGTAATACTACCCAGTTGAAGGCATTCTTGGGCTTAAGTGGGTACTATAGGCGATTCATAAGCAATTACAGTAAAATTGCTAAGCCATTGTATGAGCTGTTAAAGAAAGGAGTCGCTTATACGTGGGGAACAAAGCAGGAAGAGGCGTTTCGACAATTGAAGGAAAAATTGTTGAACCCTCCCATATTACAGTATCCTGACTTTACAAAACGATTTATTGTAACCTCAGATGCAAGTCAAGACGCAATTGGTGCTGTGTTAAGTCAAGGCGAAATTGGCAAGGATTTGCCTGTGGCGTACGTGTCTAGAACCTTGAATAAGGCAGAGAAGAATTACAGTACGATAGAGCGGGAAATGTTGGCCATTTGTTGGGCAGTAAAGCAATTTAGGCCATATTTATTCGGTAGGAAATTTACGGTATGCACTGACCATAAACCGTTGATGTGGGTAAAACAGCATTACGGATCCGTCGTCTAGACTAATGAAGTTCCGCTTAAAGCTAGAAGAGTACGATTACGAAATCGTGTACAAGAGCGGAAAGAGAAATCAAGTAGCAGATGCTCTTTCGCGAATAAGAAACCGTAAAGGAAGCGGAGGAAAATGATAATGTAGAGACAGCTGAGAGCATATCAGCTGATAAGGAAGAAGAGGTAGGACTTACACAGGAAGAGAAGACGAAGATCCTAAAGCAATATCATAAAACCCCGCTAGGTATGCATCAGGGCATAGGTAGGACTTATGCGAGAATTAAGAAATACCGTAGTTGGGAAGGAATGAAGGCCGATATTGAGAAGTATATCCGTCAATGCGAAAGTTGTCAGAAGAATAAGATTACCCAGATCAAACGAAAATGCCAATGGAAATTACAAGGACCCCTGAGCATGTGTTTGAAAGATGCGATATAGATATCGTAGGCCCACTACCACAGACAGAAAATGGAAATAAGTACATACTTACATTTCAAGATGCTCTGACGAAGTTCTTAGTGGCTGAACCCATAGAACAGCAAGATGCTAATACGGTAGCAAGAGTGTTAGTGGAGAGAATAATTCTGAGATTTGGTATACCGTCAATTTTGTTAAGCGATTTGGGTAGTAATCTTGTGGGCGACGTAATGAAGCGAGTGTGTAGATTATTACGAATAGAGAAAATCCACACCACTAGTTATCACCCACAAAGTAATGGGGCCTTGGAACGAACGCACCGTACACCAACGGAAATGCTTCGTCATTACGTAAATAGGGAGCAAACCAATTGGGATACCTGGATCCCGTATGCAGTATTTATTTTCAATACAACACCGCATAGTGCCACAGGATATACGCCGCATGAATTATTCCTTGGTCGAATATGTAATTTACCGGGAATATTACAAAAGAAACCGGAGGAAGTAGTATATAACTATGATGACTATGTAATTGAACTAAAGGAAAGGTTACGGGCTATGCATCAGTGTGTGCGAGAAGCGACAGCACAAGCAAAAGAGAAAAGTAAAGAAAACTATGACAGAACGCAAAAACCGGTAGTCTTTAAGCCAGGAGATAAAGTATTACTGCATGATGAGAGTGTACGAAGGGGTCGTTCAAAGAAGCTGGACAGTCAATGGAGAGGCCCTTATACGGTAGTGGAAACTAAGGGACCAAACGTTGTGATAGAATTAAAGAGAAATAAATTTACAAAAGTGCATGCCAACAGGCTGAAAGAATTCTTTTGAAATTGCAGGAATGATGGCAACCTCTTGGAGAATAGCAGCGGTCATCCTAATAGTGAGTAGTACATCAGCAATACAACAGCAGGACCTGCAAGTCACTAAATTTCAGTCGAGGCCAGGGTTGTATTATGATAACAAGGGAACAGTAAGTCTGTATACGGTTACTTGGAAGATAGTAAGTTACTTTAATTTAGAGGATTTGAGGCATAAGTTTGACGCGACTCAGGATGCAGCAAAGAAAGCAGTAGACTATTGTCAACAAAGGCTCAGAGCAGTAAATACAAGTGTTGAGGAATGTGGAACCATGAAGCAGGCGCTAGATTACTATGTAAGAAGGATAGAAGCCTCTCAACGCCTAATTGGGCAGCTAGCTAAACACGAACAGAGTAGACGAAAGAGAGGAATCCTAAATTTTGTGGGAGAAATAAGTAAGGTCTTGTTTGGTACGTTGGATGAAGATGATGCGTCATATTTTAAATCAAAAATAAATTTATTAGAGCAAGAACAGAAAGAATTATTGAAGCTGTCAAAAGAGCAAGTTACTATTGTAAGGGCAACGTTGACTAGTTTCAATCATACTGTCGATTCAATAGAGAGAAATGAACGGGTAATTACAGCTGGAATACTCAAACTAAACGAACATATACATCAATATGAAACCAGTACGGATAAGAGAATAAATAGACTCGGTATATGGGTAACACTAAATGAACAGTTAATACAATTGACGACAATCTTCAATGAGTTAGAGAAGGAATATGATGTAATCATTACTGCCATAGTAAATGCGCAAAAGGGTATCCTCGAACCACATCTGGTCAGCCCAGAACAAGTGGTCAAATATTTAGAGTTAATAAAAGATGAAATTAAAGACAAAAGATTGCCTATAAAACTAACCGAAGCCGGAGGGTATCAGTTGCTGAAGGTAGTTGACCTAGATGTCTTTATTTCAGGAAATATCTTAAGCTATGTGTTAAATATTCCGCTCGTAGATAGCGAGACTTTTAATATTTATAAGTTATGGCCTCTACCAGTTGAGGTGAATCATAACAGACGGTTGTTTACTTATATAGCTCCAGAGAAAGAATTCCTGTTAATGGATGATGCCAAAAGGCGATATGTCAAATTAAATAACGATCAGTTAGAATGTAAAAAGTTGGAGTCTACTCATAGAGTTTGCAAACAAACTTTTGTGCTGCTTTCGACTTATGATCACGAGGTTTGTGAAGCTAGAATGCTTCAACCTGTAACTAAAATCCCCGATGACTGCATCCAAAAGTTTATTGTATTGAATGAAAGCGTATGGACACAGATTAGAGGAAATGAATGGTTATTTGTAGCACCAAAGGGAGAAGGGCTCACAGTGTTATGTAATGACAGTAAGCCCACAGATGTAGTAATTAATGGTACAGGGAAACTTAAGTTTCTGAGTAAATGCAAGGGTTACGGTGCACAAGTACTAATTCAATCCGAGCATATCATTAGGTCTAGGGCACCGCTCAATGATATAGTCCCAAACCTAAATATGGAAATAGAATGTTGTCTAGTAAATAAAGAGAAGAAGAATGTTTCAGAAATACCTTTTTATTTACCAATCACACCAGTAGTTCGCCAGCTGGACGATCTTACGGCAGCGGGACATAAGTTAGATGAGCTAGAGGACGCAATAGCGTATCAGCAAAGGACTGTGTTCAATATGTTTTCATTGGATTCGATACCCATATGGAGTTACTTTGGAGCAGGAATAGTTATGATAATAGTAGTATGCTGCATATGCAGATATTGCAAGTGTTGTAGGGATTGTTTTAGAATATTTCGAAAAACAATGGGTGATGACTGCTGCCCCAGAATATGTGTAAAGAATAAAATTGTAAACCAGTACCCTGACACTGGTGTAGTTAGGTATCAGCCTGCTGAAATGAACAGTGACGAAAGTGAGCAGATTACTTTTGGTCCTGTGAGGAATCGGTATGTAACCGAAGTGGAGGATGCAGTGCTTAGTGAAAGAGTGCCGACACCGGGACGGAGTGTAAAGTATGAACCAAGTGCACCAGTAATGTTTTACTATAAAGCGGATAAGAGCTAAGATGAACTGATATGGTCACAGTGATTATGTTTGTAGAAAAAAATAAGATTGTAATATAAGAAAGAAGATATTCTGTTACATGAAAAGAATTTGTAAAATTAAAAGAATGATGTATTTTAGAAATAGACTTTACTTTATAAGAGAGTGTAAGATAAGTTTTAAGGAGAAAAAGGTAGTGTTAAAAACTTTTAAAATTAACAAAAATAACATACTATGAGAAAGTATTGTGAGAAAAATTAAAGTAAGAAGGAAAAGATATTATAAGAAATAAAAAAGTAGTAAACTGAGAGAAAAATTCTCAAATTAGAAAAAGAAGGTAATGTAGAAGAAAATAATTAGGGCATTGAAAAAGAAGATTTTTAAGATTAAGAAAAATAATGTGTTGTAGAAGAAATACTTATTATAAAGAAAATGATGTATTGTAATTGAAGTTTTCTCTTTCAGGGTATTATAAGTAAAGGAAATTTTGGTAAAATAATAAAAGACAAGTTAGAGGATAAGTAATGAAATAAAAATGTGAACCATTGTAATTTGTGATGAAAAAGTCAATAAATAAGCAGCTCACATAGCCGACATAGAACTTAAAAATTTTGCACTCTCAAGAGAGATTGCAAAATTTTCCCCAAGGGGGGGAGGTGTTACGAAGTGATAAAAGTAACGCCTGAGTGTTAGTAACGCGCAAGTGTTAATATGGTGCAATGGGTGGCAAGGAAAGCCAACAGTGAACGTGTGTGAGGGCAAGGTTGCATCAGAGAGAGGGCTGCGTGGCGCGTGGGCTGACGAAATACGGGCGTAAGCTTCTGGAAGGACGCGCAGGGCAGCGGAGTGCGTCACGCGCTGCTATAAAAAAGGGGCCCGCCTCCGAGGGAGGGGACTTCTCCGATCGACTTCTTCGACAGCCAGCCAGCGAGTACGCAGAGCAAGAGAACAGCGGAAAGACAACGTGTATGTAGCTACTGTAGTCGCCGTTGTTAACAGTTAGGGTCTTCAAGTCTATGGATCTTTGTAGATGATGGACCATCAGATAGAAGGACCTGAGCTCGTTACTCCAGAAGGGTTGTATGTACCCTTTAGATTTCTCATACTCTTAGCCTTGTGGTACCAGCATAGCCTGGCAACCGGAGAGTTCCCAGAGGAACCGGCGGTTATGTTAATTCCAGAATCTGATGATTCTGATGAGGACTAGGACATCCCTCCTGTAATTTTTTAGTATTCTCAGTGAGAGTTTGTCGGCTTCATGAGTCACAAGTTGTTTCTCATAACCTCTTGTGTTATTCAATTTATTTCTCCTGAACTTTTCCTATCCCGAGTTCCCGAATTGTATAAATCGATACCCACTTGTTTCAGTTTTGGAGTCTTCTCAGCTCTCTGTTGCGCAACTTCTCCGACAGGACGCAACAACGCTGCTCTAAAGTCGACATTTCACAATCCGACGAAAGAAACTATGTCTAAAATGTCATGCACCACACGCACGAAACCAACTACAATTACCTGCTGCATGGCACAGCACCTTCCTCAGTAGTATTGCCAAACTCTCAAACAAAAATTTCAATTCCAAAACACAACTGCTTGACTGTACACAACAATTCAGGGATATTTTGGACATACCTTATATGATAAGTGCCTTAGTTTGTCCCTATCAGCAGTAGCCAACAAACTTTCTAGTTGTTGACTGAGGATTTTTTTCTTTAAAATAAAGAGAAAAACACTTTCTACATTTGGTTTGAAAATACCGCCCATTTTCTCCCTTTACCCCCCTTATTTTTTGCTAATGTTCTTTATACAAAGTCAGAGTTCATATCCGATTAAGATGTAACTATGCATACTTTAAAACAAAGAGAAAAATACTGTCTACATTTGGTTTACAAAAACTCACCACTCTCCTTTAATCAAAAGTTACACTTGGAACTATTCAGAAGGAACTAATGCACATATGGTTAAAATTAAGTGATAAATAATGTCTGTATTTAGTTTACTAAACTGCACCCGTTTAACCTTCACCCCACTTAAGACTAATTTACACAAGCAACTTTTTTTTTTCCCCCTGATATGAAACCTGCCAAAGTGGATGATGATGGATAATGTTTCCTACAATACGATTAAAAAGAGTTAAAACATCAGATCTTTCATATCCACCCACCAACTCTGCAACTTGCAGAAGATGAAAGGCCAAAATTATTTTATATCCCAAAGCACTAGAACAAACTTTTCTACTTTAGTTTAATGCATAAAAATAATTTTATTTCATTTATTTTTGTCCATTTTAATGTCTCTGTATGTGAGTATCCACTTAAGAAAGAAAAAGAGACACTGCAACACAAGCCGGGTGAAGCTAGTCTTGTATATATTTTTATGATAATTTTCCCCTACTTACATATTTTAAATCATTGTTTTACGATTAATTTAGTTTGAAAGCATAACATTTAAAAAATAATTTTTGACTGCTGCAACAACTTCCGTTCTGAACTAACATATCATTCATGTGGCTAGGTTCACAGTAAGCACATGTTCTCTCCTAATTATGTGTAACATCCTTATCGTCCCCAGTGAGAGAAAGACCTGAAACATTATGATTTTCATCACTGCTAATTGTATCTTGTTCAACTTTGGCAAGTAATGGGTCTACTTCATCTTTCCTTTTCATATTAATATCACTTCAAGGCATTCCTTCCTGCTTCATATGTTTTTGAAATAAAAATAAAAGCCCTGTGGTACGTAAAGAAATCACAGATGACAGCCAGGGCCAGCACTTGGATTCTCGAATCCAAGGTAAGTGTTCTTAGCAGTGATGTAACTGCTTGGGGTCCGTGACAAATTCATTGGATGGGACCCTCCCTCGAGCCAGATGGACAGCCGGTCATCGGGCCCCCTCCTGGCCAGTGGGGCTAGGTATATTTGACCCCCCCCCCCCACCCTAATGATGACAGCATCAATCCACAAAAAGGTAGATACATATAAAAAATTGGAATTTTTGGGTGTTAATGTTTCATAAGCAGAACAACATGGCATTTGCAGGGCATAAATTGTTGTGCTCTGTGGAGATTGAGTGGGTGACCGTGGTAGTTGGTTTTAAAAATGGAATCCAGATTGCAAAGTGTGGATCCAGTATCTCTATATGCCAAAAAACCCAACCGTTAGTGAAAATTCAATTAGCACAAATGTCACTGCCTGCAAGCCTTTAACTGAAATCACTAACTGTAGTATTCGGTGTTTATAAACCAACAAATTATATTATTTAAAATTTATCTTTTGACACTTGTAATTACACAAGATGGGCTGTTATAATTTAAAAATTATTCTCTTAGATTATCATTGTAATTATACAAATGATTTTTCTATCTTTATATGGTTACAAATCTGGCACCATTAAATTAAAGGAACTAATATATGTTGGGAGAATGTGCTTATATCAAATACACAGCATTCCCTGAAAACTTTGTTTAGGGAAAATAGTTTATTCACAAAAGCTTCAGTAAAGTGAAGAACAAAAGCAATCATGACCACTATCATCTCGTCAGCCAGCCAAACCGGACCCTCTAGATTTTTGCTTTTAATACAAAAAATTATCATTGCCTTAATTAAAATAACAGTTATTCCTTTGGCACACTTTGTTTCTTCTAGCAAGCCTTAATATACTTATCCTGAAAAATGATTTGCGAAACACATAAAATGTCCAACAACATATTAGGTAACAATAAAAAGATCCACTGTTTAGACGAGCAGCGATGTTAAGATCAATGAGCAGCTACTCATGAACTACACAAAACCAAACAATGAAAATCATTTTGCCCACTTTTATACATGAAATAGTCACAACACATTCTTTTTTAATAAAAAAAAACTCAATGTATTTTTGGAAAGGTCAGAAAAAGATCACAAATGAAAAAGACCATTATGATAAAATCTTTTGAAAATCTGTATTTAGAATGAAATTAATTTGAGATAAAAAGAGAGGTTTTAATTCGCCTGGAAACAAAAATATGTTACTACCACACAAACACAACCATCATTAGCTACAACACAATATGCACCAATCCCCCATAACCATGACAAAGCAGGCATTTCTAGGGGAAAATACTACGTTCAGCTTACTCATATATACATATATATAAATACCAAAAGAAAACAGTACACACCTTTGTAGGTTGAACAGAAATAGAAGTAGCCACATGCTCAACCTCATATGCATCATTTGTTATGTTAGTCTTCAACTTTCCTATAAGAAAGGATAAATGGTATTTTAGTAAAACACTGCCAGGTACTACACCAAGAATATACTTTATGAAGATATTAAAACCACATATAAATAAATGAAATGATCATTGTGAGATACATAGCAACAATGAAACACCACATCAGTAACTTCCAGCAGCTCAATTGTAATGTTTATTACCACTATTTTTAAATCTATTATATATCTGTTGCAATTAAATGTTATGTAAATTTTATGACAGCTAATCCTAATTAATGTTCTAAACAAATGAGCCTATGTTAAAAATCCATCATCTTACTAATGATATTTTTTGTGGGGCAAAAACCTCAAATGCATACTGCACTGTTTGACAGCACACTCAAATTAATAGTATGGCCACATAAATAAAATAATTTCAATCTGCCTCTTGTAGCTTCCCTAACTTAACCCAGTAGTCATATGAGATAAAAGTCAAGCTTTACAAGGAACCTATTTTCTTTCCACATGGTTTTACACCTGATCAACACCATTACAGGCATGAAAGGACTGGCGACAAGAATCAGGAAGGATTTCGACCATGTCTTCTTAAAGGAACCATCCCAGTTTTCACCTGGAGTGAGCTCGGGAAACCATGGAAAACTGAAATTAGGATGGGGATTTGAAACCACACCCTCCTGAATGCAAGGCCAGAGTATTATTGCTCACCCTTCATCTCATTACAGTCATGTAGTTTCCAGTTGTACTACAAATAAAAGCTTATCCAAAGGTGAAAGTCAGTTGAAGTCGCCACTGAAATTTATGCCCTGGAATTCTAACCTGGGATCTCTCAATCACGTGCTTTAACCGATATTTTTGCATGGTAAAAATATATATATGTTTTTTTCATCAAAAGAAAAGAGATTAAAGAATTTCGGTTCAAATTCCTCATCGGTCAAAGAATAGGACAATATGTAGACTAGAAATTGTTACTGGTTGTTACCACTATGTGAAAGTAGTGAACCAGATATGGACCTCGGCAAAGAATCTTCTTTTTAATTTTTTGAAGTACTTGTATCAGATGATCTATGAAACGGATTCCTGCAGGCACATCTGTTTTATTTACAAAACTACCTGTTCCAATAAAATCCTTCATTTCTTTAGACGCTGGGGACAGAAAATGTTACTGCCAAAACGCATTGAAAAATCATTGTTGCACCAAGACAAACTGACCTCCAAGAATTCAACAAACCATTTTTTTATATATATATTTCACCAATCTATCCTATTTATAACTGCAAAATGGTTTTGAACCTATCTTAAATCTTATTTTCATAATGGGGTTTGAAAGACATTTGAAATATGACTTTAATTTAAAAATAATTTCGTAACAAGTTTGTTTTAAGACAACACACCCACAAGACTACTCCCCTTCTCTTTTGCTGTCACTTGATCTACATTTCCCATATTATTCCTACCCCCTGTCCAACAAGAATCACCATTTATGGAAATGGTGTTTATGTTTAGAGTTTATAAACATTTTCTCTCTCACTGCTGTTTCTAGTTTTTAATTCCTCTTTTTCTTGTCTTTCACACTAACAGTCACAATAAATTTTGAGTTACTTTACCCTGGCACTTTAACATAAAGGTTACCCACAAAAATGTCTCAAGATCACATGGGTTTAATCAATAGTCTGGCCATTCAAATTTCCTATTCTCCCTCATCATCGTCGTCGTCCAGCTCATCTCCTGGATGCTGGTCACAAACACTCTACACTTCTTCCTGTCGATGAATGGCTGAGATTCATGAATAGTCCTTATTATTGGTCCACACAAGGTGAATGGTACCTTTGTAAAGGCCATGGTTGATTAGTATCCGATAAACTGCCTGCAATCCTCTCCCAGTTTTAATTATATGATATGGACCATAAAGGGGTAGCTAATATTTTGTTTTGTTTATGTGATTAATAAATTTTGTGGTAAATATTTCTTGTACAAGAGATTCTCAGCTAACAGAATTAGTTTTTGTAGCTAATATTTGATTTAGAGTTATGCAACATATGTTAAACGTAAATAAGTATGAGGTTGATATTTTTGTTTAGCTATTTGTTTGGGTATTATTATTCAGTGTGTGTGAGCAGAGTCTTGTGAAAGGATGCAAGTGCAGCATTAGCAATTTGAGATTGCAAAATTATAAAAGTTGGCTAGGCAGGCAAGCTGCGAAGTTTATTGTTTACAAAACCAATAGTAATTATACATGTTAAAGGTTCACCATTTTTAGTGTGAGATATGTTGCAAATAAACATTAGTATTTACGTCAATAAGGAAAGAAATATATGGACATTTTGTGTGTATTAATCTGAATGAAGTATAGCTACAGAAATGGTGAATTTTAATAAAAAGAATATATACAATGAAATCAAAGGTGCTAAGTTGCGAAAAGGAATAAAATTAGGATAGGGAAATGAGTCATCACTTACCTTAAGCTGACGGATGTGAGGCTCGAACACACAGAAAAGACAAAAACACAACTAATAAAGAAATTTTTGGGGCGAGCCCTTTGTCAACAGGAGAGCATTATGGGAGGTGGGTGATGTGGGAGACTCTACCACTAGACTCCTTCCTTGTCTCCACAGATGTCTCTTCCCTTTACACCAATATACCTCACAGTCAGGGCCTCAGTGCCATGGAACACTTCCTGGAAATGTGACCTCCCGACAGCCTCCCCAAGACATCCTTCCTCATTTCCTTGGCATACCTCTGTCTAACAACTACTTTTCCTTCAACTCTCAAATTTACCACCATATACGTGGCACTGCTATGGCCACCCGCATGGCACCATCCTATGCAAATCTTTTCCTGGGCCATCTGGAACAACAATTCCTAAATAATCATTCCATTAAACCTTTAAAGTGGTTCAGATATATGGAAGACATTTTTATGATCTGGACCCACTAAGAGAATCATCTAATAGACATATTCAACTCCCTGGACTACCACTCCGTCAAATTTACCTGGACATACTCCCAAAGCCATGTTTCCTATCTTGATGTTGACATTTTCTTACATAATGGGGGCCTGCATACCTCTGTTCATATCAAAACTAAAAATCTACAGCAGTCTCTTCACTTTAACAGTTGTCATCCCTCCCACACCAAATGTTCCCTTGTGTACAGTCTGGCCATCCATGGAAGGCGCATCTGCTTCGATGAAGAATCTTTTTGCCAATACACACAAAACCTGCCTGGAGTCTGTAAGGATACCGGCACCATTTGGGGCTTTATTTAAATACGTAGTTATGGCAGTCATGAAGCTAGTTTTAGTGTCTCAATTTTCAGTACTTTCACCTATAGCTTCTACTTTTAATAAAAGATTCGAAGGCCATCAGGTTGCCAGTCTGGATAGCTTTGCTATATGGATATTTAAGTCAATCACAGTCAAAATACACATGCATGAAGCAAATCAAAATACATACACACATGCCACCATTCACAGTTCATGAAAGTTTTATTACACTTTAGTACATCATCCAAAAGCAAGCCACCAGACACTATATCTAGGTTTCACCACCGAAGAATGCAGGTTTCGAGTAAAAGTAGGTAGGAAATAGTGAGTGGTAGCACCATTATTGTTTATTAAACAGTATAAACGGTGTAGTACTGTAGGAGTTCACTAAATAGGTCCACAGCAGGTCATGCTATTTAAAACCAGCATACAAACCGTGTTCACCAGTCCACAAAATACTGTTTCACTATCCACACAATATTTTGTTCAGCGCAACAATGTTGATACCTCGATAGCGAGTCATTACTGTGCACAGGTTAAACACACGCGACTACCGACCCTCTTCATGTAATCTCGTGAGCCGCTAGACTGTGTATTACTCCGCGCGCTCAACTCCATAGACATTGTAAGCATTTCTGTGATCTCACATGCATCGACCAACTTACAAAATATACGTGATGCTCACCCCCACCAATGGAATTTGGAAAAAGTCGGTATTGGAAAAGCCCCGACTTTTAGCACCACAGACCACTTTTGCCAGCACTTACATAAATACATACATCACACATCAACACGTTTTAGAAGATATAAAATTATAGTCCGGTGGCTGCTTGTTTACCCTTATGTTAACAGTAATGAATACATCTTAAACACAAAAAACAAAGAGAAATTGGAACAACATGGACTTAACCTTAAACCTATTAATGTTCATATGTCATTTCTCAAACTCATTACTCCTACATTTGAACAAGAGATTATAAACATAAAATTACAACATTCTTATGACATCTTTTTTTCCCGATGCATGACTTAACACTGGTCACGTCTTAGTTACCTCGATCGTGCACTGACAGTGTGCCCGGCGCAGGCCGGAAACTCATTCACTCTCTATTGTAAACAAACACTGGTCACTTCACATGCTGAAAGACACAAACTGACGTCATGCCGCGCGCAACGCCTAAATCGTCTTGCCACTTTAAGGCCAGGAAAGGAATAAATTAAAATAAACAAGTCGTTTGCCTGTGAGGAAAAGGCGACGAACCCCTAGACTGTTCATGATACAAGGTGACCAAACACACAGAAGAAATTCCTTCACCATGATGAAGGCAAAGTCGATGAATGAAATGAGTCAGAACAAAGGCACTAAGCAGGGAAACGACAAAAAGAAACACCAACCTAGTTATTGGGAGTATCAACTCCTTCGCTGCTCTCTAGTATAGCACATCTATAGGGTTTAAGTGACTCCACATTATAAACACCTTTCCATCGACCATCACTCCGATATACTAGGGTAAACGCATTTTCTTGTGGGCTGCCGATCACTCTAAAAGGGCCTTCATACAAACACTTGAACTTTTTTATTTCACTCTTGATGCTCGAGGATTTGAAATGTGTTTTCACCAGGATCAGGTAACCCTTGGCATACATCATTTTTCTACCCCTCTACCTTCTTGCGTAAACTTTCTTTTGCCGATCTTATCCGTTCAGAGTAGTCTAATTCCCCATTCTCAGGAAATTCAATGATTTGGATCACAATGCGGGGAGGTGGCTTTCGGAACATCAGTTCATATGGTACCAGACCCGTAGCATGATGAGAGACGCTATTCAATACATCTTCCATTTTATCCACTTGTGTGGCCCAACTTTAGTGCCTATCATGGCAGTACTTGCGAAACCAGCAGCCAATTTCGTGCATGACGTGCTCAACGATGTTCCCTTGAGGTTGATAACAACTCCACACTATCGCCAGCATTCCTTTTCGCTGAGTACCATTGTTCATGTCTACCTAACACCCGACTCGCAAATGCAATAGTTCGATACTCTTTTTTCCCGTTTACTTCCACCTCCTGGAAGATCTCAGCTACCAAACCATACTGTGAGCTGTCTGTTGATAAGCACATGTCTTCTTTCCAATCCGGGTGCACCAGAGTGATATTCCTGATATTCCTCGCCAACTAGTGTTTAATCCTCTCGAAATCCTTCTCCCATTCCTCAGTCCACTCCCACTACTTCCTCTTCATCAAATTGTTTAACTGTTCACTATTCAAAATTTGTCCCTCAATGAACTTCCGATAGTATCCACATAACCCAAGGAAACTATTCAATTGAGTTTTGTCGCGGGGTCGTGGAAACTTCTCAATGGCCTCCAATTTAGCGGGCCTTATGGCATTATAATTTGCCCCAGGAACTTCAACTGTTTCCTAAGGAAAGCACATTTCTTCCTCTTCAACATCATTCCTCCTTCTCTCAAAGTCTGCCTGTGCTCTCCCAAAGTATTTGAGGCTATGACCATGTCATCAACATACAGATGTACCTTATCCCTCAAGCGTCGCCCAAGCTCTTGGTCCAGTGCTCTAATGAAAGTAGCCACCGTATTATTAAGCCCAAAAGGCAGTACACAGAAGTGATAGCACTTTCCTTCAAATCTAAACGCTGTATATTTGTGTGACTGTTCTGCCAAAGTCACTTGCCAGTACGAACAGGTCAAATCAAGAGACGAGAGGAATTTAGCTCCATGAAACCTCCAGAGTATTTCGTCCCCCAGTTGAGGATGGTCCCTCTCCATAATTAGTATTCTATTCAGAGCTCGCACATCCAGCACTAATTGCACTGACTGGTCCACTTTCTTAACTACTAACATTGGGTTGACATAATCGCAATTGGACCTTTCAATGATACCGTTAGCTTCCATCTTATCCAGTTTCTCTTGCACCTTGGTCCTCAGTGCTATCAGTACATTGTATGCCTTAGCAACAAATAGTTCACCTTCCTTAATCTTCAGTTGACAGCTGTAACCAACTATCTGGCCTGGTATATCAGAAAATACTTCTTGGAATTCTTCTAAAATGTCTTCTACTCCCATTTCCTTCCCTACTTCGATGATCTCCTCTTGCGTTTCCACTCGAACTTCCACCTGTCTTTCGGTTGTTTCGGTCATTTTCACCATGCCTGCCAGGCACTCTTTCTGGTGCCGCATGGTTTTGGCATCTCCCCAGGATATCACCCTGATCCTCCCTGGATCTTGTTCTCTATTAGTTCCTCCTTTCTCCAGATTGACCTTTATACGTCCTTCGTGGCTCGTGAATTCCAGAGTGTCCTCTACCCAATTTAGGATTGCTCCCACTGGTTTCAGCCAATCAGCCCCTAGGATGAGTTCTACGTTTAAATTAGGAATCACGTATGGGGTAATCTCAATTGGTTTACTTCTGATCTCTGCTTCCATCTGCAGGATCATCTTCACTGTACTGACCTTCTGCTCTGTGGCTGCAGTAATGGTCATTCCACTAACAGACCAAACATCCACTTTCGGGTCTCCCTCAAGAGTCCGATATAATGCTTCTGACATACAGCTTATCTCCGCTCCAAAATCCAAAAGTGCTCCTATATTTCTACTTCCAAACTTCACCGTGACTCGTGGAGAGTGCCATTCCCTCTTCTTCAATTTTATCTCTTCTTGCAATAAGGTATCCCTAGTGTCATCGTGAAAAATCGCATGAGCATATACCCGTGCTGGATGCCCTCTGGAGTTTGTTGAGGCTGAGCTTGTGCCTACTCTAATTGCTTCATCAGGTGGGGCTCCGTCGCTTGGCTCCTCCCCTTCTTCCAGAGTTCAACACAGCTACCTCACTATCTTCTTCTCTGATGGTTATCACAACCTCTCCTAGTGTTATGTCCTTGTTGTTCTCTTCTAGTGAACATTCCACCTCAAAAACTACCAACACATCCTCCGGTAACGACACTCCCGCTTCCTCAATGTGTTCTTCTACCGTACTGTACACAGCCTGCTCGATCCTTTGCCACTCTGTCTCACCGTCAGCCCTCAAATTGGCCTTTTCTTCCTCATACTCATTAGTCCTGCATTGTTGGTTTGCAATTGGTCCATTGAAACATTTGACGTCAGCTCGCTTCCTAGTATTGTCTTCTAAAATTGACCTACCTAAATCTCTTGCCCCTGTCGAGGCAAATACAATGGCAGAGATAAGTTTAACTGATTCTTCTCCTCTGGTTTCGGCAAGGGTACTCCGTGCTGTCCGTGTTGAGAATCGTACGACTGATGTCCTCCTCCAACCTTGAAGTTTACAGCCAGCCAATGCCTGTGGTTCTGATCATCTTCCTACCACGCATTGGTTTCGTACCCTGGCTTTCCCTGGAATTGCAACTGTCTGCCTCAGTCCCAGTTCTGAGTCCTCCAAGCACTCTCCTCCTGAACATCCAACCTCGTCAACATCTCAACTGCCTCCGCCACCGAACAAATTTTGTGACTCACGAATATGACTTGTGTTTGCCAGGGTAATCGAGCCTTCACTATGTTTACTAATTCCTCTTTACTACCAAAACCATCAATATATTTATAAGAAGCTATACTTTCCATGAAAAAATTCTTATGGGTCCACCTTCCTGTCATGTAGGGCTCTCCCGTCATCAACTCTCTTCTGACCGCTGTCTGACGAACTACTGACCAATAGCTTTGCAAGAATGCTTTCTTGAATTGCTCCAAAGTGTTACAATTTCCAACTAACCAATCGGCCCAAAGCCAAGCACCCCCCACCAAGCGCTTCCAGATCATTTCTACCTTTTGCTTCTCTCCGGCAATGCAGAAAGGCCAAAACTTCTCGAAATTCGTAATGAATTAAACAGGATGAATTCGACCCCAATCATCAAAGCATTCGCAGTCTATCTTCTCATCCATACAGAGTGCTGACAACACCGGATGAACCAGACTTCTAAACTTCACCACCTCTTCCTTAACCACCGCCGGAACCTTTACCTTCAATGCATCCTCAATCAACACTGCAGTTGACAATTTAGATTTCCCAACATCCTAGGAAATTGACTCCACATCAGAAGCCAAGCCACTTACCTCTGTTATAAGGCCCGTTTAGATGACCTGACCTGGTCTCCCTAAATCGTGGCCACGCCCCTTCGGCCCTGAAAACGGGTCCTCTAAAGTAAGCTCCTGGTCACGTTTTTGGGCCGAGACCAGGTAGGGAGGTAGGATGGAAATTCCATCCGATTTAGGGCAAAAGGGTGGGGGTAAGTCGGGCCCCCACCACTCTGCTCTGAAAACTGGCCGTGTAAAGCCTCGCCCGTTTGTGCCCACACTGTCTGGTTACCCGTTTTCTATTATTGTGAGATGGCTTCATCCGATAATCAAGAAAAATAAGTATTGATACAGTTGCTGTAGAATTTTTATGGGACACCTCACAGAGTTGCCAAATTATTTAGAAAAAAAAGTATATTTGTCTTTTGAAGAGGAAAATAAAAAGTATATAAAGGAAAAAAATTAGTTATTTATTGCCTTAAATACATATATTTTCAGGCTTACTGGACTAGCTATTAATTGTTGGTTTCATATCAGTGTTACAGCTGGAGTCACATTCTACATCTAGAATAACAAAAAAAAAAGAAACACTCATTTTTAAATTTATGGAAGCTCTATTTCTCCTTTCCCACCATCTTCAATTTATTTCGTTTCATCATAAGCACTAACATGTCATTTGAAAATTAATTAAATTGTATAGTTTACCAAAAACAAATTGTTTCCGCATAATTTATGGTTATGTTCAGAAATAACGTCGAGCGGACACGAGTCGACTGGAGTACAACAATATGAATGGTCCGCTATTATTGCCTCGACTCCGATGCAGTAATCAAAGGATGCAAGTGAACAAAAAATCGCTGGCCGATAGGCACTTTTTCCTGCAGAAGGTTGTGAAACTAGCAGATGAACGTTCAGTTAAATGTGTTGTATTTCGCATACTTTATTCGTAGGAAAAAGTATAACCACCAAAAATAAAGTATGATACTTTAAAATACAGCACAGTTGTCAACCCTAACCTAACATGCCCTCTGTCATAACAAAGACGTGAGAAATGAGGCATTTCAGCTGTCATCCACTAGAAATTCTTGAAAGCTTCACTATCCAACACATCTAAGAGTCTAATGTGACTGAACATACGCCCTTTGTAAATATAATTGCTTGGCACATGTCTTTTTTTCTTTTTCCTAGGCTTTTCGCATAATGTCAAGCCGTCATGGTTACACCAAGAATTTGTGGATTTGATAAATATGGGGCCATACATATTTAATTTAAATATTACTATCGAATGGAACGTGTAGAGCAAGACGGATATACCCGTGGTGATAGGCCGCTAGCATGGTAGTACCAGATTAAGCCGGCCGACGGGTCGTCTAAATGCATCACTCTGTCGATGGGAGCAAAGTGAAATCAGGAATCAGTCGTCTAAAGGGGCCTTTAAGTTCCTCCATGCTCTCCTCTAGGCCTTTGCCCAACAAGGCACAGTGGTTTTCCACCGTCTCCAGTCTCTGGTTATGACTGACACTCACTTCCTCTACAAAAGCTACTCTTCTATTCAGTACTTTGGTGTCCTGGTTCTGTCTTCCTGCCCACCTCCTTTCTAATTTAAATAACTGTTCATGTAGGCACACCCCTTTACC
The DNA here is from genome assembly GCA_031002005.1 of Vandiemenella viatica. Lineage (NCBI taxonomy): Eukaryota > Metazoa > Arthropoda > Insecta > Orthoptera > Morabidae > Vandiemenella > Vandiemenella viatica. The sequence goes on from JARYHS010008074.1 coordinate 349,157,240, forward strand.
TTCACAGTCGGCCTTACATTGCTTTAACTTCGCTCTAACATCTGTCAACTTATGAATATTATCCTTTACCATCGTTCCTGACTCCCCTAATGAGTTATCCATAGACTGAAAATTACTCCGAAAACTACTCTCCATTGATTCTAACTTAGACTTGAACTCATTCTGCAGACTGCCAATATCTGACTTCAAATCATTTCGGAGACTACTCCCTATAGATTCTAACTTATTTTGAAAATCACTGTTCTTATCAGACTTCATGCACTCTGAATTATTTTGAAAACTACTGTATAAATCTGACCTCACAGACGCGAATTTATCTTGAAAACTACTGTCCAAATCTGATTTCGTAGATTCTAAATATGCAAGTAACTTAGCCGTGGATAGTTCGGTGTGTGCACGGCGGAAATGGCATCTCACCAGGTATGCCTACCTTATTCATATTGACACCCTCCTCAGAAAACATCATGAAAATAAAATTTCAAAGATTCCAATAGGCAAAAATGTTGAGTTGCACCCACGAGGAATAGATACAGATAGATACTTCTAAGTCTGAAGAAAGCAATTGATTGCCCCAGACTGATTGACGTGTTACCAAGTAAGGCATACACCTTTGCGTTAGAACTTTTTACTCAAGAAATATGCACCAAATCGGAAACCGCTGATGAGTGACACAAGAAATTCCTCTCACAAAACTAACAAGAAAATGTATAGAAGACACTTATTAATTCTACTTGATGTATGCCTTCTTTGGGAGTCAACAAAAAATTCTACAAATAGATTTAGTAACAAAAACTAACATAACTTGCCTCAGGGTAAAATTATGCTTACATGCAAAAAATTTGCAATTTGCATAGCCAGTAGTTTATTTGAATATTAACGAGAGAAAAAGAAATAATTTCTACCATGTGCTTTGTAATGCAAATTAAAATGGCATAATTTTAATGTCAGTTTGCGTCTTTCTTTAAATAACACGGCTGTTTTCTGCTTCCCTCCTAGCTGCAATGACTTTGTTGTTCCATAGTACCCGCGTTATTCCACAGACGTTGCTTTCCACGTCGCCTTCGGCTTCCGTTGTGTATCCTCGGGTCACGCAATTTACCGCTGCCATAGTAATCGACACTACTTCAAAATAGGTCCATTATTACTGATTGCTGCTGCTCCACAGAACTCACTTTTCCACCTTTTATTCCAATGTGTGTCCATGGTTAATTAAACTATTAATTATTCCACTTCTAATCACATTGGCCTGTCATGCAAAACTATGTAAGGATACCGGTGTGAATATACTCACACATTCAGTCCCGATCACGGTAAGCCATGTAAGTATACCGGCGCTGTTTGGGGCTTTATTTAAATACATAGTTATGACAGTCGTGAAGGTAGGTACTTCCACCTACAGCTTCTACTTTTAGTAAAAGAATTCGAAGATCATCAGGTCACCAGCTTGGTTAGATATTACAGTCAAAAGCCACATGCATGAAGCAGATCAAAACACAAACACATGTGCCGGCATTCACAGTTCACAAAAGTTTTATTACACTTATAGTACATCATCCAAAAGCAAGCCACCAGACACTATATCTAGGTTTCATCACCGAAGAATGCAGGGTTTGAGTATAAACAGGTGGGAAACAGTGAGTAGCAGCCCCGTTACTGTTCATTAAACAGTATAAACGGAGCAGTACCGTAGCTGTTCACAAAATCAGTCCACAGCAGGTCATGATCTTTAAAACCAGCATACAACATGTTTCCACCTGTCCACAAAATACCGTTTAACTGGCCATACAATATTTTATTCAGCATAACAATAGTGATACCGCGATAGAGAGTCATTATTGCACACAGGTTAAACACACGCGACCGCTGTCAATCTTTACGTAACCTCGCGACCCTCTATACTGTGTATTACTCCGCGCACTCAACTCCAGACCTATTGTAAGCATATCTGTGATCTCACAAGCATCTACCAACTTACAAAATATACATGATGCTCACAGTTTCGTTAAAAGCTCTCAAATCCCACAGCTACCCCCTTGACTTAGTACACAAACAAATCTCTCGTGCTATAGCCCTTCCTGTGCACAGCCACTCCAAGGCTGTACCCATTGAAACTAGCCGCAGTCTCACTTTCATCACCCAGTTCTTCCCTTGTCTTGAGTCAATTAACCTAATGCTTCGTCGTGGGCTTGACTTCCTACGTTCCTTCCTCAGGATGTGCAACATTATCCATAAAATCCTACCCACTGCTCCTCACACGTTTTAGCAGATCACCAAATCTAAAAAATGTCTTGGTTCACAAGTGCTCACCCAAAAATACCCCCAAATAACCACAGGGATCATTCCCGTGCAATAGAGCCCACTGTAAAACATACAGTATGCATCCAGATACTACCACTTAGTCCAATCCTACCACAGGTGAAACATTCCCCATCATTGGTCATGCTATTTGCATTAAAACACATCTCATATACCAACTTACATGCCTCCATTGCTCTGGCTCATATATAGGCCTCACTATTAACCCACTTGCTATCAGAATGAATGGTCTTAGGCAGAATGTGTATACTAACAATGAGGCCCATCCAGTGGCAAAACATGCTAGTTCCCACAAACTATATACAGTAATTTTAACAACTGTTTCTCAGTTACGGCGATCGGAGTTTTTATCACACAACCTCCTGCGAACTACATAGATGGGAACTAGCCTATCAAAATATCCTGAACTCCAGGCCTCAATCTCCAATACACCCCTTCCACAAGACCCAGCACTTATTATCACTACTATTTATATTGCTTATATTTTATTTTTTGTACTTAAAGTTTTTCAAAATATGAGTTATATGTATATCGTTACTCAGTTATTATGTTAATCTACAACTTTCAATGATAATATAACTTCAGTATTATTGATTATCAACCTAGTATTTGCACTTCTTCCACCCCCCCCCCCCCTCCTCTATATTACCATATATGCTGGCCATGCTATTCACCTGACAGCTCAGCCTGGTTTCTCATTTTTGCAAGAATAAGGCTATTCGCCGAAATATTGTGCATTTCTTGTGTTATGTTCATCGTTCCCAGCTGCGTTGGGCCGTATTTCCCTTCCCTTCTGCAGTTTTATTGCCTTAAAGCATTTTCATGTTCATTGTTGTTAATGTTATATATATATATGAAAAACTGAAACACCAAATTAAACAGAAAACTTCACAAACATTTTCATAGATGATATGGTTACAACTAAGGATTTTAAGGTTAAACGTATAGGGACTGATTTTTTTTTTAAGGACAGCAAATGAATTTGAAAGTATTATTCGCCATGTAGTTAACAGGAAATTGATGACAAAAGCATGTGACCAGGGGAAAAAACATTGAAATAGACATCCTGACAAATTTCAAATTAATAGGAAAATCTTAAGTATGTTTTTTTAGAGGAATATCACTTTCTTAATAAAACAGATACAAAATTAAAAATACAATCAAATGAAAACCAAATTAAAAGGAATTTATAATACAATAATAGTTAAAAATTAAAATTAAGTTTAAAGGATGAGTATTAGATATTTTGCCTAAACTTGCATCATCCATGTGTCAAAAATAATTAAGAAACAGGAATTTGTTAAAAGCAAGATTATGAAAGGTAAGAAGAGAAAAAAATTACAAGAAGAATATTGGAAGTCACAGATAAAACCATAATTAAATAAGAGTGTTATAACCAATATCAAAAAATTAATATAATTCAAAGTAAAATACATGCAAGATGTTATAATAATAGCAATTATATAAAAATAGCCCAATAGCTATTTTATTCACCAAATATAAAGGGAAAGAAAATCTAGTCATTTGGTATAGGTGGTTCTATGGGGGAACAAATACTTTTAAAGTTACAAACAAATAAGCAAAATTTTCAACCTTTCAGTTTTGGAGCTTTTACGTCTAAATTAATAGGAACACAACAAAATGTATTATAAAGAAAAGTTTGTAGAATAACCCATTTACTAATGTAGAAAAGTTTTATGGAGGTTGGATTTAAAATGGTGATTCTATAGAGGTAATACACTGATTTGCCACTGTGCCAAAGTATATGAGAAGATCATTGAAAAAAAGGATACATGACAGGGTGGTAAAAGGGCAAAGGGAAGAGCAGTATGGCTTCAGATCAGGGAGATCGGCAGTAGACCTGATATTTGCTATGAGACAGCTGCAGGAAAAACATTATGAGTATTGGTATTTCTCGATATTGAGAAAGCATATGATTGTGTACACAGGAGTAAGGTATGGAAGGCCTTGGAGAAGAGAGGAGTTCCCAAAGAAACCATCAGCAGAGTGACGGAACTGTACCAAGGAAGTGTGAGCTATGTGAAAATAGGGGAAGGAAAAACAAAGTGGCTGGAACAAAGGAATGAACTAAAACAAGGAAGTGCCCTATCACCACTACTCTTCATTGTAATCATGGGCAAAATAATGCAGATGGTGGCAGTGAGGATGGGAGAGGAAAACATGAAGTTGATGGCTTTTGCAGATGATCTGAAGAGGAGATGATGGGAAGTGCAGCAACAGCTGGATGTATGGACAGACAGTGTGGAGGAATATGGCATGAAATTAATGTAAAGAAATGTGAGTACATGGTAACAACCAGAAAGAAGAATAGGATAACCCAGGGAATTGTGATGGCAAGGGAACAACTAAAGAAGGTAAACAGGTTCAAGTACTTGGGGAGTTTATTCAAGGAATGTGGAGGAAATGATGGCGAGATAAGTGAAAGAGGAAGACAAGCAGAGACATTTCTAAGGAGCATTAGAAGCCTGATATGGAATAAAGATGTGCCACAGAGAAGCAAGAGAGTAATCTCCCATAAATTTTATGTGCCTATCCTTACTAATGCTGCTGAAACATGAACAATGAAAAAGCGGGACATCAGCAGAGTACAAGCAAGCGAAATGAAGTTTTTAAGAGGTAGAATGGAAGTTACTATAATGGGTAGAATAAGGAATGAAGTGATTAACTGCATCATAAAAGAGGAACCCCTACAGGAAAGGGTAGAAAGGACCAGACTGAGATGGTATGGACATGTAAAGAGAATGGAAGTTCAGAGAATCCCAAGAAAAATCCTCAAAATTAAGATGTATGGTAAATGACCCAGAGGAAGACCAAGAGATGGATGGCTGAAAGCAGTAGAGGAGTGTGTATGGAAGAGAGGAGATGACTGGAACAAAGTGGTGACACAGAGGTGGTGGGATGAATGAAGGAAATGGAGGGGCATGTGCATGAAGCAGACCCGGCCAAAGGCTGGAAACTGTTGAGGACAATGATGATGATTCTAAGAAGTTTGTGTCCCCTTGGGAAAAAGGTACAAATACCCACCATCTTTATAAATACCCCCCATCATTGTTAATCGTGCACACTCGCTGTCACTTTGTTTTATGATGAGGAGTAGTAACAATTATAAATTTTTCCGTCTTGTAGATTGTGAATATTTCAGTGCAATTAAAGTTAAGGTAATAGAAATATTTCGATTAAAATAAAACTCTAAATTTTCCTCATAATTCTAGTCTTAGAAATTCTCAGTCATCAAGTAAGGGAACACCCATGAACTACGTGGTTCGGTCTAGGGAAGGGTAGGGGGGGGGGGAAGAGTTGGCTGGAAGGCTACATGCGCTACGTGGAAAAAAAGGGGGGGGGGAGGTTCCAAGCCACATAGCTTTCCATTCATATCTTTTTTCACAGTTAAAATGAGATACAGAACACACAACAGCATGTGAATATTTATTTCCTTCATTTAATTACTTCCCTATGTAATTTACAATATTCTGACAAGAGAAAACAGTACAAAACGATTTCTGGAATCAAAAGGGGAAAAAAGCTATGTACTACGTTGGGGGTGGGGGGTGGGGGAGGAGTGGGGGTAGAGGCAAAAGTCACATCGGGCTACATGGGGGTGAGTGGGATTCACAGGAGGCCAAAATGGAGCTATGTGGTTTATTAAAGCTCCCTAAAGTGCTAGCAACTGTGAAATTCAAACAAACTTGGAAATTCTTATTAAAACTTTATTCAAAATCACTAACTTGTAAATCGTAATTTACGAAAGCATGTGAAAGTGGTTTCAGTTGTAATAACCTGCAATCCCTTAACATAACATAAGAAGTCTGACCGAACTTCCATTTACCAGGTAATGTTACCTGATACCAGTTTTAGATTCAAGACTTTTGAGAATATATTGAGTGATTTACAAAAGTTATTTAAATTTCTGTGATTCACCCTCCCATAACGATCTCTTGCAGTATAATTATAAGAAGATTGGCGACTGAATTAAAATAAACCAGGCAGAGACAGATACATGAGAGGTATCCGGGAATCATATACATCCACAGTCAAAGCTTAAATAGTTAACTAGTTCAATCATGCATCAATTCATGTGGACATTTCTATCAACAATGTTATAATTTTTTTTGAACAATGAGTTGGTTTTATTTTCACTCTTAAATTTTCTACAAAATAAATTATAATTTCTGTATGTTGTACTCACCAAAGGATACACACCGACCAGTAGCATTTCTTTTAAAGCCTTGTATGCAATGACAAACACCATTACGGGAATGTTTGGCTACACTAACACATTCTTCATCAATTGGACAATCAATTACAACTCCAACTTCACATGTATGTTCCTCAGAATAACTTCCTTCCGCTGTGTCCAAGTCCCTGCTTTGATTGTAGGAAGATAAAAGAGCAACATTTATTAGTTACTACAAAGCAAAATGCATCACAGAAAATACATGCTGCATAGATCTTACTGTAGTAGACCAAGGTTTTATAGGGATTTACTAGGAGGTATAGGATTTTTATAGAGAAGTATAGAGAGCTACATCAGTTGCAACAGTGACTATAAACAATTGAGCCAGAAAGAATGTATAAACTCATGAGGCAATGGACTACCTAGTAGATCAAGACCGTCAGCAGTTTCACGCAAACAACGACGTAATCAGGTCAGAATGGCCGCGTCGAAGAGGTACGTGGTTGGATAGTCTTCATTCTGTCCTTGGAAAATGTAGTAGGGAGAGATGAACAAAACTGAGGTACAGTGACGGAGCAGAGGTTGAACAGTAATTGAGACTGGTAGCTGGTGGTGCCAATCGGGGCTCGAATGACAGAAGACGGGCAGCCACGAGCAGCGACGAAAGTAGCGGCCTTCGCTGGATGGCACATCAATGATGTAACAAAAAAACAGGTGGGAATGAACCTACTTAGATGTTGATAATCATTTGGGTATGATTTAGCCTAATGGGAAATTAAGGGGGATATTAAGCCTATGGCATTAGCCACACAGCTAAAACTGACCTGGTTGGACCAAGGGAATGGTCAGCCTAATGGGTGGTTAATGCTTATGATGTACATAAATAAATAAATATAAAAACTTGTAAATAACCAGCTAGTGTATTATTCAAATATTCTACCACTCACATAACAGTAGGTTTTCCTACACACAGTTCTCCTCTCGGTGGCGGCAGAGTGAAAAAAAATATAGCCGGTCCACCACATTACTTTTAGTGGTTTCTGTAATTGCTTGTTGAATATAACACGATTAGTCAATAGTGTGTTGAACAAATTAGTACAAATTTGCTCACTGAGCAAGGAAAAGGTAACCGATCTCAATCTAGTATTGCTTAATAGTAAATTACTGCAGTGAAATAATACAATTCTGGTCTATCCTTCATGACAATCAAACTATATAATTTGTGTATGTGTGTGTTTATTATCTGTAACTTACAAGATATCCTCTTAGATTAAAGTATGACAGTTTTGAAGCTGGCCTCTAACATATGGTATTACACAGAGCAGTATAATTTTGACTTGAAGCTGAGTAACTTTAATAAAGGACATGAGAAATAACTAAGAACATTATTTAATATTATTAATATAATATTGTAACGATATTAAGGTAAAAGGAAATGACTTTTAGAAAATATAGATAACAAAAGTTAGGGAAAATGACTCATCTCTCACCAAACTTGAAGGCTGCAATGAATGAAACACATACGAGGCAAGCACAAACATATACAATATTTTCGGTTTTACACCTTACTCATGTGTTAGGGACCAAGTCGTATGGTTCGCGAGGTGTGCACACGCTGAAGTTTACCACATGACTGGCTGGGCAGCGGAAGACAGTGTGGGGGAAGAGATGGTGGGAGAGTGAAATGTGCATTGATATTTTGGGAAGGATTACGATTAAAAATATATATATCGTCAGTGGTGATAAAATTAATATATATAACAAAAGGGTACAGATTGTTAAAGCAAACAATAAATAAACAAATATATTTGGAAGAAATTTGTTACTAGTTAAATGATAATTTAATATGGATAATAAGTAATGGGTCGAAAGGTAGAAATTTATCAGTGGTTGAGGCCAGGTGGGTGTCTAGTATCTAGGATATTTAGGTATGCAAGTTCCCATCTCCGAAGTTCTGAAGCGGCCTTGGTTTCGGGGAAAGCTCTGATTGCTCTTACAGCACTCTCAGTCAGAATGAAAGGCCACAGACAAATAGTCCACACAGGCAACTTATATCCTCCAATTCTGGAACATGCCAATTACTACAATTCTAACAACCTCGATGACTGCTTCACTGTAAGAGCAATCAGAGCTTTCCCTGAAACTATGACTGCTTCAGAACTTCGGAGATGGAAACTTGCATACAAAAATATCCTCGATACCAAACACCCACCTGGCCTCAACCACTGATAAAAGTCCACCTTTTGATCCATTATTATCATTATTAACTAGTAATAAATTTCTTCCAAATTTATTTATTGTTCGCTTTAACACTGTACCCTTTTGTTATATACATTAATTTTATCACCACCAGCAACAAATATGATCATAATCTTTCCCAAATTATCGACAGTACATTGCACTTTCACCAACTCTTTCCCCACCCTGTCTTCCAGCACATGGTCAGTCATGTGGTAAACTTCGGCGTGTGCACATCTTCTGAACCATATGACTAGGTCCCTAACACATGAATAAGGTGTAAAATTGTAGATTTTTGTTTTAGTCTCATGTGTGTTTCACTCGTTGCAGCCTTCAACTTTGGTGACTAATGAGTCATTTTCCCTATCTTTTGTTATTAATATAATGTTGTGGAGTATGTTGTTTTCTTGTGTACATCTGGCCCCCCTGCCTTCATCTGTGGTAAGTGACGGGTTATTTTTCCCTATATTATCTTATTTTCAGTGTTTGACTGCAGTTTCACTGTCACCATTATTGTAAAAATATTATCTGATATCCGTCAGGAAATGAATTCTAAACAGATACATGAAACTAGAAACTACAGGAAGAGCTGACATAGTATCACAATGATCATAGAACTATTTAAATCATTTTATACTAGAATTTAACCACAACTTCATGTGTTTGAGGGAAGTGTGTTATACTATAAGAGTTTTCTTTAATAACAATAACAGTGATAGCAATGTTAAAAATTTACACCCTGCAACAAAAACACAACCACCATAATATTTCACCTCTATTAGACAATCAATTTTACTTTAAAATAGCAATTTATTTATTAAAGTATGAATTAATTGTTTCAGAAATAATATAGTAGGAAGATAGGCCATGATGTGTTATTTACATGGAAATGTAACACTCAACAAAGTTGAAGAAAGAAGGGCTGCAGAAAAAAAAATTACACACAAAGAACACAATATTTTGGGCAAAACTTTTTTCAAGAAAATAGACACTTGAAGCAGAATACACACAAGCACCTGCAGTCAACACAATCACATACAGAATTGAATTGACTACTGGAGGTGTTTGGGGGAGCAATGATAATATTATCATAAACATTAACTGAAAGAAAGAATTTAATCAAAATAAGAAAAGGAGTACATGTAAAAAGAGGAAAATTATTTAACATTTTTTGGGAAAGATAACAACAGTAAAAATAATAAAATAAAACATTAACCTTCACTAACCAGAGGTGATAAGAGTATTTGGTTCAATTTTTTTTCAATTCATACTTATATATTTTCTTATTTAGATTTTGTTACATTATTTTGTTCTTACCACCCACCAGAGATCAGTTTTGATATTTACCTATGCTTGCGCATTTGCTCTGAATCACTGTCTCTCTACTTTTTTATCTGCTTAACGTCTCTCTAACAGCGAGGTCTTTAGAGATGGGAAAGGATGGGGGACAAGAAATGGGAAGGAATTCGGCCATGGCCTTTTGAAGGAAGCATCCCGGCATTTGCCTGGAGTGATTTGGGAAATCATGGAAAACCCAAATTTGGATGCCCGGAGCGGGGATTCGAACCGCCGTTCTCCCAAATGCGAGGCCAGAACGCTAGCCGTTACACCACCATGCTCGGTGTCTCTCTACTGGTCCTCTATTTGAATTCATCCCCCCCCCCCCATCCATTTTTCTAGCCAATAGTCTTTCTGTGAGACAGTCTCCCACAACACCCAACCCCCACAATGTTCTGCTGTTGACAAAGGGCTAGACCCAATTTTTTTCATATCATGTGTGTTTTTGTCTTTTCTGTGTATCCACACTCAACATCCATCATCTAAAGGTGGCTCAATTCGCTATCCTAATTTGTTATTCATAAAATAAAACAAATAATATATAGCAAGTGATGGGTATAATAGGGTGAGAAAGGTAGGATTTTCAGAGATTGAGGCCCAGGCATGACTGGTCTCCAGGATGTGCTGTTAGGTCAATTCCCACCTGTGGAGTACAGATTGGGTGCAGTCTAAAGGCTCTGACTGTGAAACAGTTATTGAAGTCATGAGTTTTGCAAGTGCTAGCATGACGAGCAACAGGAAGGTATAGATTTTGGGGGTACACTGTTCACTTGTAACTATTCATTCTGATGGAGAACGTGTTTGAGGCAGGTCAGCCAGTGAAAGAGATGGGATGTGGTAGAGAAGGCCTATGATGGGGTTACAATAGGTTGTGCTAGGTGAATGCATACTGCACATTTCCACATTTAGCAAAATGGCGTGTTGCCAAGGGAAGGATCTGAAGGGAGGTTTAGGAGTACTAGAGAATTAGGATTTGTGCCCACGTATATTTTTTAGGTTAGGGGGTCTACTGTAGGTGACACAAAGTATAGTGGGCAGAGATAGTGGAGAGAATTCGGAGTGTTGTGACCGAACAGGGATTTTAGGATATAATTCTATGAAAAGTTAATACTTGTAGGTGAAGGTGTGTTACAACACAGAATTAAACAAGTTAGAGGCTGTGGAATGTAAACAAGGAGGGTAGCAATGTCTCCAAAGTAGAACAGATGGTTAGCGAAATTAGAAGTTAGCACGATGTCATGTGGAGAGAGATGGTAAGATAGGAGTGATTATGAGGGCACTCCCTCCTACGAGTGTCAAGGAGGGGAAAATGACACAAAATGGACTGCAGGGGCTGAGGATAGGTCAGCTTGGTCAGTCTTGCAGGTCATCATGGTCATCTACGTCTATCAGTTTTGGAAGTCTGTCTGTAGGGTCGCCCACAATGAAGGCAGTTGGAGACTACGAGTGATGCGGCCAGGAGACTTCACAATCAGAACCAGATGGGAGCTAACCAATGGTTTATACCAAATGTATTCAGCACTGAATAAAGGTAGAGAAGGGAATGATAGTCTGGAGATAATTATAGGAGGAGCTAGAAGTCTGGATGTACATAAATGTTGTATTAAAGTGTAAATATGTAAATACCTCCAATGGGAGTTTTATTTATAGTGTCAAACCTCACATGACAAAGTGGTTACCCATGAGTATATGTATTCCTCTTGGGAGGTGGCAAGGCAGACAGCATAAGAAGAAAAAATTTCGCTCGTCCACCACAGGAGCATTTCAGGAAAGGATCTGAGGAAGCTGTAGCCAAGATAAAAAATATGGTTTGGCAATTCCAGGCCAGGGCAGAACTGGGTGAGAAAAATAGGGTTCTAGTTGGTTTTGAGTTGAGCATGTTAGTGTGGTGCAGTGTGAAGAATGGCTTGGGTCTTGGACAGTACGATATTTGTTTCATCCCTTGTGAATGAGAGCAGCAGTATATTGGACAGATAGTACGCTCTGCGTTTAAGCATTGTATGGAACATGCAAGATGTGTGTGCATGGGACAAGTTACAAAGTTGGTGATGCCTTTGCACAGAATAGGGAAAAGATGCTGGTTTGACTTCGAGGCGACACAAATACTAGTTCACAGAAATGGATACTCGGACAGTGTGATGAAGGAAGCTGTGGAGATGAAGACATTCTAAACAAACTCATGGGATATCAACCAAGTACAGCATGAAACCCAGTTATTAGTTAGTATGGTGCAGACAGAAGCATCAATATCGGTCCATAATTCACTCTGACCTCCATCCAACTCCCTCCACCATGCATATTTCCACTGCGCCTCATGCCCCACTACCCAATTTGCCCTGCCATACTTCTGACCCTACTACCTGCCCACTGAGAGGCGTTCAGTGCATGATATCAGTAGCCACCACTGGTCAATGCAATGGCGGTCATTCTAAGAGGCAGACACATTATTGGAAGAGGAAGTTGGAGAGCCTGAAAACATTTTATACAGTTGATCCACTGGAAAAGCCTCCATTCATAAGCTATGCCTATTGAAATTACATCTAGCAATAGTGTGTAAGAACATACGGTGTGCCGGGGGAAAGTGCTTACAGCTCGTGTTTAACTATGACCATTACTGTAGCCTAAATGGTTCACTATCTTTTGGTCGCCAATCCCCTGTAATAATACAGGAGATGAAGGTAAGTTCGTAAATAACTTTTCACTGTATACTCTTATTGAATTTTAAAAACTGTATATTCTTCAAAAACACTGTACATTATACAGTACCAAAATTTTAAAGCATCAGATTCTTCTCCAAAATTACTGATTGCAGATTTAATCCACGAGACAAGCAGCAAGAAACTCCCAATGATCCCCGAAACTAAACAAAGTTCTACTTCAACGAAAGCAAAGCCTCACTTCCACTATGTTTTAAAGTCAAAATAACAATGGTAGACCATCCTACATTACTTCCTCCCAAATTTACCACCTAAGTGCATGGCGCCAAAAACTGCTCTGAGCACCTACAAACTACCGCGACCAAGGCTTCTGTAAGACTGAATTCAACATAGCCCCTAGGCCTATTTAAACAGAAAATCAGATATCTGATGCAATTTTTTCAGATATTGCTAGTAGTGCTAAACCTTATTTTTTGTCAGATCTTCCTAAACATTTTATAGATGGTAGCTTTCAGTCTGAATGTCAAATCAAATCTTTATAAATCTTTCTCTAGCTGCAACTTTTCTTTTATAAAAAATTCCTAAAGTTTCACAACCTAAAATTTCCTCTCATTTGAGAAGTCTTTGAGCTAAAGTGTTAATTCTTTCATTAAAATGTTCTACAAATTCTCCCCTAACTTCTGATATATAATATGGCTTGATTGCAATTGTACTTCCTAGTGAAAATTGTTATTGCATCTAATTTCAAAACCTTAGATATTATTTATTTTCAAAAGTACTGGTGCTACTGAGCTAAAATACATGTCAAACTTTACACAATCTGTTTTTTATGTGGTGTTTCTTATCTGCTTTTCTTTCATGCCTTCAAAATCTATCATTTAGTTCAGTGATGTCAACCCGCCATTTTCTCGTTTAAATTTCAAATCTTCTTTTCCACTTTCCAGTCAAGATATTACCTAAATCTTTACAAAACTCACTCGTTGTACATTGAAAAAAAACTACTTTGTTTTAAACCTACTCTCAAGTTTATAACGAACTGCGCTCTGTTTAAAATGTATACTTTTTACAAAACCATCATTTCCTTCCAAAAATGTTACTTCTGCTTTACTTGCCAATTCTAAATTTTTATATGATATAGTTTGAATTTTTCTGTATATTTTGAGCTATGAAGCTTTACTGTCACTTAAAAATTTACTTTAAAAGTTATGAAATCAAAAACTGTTCTGGCGGTTTTTCTGACCTCATGGCTTGGTTCATTTTTACTCTCAAATATTTCTTTAGTACTATTTTATAAACATAAATTGTTGCACCTAATTTGAATTGTGATCACCTACTGCATCTCCATACATGGAGGAATTAAAATCTGTTAGTAAATAATTAAGCCTTTTTATATATCCAATCTTTACAATTCATCATAACTGAACTTTACTGCTTAGTACTACATGAAAACTACTAGAATGGCTTTAAACATCGTATGAGCTCCCTTCAACTAATTTTAATAATATATTAGCAAAATTAAGGTTATAAGACAAATATCCATAAGCCTAAACCCAAAGTCAGAACAAATGCCTTTCCAAAGCAGCATATGTGTGTCCAAGTTTACCTGCCTCACAACATGGCTCAACGGTGGCTGTTCATAGAAATTTAAGACATGAATGAGTTCTACCGTGATATGTTGCGCATTCTTATCACTCTTCTAACTCTCCCTATTACTAATTTATCCTCCAAAATGAAACTCCATCAAAGTGATCTTATATCCTCTGTAACCTAACCTAATGTTCATTAAGTTTAAAAAAAAACTTTTGAACACATAACCTGTGCCTGATTGATCCTGCAGAAGAGCATCTACACCTATCCCATGACTACTACCTAATAGCATTACCCTCATCTTCCTATTTTTTCTCTGCGCACCTGTATTCTTAAAGGCCTGTTGCACCTTCACAACTCCTCCATCAACATGAGGCTTTATTTACCCTCCAAACTCTGGTAACAGGTCATACCTATTTTTCCCCACAATGTTTGTAGAGCCTGATTTTTTTAATCCTGTTTACCATATTTCCTCTACTTCCTTTTGGCAACTCCCAATCATCCTTTTCACTCCACGCTGCCTCTATAGGGTGAGCCTCCTGGACCCTAATTGTTTTGCTCATATCCTTGATGTTTTCTTTCTGATCTGAAAATTTCCTATACCTAAAACAAACTGGACAAAACCATGGGAGCTTGAACACTAACAATTTCATTTTCCCAAGCCAATACATTTGGAATCCTTCTATCTAAAATTTCCACAGCATCTTCTCCCTATTTATTTTTTGCCTTTCTTCCCATACTCCTATATCTCACATTACATTCTCTGACTGCCAGAGAGAGTAGTGGGGAGGGGCCGGACAATTTACACTTTGGACGTTCCTTTCTGAAAAATCTGACTACTAAATCATTCAACTACTGGAATATTTTTGCATGAAACCATCAGTATTTAAGTTCAGAGTGCTAGCAGCTATGCTGTACTGTAGGGGTTGTGCTAAAACGACAGAGCTAAACTGAGACTGTTAACGTAGCCTAAGGATATTTTGTCTTATGGTCGCCAATCCTCTGTTATAACCACAGGAGATGAAGGTAGGTTGTTTAAATAATGTTCACTGTAGACTTCCATGGAATGTTCGGAATACGTATTCTTCAATCTTAGTACATCATACGGTAACCAATTTTAAATCATTGAAATTCTTCTCCAAAATAGATAATTGTAGGTTTAAACCCTAAGACAAGCCACAAGCAATTCCCAATTACCCCCCTAAATAAATACAGTACAACTACATTGAAATTATTTCTCCACTAACTGTTGAAACTGATATAAAATGGCTACTCAAAATTCATCACTTCCTCCTAAAACTTCCTGCTCATCACCAAATGAAACTAAATTGGCTATCCGCCGATACAACTGACCTCCGCTAAAGCTATCAAACAACTGCCCCCTCCATGGCCTCCAGCTCTCCTTTTATAGACGAAGCCTTGCGTAACTTTCGGCGAAATTATGAAACGTCAAACCTTATTTTTGCTCCATCTTTTTGAAACTTTTGTGAATGGTAGCCCTTTCTCTAAACATTAAAACGATCCCTTATGAAATTTTCTCTCACTGCAGCCGTTTGTTTGTCTGTAAAAATTCTTAAAGTAGCAAAAGCTAAATTTGTCTCTCACTTGCAAACTATTCAAGCTATAGAGCCAATTCATGTTTTAAAATAATTTATTTCTCCTTCCCAATCTTTTGTCATATAATCAGGCTTGTTTATTATTTTCTATCTTAGTGCAAAATGTAAGGGCATCTTGACTTCACATTTCTATATTCTATATCTCCAAAAGTATTTGTGTTACCGAGCTGAAATGTGTTCCAAACATTCACGAATGCAACTTTCTATACGACAGTGATGTTGTTTAACTGTTATCCCCTTCATATAGCTTCCATTCTCCACTTTAAAATTTATTTTCAAATCTCACAATCTATGCCCACCATCTTTTAGTTTTTATTTTTAAGTTTACTTTTCTTTTTCTGTTCAAAATACTGCATAAACCTTTACAAAACTCATTCAGTATGCATAGAAAAAATTATACTTTCTTTTACACATACTTTCCAGTCTGTGTCTGGCTGAACTCCACCGTGTGCAAACGTAGTTTTTTTTTACTCAATATCATCTTTTTCCTCGAAAAGGGTACTTACTCTTTAGTTATAGATTGTAAATTTTTATATAATGGGGTCTAAAATTTTACGCATCATTTGAGCTATGAATCTTTCCTGTACCTGAAAACATAGAGCTGTGAAATTAATTAACTATTTTTTTCAATTTTTGTAATCACATGTGAAATTTAAAACTCAAATATCTCTTCAGTACTATTTTAAAAGTCTAAAGTGTCCTATGTTGTTTTCATGCTGATCACTTACTGCATCTCTGAAGATGTAGGGAATGTTTTCTGCTCTGAAATAGTCAATTCTCTTTATAACGCCGGTATTAACAAATCTTTATGATCATAACTTTACTATTTAGGGCCTACTCCTACTCATTACTTAAAACTGCAAGAAAATTATTTTAAACATACGTTACTGTTGGAATGTTATTAACTCGTAGCTCTTTAAACTAATTTTGATAATTTATTATTAAAATTTAGGTTATATGACAATACGGTTAACATCTTTAAGTTTAATGCAGGTATACCATGGGAAGAGCAAATTTATTGTTCCTCAATTGCCTATTACAGGCCCATAGGAGCAAATTATGATACAAAGAACAACAAGATTCTCATGCAAATTCTTATCTGGGAGCAGTTGAATCCTTATATCAGAAGTTGTTCAGTTGTTGGAACCTCCTCTGTGGGAATGGCAGTGGATTAAAAAATAATAATAATAATCTGCACTCTACACAAAGTGATACCGTATTACTAAGCTATCACACATAATTATGCTTTTTATTAAGACATTAAATAAGAATGACAGGTGATCGAAGTGATCCTGGAAACTACTGTCCATATCTATAACATGTGTTTGTAGTACAGTTATGGAGCATATTATATGCTCGAACATTATGAATTTTCTAGATGAAAATAATTTGCTTACAACAAATCAACATGGATTTCGGAAGAAAAAATCATGTGAATCACAGCTGGCACTATTTACACACGATGTAATGAAAGTTATTGATGCAAGTTCACAAGTAGATGCAATTTTTTTTAGATTTTCAGAAGGCATTTGACTCTGTGCCACACAACCGCCTTTTAGCGAAGCTTCGTATACAGATCAGCTTTGTGAATGGATAAAGGATTTTTTAACTGGTCGGTCGCAGTACATCGTGGTTGAAGGAGAAAGTTCTTCTAATCTAGATGTTACATCGGGTGTACCTCAAGGAAGTGTAAAAGGACCACTTCTTTTGTTAATTTTTATAAACGATCTCGGAGACACAGTGAAAAGCATTTTTAGATTGTTTGCTGACGACGTGGTTATTTATGGGGAAGTTAGGAATTTGGCCGATTGCTTAGAAATTCAGCTTGATCTAGAAGTTATTTTGGCATGGTGCGCTGAGTGGCAACTCACACTAAATTGTAAAAAGTGTAAGACAATGAGCGTAACTAACAAAAAGAATATGATTGTTCAGAAATACGAGGTAAATGGTTCAGTTATTGATATGGTTGATTCTATGAAATATTTGGGAGTAACAGTACAAAGTAACATGAAATGGGACTTACACATTAATTCGTTAGTAGGTAGAGCTAATTCTAGGCTGCGATTCCTAGGTCGAATCTTGAAAAATTGTAATGAACAAAACAAAGGAGATAGCGTACAAATCTCTTGTGCGTCCACATTTGGACTACTGTTGTGCCATCTGGGATCTGTTTCGTAAGGGGTTGATCGACAGTATAGTGAAAGTACAGAGAAGAGCTGCTCGATTTGTGACCGCTTGCTAGCCTTACAAAAGAATCACAGAACTGATTAGTAGACTAGGCTGGGAGTCTCTGGTAGATAGACGACGCACGTTTCGTATAAACTTATGAGTACTGCCACTGTCACTTACGAGTGTAGTGAAATACTTCGTCCACCAACCTATTTGAGTCGGAATGACAGGAAAGATAAAATTAGAAAAATAAGGCGCTGCACTGATTCTTACATATGAATTATATTTTGTCCCTCATACCATTAGGGATTGGAATGCATAACAAAGAGATTAGCTTTGGTGCTGAGCACCCTCTGCCACCCACAATTTTGTGAATCGCAGAGTATATATGTAGATATAGACATTATTAGAGAATTCTACTTGCAGGGCAAAAGTCTTTCATATCTTTCATGTTGTATTCAAATAGAAAAATAAAATGCAACAAATAGTTTCAGATGATATCATCAAACAGATTCTAGCAATTATCTATTTTGTTTCATTGACTAAAACAATGACTATATATACTTCTCCACCTTACAATGGCTGTAAACTTCTTAAACACACTACGTACTGCATCAAACTTACATATCATTCTGAAACATGCCAACATCACTCCATGGATCTCCTGATGCTGGCTTGACAAGAACCATATGCACATGACTACCAAACTGTGGTTCCGGACGGAACACTGGAGTACACATTTGGTTGCTTTTACATTCAATCTGAGAAAGAAAAGAACGAATATGAGTATAAAGGGGTTAACCATTGTCATAAACTGATATCACATACAAAACCCTCATCATAAAACTTTAACATAGATTGTTATTTTTAAGTACAGATCTAGGTTGATTACCTCCGGCAAAATAAATTGTTCAATCCCTTTCTGTATAAACACAATCCAAGAGGCTATAAACTATCCACACACAATTTTAACACCTCTCATAGCTATTCCTTACTTATTATTTATTATGTGTTCGACGATTCATTAATTTATTTCTCTATTTTTTTTTCTTTGAACATTATCCTGTGTCCTTAACATATTTTAACTTTTCTCTATGAAATTTTTATATTCAAACAGGTTATAGAGAAGAGATGGCAATATGACAAGGCCACCCCAACAACTTTCATGGATATATAAAAGGTTTGTTAAAAAAGAATAAATAAAGGGATCTAGCAACAAATAAATTAAATGAGAAAATTATGTGTGGATAAATAGACAATTGGACTGTTTTTAGACAAAAAGTGTTTTGAGGCCTGTTTCGTTTAATATAGAATTAAATGAAGTCATCACAGAAGAGCAGGGATCAGGATATGGCATATGCAGATGATATAACAGCACTACTGTATAAACTTAGAAGTCAAATGCAAGAAAATACTTTGGGCAAACGCTGAGGAAGATTTAATCCCCTTGCCATATGTTCCACCTCTAAAATATTGCAGAAATATTGTATAGTGTGTTTATTTGTTTATCATGGCAGTCCTGCCTTTATCTGTGATGACTGACGAGTTTGCTTTCCCCATCCCTCTTTATTTTCAGAGAATAAGAGAAAATGAATTTTTATCATCTGATTAAGGATAATATTTGTAGGAGGAACATAGGGAAGGAATTCAAATTGTAGCACTATAAAATATCAAACAATATTGACCTTAAGCAGACTGTAGTTGACAAGAATGAGATTTCTGAGAGACAAAGTAAACACCAAAAGGAAGGGTACGATTATAAATTAAATTATCAGTGAGAGCTTAAAGATTTATGCATTAGAGGAAATTGTCAAGAAAGGATGTTGCAATGGCTGAGAGATGACTTGAAATTGTAGGAGCAAATAATGTTAAAGCGGCACTCTTGAGCAATGAGAAGGGAAGGAGACCTACCATAAGATAATGGACAAAATAGGTGGGACTGGACATGAACAGTGAAGAAGGAACCTATCCAAAACCATCAGAAATGGAAGAGGACATGCCAGAAGGCCTGAAGAACCGTAATCAGCAAGTAAGGATGAGAAAATTAAGAAAGTAAATCAAAGCTTATCATTAGTAATGAAAGCCAGGGTGAATAGAGGAGCTACAACATTAAGGCCCTCTTCACACTGCGCAATTCCCAGGCGACGCAATGGACACATGAGTATCTTAAGAGTATCTAATAAATCACTTCCAATGTTGTGTAATGGGAAGGCACAAATGGTGTGACTCCCAATAGCTATGTCCACACTTGTTCAACTTTCGGTCGTCAGAGGCATGCGTCATATTGCACGGGGGAGAGGCTCGAAAGGCATGTATGAGATCCTCAATTCGTTCAACAAACCAGGAGGCACGGCATATTGCAAGCGTTTCCAGGTGAAGTGGATTCACGTGCATCTCCGCTTGCAATATGTCGCTCATTCTAGTCGTCGTCGGCCATACTCGTTTCCGAGTTTATGTTGCTCTCTTGCGTGTTTATTTGTGTGTGCGTTGGTGGCTGGTCAGGCCGATTCTGGCATAGAACAGTTGTCAGCACACACTGCACCCAATTGTGGGTGGCTGGCGCGGTAGGGTTTGTCGGGCTTTCCGCCTTAATTGGGATTCAGCTGCCAGACTTCGCTGCTCCTCTTCGAAACACGCCACTGCTGAGGAGGTAGTTTTGCACCATAGAACGCGGTCTTTTGTGAGGCAGTCGCAGGTGTTAAGGTCTATATTAGCAACATCTGAATTAGGGGGTGGGGAACTCATATTTATTTCGAGGAAGTGGGGTGGGGGACTGAAACATTCCGATTTCTTACAAAATAAAACTCAAACCTATTGAGGGAACTATTTTTATTATTGATTCACATAGTAATCCAAAGACCAACTATGCAGTTAATCAAGATCGTAACTCAATTATACTTTTTTATGTAAACATTAATCGTCTCCGATTCTCAGAAAAATTTTCAATAACTTTATTTGTCAATATCTCACGGTGTAGTTTCACAAAATTTCGATGCACACTCACCAGGCATAATCCAGTAAATCTTTCCTCTCCCATAGTACTCCTGAGCCAGTTCTTCACTCGTCGAAACATACTGAAGGCAACTTGATTTTTCTTCTAAGGGGGGGGGGGCAGCAGCCTCCCCACCCTCGCTGGACACATCCATGTGTACACGGGTAGGTAATACTCAGGTTTCTCTCTTCCAGAAACCAAATTTACTGAAAGTGTGTTAAATTCAGCAACATTTTCCAGATACATATCGAGCTGAAAATGTTCATGTTATATCATTAGCAAGCAGTTATATCGCCATGGTATACCGACTGTCGGTGACATAAAATACGAATTCATCTCGTCTCCGGGAAGCATTCAAAGAATGTCTTCTTGGAATTCTCTGAAGTGGGGTGAAGCCACTGTCATTTGCGGTGATTCCGCACCAAGTTCCGGGAATATTAGTTCCTGTGCTGGCATCTTCACTATCCAAAGATCCCACTGGGCAGTAAAACCTTGTACAATCCGGCTGCATACGAATGAAATTGTGCAAATATAAGACTATGTCCACAATCATGTTTTTTAACTTTGATTTCAGTTGGCTTCCGGAAAATTCGGAAAACAGAAACAAGAGGGTCGAAGGCTTTTTTAACCGTGAGCCTTGTTCTAACAGCCTATAATTGGAAATCCTTTTTGGCGATCCTTCATCAAATCAACTTGATATGGTTTAGTTAGATGAGATGTCAAACGAAATGCATCCTCGGTAACCGCCGGTATTTCGCTAATATAATATTGGATCATCCATCTTGCTGCGGCTACACCAGAACACTGAGGGGCATGCCTCATGAGGCGTGAATGTGGACACTAAAAGGCATGCCTCCTGAGGCGTGCCTTTAGGGCATGCCTCAAGATGAACATATTGCAAGAGGAACGGGCATTAGGAAAAGGCAAGTTGAAAGGGAAGAGGCATACGTGTGGACATAGCTAATACACGTCTATCCTACGTGCATCTTACACATATCAGACGGGTATCCTACAAGTCTCCCGTGACCTGCAAGGAAGTCGGCCACCAGTTCGTGTCTCTTGAGAGTTTTGGGAAACATGGCTGATGATCACGCTTTCAACATTTAGTCTGCGGGTGAATTTGAAAAGAGTATGTGTAATTAGTATCTAATAATATTCTTTATCATTTAAAACAATTTCAAATGGGTTTTAATTGATATTTGGCTTTAATAAACTGTTGTGTAAGGTTTTTGACAATGCTAGATTGTTACTTGTACCCACTGTTGGGGATAGCACAATATTATTCAGTTCAAAGTGTAGAGGGAACAATCACTTTAAATTGAATTGTTGAATAGTTAACAAGCAATATTAATCAACAGCAAGCACTTTATGTGAAAGAATAAATGAATAGTTTTATATAAACAGAAGTTAAATTTGTTTTTTGTGTGTCATCATTTCTGTAATTATAACCTGTAATTTGATAAAGAAATTAAGGACATTATAATTATGTTTTATGAGAGAATGCTTTCCACAGTTATGAAAAAAGACTCTTGTTGGATATGCTTGGTGTAACATCAAGAAAACTAATTTAATAAATTAAAATCACATTAAAAACCTTGCTTATTTATTTATTTTTCATTAGTTCTTATCACTAGTATTAACTTCAAAAGTGATAAATATCTTTCCAAAAATTTGTTTTATTTACCTAACATACATTATGTTTCCCCCCTCTTTTTCTCTTTTATGTATAATTTAAGAATGGCAACAGATTCTACAGAATTTTCTTTTTCTATAACAGTTGTAGTTAGAATAGGCAACAATGGCATAATCATCACTTGACACAAGGAAAAACCCTGTTAGAAGCCACAGCAGGGATATTTATTACAACGCTTACTATGGCTAGAGGCAGAATGAAGAGACTGTATCGCTTCACAGAATCCTTAGTATGTGGTAATAGGTCGTCTGTGGGTATTGTACTTGGAAGCAACTCAAATTGACGATACTCAAGCCCCCGTCGCATCACTTCGGAATTGTGCAGTGTGAAGAGGATCTAAGTATCACAACTGCACAGGCACAGCAGAAGGAAAACTCTCAACACAACCAAGAGTTTGAATTTGATATTTTGTCCTTTTTGTTTTATGTATATGTTTAGCAGTTGAATTTCAATACATTTTGCTTACTTACTTCCTATCCAAATTCTTACACATCACATTTACAGATGCAATTCTGTTACAGTTATAAATGCATATGTTTCACATTGATTTTAAGACCACCATATATAATAATACTCAGTCTGAAATTTTTTATTAGAAATCACGTCACTGTAAAGAAAAAAAATAAGACTGGAGATTTTCTCGGCGTTGTAAATGAATAAAACTTTCTCGGGTAGCTAGCCGAGTTAGTACATCCTTTGACCACGACATTTCGGCGGTCACAATCTCTGCCGCCATTGTCAAGACACTTGACAATGGCGGCAGAGATTGTGACCGCCGAAACGTCGTGGTCAAACGATGTACTAACTCGGCTAGCTACCCGAGAAAGTTTTATCAAAAAAAAATAATTAATGTCCACTAACTTTACAATTCTTCAGTAAAAACTTTAAGTGTGCATAGAGGTGAGACATATGACAAATAGACGAATGTGTACATACTAACACTCATAACATGATTCACAGTCCGTGGAGAATGATGGATTTAATTTTCCATCCTTCCTTATTTGTAACAAACAAAAAGAAATTGATATTAGATGATAAATGTGCTAATTATCATTAATTACAATGGAGCAAATGCTCCAGTGACAATTTTCCAACACATTTACTTCAAATTATTACACTATGTAAGATAACCAGGTCAACATTCAAGACCCTGACCCATTTACTTACTAACCCCTTCTTGAAAAAATTTGGCCCGTTTCAGGTAGTTATTTCTTACCTTATACATACAATGGTCTACCCAACAGTCATCCAGGCATAACTACCAACAATTAACTTAGGCCCACCAAGAAATCCCGCTCCCTCCCTTTATCAGTTATTTAAATCACTATATAATTTTAATGATAAACTATGTGGTAGCTCAGTGCCTAAGCGCTTGCTTTTAAAACGTTCGCTGCTCCTGGCCCGGGCACGAATCCCGGCAGGCGCAGGAATTTTGAGAGTTGTGTTTAATCATATGAACTACGCCAGGACGCTCCGTGGTTCGGATGCCATGTTAATCGGTAGGTCCCAGAGGAAAGGAACTGGCCGTCCTACCTCTGACACAATGGCTTAGTATACCTCCTACTGGAGGACCCAACCAACCTTCGGGTTGTGGACTAAGTTAAATTTTTATGTGAAGTTTAATCAAAATCAAAATTAAAGAAATGAGTTAAACTTTAATCGGAAATAACATTGCCACAACTGATCTATTGAGAGAAACCGAATTTTGAGAGACATTAAAAAAAATATATTCTTTATTTTCAATTTGTCTTGTCAATTCATCATCAAATTTGGCTAAGGCAAAATTTTTCTTCTGGTCCAGGCCACATTTCAACCTAACCATGTCAAGTTTTTGAAATACAATAACTCGAGAACTAAGAGAGATATTGAAATTTTTTATTTTTTAATTTCAATTTGTCTCGTCGAGTTACATAAGAATCCATCATCAAATTGTGGCATCACGGTTATCACAGAATCCCCCAAAGAAATCATGCTGCCTCCCTTAATCAGTTATTTAAATAACTATTTAATTTTAATGATAAACTATACAAAGTTTAATGATGATCAAAATTAAAGAACACTCTACATGGAGATTTTGAGAACTGTTTAATGGGAGATAAATGTTTCCCATAACCGAAAGAAACAAAAATTTAATGCAGGTCAGTAGTTTAATGAAGCCAAACACAAGAAACATAAAAATTTGATAAAATGAGAGGTTTTACTATACAATGCAATCACTTGGAATTTGCCTCGACAACACTGTCTGCATTTAAAAGATAATGATACCTCTCCAAAATCACTGAGCTACTGATAAAATATTGACTAATTTTTGTCGATAAAGTGGCTCAATGAAAGCTGTTTTCAACACCATAAAAATATTCCCCTCTCACCTCGCCTTCCCACATTGAGTATAATTATGGCTATGTTGGCCAGCCATGGCAAAGTCTGCTAGAGTCCCACTATTTAGAAATGTTCTACATCAATCACAGCCAGCAACTTCTGTTGGTTAACATTTGTTGGGTTATTGAGACTAAAAACTTTAGAAAGCCTAGTATTAAATAGAAGATTTTATTAGCAGTAATATTAAAAGTTCAAGCATGTTAAAATGTAAAAAAACAGGAAGAAACTCTAATAAAAAATTTGGTATCTGATTAAAAACAAATCAAATAAATTGATAGTCTAAATATTTAATGATTGCGCCATATTATAAATGTGCCTTTTTTTTTCTAACAAACTAAAAACACGGATTTTGAGGATAGTACGTGAAGTTTAAATTCTTATGATTATTATTTAATTTCTTTAAAGTATATAATATTTCTTATAACAAAACTTCATGAGTCACCACAAAGCCATGCTTTTAGCTAGTAATAATAACAATTAAACTGTATCATGTTACAATGTAGTATTACTAAGAATACTATTCGCTTGTAGGCTTTTCTACAACATTCTACTCCCCAAACTGCACAAAACTCTCATTACATATTTCTGCTCTCATTAAAGATCTTAAGGGGCCCACAGATGATCAACTTGGTTGTCAACTTTGTCGCCAAGTTGAACGCCTACTGGTAGATTGGTGGTTCAGATTCATGTTGAGGTTTTGGTGGGAGTTAGATCAAAAACTTTTAATATTTGATGGGCGGAGCCTAATGTCAGTGAGCTTGTTGTAGAGCCTGTGGGGACGTTTACAACAATATTCTCAACATCAGTTGTAAACTTGGAACTGTTCTGTCAATATTATTATTTCTGGTGACTGTAAGTTTCCATTTGATATTTGTATTATCATTGTTTGATGTCAATTACTATTTATTGAATATATGGCAAGTAAACCGAACAATCAAATTTGGGTGAATTTTCTGATACTTTATTTAAGAGAACTGTCGAAACTGTGGAAAGTGAAATCGGAAATTTTTAAGGATCACTACAAAAAGAAGATTGCGTGACCAAAACTCTTAGTTCCTTGCCAACAAATTGAGCTAAATATGTATATGACAGTTATAAGAATACAGTCACAAATGTTAGAACTTGTTACCAGAGAGAATTGAAAAACGTGAAAATGAGCTAAAGATCTACAGCCAGAGCCAACGAGGAGTAGGTGCTAAGTTTGGTAATATCTAGATTGCGATACCGCTGCAACCACTTACCACCTCGCATTGTAAACACTTCCGGATGGAGAGAGTATGATGTCACTACATGTGACGTGTTTAGCCTTCGGTCGATTTGTGAATACACGTGAGGCCATAGAACCTAACGCAACTAACAGTAATAATAATAATAAAAAATTACAGATTGAAAATGTTAAAGAAAATTATTACTTCCGCCGTTAGTAATATTATTAAAATATCAACAACATTCCGTACTGATATGATTCATTAGTAACATCCAGTAATGTCATTAGTAACATTGCTGTAATTATTAGTCACAATTCCATTGATTTGTATTTGATTCCATTCTTCTATATTTCATCGTGTGGCTGAAATTGCTATTATAATCATTCATACGACATAAAATTTTTATTAAAAAAAGATTTCATCAATAACCATTTGCGTTTAGGTTGTTACGCAGCCTGGACCATACTAACAGACATAGATGCGATTTGGAAATTGGGTATCAGCAATATCGTGTGAGACGGTTACGTTTCACTATGGCCCGGCTGCATTACTAGACATAGATACGACAGAAGTTAGGTATCCGCAATACGGTATTCAATAGTTATGTTTCAGTGTGGTCCAGGCTGCATCAGAACCTCATCGCAAACAAATTTATTCCTGTATTACTGGTGCAAAATTAACTATTTCTCGATACGAGACGTATTAGTGATGGACTACTTTCCGTGGAAGGTCCCGTTAGTGACATTTAAAGCTGTGAGCGGAACGTATACATCACATTCAGCACCGTAGTGACGTCATAGTCTCTCCATCCAGAAGTGTTTACATCGCGAGGCGGTAAATGGTTGCAGCGGTATCGCGATCTAGATATTACCTGCTAAGTTAATGGTACTTCGAATCACTGAAATTCCTACATTACACTACAAGTTTTAATCATAAATTATAGTTTCATAGAGTCTGTGGCGATATAGAGGTGAGAAATGTAAAACCTCCAGACGCTCTGCCCACTAGATAAAAATATCAGGGGTGCGAACAGCTGACTGAGCGTGCTGGGTGAGCGGTGACCTTCTGTCCTTGCATTTGAGAAGACACGGGTTTGAAGCCCCCATCCGGACATCCAGATTAGGGTTTTCCATGGTTTCCTCAAATCGCTCCAAGAGAATGTGTGGATGATTCCTTCGGAAGGCCATGGCCGAATTCCTTCCCATTCCTTGCCTCCAGTTCTTTCCTGCCTCTAATGACCTTGAAAAGGTGTAAAGTAAAAAAAAAAGGTGAACAGCTTTACATTTCCAGTAATACAATCACTGTGTTTGTATCCTTTTCAATAAATGGTCGCACTATATAGAATTCATTGAAAATTTTACTTTCCATTCTTAAAAAGTTTTGGACATTGTCAGTTGCAGTGACCTGTTGTTCACTTATTAAATTGGAGTTATAAATCCCGACGTGGTTTTAAATATCATGCCTTTGTGACCAGGACACACATTATTGTCACACAAGTCTCATAAAACTAAAAGGTGCAGAGCCCCCTCACTAGTTTTTTTATTTTTTTCAATAATCAAGCTGAGCTATAACCAAAGTACTTAAAAACAGTCATTCAAAATAATAAAAATCAGCAATAGAAAACTATGAACAAATAAATCCGATGCTGACACTTACTGGGACATGATGTTTACAACTTGGTTTCCAACATTTCGTTTCGTCTGTGGCAAATGCTGACAACAAAGTTGACAACAAGGTTGGCAACCAAGTTGGTCCTCTATGGGTCTCTTTACTCAACTTACAATATTGTACAAAAATGAGATTCTGTAACTTACATGATAGCATGTTGTGTCATGCATAAAGACAACATTGCAGGTATCCGAGTTGCAGCATGCAGCAAGACATGGATCCAAGTCAAGACTGCCCAGCTTTGAGTAAGTTCCTGCAGATTCGTTGCCTCTAGGTGCAAAACCTTGAAACACACTAGGATATATCTGAGGGCAAAGAAATGTCCACTTCAAATCCAAATCGTAAATTTGTTCCAGAGCTGTTGATACGAGTGGAAACCAGATTATTAAGAAACCGGAGGCCACTACTTTACTCCACATTGTGGACTTCCTGTAACGCTTATATCTGAAAGATAAGGAAGACAACCACTATCAAATTTGTTACAGCGTTTGTTTAAGAAAACCGTGGGCACAAAGTACCAAACGTAACACGTTAGCAACTAAGCGTTAAACAACACATGCACACTCTAACCCAAAAAAGAGATACACCTGTATGGCCACCTGTACATTAACATATTAATTAATCCCAACCACCTTGTAAGTTACACAGCTGTAAGCACAATGAGGAAACACAACAGTGTCACTCGCCTATGTATGTTTGTTTATTCAAGTTTCGTAACAGCAGAATGTAAACATCATAAGTCAACAAGAGAAAACTAACACAATGTTTACTAATCTCTTCTCAATAACAATCAGCGCATTATGCCACCTGTCGCGAGACAACTAATCTTGCAATGTATTAGTATCTACTTGCGATACCGGCCTGTTGCCAACTTAACTATTGAAATTGAATTGTAGTTTGTACATTCGTGTATAACCGTTAGGCACTTGAAACATTTTTAATTAGTACTTCATTTAACTTGTTACATGAATATCGACTTCAGTTTCTATCCTGACGGAATAATTAAGAGAAATATAGGAAATTGATAATACTATACGCTTTTCTTTGCCCTCCTATACTTTGACATTTTTCATCTTTCCTTTATACCACAGTATGACATTACTGTGGCGTCACTGTCCGCTCTTTGGCTTCGTGGGTGGTCCGCTTTGTTCAAAATGTCAATGTGTGTGGTCATTGTGTAGTTTCTTGAGTGGTGTTTTGGAGCTGTTGTTTTTTTAACCGTAGATGAACATAATGCATCCATTAAGTTTTTGTCTTGTAACAGTTTCGAAAAATCATTGTTATTATTGTTATTTTCGCTACTTAAATTCAAGTTAAGGAAGAAAAAAGAACTTCACATCTTTCATGGCTTTAAAATAGAGAGATAATGGAGGCAGTATTGTTATCTGCTGTTTTAACTCAGCTCTTATTGGTTTTGGTTGGATGTCAGATTGAAGATTCCAACTTGACCATTCCCAGTCGATACAGATCATTGTCAGAAATAAATGATCTGGACAAAACTTACGAAAATTCTCCCACCATACCTTCAGAGAAACATTTATTGCCCCCAGGGCCATTAGATGGTGTACCACTCTCCATTGAAAGATTTCCAGGAGTAGATCCAATATTACCTCACTCCACCGGTAAAGGACAATATTGCAGACGACCAGCTAAGTGTCACAGGCTGAATTACACTACATGCATGGGCATGAGACTTCCTTATAAATTTACAACATTAGAATTGATTCCAGATTCCTCCAATGAAGATGTAGTGCAGGTAATATATATATATTTAAAAATCATAGGCTACATGTTTAAACAATGTGTATAAGTATGTCTTAATAATTCAGTATGGAACTGAATCCAAATTAGCCTGTATATTACACAGTTTTTCTGTTCAATATAAAATCTGAAATATTGACAGTTGTCAAAAGCATCTCTCAATGCTACCACGGCCGGAACTGAGTAAGCAATTAAAAAAAGGAATTTTACTATAATTTTAAATCATTAGTTTAAAACGAGCAGTCTGGAAGCTTATTGGGGACTGCCCTTACCTCATTTATCAACTTACCTGTCTTCCCTGCACTACTTCCTACATCAGTCTCACCACTCAACAACTATCCTACAGGATGAATGGTTACAGGCAAAAAGCTTATACTTCCAATCCAGACCATCCAGTGACAATTCATGCCAGCTCGCATGATTCTAACAGTCTCAACGCC
Source organism: Vandiemenella viatica (assembly GCA_031002005.1). Taxonomy (NCBI): domain Eukaryota; kingdom Metazoa; phylum Arthropoda; class Insecta; order Orthoptera; family Morabidae; genus Vandiemenella; species Vandiemenella viatica. The sequence continues at coordinate 349,187,497 of JARYHS010008074.1, forward strand.
TGTTTCACTGTTACATCTTTTTTCCAATGACCCCCAACCTCTTCAGAACTCTGTAGATAGGAACTTGCTTGTCAACATATGCTAGATAACAGTTACACTGCTGTTGTCAACCTATGCTAAACCTGTCACTTGCTATTTTCAATTTTACAATCAGTTTTCTAATCTAATTTTTTAACGTAGGCCAATGCATAATTTTTTAAATGTCTTCCTAGTTTTATTTATTTACTCATATTTTTTTTTTTTTTTTTTGCTGTCATCAGTTTTTCGGCTGGTTTGATGCAATCATCCATCCCTTCCTATCCTGTGCTAACCTCTTCATTTCTACATACCCCTTACAGCCCACATCCTCAATTATCTGCTTCATATATTCTAATATCTGTCTTCCTCTACAGTTCTTACCTTCGACTGTTCCCTCCACTCAGGGCCGGCGTTAGGATTCTCGGGCCCCGAGTAAGCGATCTTAGGCCCCCTACCCCCGCCCCAAGATATTTTTACTTTACACTTTGTTTTTTTTTAGATTCAGAACTTTTTAATACAAAAATGTTCAAAATTATTAGTGCAGATTTTAAAATTTTTGTTTGGTTTCTATTTATTTAGGCACTCAGGCCGGCGGGCCCCGGGTACTTTTGCCCCGCTTAACCCCCCCTAACGCCGGCCCTGCCTCCACTAACAAATTAACCAGTCCCGCCAGTTCATGCCATTCAGTAACTTCTCAATATCTTCAGCCATCTCTGCTAAAAAGACAATGTCATCAGCAGATCGTAGCATACTGATTTTTTCTCCCTGAAAACTAATGCCACATGGAAATTTTTCTTTGATTTTCTTCATTGCTTCTTCTACATAAAAGTTGAATATTAAAGGGGATAGACTGCAGCCTTGTCTCACACCCTTTTTAACTGATGCATGTCTTTTGTGATTCTCTACTTTTATTATAGCCACTTGATTCTTATATAGTTTATAGAGTATTCATCTATCTCGATACTTTAGACCTGACTTCTTTAAAATTTTGAACATCTTATCCCACCTAACATTATCAAAAGCTTTTTCTAAATCAACAAATGCCATATAAGTATCTTTGTTTTTCTTGATCTGCCCTTCAACTATTAATCTTAAAGCTTGAATTGCTTTCCTTGTACCGCGATTTTTCCTAAACCTGAACTGATCTTCACCTACAATCTCTTCTACTACCCTTTCCATCCTTCTGTATATTATTCTGGTCAGTAATTTTGAAGCAAGTGTTGTTAGACTAATGGTGCGATAATTTTCACATTTGTCAACTTTTGCTTTCTTTGGAAGTGTGAAGATGATGATTTTATTAAAATCTGTTGAAATTTCTCCTGTTTCATAACTTTTTGATATCAGCTTGAATAATCTTTCGATTTCTTCCTTTCCTAGGGATTTAAGAAGTTCTGCAGGGATCTCATCATTCCAACTGCCTTATTTGCTTTCAAGTCATTTAGAGCTCTATTAAATTCTGTCCTCAAAACAGGATCTCCTAAGTCATCAATGTCGACATCACCTTCATTTTCTATTACACTATTGTTCAATTTTTTTTTTTTTTACTGCTTAACGTCTCTTTTAACAACTAGGTCTTTAGAGATGGGAAAGGATGGGGGGGAGGGGGCAAGGAATGGGAAGGAATTGGGCCATGGCCTTTTGAAGGAAGCATCCCGGCATTCACCTGGAGTAATTTGGGGAAACCATGGAAAACCCAAATCTGGATGCCCGAATGCGAGGCCAGAACGCTAGCCCTTACACCACCACACTCGGTACTATTGTTCAAGTCGTCCCCAACATAAAGTTTCTCAATGTATTCCTTCCATCGGTTAGCTCTATCTTCAGAGCTTAAAATAGGTTTCCCATCAGCATCTTTAATGTTCATACCGATTTTCTTCATTTCTCCAAAATTCTGTTTGATCTTTCTATATGCAACATCTACTTTACCTACGACCATTTCCTTTTCTACTTCTTCACACTTTTCTTGTAGCCATTTTTCTTTTGCTATTTTGCATTTCCTATTTATTTGATTTCTAAATTGCCTGTACTGCTCTTTTCCTGCTTCATCCTGAGCATTTTTGTACCTTCTCCTCTGATCCATCAGCTGCAAAATTTCTTCTGTGATCCAAGGTTTTCGGGCAGCTTGTTCCATAAAGCCTAGTGTTTCTTTACCAGCTTTCATTATTTCGGCCTTTAATGCATTCCATTTGTCTCGGTTGAGCTCCTTTCAGAGTTACTTCTTAGACCTAAGTCTACCAGTTCTGCAAATTTTTCTCTTGTGCTAGATTGTTTCAATTTATTCACTTCCAGTCTGTTCTGCTTATACTGCTTCCTTATTCGCTTAAATTTCAGCCTGCGCTTCATTATTATCAAATTATGGTCAGCGTCTATGTCTGCTCCTGGGTACGCTTAACAGTCTAAAACTTGATTCCTGAATCTCAGTTTGACCATGATATAATCTAGCTTATATCTGCCTGTATCCCCAGGACGTTTCCAGTTGTATATTTTTCTTGCATGGTTCTTAAACAGTTTGTTTGCCACTACTAGCTTATATCTTTCACAAGCAACCTGCTTCCTCGCTCATTTCTTTCTCCTAGACCAAAACTTCCTACAGTATTCCCCTCTTTTCCTTCTCCCACTTATGCATTCCAATCACCCATGATTATTAGATTTTCCTCCCCCTTCACATATTGGATTAATTCTTCAATTTAGGCGTATATTTTTCCTATTTCTTCGTCATCTTCCTGTGACGTTGGCATATACACTTGTACTAATGTGGTTGGTACGGGCTTAGTTTCTAACCTCGTCAAAATAATCTAAACTGTTCATAATAACTCACCCGTTTCCCTATTTTCTTGTTCATTACAAATCCTACACCAGTGACTCCATTGACAGCTTGTGTGCTAATTATCCTGTGTTCCCCAGACCTGAAATCCTGTGCATCCTTCCACTTAATCTCACTAATCCCAACAACATCTAATGTAAGTTGTTCCATCTCCCTTTTTAAGTTTTCTAACCTACCTGCCCTGTTCAGACTTCTAACATTCCACGCTCCGACTCGTAGAATGTTTCTATCCATTCTGATGACTCCTCCCTGATTAGTCCCCACCCGGAGATCCGATTGGGGGACTATTTTACCTCCGTAATATTTTACCCCGGAAGAAGCCATCATGATATATGTAATTTGAGAGGATTACATGTCCTCAGGATACCCTTTGGGTCTTTAATGCAGTGGTTTCCCGTTGCCTTCTGCATCCCCATGCCGTTGATCATTTCTGATTCATTCGCCTTTAGGGGCCGTTTCCAACCCCAAGAGTGTGCCCTGAACCGCTCCCCGCTCTTCCGCCCTCCTTTCAGAGGCCGTTGGCAAGCAGTGGGTGATTCCTGATACCGGGAATCTTTCAGTCGACAGAGCCTTGTCCGTGCAAACAGGGTGCACCACGTGAAGGAGAGGTTGACATTTTGTTGGAAAAGGCTAGTATAGCCTCTCCCATACCCTTACTCCTATAACAGATCAAAAATATATATTTCTTGAACAAATTTCATTTTGCCTTGACTGATCACCACAGAGATTATTTTGTGCCATTTTTATAATTGGTCAACTTCCCCCTCCCTCCATGGGTTCAAACTCCACCCTCCTATATGTTTCATATTTGTTTCATTCATATGGTGGGTCGGGATGTGGTCACATATTTTCTCCTGCCATATTCTCATCTCCTCAATACTGAATTAAGACAGCGCAGGGCCCGCAGCAAATGTGAAGAAGGGGCCCCCGTTTTTCGCCATCCAGGGGAATTGTAAAGCTATAGTAAAAAGGTCGCCCAAAGTTTTTTTTTGTGTCTTTTATGTATTCATCTTGCCCTCCTGTTTTCATCTGTGGCAAGTGACAGGTTACTTTTTCCCCTTCCCATCCTATCTTATTTTGAATAAACATTAATGATACATTTACCATATTCCTGCATAAACTTCAGCAAACAAAGAATCGGAACATTTGTGTTCAGAAATGATTTCAATTTTCTGCTCTTTCTCTGTTAATATAGGGCTCTCTTGAAACATAGTTCAGATTTTAAGACAGCTTTTAAACAACATCAAAAATCAGGTCAGTGGTTTTAGCATGGTGATAGAACAAACAAACAAAATTAAAAAACAATAGTTTTGGTTTCAGAGGCCTTTAAATAGCTCACCCAATTCATTTCCTTAAATATATTTCCAGTGCACAGACACACAACTATTACTGATTCATAATAAAATTGTTTTTACATTTTTTTAAAGACAATAATAAAGTAGTGATATGTTCACTGGCAGCAGGAAAGGAGAAGATAATGTCAATTTTTATGAATAATTGTAACGCCAATACAATTGAAATTGTTGTTTTATTTTCTGAACGCGTTTCACTTCATTTGCGAAGCATCTTCAGCGGTTCTGTCTGTGGGTATTTATACATATAATTACATTTGTTCTATTTTAAAATTTAAACATGAAAATTGTGGGTTACAGATTTAAGCTTACCGGTACTTACATTTTTCTTTGGTCACATATGCTTATAATAGCCTATTAGCATCGGTTATGATTGTAACTGCAATATATATTGCATTTTAGTGATTATTTGCGTAGCACTGTAATACATTGAGATCTGATGTCTTACGTTAGTTACTGTTCATCGCTGATTGTTTACCGTTTGTCTTCTGTTTTACTCGGTGGGTGGTGCGCTTTTAAATGTGTGTTCGTGCTTGGTTTGGTGTGTTATTATTATTGGCTGTGTCCTTTTGTGGTGTATGGTTGTGTTTATTATTTGTTTTTGAGTACTGTGTATAGTGTTGGGTCCGTCAGGTTCGTGTATTCGTTTATTATGTTCTTTTCTTCTGCCAGCGATTTGTGGATGTAGTAGTTTTCCTGAAATGTTAGAAGTTGTAGTTTGCTGTTATTAATGGTTAGTATTTGCATGTCTGACTCTATGTTTGTGCGCTGGTGATTATGTTCTAGTAGGTGTTCTGCGAATGTTGAGTGATTATTGTATTTTAGTGCTCTTAAATGTTCCTTATATCTGGTTTCAAAATTCCTGCATGTTTGGCCTATATGTTCTGCATTGCAGTCATTACAAGTTAATCTATATATACCTGAATTGTGAAATTTGTTGTTTGATGTGTTGTTTTTTATGTTTTTCTGCAGTGAGTTACTGAGGGGAATAATCACCCAAAAAGTACAAATGAGGGAACTACAAAATTTGAAATAGATTCTCAAGAAATTATGAACGAACTCAGAAAGCTAAAAAAACGTAAAGGGGATGGTGTAGATAAAATTACTACAGATCTATTGAAGATTGTGGGATATGATATTGTACCTTACCTTGAAATTTGATTTAAAATGAGCTTGGAGTCTTGGTGCTTACCAGAGGATTGGAAAAGAGCTATAGTAGTATCGGTTCATACAGTAGGGGTAAAAATAGGGTTGAAAATTATAGGCCGATTAGTTTGACATCAGTAGAATAAATATTTACATGCTTCTGTGCATTCTGTACATTTTAACAGTAACAAATAATATGAACGAAAAGCTTCATGGCTTGGCTCGAAACCCACCCTCCACCTTTCCTTCCCCCCCCCCCCCTTCCCACCGCTTAGCTCAGCGTAGCTTCCTACCCAACCGTCTCCCCCATCCCCATCCCTTTTAGACAGAGCCACGCAGTTATGGACGATGGACACTTCCTAACACATAGGAATGTAGTGCAGAACATCAGGAGACGCTTATTATTATTTTCATATTTTTAAATTAAATGTGGCTGGGTTAACTTATTATCTGACAATTATTAATAACTCGCTAAAATAACATCATACTGATACTGTAATATGAGGGTGAGGAGGAACTGATCTTTATATGGCAGGGTTTGTACATACATACATTTGTTTTTAATTTTGTTTGCAGGCACAATGTACTACTTAAACCTTTGATGATGTCTCACCAGTGCCTGTACTAAATATTAAGCTAGAATCTGATTCTCGCCCTACTCAAGCCACTAATGATTCTATCACTGTTTCTACGGATGATTCAATTGGTTCCCTGCCCGAACATAGCATGAATTTAATTCATTCCCATTCGACCAGTAATCCATCAAGAGCGACACAGCAATTTCACGTTGACAGTTTGGTAATAAATACTGCAGCTCCCTCATTATTAGTTGAAACTAATCCTGCATTATGGACTGTAAATGATGAGCTACGAGATTATTTTTCAAGAAAAGAATTTGATCAAAATATTTCAAGTGAAGATTTTTCTAAATCTAAACATTTCATTGATGGTGGTGTCAGGCAATATTTACCAAAAGATTTGTTTACAGGATGTCTGCTAAACGGAGAAAAAGTGTCTCGATATTATTCGATATGCTTGAATTGAAGTCTCTTGGATCAGTTTTTTGTGGTCCCTGTCGTTTATTTGAAAGTGGGAAAGGTCCATTATCTTCCTATGAAGTATTCAGTGATTGGAAACATGCTTATGGTAGAGTAAGTTCACACGAAAATAGCTTAGCACATAAAAACTGTTTGTTAATGATAAAACAGCGAGGTTTGGCCGGAACAAGAGTTGACTCAAAATTAGTTGAACAGATGGAAGATGAAAAAAATTATTGGAGATGTTTCTTACAGAGTTGTTGTCACTGTAAAAGCACTGGCTACTCGGGGATTATCTTTCCAGGGAGGGTCAGACAAATTTGTATCAATTCACAACGGAAACTTTATGATGATATTAGAAGCAATTGCTGAATTTGATCATTTTTTGGCAAATCACATACAAACAATGGGTAATCCTGGTAAAGGTCATGTGTCTTATTTGTCATTTGCAACTTATGAGAAAGTCATAAAAATTATGTCTGATAAAGTAACCTACTCTATTATAAAAAAACATCCAAAAGGCAACATATTTTTCCTTTAGTGTTGACTCTACCCCTGATATCACTCATGTGTACCAACTTTCTGTAATTATCAGATTCGTCAAAGAAAATGGACAACCCGTTGAACGGTTTTTATGTTTACTTTCTCACACTGGTCACAAATCAGAAGACATGTTGAAGGCAGTCCTTGAGACTTTTAATATCAACATTAATAATTCCAGAGGCCAATTTTACGATAATGCTGGCAACGTGTCTGGATGCTAAAAGGGTCTACAGGCAAGAATTAAGGAAATATGCCCTTATGCAATTTACGTATCATGCTCCGCACATTCTTTAAATTTGATAGGGTCGTCAGCCGCTCAATGTTGCCAACATGCTATTCAGTTTTTCGGGTTGTTGCAAAACTTAGATTTTTTCTTCACCGTATCAACACAACGGTCACAACTGTTACAAGAATTCCTTACTGAGCCTGTGAATTTTTCTCTAAAAAGTGTATCAAAAACTCGATGGTCAGCTAGAGATGATGCCTGTACTAGTCTTAACAATGACTAGAATCAGATTGTAGCAGCTCTTCAAAAGATAAAGAATGATTCGTCTCAAAAGCGTTTGGTCCGCAGTGAGGCGACTAGATTGCTGTCTTAAATATATACGTTAGACTGCCATAATGTCTGAACTGTGGGGCTCCATATTGAAACAATTTCATTTAGTCTCAAATGCTCTGCCAGGAGTAGATATTGACCTTGAAGTCGTTGTAGGTTTTTACCAATCATTAATTTTATTTATTGAAAAAAAACTCTCTTTCAAAATATATGAAGAGGTCAGCAAAAGGAAATCTCTGTTAAATGAATTTAAAAGATTCAAAAAATGCTCTATCAAATGAAAACTTAGTTGTGACGAATCTTGCGAGGAAGAAGTGCTACTGCAAGCAAGTGACCATTTTTGGGTGCATGCATTTCTTTCATTTTGTGACCAGCTTTTAAGTGAACTTAAAAGGCAAAATATGGCTTATGATAATATCAATGACAAGTTTTAATTCCTTTTAAGACATGAGAAAAAAGGAGAAGAAGAAATAAGGAACAGCGCCAAAGAATTACAATGGCTTTATCCAGAAGATCTTGTGGACGGTTTGTAAGATGAATGATATTACTTTACGTATGTACTGCACGGAGTGACCAACTGCAGCGCAGAGCGTTCATTCTCCATGCTGCGACGAATTAAAAGTTACGTGCGCTCTCGCTTAAGCGAAGAATGCTTAAATAACTTACTATTCTTAATATAGAGGCAGATTTGACGAAATCATTGAACTATGATGATGTTATTGAAAATTTTGCCAACAGTTTGGCACATCGCAAACAGTTATATGGCATTTTCAACAAAGTAATTTAACTTTTATTTCTTTCCTTAATTTTTAACAAAAGTTTATGCCATTTCTGTTATCAAATTTAAATATTTCGCTATGTTTGATATTTTGGAATACTGAAGCATCAGAATAATGTCTCAGTTTGTCAGTTGATTTGTAAATATTGAATTAAGTAGTCTTTATAAAAATTGAACATATATATCAACCCATATTACATAATTGAACATATATATTTATTCACATTAGTAATTTGTAATATTTGATTGCACAAGTAATAAATAATCATAGAAACAAAGTATAAGTTTTTATTTGTCAGCTCATTGCATCTTTCACTTTTGCTATTGGGTAAGTTACGGGGGTGGCCAATTATATTCGCTCGGGGCGCATCATTTAGAAATATGTCCCTGTGTCGCATATAAATATCTTTATGTGATCTTGATAGATAAATAAATAGATAATTTTGTAGACTGAAGTTTTATTATGAACTTTTGCAGTTTACTTATCCCTTTTGTTTACTTAAAAATCCTCTTGATACCAATAACGACCGTGTTTGTCACTACATCCGAAGATTTGCAGGTTCGTTTTCTACTCAAGATCTATCAAAGCTATTTTTCGCAACTATTATTTTCAAGATTCCCTGCTGTTTTGTTTCTCGCCGCCTCTACCAACAATTCTCTTAATATCTCTTTTTTTCCAGAGATCATATCCATTCAAGCAATCTCTGAACAAACAATATTTATTAAACTTTATATTCTTTTTTTTTATATAAATCATTTTAAACTTTTAATTTATCAATATTATGGCCTTTATCGGTATAAATAATTTTACTGGTTTTCTAAAGAGCTGCTATGTTACACCTGGTATAGGTGATATATGCTTCATCTAAATCAACCCCAAATCTCACATCCTTGGCTTCCTTAACTTTAGGCCTACCTGTACTTGCTCCCACACATGTCATGTTCCATATGAACCTCTTCACATTAAGCCCACTAATCAGTGGCATTGTTTCCAATTCTACAATTGTTTTGGACTGCTATCTCAATTACTACATTTTCCTTTCATTGCTGTCCCAATTTAATTTCCCATTCCAAAGTTTCCAGTTTCACACAGGTAACTGCCATTCAGTTGCTCATTGGTTTGCCGCATTATCCATTTTCCTACTGAGGAAAAGTTTATACCTGAAAATCACATTATTGTTCCATGTATATTTTTTCCATAGATTCTGTGGTAAATGATGAATCCTGTCTTTCCTCTCTTTTAGTATTTGCTAATAAGCTTTTTTTTTTTCTTTACAAAACTTACATGTAGATTAAATGAGGAAACAGAAAGAATTAACCTAATACATAAGTGACTGCATAGCTGCATAGTGTCGTAAGAACAGCAAAACCATGAACACAGATAGTATAGACATGTTCTGGATTGAATTCTTCTTCAACAATGGAATATGAAAATGACAGTTTGGGAACTAGAGGCCAACTGACTAATCACTGCACAATGATGCAGGACTTTGAGAATATAAATTATATTAGAGAAGAGGTGAGGTCAAAAATATAAGCAACAAAAAATCTTTATGTATAAAATTAAAGTTAAAAACAGGGGGATATTTAAAATATGTCTTTTTAAAAATATATATTAAAACAAAAATCAAAACTTAGTCAGTGGTAGTTATTGTAGGTGAGAAAAGAAAGCAGGAGTGAAATGGGGAGGGCGGCAGGTCAGGTAAGAACGAGCTAGAACTATTAAACCTCGTGAAGGACTAGTGCTCAATATGTACTGATAGGCTATCTCCCACCACCTGAATTCAGAGACTTCTGGCAGGGACGATTCTGTTAACATGATTTGTGATACAAGGATTGAGATTGTTGCTGTTATGTGTTGTGGAATATGCCACACCAGGATGGTTAGGACTTTTTATGAATACTATTTGCTTGTGACCAGTCAGTTTGATAGAGAATAGGCTGGTATTCTGTTCAAAGCATAAAGAGAGACCTTCATTGTAAGTAAAATGGTAAATGATATAAGAATTTTCAGAAGTGACATGTACTACAATACAAAAGGCCTCTCCAGTGGTGAAATTAGCGAAGATGGTGGTGGCTGGATGTATGTTACAAGTCTTACAGTTTGTCAAGAACTGGAATATTACTGATCTCAGCAGAGGTGTGGTGATTGCTGGGCTACATTCTCTTGGAAGTACAATGTTAAAGTTATTTATGCACCAGATAACTGCTGAATATTATATTGTTTTGATACTCTGTTAGAGAATTCTTGTTGACACATATGTTTTCCCATGGATACCAAAGCAATATAAGAAAGGGCATTTGGTATGAAATGATGGCTGCTGTCAAGTGCAGGAACTTAGGAAAATTAGTTTGTTATATGTGTACGTATGTATTGATGTAACATAAATTAGTCCACAACCCGAAGGTTGGTTGGACCCTCCTGAAGGAGGCACACTAAGCCATTACATTACATGAGGATATTTCTGTTTGGGTGGTATACGATTGTAAATGTTCTAACTTCGTTACCATCGTTTCCTGCTGGATTTACTAATTGTCTAATATTTATATTTGAATGTTTGTGTCCTTGAAAAAGGACATTCACCAGTTATCCACTAGGAGAGTGGTCCTAGCCAAACAGAATTCATGCAGAATCCTGACCATCTAACTGTATCAACACACAACTGCAGTAATTTTAATAGATGTTTAAAATCCTGTCCTCTGAACTTGTTCAATGGTTGATGGTCTATCAGTAGATAGTGATAACAATATCCTGTTCACTCTGAACTGGCAGATCAAGATCATGTTTCCCTGATCCCTCTTCTCACATCAACACCCCCTTCTGCTTCTACCTCTCCCAGATTACAGCCATCTCAAGGTAGGTGAGTGACGATTTTGCCCTTTGCATCAGATTAACAAGTTCGTGTAAGTACATGGTGAGGTGTAAATGCTAAAGTGCCAATCACCCGCTAGTGAGTGGGGTGATGTCTCAGTAGCCAGCCACGTGCTTGGGCATGAAGAGCCGCGCCTCAACATTTATTCTCCCCTTTAGTCAACATTATATGTTAAGTGTTTCTGCTGGTATTTGTGTGTAGTAAAAGGTATCACCAAGATATTTGTTATTTATTATTGAGACAATAGTTTTGCAGAGCCTTTGCACCCAAAAAGAAGAAATTTGCGGTCTAATAAGCATCTGACAGATGATGAAATTACTAGTTTGTGGAGTGAGCTTACGGACAAGTATGTGAGCGATATTAGTTATCACAGTGATGAAGAATTCATTCCTCCCAAAGGTGCCCAATACTCATGACATTTCTGATTACAAAGAGAAGGAATTGCAAGACTTGCACGAGGCGACATAACTTCAGCATAACAACCATTACCCTGTCTTTCATTGGAACTGATAGATGTTGTAGCATGGTTAAAAAAGTTCAACTAAGATGTGAGGAGCTTGCGTGATACCTTCGCAAGTTTTTTGTGTTGTAGACGCCTATGATCCTATCCTCCCCCTCTAGGAGATATGCATTTGGATTGACAATTTCCTTAACCCGATAAGGTCCTTGGAACATACTAAAGAATTTGGATATCTGTTTCCTATTGGCGTCCGAAGGTTTAGAACACTTCAGCAAGACCAGATCCCCGACTTTGAATTTCTGCGTTTCCTGTCGATCAGCTCATTCTTTCTGTTGGTCAGCCTTTTCTAAAAGAAATTCCCTTGTCTTTTCTTGTCACTGATTCCAATCTTCGGTGCAGTCACTGTCTGGATAACTTATAATTTCTTCTGCTAGTGTTTTCGTTGTCTGTTGGAAGTGCAAATCCACTGGCTTGCAGTTAGTGCTACAGTGATATGAGAAGTTAAAAACCTTCTCTATAGCTGAGAGGTGCTTGACCCAAGACGCATGATTATCACACCCCAGCTGTTTCATATAACGCTCCACCAAATTACAGTGTGGAGAGTGTATCGAACTGAAGATGGGTAGGATTTGTGAAAACGGTTGCATGATCAGATAGGATTCGCTCAGGATTGCCACATTCTGGTATATACTTTAAAACAATATCTAGGCACTGTTTTGTGGTCGTGCATGTGGTTGGATAGAGCTTTACCAGTTCGGAGAATGCATCAACTACAACAAAAACATACTGGCATTCAAATCTGCCTTTGGGGAGTGGTCCATAGAAATCGATACATGCTGGTTGTCTGGGCTTATCGGTTATCACGGGATGACATTCTCCTATGTATTGGACATTGGGATGTTTAGCCCGCTGACATGCATCGCAAGCACGGGTAACCCTCGCAATCGCACGCTTCAGCGCTCTATAGTACCACTCCTTGCTCATCATCATATAAGTTCTGAGTGTCCCTTGGTGTCTGAAGTGTTTATAATACAGGCTTATGACCTCTTCAAGCATGCTTGGAGGAAGCCAAATCTTCCATCGTTCAGTGGCATTTTGTCTCCTGAAACAAACATAAACCATCGTGAATGGTACTCAACATGGCTGTGTTTCGGACATGTAGGTCCTCTCCTCTGGCACCGACCTCAATGTAGTTCCTAATACCACTCATCTCACTGTCCGAATGCTGCACGTCAGCTATCTTCCTTCTAATCTCCTCCGCTGTCTGATCCTCACACCTGTTGATCATGGCGATCAAAACTTTGTTTGGTTTCTGAGGTTCATTCTGTTGTGTATCACTGATGATTGCGTGCCTGCTGAGCCAATCTGCAACTTGGTTTTGGCTTCCTCTGCAATATTCAATATCAATGTCATAATGCTGCAGCTCAAGTGCCCACCTGGCGATCCTTCCCGTAGGAAACTTGGCGTTACGTAAGAAAGTGAGCGCCTGGTAATCGGTACGCAAGTGCGTCTTCCTGCCCAGAATATATGCACGAAACTTGGTGACAGAAAAGTGGATCGCAAGCATCTCCAATCCCGTAACAGAATAGCGGGTTTCCACTTCTTTTAGTGTCCTGTTGGCCATAGCCACCACATGAAAGTTTCCCTGGCTATCTTTCTGTTTAAGACATGCCCCGAGGCCCCAAGCGCTCGCCTCTGTATGTAGATAGAAAGGTTTTTCGAAATCCAGATGGGCAAGGCACACACATTGTTGGAATGCTTCCTTAGTCTTCCTGAAAGCTTCTTCCTGCTCTTCTGTCCATTCCCATTTCTGTCCCCCTTTCAACAATTTGTTCAGAGGTCCCACCAATTCTGAAAACCAAGAGGTGTTTCCTCTGTAGTATGAGCAGACACCTAACTATTTCCGCAACTCACACAGCCTTGTAGGGCACTTGAAATGCATTATTTTCCGAATTTTGTCTTCTGCTGGATGTATCCCATTAGGAGTGATAATGAAGCCAAGGTACTTCACCTCCTGTGTACAGATTGTCGCCTTGTTGGGACGAAGCATTATGCTGCGGTCTCTCAGCACCTTGAAGAGTGCTTCCAAATGCTTTATGTGATCCTCAAATGTTTCTTATGCTATAAGAATGTCGTCGATGTATATAGTGCAGTATTGCTTCATTTCCTCTGGCAAGATCTCATTCATTGTGTGTACAAACACACTGGATGCGTCCTTTGGACCAAATGTAATCCGGGAAAATTGATACTGACGGCCCTCAAACAAAAACGCTGTTAACGGCCGACATGACCCTTCCAGTTCAATTTAGTTGAACCCTGATGTAGTATCCAACGTTGTTAACAATTTTCAGCCCTGGAACCTGCTCATCAAATCTTGTATTGGCTCCGGCCTTTCGGCGTCCCATTCTAACCTGTTGTTTAACACACGGGCATCTAGGCACAATCGTATGATTCCATCTCGTTTGTTTACAATAGTGAGGGAATTAGTATGTGGTGCTGCTGCCCTGGATATGATACCCATTTCTTCCCATGTCTGAATAACTTCTCTAGCAGATTCTCTATATTTGTGCAGTACAGGATACATCCTTGCGCGCAGCGGCGTAGTGTCATTTATTCGGAACCGGTGCACGATCCCCTTTGACTTTACCAGTCGAAATGATAATACCTCGAGGTTCCGCAGAAGCAGGTTGTTAATTCTTTTGGCCTGGATGTCCGTCAGTGTTTTGGCGTCACGGATTTTGCTAAGGAGTGCATCAACTACGAGATTTCTCTCATCTATTAGGGCTGTAATCTTCGTTTGCTCTATGATATGAGCGTCTGCCATTTGCTTAGGTTTTGGAGGGACTGATTCATCTAGCTGATCTTCTTTCTCCGGCTTAACAGTGATGCGAACGACAGACTGTGCTGAGCTCCATCTCACATCTGTGTCTGTCAAGTTAGAAACAGTGCGTGATTTCCAATTAATTATCACACCTTTTTCTGCCAGGATGTTGCATCCTATTATCACGTCCATGCTCAAACCTTTGTTTATCAACACTGAAATCACTATTATCTGCCCTCCAATATTCAATGGCAAAAGTATCTCCCTATTGCACCTCCTTTCCTTCACCCCAAACGTGGAAACTAAATGTACTTCTTTTGTTGATATTATATCAAGTTGTCTGCCATTCATCTGTATTCGTGGGATTAAATGTTCTGCAATGGCAGTAACATCGCTCCCTGAATCCAGGAGTACCGAGCAAGGCATGTCAAAGATGTTAGCTTTCAATCGAGGGCACTTGTCCATTGCCTCCGGTTTAGAGTCTGCCGGTCTTCCAGTATCAACATTTATTTCCAACCCCCCTTCCTACCAATACTTCAGACTCGTCACCATATTCGGCCTATTTGTTTTAGTAGGTGTGCCCTCTAGATCTTGTCAAACGGAATTCCCAGCACTTGACAATTCCGAGCTTTTGGGCGTCGCCTCTTCATCTCTTCTCCATCCCTTCTTGCAGCTCACATTTCGTCAAAGCTCTCACTGGAATTTTCTTCCTCTGTTGCTGGCGACTGTCATTGTAAGAGTCATTTTGCTAGTTGAAGTTTTCTCGCCATGGTCGCTGATTCCTTTCGGCAAAGCAGGGCTTCCCTTGTCCCGAAGGTTTTCTTTCGCCGTGACAGTTATTTTTGTGTTTCGTCACATCCTCTTGTCGCCCTTTCGTCTTTTCATCAAAATCTGCCATCTCCAATGTGCTAAGTAACTGTTGGATTATTATAACATGCACCGGATTCAATAGATTCTGTACATATCTTGGAAAATGTGATCACAAGACATAATATATTTCTGACTTCGGCATCAGGTATCGCGACAACGCAATTAACTCCGAAGTATATGTTGCCATGGATTTGGAGCCTTCGGGTGGATATTTGCCATGTTATTGTCTGCTTTTTAGCTGCAACTGTGTGTTTTGTCCCCAGTAGGTTTTTAGAAATGTAACCTTAAATTCCACGTACTCAGTATCTTCTGAATAGGTTACATCTAGCCAAGTCCATTCCCCGGCCCCAAAACATTGCCGAACAAGTAACATTTCCAAATGTTCTGGAATATTCTTAATCCTGACGTAAGAGTCTAGTTTTCTGAGAAAAGCCTTTGGGTTTATGCCATTCTTGGCTTCAAACCTTGGCAATGGCAATTCTATGATGCCACATGCCAAGTTATTTGCACCAACATCATTCATACTCGTAGTCCATGCTGTATTTCCCGAGCCCACGGATGCTACTTCCTCTCGGAACCCTTCCAACTTTTGTTCTACATTTCTTCGTAATTCTTGATGAACTTGTCGTAGATCCTCTATTGCCGAGTTGCACCCAGTGGCATTCACCGGCAGTTCAACTACATAAGCTTCTACTACTGTAAGCATTGTATTGGTGGATTGCGTGCTTGATTCCAAATCTTCAGTAAGTTTTTTAGTTTGCACCTGTGTTTCTTCCAACCGTTTAGTGACACTGTCTTGGGTAGTATGCAAGTTCTTGACTTCAGTATCCAACATTCCAGCTGTGTGCAGCAATTGCCTTATTTCTTCCTTAATTGACTCAGTGCAATTACTGATTTCCTGGGTTATAATTTTGCGCAACTCAGTTTGTGTCTCAGTGAGCTTGCGGTTCAATTCCTCCCTTTGTGAATGCATGGTCGAACTCAAGTTTTTGAACTCTTCCCATTGTGAATGGATGTTTGCACTTAATTGTTTTAACAAATCCATCACCTTCCCCAAATTTGCTTGTTCAGGCTCGGTATTCTCCACGTGTGCACATGTGTAATCTGAAGGCGATGGAGATGCCATGCTCCCTTGGTTTTCGGAACTGGCAGATGGAATAACTGGTTCTACCACTGCACTTTCGCAAGTCTCAACTAAATTATTCATTGCATCCATGCCAACGTTCCAACTCCTTAATCACATGTGCAAGACTAATTAAACAAGAAGTTTCACTATGGTAATTATCAGTTTAGAAACAACGTCGAAGATAAACTCTGAACCAGAACGCCTAATGTACTACTAATGTACTACTAATGTACTAAGGAAGTGAAAACATCACCAAATTCTACAGCATGCATACAACTACTAGCTACTCTAGAAGAGAAAGCATCACCAAATTCTACTACATGCACACAACCATAATGTGGAACAATCAAGAGATATATTAATTCATTCTGCCATCGATGCATGACAATATCACTGGATATGCCAACTGAAATTTTTAACCTTACAGTATCCTTATGGGTTCACAATTAATATTTGAGACAAAATTTTGAAAATTAGGCTTATTTTTACCGCACTATTAATTATTAAATCTCAGCTGTATGGCTTTAATTATTAATTATATCGGCCCCATGTTGTAGCGACAAATGAAGTGTCACACTAATTGCGACATCAAAATAGAATTAATTTTATTCATGATAAATTCATCTATTAATATTTAGTATGGGGGATGTGAATTGATAAACAAAGCACCATTTAAAATTACTATTTATTAGATCACGTATATGGATTGCATTAATTAATTTGACGTGATTCAGAGATGTGATTTGGATAGCATAAATTGACAGTTATACATTATTGTTCACCAGGGTTGTTTGCTGGGCTAGTAGAGGCCATTGGTGAACACCCTCAACACACATGTTCGTTAGTCTCACAATACCGTAAAACTGGCTTCTGCGATGGCAGCTGTAGGCAGGTCCGTGGTGGCGCTTCTTGCTGCAGGACTGAAGTCAGTCAGCTCCGCTCAAGTTTGGTGTTGTGTTCGACGCCCGCTCGACGCTGTCCGGACTAGCCGCACCAGGTATCTTGGACGTGAAATAGTCAACGCAGTCTGGTGGCGAACCTGCTCCTTGGAGATTTGGACTGGAGAGTTCTTCCAACGTGTAACAGACAGAAGTGCGAACTCACACTCACACTCGTGAATAATATCCCAACGTCCGTGCTTACAGTTACGAGGTGCACACCTCTGTGACCTCCAAGCGAGTTCCGCCAACCCTCCGCTTAGTGGTCCAGCGGATTAGGGTAAAAGCGAGGGGTAGCCACATTCCTTGGCTGACAGCTACCTGTCTGGCACCTAGCTGCAGCCTCACAAATCCGTTCACAAACTTACATTACTGCAACATCATACGGCTGTACTGTGTCATTACATCACAGAGCAATTTTCTTAAAGAGTCCAACAATATTTAAGCTGTAAAAGCGAAATGAAAGATTAAATGTAATGGTGGGTTCAGAGCGTCTGAATAGTAACAAAGGATTAGTATTAAAGGAAAATAGATAATGGGGAAATGATATTACCATCAGATAGAGAATTACAGTAAATTTATCAATGTTTGAAATATAGATCGGTAGCACTCATCTATTGGGAGATAAGTCACATCAACATTTTTAGCTGACTTTGCAATTATACTCAGGAATACATTTTCACTATCAAATACATTTTGTATCTAGCCATCTTATATGTCAAAAGTTGAGGAATTTTTATAGAATATTTTGATAGCAGAATCACTTCACAGACTGAAGAATCGTAAGAATAGTGACAGATTTAAAGCTTTTACAAATTTAGCTAAAAAACCACAACACCTAGCAGAAAACTTTCATAGTAGAAATTGACTTTAGAACAGGCTTCACAACATATCAAAATTTCAGAAAGATCAGAATAAAAATAAGGTTTTCCTTTGTCAAATCATGCATTTGCGGAGTCAGCTAGGCACAATATGAATATAAGGAGGCAGAAATTGGATGGGGAGGAAGACGTGTTAGTCAGTTGTGGAGATGTAGAAAATTTTAATAGTAACACAGCAGTGTTTGGGCTCCCTCTTCCTTCGAGACGAACTTTTAACTTTCATCTAGGGGTTAGGAGGAAGTTGCTTACTGTGAGAGCATGGTTTAACCTGTAATCATTTCATTTTCGGATAGAAGTCTGATGCTTTTCTGTTAGACCCTAGACTGGTACCGAGTTTATGTATGAGAACTTTTAAACAATATATAATTGGCTCATTCCACGCCAAATCACCTAGTGCCATGTGCACTTAGGTCTCAGATTTTTTTCATATTTTTTCTGTGTATAGATACTTAAGAGATAAAACCATAGTAATTTTTTCAATTTTTTATCTCAAAAATTGGCTTCAGGAAAAATATTTGAAATTTGCACATTTCATGCGATTCTTCCAATGATTGTGTTGGCATCAAATTACATAAAATGTTGTAACTCGTTTATTTTTGGAACAACATACATCATTTTGGTATCAAATTAAAGATAATTATTGATACTTTCTATGTAATAATATTCACAAAAAAATGTTATAAAATTTTTTGGGAGCCCTCAAAATGAAAATTTGTGTTTTTAAAAGTGTTGCAATAAATTTGCAATAATAGACAAGTACCAGCAAACACATACTTTAAATTTTAACAGAAGCTCAATCTCAATATGTGTTTTCAGCTGTAAAAAAATTAAAAGGGTGTTTTTTGTGGTTGTTAAATAATGCAAGTTTATTGTTCTCTGCTGTTTAACGGTGATTATGATTTTTTAGCTGCTACTAGACCTTAAAAAGGATTGAATTTTAGAAACAAGATGAAACAATTTGATATTTAGGGAACATATGAATAGACAAGTAAACCTATGCCAAGCTATTAATTGTTTAACCACTTTATAAAATGAAACTTTTAATTCAAATGCACTGTACACTCCAAGAAGAATTACTTTGAATGTGAAACATGAAGTTTACAATAAAATATCATGTAACAGATGATGACTCAATGGATCAACATGCAAAAGAATATTTAACATATTAAAGAATTACATTTTAACGTTTAATGCCTGTTGTATGGGTGCTGATTTATAAAATGTTCTTAACTGATTCTACAATTAATTGTTGAATATCTTTTTCCAGGGCATATGTTCTACCTGATGCTGAAGTTGATGGAGGCACTGGTACTTCTTGTATAATGTTTTCAATAGGTACCCAACAGCTGTCACTTGGTGTTGGCAACATAAATGTTTTTGAAGGTCCACAAGCGTGTATGAATTGAATTTTTGCATCCCTCAAATTCAAAGAACATTGTTGAACTTCCATCATTTTTCTCCATAAATAACTGCATAAAATTTTTCTGGCACTATCCATAAGATCTTCTTTATTGTCACTACCAACAGAAGTTTTAAAAGATGTTTGAGATGATGAAACTCGTTTTACTAAAATAATTGTCTTATTCATTTGGTTCATAGTCACTGTCTGATGAAATGTTAATATTCTCATAAGTTTCAGTATTATTTGCTATAACTGATTTTCTACAAGATATGCACAACTTTTTGCCAGGTACTAATTCCATACCATGGTACTTCTTTGAAAATGATAAAGAAATTGATCATAGACCTTTTATGACATTTTGTATATGCCTTCTAAAAGGATCACAACATATTCTCTGTGTGTTCTCAAAAGTTGACAAAAAATGTTTTAAATGATCATGACATGTGAATTGCAAGTCCAAAAATTTTGTTCCAAGTCTGATCAGTTCTATATCAGTGGGTTTAAAGTCACAAATACTTACTACCCTTTTTGGCTTCTGTGGCAAACTACTTATTTCTTGAAATTGTAAACAAATTGAACACAGCATTTTATCAAAACTTAAACTGATATATAATTCACTTTTAAATGATACAGTTGATTAAAAGGCTTAGGGATTTACAGTACTACATGAATAGTACGATTGCATACTGATAATCATTACTACTATAGCATTACCCCAATATTTCTATACAGCTGAACACTGAGACAGGGCAGGTCATTTGTTTTACCTCTTCACCTAACATGTTTTAACAAGTTAGAACAGGTTGAAATATGTTTCAGCAAGTTAGAACCAGTTGAAATATGTTTCAATAAGTTAGAACAGGTTGAAAAGTGTTTGAGCTTGCAATGAAAATTTAGGGAAAGGATGGGGAAATTCTATTTTTACAACTAGTCATGTTACCAAGTAGAGCTTACTTCTAGAAATAAACAGACAGTAATGGCAATGATGATGATAATTTTCTAAAAGACATATTGAGAAAGATATTTGGATACTTCCTGAAAGAATTACCAGTGTCTGCATCAACGTTAATTTCAGGAAGAACATATACATTCTGGATGAAAATAATGGCTGTAAATCAATTGCAAACTTTTTATAAATCAGCACCCATAAAACAGGCATTAAATGTTAAAATGTAATTCTTTAGTATTTTACATTTTCGTTTGGATGTTAATCCATTGGAACATCATCTGTTACATGATATTTTATTCTAAACTTCATGTTTCACATTCAAAGTAATTTTTCTGGGAGTGTACAGTGAAATGGGCAGTTCTATTATTACCGTGGCACCAAAATCTGATGATGAATTCTTCTAGAACTCGACGAAACAAATCGAAAATAAATAATAAATTTTTTTGATATCTCGCTTGGTTTTCGAGTTATAGTATGTTGGAAATCGGTCATAGGTATATTTCCTTCTGCTTGTGGTGTTTCTTTCTTCTGGTCCAGGCCGTATTTCAACCTAGCAACAATCACTAGGAAGAAAAATAAAACACCTGTAGTGCATTTCCACCGTGTAGATATTGTAGTTTTGGTGAAAAAACATTTCTGTGTCCAGGACGGATTTCACCCTAACCTCCACACTTTTGAGTTACAATATCTCGAGAACTAAGCGAGATATCAAAAAACTTTGTTCTTTATTTTCCACTTGTCTCGTCGAGTTACATACGAATTCATCATCAAATTTGGCTATACCGAAACTTTTCTTCTGGTCCAGGCCATATTTCAACCTAATTACGTCAATTTTGAGATACGATATCTCGAGAACTAAGCGAGATATCAAAAAACTTTATTTTTTACTTTCAATTTGTCTCGTTGAGTTCTATAAGAATCAATCATCAGATTGTGGCGCCACGGTAATGATAGAATCCCCGTTCAATGAATTAAAAGTTTTATGTTATACAGTGGTTAAACAATTAATAGCTTGGCATAGGTTAATTTGTCTATTCATATGTTCTCTAAATATCAAATTGTTTCACTTTGTTTCTAAAATTCAACCCTTTTTTAAAGGTCTAGTATCAGCTAAAAAATCATAATCACCGTTAAACAGCAGAGAACAATAAACTTGCATTATTTAACAACCACAAAAAACACCCTTTTAATTTTTTTACAGCTGAAAACACATACTGATATAGAGCTATTGCTAAAATTTAAAATATGTGTTTGATGGTACTTGCCTGTTATTGCAAATTTATTGCAACACTTTTAAAAACCAAAATTTTCACTTTGAGGGCTCCCAAAATTTTTTATAACAATTTTTTTGTGAATATTATTACTTAGTTAGAATGCATCAATAATTAGCTTTAATTTGATACGAAAATGATGTATGTTGTTCCAAAAATAAGAGAGTTACTACATTTTATGCAATTTGATGCCAACACAATCGTGGGAAGAATCGCTTGAAATGTGCAAATTTCAAATATTTTTCCTGAAGCCAATTTTTGAGACAAAAATTGAAAAAATTCCTATGGTCATATCTCTTAGGTATCTATGCACATAAAAATATGAACAAAATCTGAGACCTAAGAGCACATTGAATATTTTATTTTGGGTGATTTGGCATGGAATGAGCCAATTTTGAATTTATCAGGAAGTCTAGAGTTTATTTGGAGAATATACCTTTATCCCGTGAGGTAATTACTAGGGATTGGCGACCGATAAACAGAATCTGTAAAGGTACCAGACACGATAACAGTTTAGACAAAGTGCTGTATGCGATAACCCCAACCCAGCAAAAACTTTTACAAGACCCCACCAGTTAACCTATCACTTATTTTTTTAGATATATGTTCTAAAACATTGAGACAATACAATATATAAGCTACATAAGAATCAAGTGGCTATAATAAACCGAGCGTGGTGGTGTAATGGCTAGTGTTCTGGCCTCGCATTTGGGAGGACGGCGGTTCGAATCCCCGTCCGGGCATCCAGATTTGGGTTTTCCATGGTTTCCCAAATCACTCAAGGCAAATGCCGGGATGCTTCCTTCAAAAGGCCATGGCCGAATTCCTTCCCATTCCTTGCTCCCCATCCTTTCCCGTCTCTAAAAGACCTCGCTGTTAGAGAGACATTAAGCAGATAAAAAAAAAGGCTATAATAAAAATTGAGAATCATGAGATACATCCATAAAACAAAAATGGTGTGTGTCAAATTTGTAGTCTGTCCTTGTTAATATTCAAATTCTATACAGAGGAAACAATAAAGGAAATAAAATAAAAATTTGAGTGTTCGAGGAGAAGAAAATCAGTATGATAGATTTTGCAATTGTCTGTTAGCTGAACAGACTGATGATGTTGAGAAGTTACTGAATGGCATGAAAAAAATACTGAAGGAAGATTTTGGACCAAATATAAAAAAAAAGCAAGACAGAAGTGATAAAATGTAACAGAAATTAAATAAAAAATGGGTTCGGAAACAAGAATTAAGTGAATTGTGTTACTTAGGAAGTAAAATTACAATTGATAGCCAAAGCAGGAGTAACAGTAGTGAAAAGAGCCTTCTTGAAAGGTGAAAATTTTTAGTTTCGAATATTGTTCTAGGATTAAGAAAGAGCTAGTTAAAACTATATGTATGGGGCACAGTATTTTACAGTAGCAAAGCATGGACATTAGGAATACTAGAAAGAAGGAAAATTGAAACATTTGAATCGTGATGCTATAGAAGGATTTAAAAAATTAAATGAATGTATTTTCAAAATGATGGGTGAAGAAAGAAGCTTCTGGAAGAGTCTTACAGAAAGAAGAGGCAAAAAGATTAGTCACATTTTAAGACATGTAGGGGTGTTTATTTTAGTGGAGAGAACAGTCAAAGATAAGAACTGTAGAGAAAGACGGAGATTAAAATATATGAAGCAATTAATTGAGGACATAGATTGTAAGGGTGTAATGTAACCTAAAAATTTTGTAACTGCGTAGCAAAGTTTGTCCTCAGAACCACCAGTTGAATTGAATAACATTGCATATCATTAGTAAAGCGTGGCGGATGTTTGATGTGTTTGAAGGATGGTAAAACTACGAATAGGTGACAAAGTGTTAGACATCTATGCCTCATCATAGAATGTGGAGATCACATCCTTAAAGCAGGATAAAGGGCAATCTGTGGCAGATCTGATGTTAAGAGTGTAATGTAGGAGCAGGTACAAGTGTTTCAGAGTACACCGTTCAGTGCACATTGTTGAATATTGGGCTCCACAGCAGTTGGTCCCTATGTTTTCCCATGTTAACCCAACAACATCATCAATTATGATTTCATTGTGTACAAAATTATTGAGATTGGACCATGGATCAATGAAAACATGTCACCTGGTTGGATGAATCACGTTTCTTGGTGCCCATGTCGATAGCTGCCTCTGGATATGTCGTCTTCCAGGCTAACGGCTGCCCGCAACATACACCATGCCATGGATGCAGGGTGGAGTGGATAATAATATGCTATGGGAGACATTCATCTGGGCATCAATGGGACCTGAGATAATGATCATAGGCACCATGATATCCGTAGTGTGTGGTGGGTGAATGATAACACTCTGGCCTCGCATTCGGAAAACATGGATTCGATTCCCCGTCCAGCCATCCAGATTTGGGTGTTCTATGGTTTCTTCAAATCACTCCAAGCAAATGCCGGGATGCCTCCTTCAAAAGACCATAGCCGAATTCCATCCTGTTGCTTGCCCCATTCATTTCCCACCTCTAATGACCTTGACGTTGATGAGGCGTAAAGCCAGAAAAAAACTATGATAATTGTTTGTGGACCACCTGTATCTTTTCATGCTTCATGTTTTTCAAAATGGTGATATTGTCTTCCTGCAGCATAACTGTTCATGTCACAAGGCCAGAATCAAGCTACAGTGATGTTGTGGCCATCAAATTTGCCTGATCTCAGCCGAATAGAACACATCTGGGACACTATCAGGTGCCAGATCTGTGCCCACAAAACAACCGACCCGTAGTTTAAGGGAATTGTATGATCTGTGAATTGTCATCTGCTGCCAGATAACCCCGAAATCTACTAAGGACTTGTCCAACGTAGGCCATCAAGAATCGCTGTTGTATTTCATTCAGACATGGACCAACACGCTATTACGTAGGTGATCATAATGTTTTGGATCATCAGTATATATTTTATTTATTTAAATATTATTCTTACTTATTCAATTTTTTTATGTTATTTCTTCAGTGAGAACAATTTCCATGTTTTTCGTTAATGATAACTCTGTGCCTTTGGCCCCGAATACTGCAATGATTTTTTCATCAACTAACCCTTCAACAAAGACCATGTGGGCAAGGCTGTGGATTAATTTCAAGCCTCTTACCAGCTTGCCAGCTCACTCCCTTTTAAATATCTCCTGGTCGTTTACCGGAATTCTTGCACAATTCCATCCAACCTTTTGGCCCAGTCTGCAAATGATTCTTCTCCCATCTGCCAACTAGCAAACATCCTTATTGCATAGCGGTCAACCGTGCATTTTGGTCAGTGATTCTGTACCAGAACTGCTCGTACGTCCTCTCAATCCTTTACTTTTTCACATACTAAAATCTGCTGCTTACATGGACCTCCAATACGCGTCCTCACAAATTTTAGTAGGATTTCATGATCTTCAGCATCAGTAAGACTGAATGCTGTGTCATAATTATCTAAGAATTCATACAAGGCTCCTTTCTCGCCACAAAAGGAATGAGGAATTAATTTTAATGCCTCTGATAAGCCCACTCACACTTTCTCCCCCTTTACTACACTTCCTGCTGCCATAGAAGGCATGACAACAATGCTTGCTACTCACTTTTGTGATGAATTGCTGTCGAATTACGCAGGGCTGACTGTGTCTTGTTGCTGCTGACTACCTCCTTCTTAGCTGCCTGTGCGTTGAGTTGCCGATTTTGCACGCTAATACTGTTTACTGCTGTGTTGAATGTTTCCTTGCTCTCCTGTAACACTGTGAGGCTGGTTGGTATTTTCTGCCCTTTATTCTCTCTATTTTACTCTGTTTAGTCACAAGCCCACTGGAGTATTACTTCTATCCTCATCCCCAACACTTTCTCCTGTTGGCTGTCCCCACACATGATAACCAAAACATTTTACTATGGTGGACCAGCTATTATTATTATTATTTCGCACTACTGCCCTCACCGAGAGGAAGACTTACATGTGGATAGTAGACCCTATGTCATGTGAGCAGCAGATTGTATAAATGATACTCCAGCTGGTTTATGTACTAGTATTTGTGTTTATTAACTATAGTCACCATGTAATAACCCATTTGACCATTCATTCACTTACTCCAGCAAGATCAGTTTGACTTGCGACTAATGCCAGAGACTAATATTCCATAACACCCCTATTGAACTCAGCCATCCCCAAATCTATCTTCCACTAGACAGGTTTACTTCCACCTGACTTATGGTGAAGTTGGTGTGTTGCTCGATGAAGGCTGCCGCTGTGACCTTCTAGTGTCTTCGGCAATCTGTAAGTTGACTTTTCGCCACGTCCTGTGGCTGAGCTTTGCTCACCTTACCCCACTACCTTTTCCTGGGAGGGGATGCCAATCTGTCAACTATCTCCCATCTTGATTTGGTCATACTGGCCGAATTGTGCTGCCAGTTGCGTGAAATGCTGATGGTACTGTCCTACTAAGTGGGTCCGAAAAATACATAATTTAGAAATTAATTTTGTACTCATTATCTGTTTTCAATTTTTATGATTTCTTTCTTTTGATATCTCTAATTACTAGGGTTCACTACTCTCCCTCCAGCCTACTCTGCCACCGTAGGTAGTTTCTCTCACATTGCACACTTGAGTGCCAGCATATGTTCACCAGTACTTTGCTGACAGAGTAGCTAGTCTGAAAATTTTGTACGAGTACTGACTATAATGCTGCTATACTTGGCCTGATTTCTATTGTGATGAGTGAATGATTCTATGTTAGTTAATTAAAGTAAATAAGAAAGCATAGGGAATATTGTATAAATCCATCACTCACCAAACTTGAAGGCAGGAATCCTGCATTGAATACACAAAACATTAGACAAACTCAATTTTGCCATTTCCTTTTCACTATTATCGAAACAAGAGGAAGTTATAAATTGGTTGCATGATGTTATGAAGGAGGAAGTTTGCTACAGAGATTCTCCATTGTTGAATTTATGGGGGATCATTGTTAATTATGTAGGGAAAGTGTGAATGAAATATAATGGCAGAAGATGGGTGATGTGGCATTCATTTCTAACTCTGATTCATAAATGTTCATTACTTTTGGACATATGTGAAAAATTAATTATAATTTTAAAAAAGTTAAATAATTAGTAGTTGTAAAAGTTTATTATTCTAGTAAAAGTAGGCTATAAGCCATTTTTCTTTATAAAATTGTTTTATATGATATTTAAGCAGTGTATACCAACCATTGTGAATTTGTAAAGTTGTACAAATGGACTCCAAGTCCGTAAACACATAAATAAATTTCTACTGTAAGACCGAATTTGTTATGATGATAATTAATATCAATGAATAACTGTACATATTTGCATGATAATCAAGTTCTCCCTGTGTGACAAAAATTATTAAAATTAGGGTATAAATGAATATTTTTAATTGTATATGGGGATCTTTCATAGATATCAGCTTTCAGACTCTTGAGAAGTAAACCTAGCAGCAAAGATGGCTTTATTTTCACTCTACCTGTGACTGTGTAAGAAGCAGAAACAAACACAAGTGTGTAGAAAAACATTAAGAACCATAATTTCCTTGAATATACATTGGTGGTTGGTTGCAAGGAAGACTTATTTTAGTTTTATTCTTTACAGCATTTGCATTTCATTTGTTAAGTCTGTGAAATATTTAAATGTCTCCTTTATACTTAGCCTTCCATTTCCCAGTACATGTTCCATAAAAGATGGTTTTATTTTTAGGTTGATAAAATTTACAAATTTGGAGGTTTTTTCACCATTTTTTAATTTTTTTAATTTATAAGTGGAACTCTTAATCTGCACCTTCTTCCATCACACCTCACACAATGTACTTTTACGTATGTGTAATTCCATTCTTTTATTATAGATTTTTTTTGTGTACAAGTGTGTGGATTAGTTTTCTTTCTGGAGAAAAGAATGCATCTGTGCTGCTCATTGTATTATTGTGCTCTGTTTTGAATCAAGTTATTTTTCCTGGTTCTCCATCATTATTTTACCTACCTGCAAGCCATTTTCTGCTAACACTCATAAATCTAGACTACACTCATATGGAGCTTATTTGTTACTTTAGAAGATAAGGAAAAGTTATCAAGACTGAATCATTGTTGGACCCTTAGGTTGTGTACTATGTCTGTTCATAAACATTTTTTATGCAATATTTAATCAACATATTAATTCATCGTCTATTGTATGTTTTAGATTTCATTTTGTAATTCCACGATGCATTAGTATTCTGTTGTTCTTGCCTTCCATATTTCTTCACTGGCCACCATAAATTGAACTTATGTCAAATATTTTCTTATAATATCTGGCATTTCAGCAGCAGAAAATATTATTTATACTAAATTTAAATTACCACTCTTTTTTGTACTCAGGAAAAGTTGCAGATGTGGCAAGGTTTAAGACATTTACCTAAATGCTGGTCTGTCATACAACCATTTTTATGTGCTCTATACATGCCAAAATGTGAGGATGGTATGGTAGATTTGCCCTCTCAGGTATGTATAATAATATTTAAAGTAAATAATGCATTTATTTCTAGCATTTAATGAAATTTAAATCTTGTTAAAGATAATTAAAAATGTGTAAGGCATCTTGAATTCCAATTAGAAAAAATGAACTAGCTTTAATCAAGACATCAGAAACTAAAGTCTGAAACTGGCAGTCAGGAGAGATGGAGGCAAAGTTATAGCATGATGTATGTAATAGTAATGTGTAGTAATGTGAGCCATGCTTCCCTTTCATTAAGTGTAAAGTGGTCAGAAAGCAATTTGATGCTGTCCTTTTAGTATTTTATACAAGTTTTTCATGAAAACTGAGAGCTGATATGATTAGTGGTCTGAACTGAGTGTGTAACGTTGTTGGATCGAAGGGTGGTCAGAATCTGCAATTGTAAGAGAAGAAGTACGATAAGCCTTATCCACAGTCAAATAAATAATCTAACTACTGGTGGTGATTGGAAAATATTTTGTGTGTTGTGTGAATAAAATCAGAGTGAACTTTAAAGTGACCTTGTTATAATTATTGGACATATAAGAACCTAACAATCAGTATCACATTATCACATACTTTATCACAAGCCCATGCCATGCCATATTTTTTATCGCGACAGTGTTGCAACAAATGGCTTTTTGCCAAATTGCAGAGTTCATTATTCCTCACCCTGTTTTTATTTTCATTTTTACAAAAACTTATTAGAAACCACAGTACTGCCAGGTGTGACATTACATATGTTTGAGCATGGGTAATTAACTAGTGATTTAACTATTAATCGTAGGATTAATGGTAATTATATTATTTATTCATAGATGCAAGAGAAATAATGAGAATATTTAAAGCAGCAGGAAGAGAGAAGGATTAAGTATATTCAGCTTGGATACATTACAAGGAAAGAGGTTTTCACCAGCAAAGGCCAAGTTATTTACACAGGTTACTTTTAAGTCTTCTTCCTTATGCACTAGGCCATCTAGCCTATTTTGGTCCCTTGAACCATCTCTTAAATGGTCTTCCTATGTTTATTCTACCTCTACGTGTAAACTTCATAACCAGCCGTGGAAGGCATTCATCACTCATTCTTAGTTCGTGTTCTTTCCATTTACTTTTTTTGTCTTCTGTTTTGTCACTGTCTGTGAATGTCTCCCATTTCTGCCTTATTGCCCTGCAAACCTGAACCCAGTGTGTGGGGAACCAGGTTATGCCTATCACAAGCCAGGAAAAGGTTGTGAATTAATAGAGGAGTAATACCTCTCAAAACTTCGTCCAGTTGTCCCAGCTGGTAGAGCATTGTGATGGCCCCCTTGCCAGGTTATGGTGAAGACGTTAGTTGCTGACTCTGCAGAGAAGATGGACTTCAGTACAGGAGTGAATCAGAAGAAGCGCCTTTCTTTTACAATCACACAACGCAAGCAGGCATTGCTACAATCTTGGTTTCCAAAGGTTGTGTAGGTCCAAGGAGCTATAAGCCAAATGGACTGGCTAAAAAGCCTCAACATATATTTTCATGCATGTTATGGCAGTCTATTGTAGTTTCAGTACTTGATGCCACTTGACTCATATTATGTACAGTTGTGTATGGTCCTGAAATCACAGCATTGAGAATCTTCCTGGCAAGTTGAGATCTTGCCCCATGCACTTGCCCCCACATGCGAATTAAATCCAAGACTACAGCAGAAAAGACAGGAAACAAATGTGGGAGGCGCAAGGTCCCCTAGAAGGTGCGAGGCCCGTTGCATTTGCTAACTCCTGCTATGTGGCTAATCTGGTACTGGAGAGTGCTAATAATGGGACGAGTTGTGATTTTCTTGATTAAAGTAACTCAAGCTTTCTCGAGTTGACTCAATTCTATGACGACATGTGACTACACATTAAGCTGAGGCTCTTACGTTTATAAATTCTTCTGGATGATTAGTGCGTTAATATAATATGTGAACAGCAGGCTGGGTTACTATAGAATTTATTTTTCATTTTTTGCACAGGTGATCTATCGCTGCAATTTCGGCGTCCCCAATATTACAGCGCCCGGTGCAGTTGCATCACTCGTACTGCCCTAGGGCCACCCCTGAGAGTAGGATATCAGTTTTAAAAGAGGTGGAAGTGAATACAGGAATACTGTAGGTTAGTGTATTAGGACCTCTTATGTTTTTCATACTAATGAATGATTATGCTGATGAATTATAAGTTAGGTTGTTTGCAGCTAACATAATGGGATCAAAATGGGAAAATACTGTGTATGGCTGCAAGGATATCTAACAGGGTTGTTCAACATTGAATGAAGATAAATCCCAAGAGACGGTTTATTGGGTACACTGATAAAAAACAAAAGTTTGTTTATGATGGAAATGTGAAATTGAAAATAGCTTCTTATGTTAAACAGTGTCTGCTTAGATTTCAATTACAGTCTCCTTGCTGCTGTACAGACTTATATGGCTATCAGTCGCGTGAAGTCACTGGTCTCCAAATAAAAGAATGTGATCTCTGAGCAAACAGGAGAGTTGCATGTAATATTAACATGTTAGATAAAGTTACTAGGTAATGCGAACATGAAGGAAACAATTTTAACTTCACTGTTACACAGTGTTTTGTTTTAAGACTAATAGTTTAAAGAAGTTAATAAGTAGCGACCAAAAACTGATACCTAGCATCCCACACTTTTTTACATTCAAGTTGATTTTTTGGTTAGACCGACATTTCATCGCTGTTGAATAAAATCTTTAAATAAAGATTATTTTTAACTTTTTAGTTCACACTGCTACAAAGCATTTTTTTTAGTTTTTTAAACTATAAGTTTGTATTTTTGTATCTTTCAGAAGTGATTAAATGTTAAAATAGTATTAGTTTTATTTTATTGTTTCCAGTAGTAAGCTGCAAAACTTTCTCGTATGTTGTGATGTACACTGCAGAATCCTTTGTCTCACTTGCACATGATGGATTTACATTTTCCAATTACAAATTGGAGTAGTTTTTTTTCATAACTTCATAACAAACATATATAAAAAAGTAGGGTAAAAGTTCCTACGGTTCCAGCCGCTTCCCATAGGATTCACGGAGTTAGAGCTCCGCATTCGCATTACAACCATTGGCACTAAAATGGATGTGATGGGGTCAGTGCGAAGCTCCGGCCCTTTTTTATCTTCCTGCGAACTTTCCTCCATGGTATTCATTATATAGCAGGCTGAGTGGGCCTGGGCAACTGTTCCGGACGTTCAGCTTCGAGGAAAAATCCTTGTCTTTGTCGGGGATCAAACCCCTGTCATTCAGGCTGCAGTCAGGCACTCTGCCGCCTGAGCTATGTAACAAACACATATGTTATTAAAATATTTTAAGGGCTAACCTTTGTGCTGCTCCAGATCTAATCTGCAGTTTTGAGCTATAAAGTTTCTCATCTGCACCTCCTTTGGTGCGCAGACATTGCTTGTATTCCTTGGAGCAACTGATGACATTTCTCTATCTCTCTACACCAAAACTGATTGTCTCATTAAACCAACTTCATACTGAGATCTGTTACTTGACCTTACATTGCATTGCTTGATTTAACAGTAGCACCTCTAGTAAATTATGTGCTTCAATAGAAATTGTATTCTCTTGCTGAATCTAGTATTTTACCATTGTAAATGATTGGCAGTACTGTATTTCACTCCCTCTTGCCAGAGCCACAATGACTATTCACACTGAGCATGGTGGGTGAGCGGTAACGAGGACGCGTATTCGAATTTCCGTCTGGGAATCCAGATTTGTGTTTTCCAAGGTTTCCCCAAAACACTACGGGCGAACGCCTGGATGCTTCCTTCAAAAGACCATGGCCATATTCCTTCCCATTATTTGCCCCAGTTCTTTCCCTCTATTGACCTCGATGTCGATGAGGCATAAAGCCATAAGCAAAAAAATATGACTATTCACGTTTGAGTCTGGGTAACTGTGTTTATATTCACTTTTATGTCTCTTTTTACTTCCTCCATACGGAAGATTCTGATATTTATTCGTTTTAAATATGTTAATCAAGAATATGTTATATGTACCCCTGTATTCACGGTTCTTTTATTTGTTAACTTGATTGGAATGTTTCTGATTTACATGAAGTTTGCATCTTACAGATCTGAACAGCTGCCACATTGCTCATCCTGAATGTGATCTATAAAATCTGTAAATTATAGTCATCATTTTGTTAGTTAGAAGCCAATGATATTTCCACATGAACAAGCTTTGTAATGGTACTGAGCATGGTGGCTGAGCAGTAACGGTCTGGCCAGGCATTCAGGAAGATACAGCTTTAAATCCTCATCCAGCCATCCAGATTTCTTTTCCATGGTTTCACAAAATCTCCGATTTTATTTATTTATTTTTTAAATGCCATACCCAAATTCCTTGTCCCCGGTCCATTCTCTCCTCAAATTACCTTGATGTCAACAACATGTAATGCCCTGATCCAAAAAAAATGTCGGTTGACTAATTAGAGATATTCTAACAAGAAGAATATACACCTGGAAACGTCGTGGGGATACAGGCAGATATCAGCTAGATTATATTATGGTCAAACAGAGATTCAGAAATCAAGTTCTAGACTGTTAAGCGTACCCAGGAGCAGACATAGACTCAGACCATAATTTGATAGTAATGAAGTGCAGGCTGAAATTCAAGCGAATAAGGAAGAAGCATAAGCAGAACAGACTGGCAGTGAATAAACTGAAACAATCTAGCACAAGAGAAAAATTTGCAGAAATGGTAGACATAGGACTAAGAAGTAATTGTGAAAGGAGCTCAACCGAGGGCGAATGGAATGCATTAAAGGCCGAAATAATGAAAGCTGGCAAAGAAACATTAGGCTTTAGGGAACAAGCTGCCCGAAAACCTTGGATCACAGAAGAAATTTTGCAGCTGATGGATCAGAGGAGAAGGTACAAAAATGCTCAGGATGAAGCAGGAAAAGAGCAGTACAGGCAATTTAGAAATCAAATAAATAGGAAATGCAAAATAGCAAAAGAAAAATGGCTACAAGAAAAGTGTGAAGAAGTAGAAAAGGAAATGGTCGTAGGTAAAGTAGATGTTGCATATAGAAAGATCAAACAGAATTTTGGAGAAATGAAGAAAATCGGTATGAACATTAAAGATGCTGATGGGAAACCTCTTTTAACCTCAGAAGATAGAGCTAACCGATGGAAGGAATACATTGAGAAACTGTATGTTGGGGAGGACTTGAACAATAGTGTAATGGAAAAGGAATGCGATGTCAACATTGATGACATAGGAGATCCTGTTTTGAGAACAGAATTTAATAAAGCTCTGAATGACTTGAAAGCAAATAAGGCAGTTGGAATTGATGAGATCCCTGCAGAACTTCTTAAAACCCTAGGAGAAGAAGGAATCGAAAGATTATTCAAACTGATATCAAAAAGTTATGAAACAGGAAAAATTCCAACTGATTTTAATAAAAATATCATCTTCACACTTCCAAAGAAAGCAGCAGTCAACAAATGTGAGAATTATCGCACCATTAGTCTAACATCACATGCTTCAAAATTACTGACCAGAATAATATACAGAAGGATGGAAAGGGTAGAAGAGATGGTAGGTGAAGATCAGTTTGGGTTTAGGAAAAATCGCGGTACAAGGGAAGCAATTCTGTCTTTAAGATTAATACTTGAAGGGCGGATCAAGAAAAACAAAGATACTTTTATGGCATTTGTTGATTTAGAAAAAGCTTTTGATAATGTTCAAAATTTTAAAGAAGTCAGGTCTAAAGTATCGAGATAGAAGAATACTTTATAAACTATATAAGAATCAAGTGGCTGTAATAAAAGTAGAGAATAACAAGAGACATGCATCAGTTAAAAAGGGTGTGAGACAAGGTTGTAGTCTATCCCCGTTAATATTCAACTTGTATGTAGAAGAAGCAATGAAGAAAGTCAAAGAAAAATTTCCATGTGGCATAAGTTTTCAGGGAGAAAAAATCGGTATGCTACGATTTGCTGATGACATTGTCTTGTTTAGCAGAGAGTGCTGAGGATATTGAGAAGTTATTGAATGGCATGAACAAAATACTGAAGGAAGATTTTGGACTGAATATAAATCAAAGTAAGACAAAAGTGATGAAATGTAGCAGAAATGATACCAATAGTAGCAGATTAAATATAAAAATAGGATCGGATGCAATAGGAGAAGTGAGCAAAATTACAACCGATGACCGAAGCAGGAATGATGTTGAAAGCAGAATAGCACTAGCAAAAAGAGCCTTCATGAAAAAGAGAAACCTTTTAGTTTCAAATATTGATCTAGAACTATTTAAAACTCTATGTGTGGAGCAGAGCACTTTACGGTAGCGAAACATGGACTTTTGGAATACCGGAAAGAAAGAAACTTGAAGCATTTGAAATGTGGTGCTACAGAAGAATGCTGAAAATTAGGTGGACAGACAAAGTAAGTAATGAACGAGTTTTAGAAATGATGGGTGAGAAAAGAAGTTTATGGAAGAAGCTTACAGGAAGAAGAGACCGGCTGGTAGGTCATATTTTGAGACATGCTGGATTGGTTAATTTGTTAGTGGAGGGAGCAGTCGAAGGTAAGAACTGTAGAGGAAGACAGAGATTAGAATATATCAAGCAGATAATTGAGGGCGTGGGTTGTAAGGGGTATGTAAAAATGAAGAGGTTAGCACAGGATAGGAAGGGATGGAAGATTGCATCAAACCAGTGTACAGACTGACAACAGCAAAAAAAAAAAAAAAAAAACATTTCAATGTTAATGTAGTTAAGATACTGAAATATTACATCTAGGCTTGCAAAATAGGAATCTGTAGATATTTCAGAATTTGGTTCTAACTACATTTAACTTAATTTACTTTTGTGGATCTGTAGTCCATGTAAATGATGTAATTTTCCACTTATTAGGAATTAGTATTTGTTTTTCATCTTTGTTATTAGAAGAGAGAAATGAATACACAAATTAGAAATGCAGAAAAGAGCTTTGGGTTGTTTTTACCATCTAAGCAATTTTTCTTTCCTTGGGCATACTGTATGAAATGTATTTAAATATATATTTGAAGATCAGAAATAGATTTAGCAAAGTCATATACTTTCTTGGTGACTGTTAACTGGTTTGGTAGCTAAGTTAAACTCGATCCCAGCTAGTCCCAGTTTCAGCTAGAAGTTTTATGGGCCCTTTACATAACCTTCATCAGAGGCAAAACTATTGTTTGTTCATCCCAATTACACTAGGGCACATCAGGGCTTGGATTCCATTCAAAACTGTTGTTTCTCTCTATCAGGTTACATGCTTAGATTATGATAGCTAGATAGGAGGTGAATCTAATCGATTCTCTGACCATTTGGCATCCAAGCCACCCATGTGGTCTCCGAGGAAATAATGCTATAAGTGGTGACAAAGTCCATGTGATGTTAGAAGTTGAGCTTATTACGACCATTTCAT
This sequence comes from Vandiemenella viatica, assembly GCA_031002005.1. Lineage (NCBI taxonomy): Eukaryota > Metazoa > Arthropoda > Insecta > Orthoptera > Morabidae > Vandiemenella > Vandiemenella viatica. Next base: position 349,223,256 of record JARYHS010008074.1, read on the forward strand.
ATTATACCATGTGAGGCTTATGTGAAGGTAAAGATCTCTTCATAGTGTTCTCATAATAAAATTTACATAAGTGTAATTTTTTTCCCCGAAGGAAATGTGCAAGGTGACTGTTGGACCATGTCGACTGCTTCACATGGAGAATATCTGGCCTTCATTCTTCAAGTGTGACAACACAACAAGATTTCCACCTATGTGCAAGGTAAAAATGTTGTTTACATTACCTTGAAAATAAGAACTATGTCTTATCACTTCCCATAGATGAAGGCACCAGTGCTAGGATGAACACAAAATAACACAAAAACACTTTACAATATTTTAGTGAATAATCTATAATGATAGAGGTGAGACATGTGGGAAGGGAGAAGATGTGTACATATCTACATTATGAAAGAGCCGAAGATGAACCGACAGGGGAGGGTAGAAATTGTAACACTGGTTGAGAGAGAAAGTTGACCAATGATAATATAAGCTTTGTGACAACCAGTTAAAGTAAAAAAATAAATAAATAGATATTATTCTATTCTGTTAAAAGAAAAAGGGGGAAAAAGGGTTCTATTTATTGGATACAATAAATATTTGGTTAGGAAAATAACCACCAAAGTTGAAGATTGCTGCAGCGTGAACACACAGAATAACATACATAAAGTGATGAAATTTTTGAGCTCATAACCCTTCCTTCAACAATAGTATGAGGTAGTTGCCTTCTATTTTCATAAGTGGTGGTTATTCTGATTTAGGAAATAAACTAAGGAAAGTTAGAAAAATAAGACCCAACATTTACCACAGCTGATGGCAGCTGGAAACGACTAACACAAAACTGACAAACACAAATGTCACAATATTTCGGTGGAAAAACTTCTTCTTGAAAGTAGGTGAATCAACATGTGAATTTAGATGTGTCCACACAGACATTCATATAGTTAGGTCAGTACCCATCTATGGAGTCCCAGAAAGGTAGTGGTGTCTGGAAAAATCTTGACAGCTCAAACTGTAAAGCAGGTGGTTGTGTCATGTGAGCTGGTATGGACTGCCACTGGAGTGTAGGGATTGGCAGTATAAACTTTTTGCCTGTGGCTGTTTATTCTGATGGACAGTTGTTTAGAGATGAGACTGATGTAGGCAGCAGTACAGTGAATATGGGTAATTTGTTAAATGAGGTGAGTGGGAGATAAAGTGGCGTATACAAAAATATGAAAAGATTCACCTGAGATAAGACTGGAATAGGTTGTGGTTGCTGGTTGCATGATATATGTTTTGCAGTGAGGCCTATTGCATGGGAAAAATTTGATATGGAAATCTAGGAGAATCAGAAGATAAGTACTTATGGACCAAAGATTTTTTTAAATTTATTTATTATTATTTTTTCTTTCTTTCCAGATTGGGAGGATTGCTCATCAAAATATTTGTGTGCATGTGTGTGTGTGTTCACCCTTGACATCCTGCCTTTACCTAAATGATGGGTTATTTTCCATATCCTTGCTTATTTTCATTGTCACTATCATTCAATTACATTATCTTAATTTATAGGTTGTTCCAGAAAGAGCAATTGTTTCTTTCCATTCTCTCCCATGTTTTGTTTTATCTGTAATTAATACAAATCCAGTGTTTTGTAGAGGTGACTGTCAAAATTGTTGCAAGGTCAAAATATATATATATATAGACGATCTCCCACACCACCCTCTGTAAGGCACCCTTTAGTTCACCAAAAGCACTCATAATAGCCATCCCCAGCAGTAAAAAAGTCGCTTATGTTGGACTTAGAAATTTTGTTTAAGGTAACTGTCAACTTGAATGGATTTTCTTGCATTCATTGCTACAGTGAAAACTCATAAGAATCATTGTAAAGTGTATTCATTATATCTGGAAAAATTTATTTTAAGAAATAATTCGGTTTGTTCACGTTTTGAAACATGTGATAAAGAAAACAAAAATTTAAGGTTTGAAATATCTTTGAATTGAGTAAAGCTACAGCTTAACTTTTATCACCAGCTATAGTCAGCACTGTTCTGGATATTTTGATAGTAAAATCAACTAATTTGGCAATGTTTAATTAGTGGTTTTAATTAAGAAAAAATGAACTTTTTGATTAAAAGGAATACAGTTGGGAAATTTATATCAGTAGATAGCCTAAATTGAGATGATTACAAATATATAATTGTTTTGGCAAAAAGTTTAAGGATTTTTCAGATAATTAAGTTTTTAAAGATAGATTGTCGCTAATTGTTGGTGTAACGTGAAAAATTGCGCCAACTGGTTACGTAAGAGACTTCAAGTTTGATCTTTTAGAAACCCTTTTGAATGCTAAATTAAATAAAAACAGATAGAGTATGACCATATGAAGCCCTTGTATAAATTGCTAGTCAATCTATTTAGTACTTTATGAGAAATTAATTAAAGAAAAAAGTTGCTGGTGTCATAGGTCATGGCAAGCTTATAAAAGGCCATGCAGCCACCATGAATTGCCTCATTCTTTCGCTGGAAATCAAACACGTAACTTTGCGCTAGTTAGCGGAGTGAACCACTCCATGCGGTAGCGGCAGCAAGTTCCAACATGCTATAACAGTCGTGTACACACTAAAGTTGGGGGTTTAGTGAGTTTGTCTTCTTGTATGAATGTGCTTAATCTGTAATCTTCAATGGAACTGTTTTTCGATGTTGTATCCACGTTTCTGGTACTGATGTTGTAAAAGTGAACTTAATTTCAAGAATACAAGTATTGTGTGATTTAAAACTGTTTCAAGTAAACTCATTTCATTATACCCTTCGTATTTGGGGTTTATAATATGAATACGTGGCAGCCGACTTATTAAATATTAAAGGTACCAGAAGGCCACACCGGTCAAGAACTTAATTGTTCACATTTTAGGCAAAAGTGTTACTTCCGCCATTAACCTTTGGGCCTAACACCTCCCTCCGTAATGTTCTCCTGTTGACAAAGGGCCAAGTCCCAAATTATTCATTGTTTTTCCTGTTCTTATGCCTTTTTATGTGTTCACCCCATGAAACCATCATCTAAGGTAAGTGGTGGTTCATTTCACTATCCTTTTTTTTGTAAATTCATTTGTTACTTATCTCCTATTGTTTACTGGTTACTATATATACCAGATATCCTCTAGCCTCAATCTCCAATAAATTCCTCCCACCAGACCCATCAGTTATTACCTCTACTATTTACATTTCTCATATTCTTCTATTTATGAAATTTTATTTTTCACTTATAGTTTTTCAGAATTTGATTTTTATGTATGTATCCTCATTCAGTTATTACGTTAGTCTACCACTTTCAATGATAATGTACCGTCACAGTATCGATTGTTGATCCAATATTTGAGACTCTCCCCCCCCCCCCCTTCCTCCTACACTACCATCCGTACTGGCTACGCCTTTCACCAGATGGCGGTCTCTGTGTACACATCTGATTCCGTCTGGTGTCTCACTTCTGCACAAATAAGTCTGTATGCCAAAATATTGCGTTTCTTTTTTGTTTGTTTTTTGTTCGTCATCCCAGCTGCCTTCATCTGTGGTAAGTTTTGGGTCATATTTCCGTATGCATTCTTAGTTTTATATATATATATATATATATATATTAGACATTGGGATAGGAGAAAAACCACCGCTTACCAAAGATGAGGGCTCCAGCGGCGTCAAAACACGAAAAAACACACAAACACAAACATAATACAAATTTTCGAGCTTAGCTCTTCATCAGGTTGTAGGATGAGGTGCTGCCCCGGGAGCTAGCAACCAACTGAGGAGACCACACGGGGTGCACATGGTCGGCTGGTCGGGGTGGAGAGGGAGGGGGGAGAAACAACATGGCGGGAGGCGGGGGTGGGTGGAAGGACCTAAGCCCGAAAATGATAATTAGACTGCACAGTGGAAACGCGGTTGCGGTCATAAGGTCACTGGCATATAAAACAAACCAAGGAAAACAGGGGGGGGGGGGGGTGGAATCTACTGAAAACGATCTATAAGTGCCCCCATAAAAAATTTTTGCCACACGCAAAATTATTGAAAATATTACACACGAAAAAATACTACACACGGAAAAAATATGATAATATAAAACACACGAGAGAAAAAATTTATTGCAATAGATCTAAGTACAAAAAGAGAAAGCTCTGGTGAGCGATGGTTTTGTGGGAAATGATGGCAGGTAAGGGGCAAAGGTCGGAGGAGAGAGGAAAATTGGAGCTATCTTAAATTTAGTCCAGGTGGTTGTCTGGTCCCCAGTTGGTACTGAAAGGCCAGTTCCCACCTTCTCAGTTCTGAGATGCTGCTTTTGTCTGGGAGTACTTTGATGGCGCGGACTGTGAAGCAGGTGTTGAAATTGTTGGTGTTATGAGTGGTGGCATGAAAAGAAACAGGGTGGTCAGGGTTCTCAGTCCAGACCGATTGTCTGTGTCCATTCATCCGGATGGCCAGTGGATTTGTGGTCAGACCTATGTAGGAGGCTGGGCAGTGGTTGCAGGTAAGTTGATAGATCAGGTGAGAAGTTACGCAGGTAGCCGATCCAGTGATATAGAAGCTTTCCCCTGTTACGGGATTGGTGAAGGTGGTCGAAGGCGGGTGCATCATGCAAAGTTTGCAACGGGGCCTGTTACACGGAAAGGATCCTTGGGGCTGTCTTGTGGGCTGAGGGGTTCCATGTTTATGGACCAAGAGTTGGTTCAAGTTGGGGGGTCTACTGAAACAGGTTCTGGGGGGCTGGGGAAGGATTTGTGGTAGGAGTGTTTTCATTTCCGGGCAGGCTCGGAGGAGATCATATCCTTGTCTTAGGATCCTGTTGATGGATTCTAAGCCAGGGAAGTAGCGGGTGACCAAAACTGGGCTTTGGTGGTTCTTGATGGTTGTGGGGTGTTGATGGATTGTGTCGGTACTGATGTGGCTCGTGTAACTTGTTTATGAACTAAATCTGGGGGGTAATTGCGGGATATTAGGGCTTCAGAAATGTTATTAGTGTACTGCTTAAGGGACTGTTCGTTGTGTGCCTGCCCCGGATTCCCAGGCTGTATGGGAGGGCGCGTTTGATGTGATTAGGATGGCAACTGTCGTAGTGGAGGTATTGTTGTAGATTGGTGGGTTTTATATGTACCGAAGAATTGATGCCGCCATCAGAGAGGGACAGGTCGACATCCAGGAAAGTGGCCTGGGTGTGGGAGTAATTCCATGTAAATTTCAAAGTGCTGGCATTATTGAGGTTATTGAGGAAAATGAGAAGGTTGTCTTCCCCGTGGGTCCAGACCATGAAAATATCGTCAATGAATCTGACCCATAGCAGGGGTTTCAAAAGGGCTGCAGCTAAGAAGGACATTTCTAGGCGGCCTAAGTATAAGTTGGCGTATGAGGGAGCCATGCGGGTGCCCATGGCAGTGCCGCTGACTTGTCGGTAGATTTTGCCATCAAAGGTGAAAACGTTGTTAGTTAAAATTAGTTCGGCCAGGTAGACTAGGAATGATCTGGACGGGAGGCTATTAGGGGGACGCTGGTCTAGAAAATGTTCCATGGCGCTGAGGCCATGGCAGTGGGGAATATTGGTGTATAGGGAGGTCACGTCAATCGTAACCAGAAGGGAGTCAGGTGGAAGAGGCACGGGAACTGTGGATAAACGGGAAAGAAAATGCCGGGTGTCTTTGATGTGGGAGGGGAGCTGGCTTACAATAGGCTGTAGTGTTGGTCTACCAGGGCGGAAATGCGTTCGGTCGGAGAACCATAAGCAGCAACTATGGGGCGTCCAGGGTTGCCCGGTTTGTGAACTTTCGGAAGTAGGTACAAGTAAGGGGTGCGGGGCTTTTTTGGGATAAGGAGTGAGATTGAGTGGGCAGTGAGGCCTTGGAGGGGTCCACAAGACTGTATATAATCTTTTATACTGTCATTAATTGCAGCTGTAGGATCATGGTTAAGGAGGCGGTATGTGTTGGAGTCAGCCAATTGACGGAGAGCTTCGCTGAGGTAGTCACAACGGTTCATGACTACCGTTGTGGAGCCCTTGTCAGCCGGTAAGATAATCAGGTCAGGGTTAGATGAGAGTTCCCTGATGGCTCGGGTCTCTGATGGGGACAGATTAGTCTCACTCGGTAGAGATTTCACAAAACTAGGGGAAGCCAGACTGGTGGAAAGCAGATCTTGGAAAAGTTGGAGTGGGTGGTTTTGTGGAAGGGGTGGTGGGTCAAGAATGGAGGGTGGCTGAAATTTCTGAAGGCTCGGCTCTAGGTCATTTGGAGTGTCCGGAATGCTACTTTTCATGGCAAAGTGGTACCTCCAGCGTAGTGTGCGGCAAAATGCTAGGGAGTCTCTTACTAGGGTGGTCTGGTCAAATTTGGGTGTGGGTGAAAAAGTGAGACCCTTGGCCAGAACCGAAAGTTGTGGATCTGAAAGTGGAGAGGATGACAGATTAATGACAGACTGTTTGGGTTTGGCAGCTAGATTTGGATTGGCTGGGCGAGGGGTGGGGTTTAATGGAGGTGGTGGAGGTATGTTGAAGAGTTGGGCAAGAGATGGACGTGTTGAAATGAGGGGAGGTTGGCCCTGGGTTGGTGACCAGGTGATTTGTATGGAAGGGGTTGTCCAGCTTTGAGGTGGGAGTTGTACAGAGTGGATAATTTTCTAAGGTGAATCTGGGCATGACTGTTCATAGACTCTGTGGCCTGTTGAATAATGTGTTGCAGTTGAGGCAGAACATGTGGGGAAGAAAGCAACAGTACTTTGTTGAGAGACATAAGGTCTCTGGAGTGTTGGCTGGCCAGGTTAATGTATTCTTGCAGCACCAGAGATGTTAGGGGCCAAGGACTGTTTGTATCTAAATGCATGTAGGAGGAGGGTGGAGTTGTGGTGGACAGCCAAATATGGGCAATTTTATGGTGAGGCCCATTAGGGGGAATATTGAGGGTTCAGGCAAGCTTTAAGAAAAAGGATGTGTGACTGTAATTTCGCCAACTGAAAGGCATGGTATTGAAAACCCGAAAGGTATTTGGTCACTGGGTTCATGTTCTCGTGGGGGGGGGGGGGGGGGGAGTGCGTACAGGTGCGGTGAGCGCAGCAAAATGGTGAATTCATTCATGAAACATGAAAGGCATGGTTGGCACGAAATATTGGGTGCCGCCGGGAACAGGATGTATCAGCAAAATACGCTGAGAATAAACAAAGCTGAGGCGGCGGGATATTGAGGCAGAGCTAGAGCGGAACTGACCACAGTGCACGTGGCTAAGTAGACCTTACCAGCAGCGTGAAAAAGCTCATGAACGAACCTGTGATGGAACAACAATAGTAATGATGATAATAATGAATAATGTTATTAGGGACGACGATCCGTAGGCTCCTTGTAGAAAACATGTCATAAAGTGCTGAAATGCAGCAGAAAGATGAATTACCAAACAAAGAGTGAAAGGGAATAGATCACAGAACGGCGGGAAAACTCAGTGATGCCGTGAATACACCACGTGGAGGCAAAAGCAACAACTTGAACCGAGAAAATATCCAAAGGTTTTGACGAAAAGTAATTGGGGTAAAAAGACAATGCAAAACAAGGGAAAGAGTTGAGGAAAATACAGAGTAAGGAACATAAAGATAGGAACACAGGGACAACACAAAAGAAAACCGATAGGTTATATTGATTGTTTGGAAACAAAGGCGTTGAGAGCGGATATATTAGACATTGGGATAGGAGAAAAACCACCGCTTACCAAAGATGAGGGCTCCAGCGGCGTCAAAACACGAAAAAACACAAACACAAACACAATACAAATTTTCGAGCTTAGCTCTTCATCAGGTTGTAGGATGAGGTTGCTGCCCCGCGGAAGCTAGCAACCAACTGAGGAGACCACACGGGGTGCACATGGTCGGCTGGTCGGGGTGGAGAGGGAGGGGGGAGAAACAACATGGCGGGAGGCGGGGGTGGGGGTGGAAGGACCTAAGCCCGAGGAAAACACGGGGGGGGGGGGGGTGGAATCTACTGAAAACGATCTATAAGTGCCCCCATAAAAAATTTATTCCACACGCAAAATTATTGAAAGTATTTCACACGAAAAAATACTACACACGGAAAAAATATGATAATATAAAACACACGAGAGAAAATTTTTTTATTGCAATAGATCTAAGTACAAAAAGAGAAAGCTCTGGTGAGCGATGGTTTTGTGGGAAATGATGGCAGGTAAGGGGCAAAGGTCGGAGGAGAGAGGAAAATTGGAGCTATCTTAAATTTAGTCCAGGTGGTTGTCTGGTCCCCAGTTGGTACTGAAAGGCCAGTTCCCACCTTCTCAGTTCTGAGATGCTGCTTTTGTCTGGGAGTACTTTGATGGCGCGGACTGTGAAGCAGGTGTTGAAATTGTTGGTGTTATGAGTGGTGGCATGAAAAGAAACAGGGTGGTCAGGGTTCTCAGTCCAGACCGATTGTCTGTGTCCATTCATCCGGATGGCCAGTGGATTTGTGGTCAGACCTATGTAGGAGGCTGGGCAGTGGTTGCAGGTAAGTTGATAGATCAGGTGAGAAGTTACGCAGGTAGCCGATCCAGTGATATAGAAGCTTTCCCCTGTTACGGGATTGGTGAAGGTGGTCGAAGGCGGGTGCATCATGCAAAGTTTGCAACGGGGCCTGTTACACGGAAAGGATCCTTGGGGCTGTCTTGTGGGCTGGTAATTTAAGGCCTAAACAAAATCAAAACAATATTAAAACAGAGATGTTTAAAAAACGAAAGACTTTCCTTACATGGAATTTCATAATATTTGTTCACAATTTGTTTATATAACACTACAATTTATTTTTTTCACTATTTCTATGTTTGTAAAATAATACACTTCAATGTTTTTTTAAATCAAATTTGATGTTTTCTTATGTTTATGGGTAATACCCTTTTCAATGCACTTTTTGTAGTTTGTACTTATAACCATTTATGTTTTGTACTTTGATGATATGTCTGATATTTTGACAATTTGGTGATTATTTATGTTACACATGTTTATAATTTTGTGATCATTTGATACTTCACATTTCGTATTTTGGTAATAATTTGTTCAACATTTAATAATTTTTCATTAATATTAATTCAAAGAATGAATGAGTTTTTGAACCTTTTGGAATAAGTGTGAGTGAAAAAGGTTAAAGTTTTTGAGATTGTTACAAATAATAAATTTTGCTTTTGAGTATGAATGGTGGAGAGAGAACCGAACCGATGCGATAGTTCATTTTGTGGGAATAGTTCATTTTCTTTTGGGGATTTAAATTTTTCTTATTTTTCTTTTCTTTTTATTTTCAAGATATTCAGTTAGTTTTCTTGGGAAAATAACTTCAATCTTCGGGGGGCATGTAAGAACCTTAGAATTTTAGCAAATTCTAGCTCCTCACCTTTAGGATAAGGGGGGGAAAGCTCACTCTTTAGTAACAGATGGTTCCGTGGCTTGTGTAGGTTAGGAGAGTGAAGCTTTATATAGCATGCAGATACCGAAACCAAACAGACTAAATAAACCCTTTTAGAGGCAGTAAAAGTATTCAAAAGTTAATAAAAGGCCTAAATAAACTTTCTATAGCAGTAAGAAAACATTAGCTTGGGAGGAAATAGGTTAATTCCAATAAATTCAATTTCCAAATAACAAACTTTGCTATAGGTTAATTTCAACATTTCAAAACCAATTTAAATGCAGTAAAGACTGTCAGTAGTTGATAAAAGCCGGGTATAAACTTTGTATAATAGTAAATAAACTCCAAATCAACCGAAAATTAAATAATCATTAATAATTCAGTTTTGAACCTGTGAGCTTCTACTTTGGGAGCATTTCGTCATTTCTAAACCGAGTTAAGAGCAATAAAGTAGCTCAACATTTAACAAACCAGCTAAATTAACTTCCTATAATGATATAAAAACTTTCTACTAACCTGAAACATGATAATCCATAATAATTCAGTTCACAACACAATCGATTTCTAATATTTGGTATTTCACTGTTTTTACACACTTTCGAACAAAATAAAGTATTTTTAAAGAAGTAATAACACAGTTAAAATATAAATTCACTAAAATCCCGTAGTTTCTGGATGTATAAATAACTTAAATCAATTTTTTAATACTTCGTTAGATGCACTTCACTTTCAACATTTTTTTATCACAAAATCCTGGAAAGCTTTCGAAATAAAAAGTAGATTTCTGGAAAGACCTCAAAATCTAATATCACATATTAATTTCAAGCAATTCCATGCAGTAGAACCAATTCTATGAAGATTTTAAAAATTATTTTACAACGAAAGCACGTGCCCAGTTTCAGAATTTATTACAGCTGATCAAAATTAGATACAGAGATGAGATAACTTTCAGAATACGTAATTCAATACAGAGAATATTTTGGTAATTTTACATTTCCGATAAAAGTAATAGAAATAAAGTTATTAAATTAAAACACACATAGCATTTTTGGTAAATCTTGTCAACACCGTAATTATACTATCAGTGCATCAATCTTAATAAAAGTTACACCAAAAAACTCAGGAGTTTTGGGAGAACACGCTGATAATATTATTATTTGGATAAATTGTGATTTAACTGAAATGACGAAATATTGAAACTTCGAGAAGGACAGTAATTCCCCGGGGTAGAAAATAGTTCGCATCATACGCTTAGGATTTTTAAACTAAATGCTTAAAGTTACTCACTGCATAGCCATTATTTCTCTATTAAAAAAGTCTAAATACTGTCACACTTTAGTTTCCTTATATCTGTTTGGTTACCGAGTTAGCTAGGACCTAAATTTTCAAAGTGGTAGCAGAAAGCTACGTTTTGGCCGTGACGTCAGAGAGTCTATATAACCTGCTGCGCAGAGGTACGGCCATCTTTACTCGTTCGGGAGCTGTGCTGATATGTGCGTATAGGTTGTGTAAGCGTCGGTGCGGTTGGGCAGAAGATGGTCAAGGTTGGCACTACCGAGTTGGCCATTTTGGGACTTCGGCATATGGCGGGTTTGCAACGGTAACATGAACTGGTAGAATTTTACATCAGGGGTTGAAAACTTTTGGAAACGTATGTTCGATTCGCCAAATCAACTTTTAGAATGCTATTTTGAACTTTTGGTTTTCATTTGAATAAATTTGAAGAATTTTGAAAAGTGAACTGTTGTTATTTCATAGTTAACTGATAACCTTTTCAATGTTTGTGGGTCAACAAATATTGTGGCGACCTGAAGCATTCAAGTTGAACTATCCAGGCTACATGGTCAAATCAAAATTATTTCGTAAGTTTTACAGATAACTTTGAGTCACCATCAAGAGTGTAAGTTGAGGCACTAAGGCTATACTCAGCCCCAGTATCAGCCTTGGTCCTTACAATATATATATATATATATATACACACACATTTTTATTTTTTTTACAGAATGATGTTCGGGAACTGAAATTCAATACTACTGGACAGTGTCAAGAGCCTCTTATTCCAACTGATAATTCCAAAGCTTTTTATGAAGGAGTTGATGGATGTGGCGTTCAGTGTCAGGATCCACTTTTTACATCTGACGAGCAACAGCAAATACACAAGTTAATTGCCTGGGCAGGCAGTTCTTGTTTGTTGCTTAATATTTTCACAGTGGTAAAGTCATGTTCATTTACATGTAGTTGAGAATTTTTGAAATTAAGCTATCAGTGTTAATGCCACCTGTTTAATAGTTGAATGATAAGTAAATTCGTAATTTGTAAATGGCAGAAGTACTAAAAACTGTATCTGTTATTATTGAATTTGTTGCTTTCACAGATGTTATCTCTTTTTGTATACAAATTGCGTACTTATCAGCTTGGATATTTAACCATACAATTTACAGAGTTTCACTTTTTTCATAAATTTACGAGAAGTCGTACAACAAGCTGATATGTAACTGAAGCCAGATTTACTATTTTGGTGATACCATCACATCATAGAGATGTAATGTTGTATTTATTATGGTTATTGTTCTCTTGTAGGCAACATTCTTGATTGACTGGCGGTCAGCAAATAAGTATCCTGCTCTCATAATATTTTATATCAATTGTTGTTTCATGGTGTCATGCATTGGATGGCTTGCACAATTTACACCTGGAGCCCGAAAGGATATAGTATGCCGTAAAGATGGTACACTAAGAATGTCTGAACCCAGGTAAATTTAAATAAACTTTCAGCTATAAACAAAGTATGCTTGTAGAATAAAACATTTGTTTGTAGTTATAATTTTATAAAATATTGTACGGACTGTTTTGCATGACACTCACTTGATCTTCTATATAATAATGCCATTGTACATTAGGCCAGCCAAGGCTAACAAATAACAACTAATATATTGGGGTTAACTTTGGTCACCAATGCATTGGCGTTCTGCCTCATCCTCATCAACTCAAGGGGTTGGCACCAAGGGCTTTAACCCTGTGAAATCATTGAAATTACTATTACTTTAAAATAAACAGCAAAATACTGTCTACAATGTATATTGGCTGATGAATATGTGCTAATGTTTTATTCCTTTTGATCGGATTGTAGTAAAAATCCTCCATCAGCAGCCACATTGGCAGATTTCGGAAAGTTGCTTGTATAAATTAGTATTAAGAGGGGTGAAGGGGAAGAGCGAGTGCAGTTTTGTAAACTAAATGTAACATCAGTTTCATTTATTTTAAAACATTTATGTGCAAAGTTCCTACAGCATCAGATAAAAAATATGTAGGTTTTTAAATTTCACGTTTGAATTTCTTGGTCAGCAACTCTACAGTGGGAATCACTCCAACATCGTTTGACAGGAAATATTATGAGCTCTCAGAATATATTTTTGTCATCGTTTTAGAGTAAACATGTGCAAAGTTCCATTGAAATCGGATACAAACAGTGGGTTTTCAAAGAACATTTGCCAAAAAAATGAAAAAATGAAGGGAGTAAACATTATTTTTTATTTGTTTTAAAGTAAAAAAAACTGAGCTAGTCCACAATCCAAAGAGGACATACTAAGCTTTTGATCATACACAACTCTTAAAAATTTCTGCTTTCTCTGGAATTTGAACCTGGGACTGGACCAATATACTTTTGAACGTAAGAGCCTTTAACTACTAAGCTGCCAGACCGCTATGTCTTTTAAGTATAGGTGTGCTAAATACTACCAGACCCGGATAAAAACTATGGGTTAGTATGAACAACATTGGCAGAAATTGGGGGCTAGCATAAAGGAGGAGGGGGATTAGGTTTTTGCAAACCAAACGTAGACAGTATTTTTATCTTTGCTTTGAAGTAAAGAAACTAACTTAGTCCACAACCTGATGGTTGATTGAATCCTTCCAAAGGAGGTGCACTGGCCCATTGTGTCAGAGGCAGGACTGCCAGTTCCTTTCCTGTGGGACCTACGGTTTAATGTGGAATCTGAACCACTGAGCATCCGGGCATTGCTCAGATGATCAAATGCAACTCCAAAAAATTGCTGCTTCCCCGTTGATTTGAAACAGCGGCCTAAGACAGAAACTTCCGTTACTAATTGTGTTTACTATTCTGCGGTAGACCACTTTGTTTTGAAGCATACGTGTGGTAGTTTGCAAGGCACCTCGCGTATTAGCGATAATTCCGAGTCCTGGTGGAACGATTCAATGCGGCGTGTTTAAGTTCGTGATTAAATGTTCCTATTACTACAGGTTCAATTTCGTCCGGTCGCCAGTGGGGATTCCACAACTAATACTTAAAGTTATTCACAAAACTAATCACTTGAAGCAGCTTGTGATACCAACTATACTACTAAAATGAGTAGGAATTACTACCACACAAATCACAAAAGTTTGCATTCAACACACATCTTTATTATCTGGAGAAACACGAAAAATACACCGCCGAAGTATCCACCAGTTACAGTGACCCGTGTAATCGAACTTCTATCACCAAAGTTTGCAGGATTCGAACCGAGTAGGCGAAAATAGTATGTCGTGCCGCTATCACAATAATTATAAAGTTCGGAGTACTGTCCTCGTCCGTGTACACTGAACACTCCGCATAATACTTGAAATTACAGTACACGTCAGTTGCACCGTTACAAACACTTTTAGATTATCGTTCCCGCGGTATTGTCCTCAACAGTCGGCAACTCCCGCCATTAGGTCCACACGGTATTGCAGCGTACTGTCGACTGTCGCCATATTGTTTATACTCCGTCAAAGATATCCCCACTCACAGATACTCCTCTCGATCTGTGTTAGTTCGATGGTATCGTTACACCCCCCTCGTTGACTTTTATGGCGCAAGATACGGTTGACAAACGCGTATCCTTTCGCCAGACTCAACCTTACTGACATTTGAGAATTTTCCTAACCCAAAAAAAAATCTGGTGGTACTCGGCTAATTCATTTACAAAAATGGGTACATCATTAGAACAAAACCATCAGACCAAATATAACATTGAAGAAAACATCAAACACAAGGTTAAACCTCACCAAAACACACCAGTCTCTTTGAGTATACACAACTAGGATATGACAATAAACACAAATGAAGACAAATTTGGAAATTATTAGGAAGTCATCCAGTTTCCTCAGGAAACACCGTGCAGTCACTTTCCTTCTCACAAATCACACAGGATACATTGATTACAATTTCCTGCCTCGGGACCACACTCCTATGATTCACAAAGTGACAGTACTGAAATCACTCTCCTACTCGAAGTCAGTCAAATCAGTAGGAAAATCCCCTCCATGCTCACCTTCCCCTTTTGTGAAACCTTCTTCATTTTGAGAAAGAAGCAAGCTAAGTTAACCAAAAAATCAATCATGCCACATAGACAACACTAACCCGAAAATGTGCAAATGCGGGAAGCATGGTGGTACCAAGAGGCGAGCCCTTTTACTCTATTGTTTGACTCCCCCCACCACCTTGTGTCTCCGCACACCGATAGGGTTTGAGTGACACGACATTGAAAGTGCCCCTCAATCTCCCGTCACTAGGGTATTCCAAAACAAAAGCATTTTCTCGGGGACTACCCGCAATCCGGTACGGTCCCTCATACAAGAACTGAAATTTTTTGATTTCGCTCCTCTCGCTCGATGACTTGAAGTGCGTCTGCAGAAGCACTAGATCTCCCTCTGCATACGACATTCGCCCACCCTTTTTATCATGCCTCTCCTTCCGATGGCGGACGGTCCTAGCATCCCCCCAAGTTATTAACCTAATCTCCAGATATTCACACATTGCATGAAAAAATCTTTTTGCGCCCCCCTATCAGCCCATAAGGCTCCTCCGACATCAATTCGCGGCGTACTGCCACCTGTCTATCCACCGACCAATAATTCTGGAGAAATGACTTTTTGAATTGTCCAAACGTACTGCAATTTTCTGTAAACCAATTAGCCCATAGTCTAGCTCCCCCAGTCAAATGTTTACGGACCATTTCTATTTTCGCCAAGCAAAAAGGACCAAAACTCTCAAAATCTGATATGAATTCCACCGGGTGAATGCTACCATAGTCATCAAACTTCCCCCAGTCGACTTTCTCTTCACCCCCAACCACGGGCGATGCTGGCCAACTTCTCACTTTAGTCACCTCCTCCCTCACCACTTCGGGAACCTTCACCTTCGTTACCTCCTCTATCAATGCAGAACATCTCTCGACATCTTGGGAAACCAACTTGACATCAGAAGCCAATTCACTTACCTTCTCTTCTCCTACCTTCATCTTCTTATTCAGGAGGAAAAAGTGAGTTCCCACCTCATTCAGCCGCTGCGCGTTGCCAGTCCCAATCTGCTCAACCATGCCCACTCTTTTGTCGTGCACCCCGACATCACGACGCAGACACACCGTCTCCTTCCCTAGATTCTGTTCTAGCTTGTCCAGACCATGAGTTAGAATCGAAACCCGTTTCTCACGTTTCGACTTGTTTTTCTCCAACCCAATCTTAAGTTCGGATATTTGTTGAGAATGGCCCACTACTGACTCCCTGAGTATGCCCAGTGAGTCATCAAGAGAGCGTAATTCATTTTTCAAGTTACGGTTATCCTCCTTAAGCTCCTCAAAAGTTAGCTGCAATTGGTTATGAAAATCAGACCGCAGGTCATTAATATTTGATTGCAAGTTACTAATATTTGAATCCATCTTGGCTCCCAAGGACTTTAAGTATCCAAACACAGTGGCCAGTGACAGCTCTGGTACCACAGAAGCTGATGTCAACTGATCGGTGTGCCCATCACAAGTATCATCCAAAGGCTCGTGGTTCGGCACCACCAGCTCCCCCTCACCCACATCACTCTCGGACGCCATGGCACAATCCAACCTTAACTAAAATTTACCAAGTTACTCTTGAAAGAAACTAGGACCACAAAATACTTCAGTCACCAATACTTCCCTCTTAGACAAGGTACACGCCTTAGCATCAAAGTTCCAGAAATTACTTTGCTCCAAAAAAAATAAAAAACAGTCGGGAACTAGCTGACACTTTATAACCAAAGCATTACAAGAATAATTAGTTGATTCCCATCTCATCAAAAATTAAATTTTCCACTCATGTGATTCCTTAAAATTTAATAGAAGTCGAAAAAAAAGGAAAAAATCACTCCAGTGAGTCCACAGGAAAATTAGAAAAATTTCCGTTAAAACAAAAACTAACTACTGACTCAAACTGACAAGTTGCTATTCTAAACAAATTGCTCAGAGATTTTCTCACTCATTTGGCTATTTAAAAATTCAATAAAGGTCAAAAGAAATTTACTCCGAAGAGTTCACATGAAATTAACAAAATTCCGTTTGAAAATGAAAAACTACTCCTGTCAGTTTGTGCCTCTTACATTAAAAAATTGAAATTTGCACTTCCCTTGCGATGAGAAGAAATCGCCATGTTTTCTCGGATTGCTACCGACTCTTGCAAGGCTCCAACCCCTAGGATGTTCTCGTAGATCATCGTTGAAGCTGCTTTTCTGCTCACTCTGTACACCACGAAGCTTCTGCGATGTTGCTAGCCCGCAGACTGTTGAACACGGTCTCTGCTTGCACCGTCTTGCCATATATATTGTCGCTCCTTACTGGATATGGCGCGGTCTGCTGTTCCGATTGTCGTCAGTTGTCGATTTTCCTACTCGGTTTTTTTTTACAGCATAAAATCCACTTCGGTGTTGACCAGTGTCATTTACTACCTCCGTTTCCACTTATACTGTCCTGTCACGGCAAAGCCATGCAAGGCACCTCGCGTATTAGTGATAATTCCGAGTCCTGGTGGAACGATTCAATGCAGCGTGTTTACGTTCGTGATTAAATGTTCCTATTACTACAGGTTCAATTTCGTCCGGTCGCCAGTGGGGATTCCACAACTAATACTAATACTTAAAGTTATTCACAAAACTAATCACTTGAAGCAGCTTGTGATACCAACTATACTACTAAAATGAGTAGGAATTACTACCACACAAATCACAAAAGTTTGCATTCAACACACATCTTTATTATCTGGAGAAACACGAAAAATACACCGCCGAAGTATCCACCAGTTACAGTGACCCGTGTAATCGAACTTCTATCACCAAAGTTTGCAGGATTCGAACCGAGTAGGCGAAAATAGTATGCCGTGCCGCTATCACAATAATTATGAAGTTCGGAGTACTGTCCTCATCCGTGTACACTGAACACTCCGCATAATACTTGAAATTACAGTACACGTCAGTTGCACCGTTACAAACACTTTTAGATTATCGTTCCCGCGGTATTGTCCTCAACAGTCGGCAACTCCCGCCATTAGGTCCACACGGTATTGCAGCGTACTGTCGACTGTCGCCATATTGTTTATACTCCGTCAAAGATATCCCCAACTCACAGATACTCCTCTCGATCTGTGTTAGTTCGATGGTATCATTACAAGTTGCTACCAAACTTAACTTAAAAACTCTTGTTTTGTATGAACAATGTTGGCAAAAATTAAGGTGAGGGGGTGGGGTATCCTAACTTTCTACATTTCGTAGGTTGGTTGAATTATCACGGAGGAATACTAAGCTATTGTGCCACAGGTAGGACAGTAAGATCTTTTCCTGTGGGCCCTACAGTACAACGTGGAATCCAAACCATGGATCTGGCATACCTTATGTGATCAAAGTCCCACCATGATCTGAACGTAGGAACTTTCAAAAGTAAGCCCATTAACCAGTTAACTTCCAGACCGCTCTTTTTTATTATATATGGCATGGAATCTCAACCACAGAACATCCAGCGTTGCTTGTTTGTTAAAATCCAGCTCAGAAAAATTCCTGCTCCCACTGGGATTTGAACACAGAACCATACACAGAGACTTTCGGAAGTTAGCACCTTAACCACAGTGCTAACAGGCACATCTGTGTTAGTATACATGTATGCTAAGTACTATCAAAATTGGATAAAAGCTATGGGTTTGCAGGAACAACCTTGGCATAAATTAAGGTTGGGTAAAGGAGGAAAAAAGTTAGGATTTGTAAACCAAGTGCAGATAGTATTTTCTATTTGTTTTAATGTATACATATGCAGAGTTCCATCAAAATAGGATAAGAACTATGAGTTTGTATGAAGAAGGTTTGTCAAAGATTTAGGGAATGGGGATAAAAGTGGCAAGAGGCAGGTTTTTGCAAACAAATGGAGACGGTATTTTTCTGTTTGTTTTAAATTTTATGTGTGTGAAATCCAATCAATATAAAAGTTGTGGATTCGTGTATCGATATTTGGAAATAAAATTGTGTGTCTGTAGGGGGAGAGGCGGTTGGTTTTTTTTTCATTTTTTTTTTTTCGAAAACCTTCGAAGGCGCGCACAGAATAACTCACCAAAGTTTCATGGTAATCAGATGAACGGTATAGGAACGCATAGAAGACGAGCAAACCAAAATTTGTATTTATTAAATAATTTATGTCCTAATTACAATCTAATTGGCTCATATTAAGAGGGAAGAAGAGAATGTCAGTTGTCACATGTACAACATTTATTTTACAGCTAGAAGCTGATCAGAAAAAGAATAAAAAAACCACACTGTTGGATGAATGCACTTTTCAAAAGTACGGAGGAATTTGGTGCAAAAATATGTCAATAAAGATTTATTTTCTTCTTCAAATTTTGCATATTAACTTAAAGCTCGCTTATTTTCTTCCATGCATCTAATTTCTTCAGTTTCTTTCTATTTACAGAGTTTGTAGGGCATTGTAAACAGTCCTGTTCACAATAATAATAATAAAAATGACTAGTTTTAATGCAGTCTCATTATTCCATTCCATACTCCAATGTTTTTCAACACAATAATTAAAAATTAATAAACACACACTCTTTCAACAGAGCAAATAACAAAATAATGAACCAACATTTTTTGGTGTATACAACAGAAAGGGGTCACTAGGCCAACCCTTTGATGTTACCACCGACGAATCACATTCGGCCGTCTATGTGTACATATGTGATACCGCCTGGTGCTTCACCTTCTCCACGTTTAAGGCTGCTATAGGCCGAAATATTGCGCTTCTCTTGTGTTTGTTTTTTGTTCGTCGTCCCAGCCGCCTTCATCTGTGGTAAGTGTTGGGTCATATTTCCCTATCCTTCCTTAGTTTTATTGCCTTAAAGCTTTTTCCTGCTCCTTGTTATTATATATATATATATATTTGGTGCCTTATTTTTCATCATCAATCTTAAATCTCAACATTTCACTACTGACAATCTATCTCTTTTCTTGGCTAATAAATTTCTGACTATGTTAAACCCTCTTTTTACCGCACGATTAGAAACTTATTTGATGCACACCTTAAAGTTGGATATAATACTAAAAAAAGGGAGTTCCTCAATGCTCTCTAAAATTTCCTTGAACCAAAAATATTCCACAAGATCACTTAAGCGTGGGAGGTTCTCCTGTCTGGAATCACTGGTAGGGAACTGGGACAGGGAGAGGAGACAAGGAATTGGAAAAAATTCAGCCATGTCCTTTTGAAGGAACTGTCCCAGCATTCACTTGGAGTGATTTTAGGAAACAATGGTAAACCAAAATCTGGATGGCCAGATGGGGATTAGAACCCATGTCCTCTTGAATGCCAGTTCCGAGCATTACTGTTCATCATCAGGCTGTCTGACATAAGAGAAATTAATTATAGTGTTTGATATATGATTCAGATAATGAAATTCTTTTACTTTGCTAAAGATATCAAGTGCCCTTATTTGAATTCATGTGCCTGTTAGCCATTTAAATTTTCATTATCAGTTTTTTTTATGTGCATTTTATGTCGTGACTGTTCTTGATACACACACTTTTCATGGTTGATGTTAGTTGTTTTAAAATCATTGCATGCAAAGTGGATAGTAATTAGATGAAATAAATTTTTTTTGTCTGGTGGTTTGTAAAATCCTGTTAGATGAGCAGAAATAGAAAATTTAGGAAGTCTATTGCCCAGGAGTTTGTTTGATTGGGGGTACAAATTTATTCAACTCTTTATTACATGCTTTACATGGTTCCACGCTTTAGGAAGTCTAGCAGCTCAAGTTCCTGACAATTCTAAATGCAGAGACCTTTTCAGCTTACTTAGCCACCTGCCATAGTGCATTTTACAAGGAACAATGAATGATAAAGTTGCTCTGTTTGAGCAGTCATACAACCTTCTCCATGGACACATCTTGCTCAAAATAGACAGTTTTACTATCATCGTCATCATCAGTCACATGAAAATAAAAATAATATATATATATCGCACCAAGTATCAGTTGAACGCACTGATACTTTCACATCAGTTTTAATGCCAACAACATAGAGGTCAGCATAGGTTTAAAATTGCTAAACTCTGCTGAGACTTATCTCTGAAACACCTTGACATTACTATTTCTGGTACCTTAAAAATAATTGGTGATTTTCTTATTTAGATATTAGCTTAGGAAATAGCTTTTTATTTATCTGATTCGTTATTTTGTCAAACATTTCTAATGTGAACAAAATATCGTTTTATTCACAGTGCTGGAGAAAATCTATCATGTGTCATAGTATTTGTGCTTGTGTACTATTTCTTAATGGCTGCTGTGGTTTGGTTTGTCATTCTGACATATGCATGGCATCTAAGCTTTCAAGCATTGGGTGAGTTTAATCATATAAATTTTTAATTTTTTGAATGCTTTATTATAAGTACATGCTGAATGATTGAAATATTGAGTCTCTTATTTGCCAGTGTGCTAGGGGGCATCCATTAATTACGTCAGCAGGTTTTTTCGTAAATCTGGATCCCTCCTTCCCTCTGGAAACCTTTCGTGTGCTACCATACAGAACATTCTGAGTTACAATCAGCTGTCGTGAGATCAAATGACTCTCACAGTGGTTAGTTCTGAATAAAGTTCAAAGTTCTTCTTACATTTAATTGCTATTCTTCTCTGAATTAATTACTGCTGTCACTTCTGTGTAGGAAGAAACAATAGTATAGTGTTCTCTTTAAGTAACCAACACTCCCAAATAATGAGATCATTTATTAAAGTCCACTGTTTAATGAAATTATTGTTTAAATACAACTGGTATTTAATAGTTCAAGTAGTGATATAATTACATAAAGACTTCTTTTCCATCAGTTATAGATTCTGGCTACACAATTCTGATCACTTGACAATCTACACACAACAGTCAACCAAAAAATATGTTAAGACTTTTAAATTGCTCAGATATTGTGTGATCGTAAGTTTTCCCGGCATAACTGTTGCTGGAAGATTTCTCGGGCGTGCAGCCGGGTAAATTGATCGCAAATGTACGAATTTTCGATGGCGTAACATGCCATCATCTTCAGGTAGCGTCCACTGGTCGGCGTGAGGAGCGCAGTCCAGGACGCGACTGCTGGTCTGCTCGGGGGGCACCGATATTTATACCCTCCGACCCCGCCCTCCCACTCCCGCCGCTGCACTCCGATTCTGGTGGTGGGGATAGTGCGTTGCAACGCGTCGAGCAGTGACCATCAGTTTGTACGCCGCCTCTGTCACGCACAGTGCCTCGGCCCCGGTATTTGTGGAGCCGATTCAATGCTGGGTTCCAAGCTTGGCTTAGTTGGAACAAATACCGGGGCCGAGGCACTGTGCGTGACAGAGGCGGCGTACAAACTGATGGTCACTGCTCGACGCCTTGCAACACACTATCCCCACCACCGCTATCGGAGCGCAGCGGCGGGAGTGGGAGGGCGTGGGTCGGAGGGTATAAATATCGGTGCCCCCCGAGCAGACCAGCAGTCGCGTCCTGGACTGCGCTCCTCACGCCGACCAGTGGACGCTACCTGAAGATGATGGCATGTTACGCCATCGAAAATTCGTACATTTGCGAACAATTTACCCGGCTGCATGCCCGAGAAATCTTCCTGCTCAAATATTGTTGCAAGCTGACTATGTGACCCGCAGAAATGTTTTGACAATTCTGCTCTACACATTTAAGATAGTTTTGACTAATTTAGAAACTCTTTACTGAATTGTTCTATGAAGTGAGAACTAAAGTGACACTGCCCTAATTATGATTTGCAGATTGTTTTCATAGTCTGAGCAAATTGCTGTGTTAATCATCAATTTTTGCCCCAAATTTTTATGATACACAGACACAATACTCCCTAAGTAAAATTTTTTATAATAATAGGAATAGTAATAAAAATGTAGGTAGGTATAAATTTAATGATAAGGTTATAAGAATTGATAGGGAAAATAAACCCACCACTTGCCACAGATGAAAGTGGGAGGACACGATCAACACAAAACAGGAACTCACTTTACAGTATTTTGGTAAAAAGCCATACTCATGTTTGAGGTGAGACATATGGCAAGGGGATCAGATGTGTATGTATCAAGATCTATCACATAACTCAGCCAAAAAGGATCTATGTGGGACAGAGACGGCACAGTTAACCAGTTATAATTGTGGGAAAGTATAATCTCTGTAGTGACCAGTAACTCTAAAATAAAATGAATCATTTTTTTAATCAAACATAAAAAATATACTTTGAAACTCCTGAAAAAATTGTATATTTATATAACATAAAAGACAATGAAGATTGAGGCCAGGGGGATGTCTGGTATCAAGAATATATTTGTACATTAGCACTATAAACAGAGATCGAAAGAGGTAGTAGTATTAAGCAAACTCTGACGGCTCTCGCTGAAAAACAGCTGTTGAGATTGTTAGAATTGTATGAGCTGGTAAGAAGCTGCCACTTGGAGATTGTGTGTTAGCTGAGGCATGTGTATGGGGCAGCAGGTAGGATTTTGGGAAGGAGGATGTGCATTTTGGGAAAGAAGTATGGAAATACATGCCTCTGATATAGGATTTGATTAATGGACTCGAGACCAGGGAGAACAGGGTAATGAATATGAGGCTGCGGTCAGATATATACAGGTGCAGGGAGATTTTCTTTTGTAGTAGATCAGAGGGGTAGCTGTAGGAAATCAGGGCACATGTAGGTTTCTGGGAATATGTGGAAAGTGATTCATGAATGGACAAAATGCATCTGCCACAGATTGCAAGATTGTACATAAGGTAATGTTGTGTGTGTGTGTGTGTGTGTGTGTGTGTGTGTGTATGTGTGTGTGTGCGGGGGAGGGGGGGGGGGTTAGCAACTGTCAATGTGTAGGTACTGTTGTAAGTTTGTTGGTAATGCACACAGAGGTGTGTGATGTAACTTGTAATAGGTAAACACTCACATCAAGAAAGATTATGTGTGTGCCAGTAAGTCCAGGTGAATATGAGGAAATGGCTATTGTTAAGGGAATTGATGAAATCTGGGATCTGATTTTCCCTATGGAATATTTCATTTATGTATCTGAATCACACAAGGAATCTAAGTGGTTATTTATTCAGAAATCATGTCTACAGTGACCAGAAAGAGGATGGTATAAAATGGGACCATGCGGATACCCTTGGCAGTGTGGTGTATCTGGTTATAAACTTAAGAATTGTAGGTTAATTATGAAGTGGATCAAGGATGTGAGAAAAAATGTGATGACGAAGCTGTGTGTGTGGGGGGGGGGGGGGGGGGGAGTATATGCAAGAAGTGAAGAAGAAAATGAGGCCCTTCTAGAATGGGGTGTTAGTGTACAAGGAGGTAGTCTGGAATAAGAGGAGTGGGGATGGTGGGACAGATGCTCCAAAACTGTGGGGTATTTTAGATGTAGAAAGGCAGGTTCTGCACAAAAGTGTGGATGTGTTGATCCACAAAGGCAAAATCTGTTCAATAGATGATCCCTAGGTCACCAGAAGGTATAAGGTAGGTGCACAATTTTAAGGATTGAGGAAGGGTATCGATTTTGAAGAGAAGCCTTGTAAGTGGTCCTGAAGGTCATAAAAGTGATATTTCCTGTGGAATGTGAGAAGTATTTTTTGTGACGGTTAGCTATCTAGGCCCTCAGCCACATAGTTACTACAATCCATGACTGTGGTGTTGGAGCTCATATCTACTGAGGATAATGATATTTTTGTTCCTGGACAGCTCACATGGCTCAGGTTTCAGTGGAGCCAAGGTTGTTGAAGCAGGGAATAGAGTTAAGGAAAGATTGTGAGGGCAGGTTAGAAATGAGCAACTTTTGAAATAGACAGAGGGAATGGTTTTGTGTAAGGAGCTATGGATCTAGTTGGGATGGAAGTTTGAGCTGCTCTAGGCAGGACTCGAGCTTGTCGTGCAGATTGTCACTCTCCGCTCTTGTAGAAAAGTGATACTGCCAGCAGAGGATTTAGCAGAATGTTAGTGACTCCCAGACCAGAATAGTAAGGTCAAACTTTGGAGTAGGTGAGAAAGAAAGTCCCTTGGGTAGGATACGGAGTTACAGTTCATACAGGAAAGTCAATGAGAGGTTAACCTTTCGCTGCTGATGGTGTCTACACTCTTCCTAAGTGTTCATGACATCTTTAGACATTGATTACAAGTCTTGTCAGTGATTGCCAGTATTCATTAAACATGAACAGGAAGTACACACAGCTGTTCTTAGCACTTTAGTATAGTATAGTTAAGCATATTGATAACACGAGTGTGGTTTACTCTGTGCAGCAATATGACAGTCATTAGTGAGCAGTTGCAACATGTTTACACGTTCCAGTATTAGTTCAGCCATGAGTGAATAAACTTATGTTTGTAATGTTGTAAAGTGTAATTATTATGCAAATATGTTAAAATGTGTATATCTGTTTTTAGAGTGTGTGTTTGCGTTTAAAATTTTATATATTTCTGTAATTTTATAACTCGTACTATACTTTCTCTCATCTTCATCATATAATACTCGATTTTAATAAATGTAATTAGCCCTGCAAACAAATTACCTTGCCATATACACTTTTGCTTCTATTAACATTGTTTGCAACAAAAAAGAGATTACTGCTAACAATTATTTGATGTCCTGCTTGCATTTAAAAAAAAAAAAAACCTACTTTCAGCTGTAGAGTTATAAAAGTTAATATTACTTTAACAACAAAAGCATTAACTGTAAAATGAATTACAGCCAACCTGTTGCAATATTCATTGAATTTCAATAAATTCAATGAATATTGTAACAGGTTGGCTGTGATTCATTTTACAATTTAAGAAATACCGTTGCTGTCGATGCTACCATGCTAAAGATTTTGAAAAGCATTAACCTCTGTCAGTTGTGGTATATTCACAGATGATGCAGTGGCTAATGTGGCAGGTAGTAGAGATGGGTGAAGGAGATTAAAAAATGGCGTGAAGTCTTGGAGCTTTGGCAATCACGGATGGTGTATGTTGTATGGGAAGGGAGTGTTCGTGTCGGTGGGGAAGACCTAGAACAGGATACCTTTTCACTAAATTAAATAGCTTCTGAAGATGTTTTTGCATAAATTTCAATTGCAGTTGCCCGCATTCGGTTAGAAACTGAAGGTTCTGAATCAATACGGGGTACAACAGTGAGATAATTTTTTGGTGGGAAGAAAGTTGGATAGAATGCAGGTTGGCTTCACTGCATATACTGTTGGAGGACAATTTGGGTGAGAACAAGGGATTATGCAAAATGAAAGATGTGGAGGGTTGAGTGGAGTTATGCCAGAGACAAGTAGTTATATGGTCAGATCATTGGGGGATTGTTGAATAAGTGACATGATTTAATAAACAGTACATGGGAATGGAGTCTGGGAAAAGCAGAAGGCACAAAAGCAATGGAGTTCCAAGTGTGATTCAGTCGGTGACATGTTAGAAAAAAATAAGATCCCACATGTAAAACTGCCACTTATATTATACAATTAATTTTTACTAAAATATTGTAAAGTGTGTTGGTGTTTTTGTGTTCATGCTGGTCCTCCTGCTGTCAGAGGAAAAGCTGTGATTGGGAAGAGAGGGGGGTAATGCATAACAGCTTACACTGAACTGTGATGGTTAGTGTGGCCTAAGGGTAGACACTCAATCGGTCGCCAACCAGCTGATAACCTCAGGTGGTGTAGGTAGGTTTTAAATTATGTTCAATGTAGACCTTTCAAACTATGTATTCTTCAAAATAAATGCATCACTCAGTGACCAATCTAAAGCTTCGAACTTATTTTCCAAAAATAAAATATTGCAGGTATAAACTTTTATGCAAGCTACAAGTAACTCCGATGAACCCCTAACTGTATTCAGTTACATCGTGAGTATGATCAGTTGAACATAATCTAAGATGGATGCTTTGATCTATTGCTTCCAGCCTAGCTTGCTATCCGTCCACATAGCGCCAAATCGACTGTTCGCTGAGCATGGCCCCTCTACACGAGTGCTTTCAAACAACTGCCCCACCAATTTCCAGGGGTCTATTTATAGGCAACCTAGGGGATTTTAGAACATTTCCAAGGATTTTTTGATCATTTAACCTTATTTTTCATCTAATTTACCTGAATTTTTTGTGACAGCTAGTCCATTCCATAAGCAATAAAATTGATCCTTATGAAATTTTCTCTAGCTCTAGAAGTTTAGTTATAAAAAAATTATTGAAGTAGTAAATCCTAAATTTTCTCTTAAATCTTTCAACCGGATGTTGATAATACCTCTTAATTACCTTAAATATTACTTTTTCTATCCTGGCCAATATGGATTTTTACAAGCACTTTCTCATTATGCTGAAAAAAAAATCTACTTTGTCTTAAACATACTCCCCTTTCCAGATCTCCCTAAAATATACTACGTGCAGACTAAAATTTTCCTCCCAAAATTATTTTCGTACAAAATCTTAGAAAAACGTTACTTAACTTTTACCTACAGAATTAAAATTTTTCATAAGGTACTTTAAAATTCAGTACATCTTTTAAGCTATAACTTTTTATGGTAGCTTGAAAATTGAGAGTTTAGAAATTATTTAACTGTTTTTCTTCGATATCTAAGACCATGCTTGCATTTCAACTTCAAAATCAAATATCTTGTCTGTGCTATTTTATATCCACAAAGTGTCATACCTCGTTTTAATTCTTATGACTTACTGCACTTCTGAACATGAATGTAGCCTTAGCTATTAGAAAATAAGGAAATCTTCATTATGTGGCCAATGTTTACAAGTCGAATCTAACTCTTTACTTCTACTTATTACTTGAAAACTGTAAGAAAATGATTTTAAACATGTTTTGCAATAGAATTTATACTAGCTTGCACCTCGTTCAACTAATTCTGATAACTTTTTTTAAAAAAATTAGGTTATATGACACTGCCTTTATATGTGGTAAGTGACAGGTTATTTTTCCTGGCCTTCCTTATTTTCATTGCCTAACAGCAATTTCATTTTTACTATTATCGTAATGATATGATTATGTGTGATTTTCAGATCTATTTCACTTCAAGTATGATTTTGTAAAAAAAGAAAAAAATATAAATTAATAAAGGCTATATTTCGGTGAATTTCACTTTTCTGCAAGTTTTTGCTGACATTACCTTGTTCTTCACTTACATTATTTTGATTTTCATGGAAGGATCATGGAGATTAATTTTAATTATCGGTTATTAATCATAATAAGCCTTTTGTGTTATGACACTTGTCTGGACCTCAAAATAGATTCCAAAATTATTATCTACTATAGTTCCATAAGACACAAATTTTAAAACACAATTAACTCTGCATTAATTTGTCACTCATTCTGGTAATAACTGTTTCACTTTCTCCCCATTTTTTCAGCTACAATATCTCATAACATTTTGACATGTAATGACGGTAAGGGGAGATAACAAACAAATCGCTAGCAGTTTTTTTATGCAAAATTATCTAGTAATTCAAATTAAATTGAAGATAGTCAATATGATATTAGAAAACTTGGGTTAAATTACCCAAGCTGGAATTAATGTTTATTTAAGCATTTACGAGGTGTGTTCAAAAACTAATGGAAATTTTGAAATTTTGTGGGTTATATTTGTCCGATTGGCATGATTTTTGTTGTTGTTGTGTTGGCAAACATGTCTTAAAAGTATCTACACATTTTGAGCTGTACTGAATGATTAGTCTCTTGTCAGCTGTTAAAAGGATAACACGTATTTTGATACAGTCATTGAGTTTTCATTTGTTTATATCATGGATGAGATAATTTTCATTAAATTTTGCTATAAAAATGGAATTAAGTGCAACAAACTTTTAGAAATGTTAAATTTTGGTTTTTGTGAATCTGGCATGGGTAAAACAAGGGTTTACGAATGTTATAAGCACTTTTAAGATGGTCATGAAGACGTTGAAAATGATGAGCGTACGGCTCGTCCTAGCACATCAATAACCGATTAAAATGTGAGAAAAGTGAAAGAAATTATTATGAATGAAGTTTCTGTTGATGTTAGCATACCAGTTCGTTCATTCTATGAATTTTTTTCATCTGTTTTGGGTATGAAACCTGTTGCAGCAAATTTTTTTCCAAAAATGTAGCATTTAAAAAAAAAACAGTGGCGAATGGAAGTTGCTCAGGAATCACTAAATGTGGTCAACAGTGATTTAGAACTATGTCATAACATGTGATGAAACATGGGTTTATGAGTATTATGTCGAAACTAAGGCATAATCGTCTCAGTGGAGGCATTCTGGATCACCAAGACCGAAAAAATCACGACCAATTTTGTCAAATGTGAAGGTGATGCTCACTCTGTTCTTCAATTTTAATGGCATAGTGTACCATGAGTTCTTGCCACAAACCCAAATGATCAATAAAGAATACTACCTTCAATTTCAATACCATTTGCTTGAAGCAGTCTGAAGAAAATGCCCGTATTTTTGGGGGAAAAAAAAACAATTCCATGGCTTTTGCATCATGATAATGTACCTGCTCACACAGCGTTGCTTGTTCGTGAATTTTTGGAAAAAAAAAAAAAAAAAACACACACACATGCTTTAATGATGCCCCAGTCTCCATATTACCCAGACAAGGTTCTGTGTGACTTCTTTTCTGTTCTCAAAAATAAAGAGAACCTTGAAAGGCCATCGGTTTACAAGCATAGATGATATCACTGAAAGAGCTCTAAGCTATCCCAAAGATCGAGTTCCTGAAGTGTTTTGGGGATTGGAATAAGCGCTGACATAAGTGTATAATATCTAATTTGGACTATTTTGAAGGCGATAAAATCGATGTAGATGATTAAATCCTTAAAAAAAAAACTGTTATTTTTTAACGCACCTCTTATACTAGGCCTACATGTAAAACTAGTATGGTCAGTTCTTTCCCTCCATGTTTCTTTGTTTTTGTATATATTTAGAGAACTATGATGAAAGTTATTGAGTGTAATGTACTGTTTTGTGTTGTGCATCTAAGAGGAAAGAAGAAGAGGTTGTAACTGGTTGCATAGGCACTTTCAGGCCTATTCTTCCAAAGTGAAGTACAGGACTATCAAGTTTTAAACCCCAATCAAAACTTTAGTATATCCTTAGTCCGGATTGGGATATAATAAAGCCATTTAGTACACTATCTGTGATTAGGATTGTCTTCCACAACTGGAATTTGAACTAGCTAAACTTCATGCACCAGATACTTTCACAGTATTGTAGCAGCTTCAGCCAATGAGATAGATGTATTTTGAATACACCATGAAAAAGCATTTACAATCTGTTGAGCATGGTAACTTTCAAATCCATTTGTGCCGGAAAAGTTTAATTATTGCCTGATGGTACATTTGAAGAAACTGGCTTTCTAATATTTCTTTCAACAAATTTCAGTTCTTTTTGGCATCAGTCCTGCTAGGTAGAATCTCTGCAACAACATGAATAAATGCCATAAGATGATATTTTGTAAGCACCTTAGAATTTTGGTAAATTCTAGTTTCTTAGTTTCAAGTAAAAGGGAGGAAGTAAGTCTTCATTTAAACATATAGTTTTCATTGCAATTAAAGGTTATGATAGGAACGTTTCATATAGAAACTGACACCACAATCTAATTTATTAAATAAATCATTTTAAAAGCAGTAAAGACCCACAACATTTAATAAAAGCCCTAAATAAACTTTTTATAATAATAAAGAAACTTTTAAACCAACCTGGAATAGGTTAATCCATTATTGTCTCACTTGCAAACAATAGATTGTTGTTACATGACCTTTTCACTATTTCTGAACACTTTTAAATGAACTAAAGTAATTTTAAAATAACAATAATTCAAAAGAAAGCTAAAATTCAGTAGTTTCTGACCATGTAAATGCACTTCACTTTCAACATTTTTTATCATATGTTCCTAGTAATTTCCCGAAGTAAAAAGTAGATTTTCTAAAAGAGCCAAAAATCTAGTATCACATATTTAAATTTCAGAACATTCCATGCAGTAGAACAGAATTTGTAGACATTTTAAAGATTATTTTGTCACTGAACACACGTGGGTCACTTAAGAATTATTTGCAACTAAACCAAGTCACTTCCAGAGGTAAAATAACTTTTAAAACACGTAACTAAATTCAAAGAAAATCCCGATAATTTTTCCTTTTCGGTACAAACTATATGTTAATAATTATTAATGAAAAACCATATGATTTCTAAACAGTTACTTTACCAAATCTTGTCTAAGCTGTAACTTCGCTATCTCGCCATCGATTTTCATAAAATTTACACCATTGAACTCGGGAATTTTTGTAGAACATTTTGACACTAATTTTATTCAGGTAATTTGAAATTCAGCAGTATTTCTAAAAAAATGCATAAATTCAAACGTTTAGGTAATTCCCCAGTTGCATTAGGAGGTCGTATCACTACGCAGAATTAAACAAATATTAAAACTAATCACTCGAAATTTCTCACTGAACATCCTTTGAGCATCTTACAGATAAGACTACACACTGTCAAAGTTTGAACAGTTTTTATAATCTATATCGTTCACACACTTTTTGCTAAGCGGCAGTATACATGTGGTGTGCAACTGGCGTTAATATAAGCGGGAGCCCCGAGGTGGGGGATGTCTGTCTGTCTTTTTTTCTTTATCGTTTCGTGTTTTGTATTTACTCCGGGAACGATATGTAAGGTAACTCTGCGTCAAGTGATTCATCGCGGGTCGGTTTTTGCCGCGTTAGCCTGGAAACTGGTGTCGGCCATGTTGGGTGTTCTTGTAACAGATTGCGATTTTAATGACTACTAAGAACTTTTAAATTTAAAAAAGGGGTCTGTCGGTATCTTGTTCTCTCCACAATCTACAATTTTCTGGAAACGTTTGTTCGATTGCCTAATCAACTGTATAATGCTAATTTTGAAAATATGATTTTTTTAAAATAAACTCCAAAATTTTGTCCAAGTGAACTTTTTCGTGATTTCATATTAAACTGAAAGCCTTTTCTAAGTTTGTGGTTTAAACAAATTTGGTGGCGACCATTAAGCATTTTAGTTGACTATCCAGGCAGGCACATGGTCAAGTTAAAATTATTTCATCAAAATTCCACAGAACTTTTAATTCAAGTGAACTGCTAGTTAAGGTACTAAACTCTACTCCAACCCCGGTAGCAGTTTTGTGTCTTACAATTAATATGGAAATTAAAAATAAAGTAGACCATCATTTACCTAAGCTGAATGAAGGAGGGCTGCAGCAAGAAGAAAACAATACACAAAAGAACACGATATTTTGTGATATACCCTTCTCATGTCAATGTAAAATGTAGCGTAATGGTGACAAATGAAACTGTCACTAAGAACTAACATAAGTTTGGTTTGGGAAAATAACTCATCACCTACCACAGATGACAGCAGGAGGGCCAAAAGAACAACAACAACAAAACACACACACACACACACACACACACACACACACACACACACACAATACACTTCACAATATTTCAGTTACTTATGTAGGAGGTGAGGCATATGGCAGGGGAAAAGTTATGTACACATCCATACCTACCACAAGACTGAACCAAAATGAAACAATACAGAAGGGTGGGAATTACACTGTTGGTAGAGGGAGAAAGTTGACTATAGAGAATTATGGGATAAACAATGACTATCAGTTGAGGTAAAATAAAAATAATTTCAAAAATATAATTTCAGTGTGTTATAAGAGATAGAAGTAAATCAGTAAGATAAATAAATAAAATATATGATATAGCTGGGACCACATGAGCACCCACAGTCAATCCAAGCACATGAATTGTATATAATTAAATTTAGGGCAAAGGTGTTGGGGGATGATGAAAATAACAACATTGGAAACATTATCAACAGGAAAGTCATAGGTCATAAAATTATAATGAAGGAAATATATCGGTAATTAAAAATTATCATAAAAATGTGTAAAAGAAATAAAATAATAATAATGATACATATAATTTTACCAAAAATATAATAACAAAAATAAGAATAAACTGTAGATGCAAATGATGGATTTACCAAGTGGTAATGGTAAAGAGAAGGATGAAAATTAACTTGGATTAAACCTCAGGCAGCCCTGGATCTAGGACACTTGTCCCAGGCAGCAACTAAAGGGGATGGCAAATGCATGTGTTGGTGACACTTTTTTTAAGTGGAATTCTCAAGTTTTAACCCCAGCTCGGAAAAATAGCAGATATATCATGGAGCCCAGGGGTATCTGATATCCAGAATGCATTGGTAGATGGGAAACTTCTTAATGATTGAATTGTACCACTGGATGAATCTTGGACTTAACTTTACTGCCACCAATTTTCCATTGTTCTCTCGGCCATTAAGATATGTGACTGAATAGTCAAAAAAGGCCAAAACCTCTGAATTCTAGGTGAAAGGTACTCCTAGTTTAGAAGTTTCTCTATGAACTCTTGCTTGTTATACCTCTCAGTTTAGGCATCATGAATTTATTAGTTTGCCCCCATCCATTCCTAAATACTTTGATTTCACAGCTTGCAAGAGTCTCTCCACAATCTTGAAATGGATGGAGTAGTGTATTGTAAAATAATCATTTCTACTATAATATATTCAACATGTAATAAGCTGCAAAGTATGAAACACTATTTTGTGTTCTTATGTCTTGTATCTTTGGCCAGTGCAGCAGGCATTTAATATAATAAATATACTTTTCAGGTAAAGTAAAGGAAAAAATTGATAAGAAAGGAGCCTATTTTCACTTAGTAGCTTGGTCTCTTCCATTGATTTTAACCATAACCACAATGGCACTGGGAGAAATTGATGGAAATATTGTCACTGGAATATGTTTTGTTGGATATGTAAACCATTCTGTGAGAGCTGGTTTGTTACTAGCTCCATTATCAGCAGCCGTACTTGTTGGAGGATATTTTCTTAGTAGAGGTACTTTTTTTTTACTATTTTATTCATTTACTTTGATATTCCTTTGAGTTTAATAAAAACATTTTATGAAATATAATTATGTTTAAAATAATACTCACATAGTTTTTTCATTGAAGAATGTTTGTTATTTTTAAGTTATTTCTAAAGAATACATTCAATTGTTATGGTAAAATAAACTTGCATTAATAATTATTACTGATTTAAATATTATAAATCAGACAATTATTAACCCCTTTGTTTTCATAACGCATACAATGATGTAGAATTGTGATGCAAGGCTTCTTTCAGAAATTTCCATTTTTTTCACTACTTTTTCCTTAAAAGTCAAGGATTTTGTCTTATTATTGTATACTATATCATCTTGAACCTTATAATCTGCTTTTATCAGAGTTCCAGGAATTTTTTTATACTTATGTGTACGAGGAGTATTCAGAAAATAATTGTAGTTCTTAATTTTTATTATTTAATATTCATATTATTGATCCTTGGTCCTTTCGGGGTAATCCCCAATTCGTACACTTGTCTCTGTGGTATTTCTCATTTCATGAAGTAGTGCTTGTAACTTCCTTTTTAAATGTTCTTCAATATCTGGGACAAATTTGATTTCATGTCTTCAATGGTTTCAAAACTTTATTCTTTCATCTAGGACTTGAATTTTGGAAAAAAGGGAAAATCGTAGAGTGAAAAGTCTGCAGAGTAGGAATGCTGGGAGGGAACAGTCATCTTTTTTCACATAATTTGCAAATTGACAATGCTGAATGGAAAATGAAAAATTAGTTTTGCTAATTTTTTCATGCAACTGACACAAAATACCTTCCTAATACAGGCAGTTGACTCATACCATTTAGGTAAAAATTTAAAGGACATGACTCTTATTGAAATAAAAAAAAACTTGCCCTAGACATTACAGACTTGCTTCATTGTGCATGGAGATTCTTTTCCAATTAACTGTGATGAACCTTTGTTTCAGCATCATATCCTTAAACCCAAGTCTGATCTCTGTATGAACGTTTTTTTACCGTTATTGTGTTCACCAAGTAGTAGCAAAAATGTTTCTTCTGCTATTTAGTCATCAAGCTTTAATGCAACTCAGTGCATGTTCAATTTTTCAGTCAAAATGTCATGTCACAAATTTATTGGCATTTCAGTTTTTGCTACAAGTTCTCTGACAAGCAAATGTACTTGTATGTACCAAGTCCTTGAATTTTTGAGTATGAGTTTCATCAGCTATTGGTGAATGAAAGTCATTGTCAATTGACTACCAACCATTTTTCACACTGTTAATGACCCAGATCATCAAATCCATAAGCTTACCTCAATAGCTGAAATGTTTTCATGAAATTTTTCCCAGTTTCATGCAAAAATTCACATTGTATCATTGCTCTTTTAAATCAAACATTGCAGAATTCATCACAGATTCCCATACACCTTGCACTCAGAGAACGATAACACAGGAACTAAGGGTGGTATTTGTCCCAAGGAAAGGGAGGGGGGGGGGGGATTTTTTGCAAAGAATGCAATATGGAACAGTTCTTTCTGAAATAGTGAAATCAACTGGCAACTGTTGGGTTGTGTTTTGAGTGGTCTGCCTTTTTCATGGCTGATTTTTTTGGCAGGGGAGATATATCAGTGCCAAGTTTGTTCATTCATATGGAGTGGAACAAAAATTCTTCTCTCTCAATACACCACTAACACAGATTTACAGCATCTTGTGTAAAAATACTAACGCCATTAGTACTTTTGTATCCCATAAATAATGAGATAGCTAAAACATTTATATTGTGCCATCCTACTTCTAGATTTTTCTTTTATGTTTAAATAAGATGATTTTAGTGGGAAGTGGAACTTATATTTTAGCTTATAAAACAGTGAACTCACCACTGATAATTAACACAGTATAACAATTTAAACTATCTCAGCAATAAATGAGTGTGGTGCAACTAAACTAACCTTAACACTTATAGCACTTACTGCTAAAGCATAATGAATAATGTCAATTTTCTTCTGTTGTTTTGATGCTTTCATTCTTTTTCAATAAGTACAGAGAAGAAAAAAAATTATAATAGCTGTGACAAAATGGCTTGCAATCTTGATATACAAGAATTTAACAGGGAAGTTGTTGCCAACTTAGCTGAGCTACAAGTATTTTTCACAGACAACTTATTTGTGATTTAAGGATGACTTTCTTTCAACTATTAAGTGTTGGTTTTAGGTATCACACTTATTTTAAACTACAGTTCAGCATCATCTGCCCCCAAAATTATATGTTACAAATAAGTACATATAATACTAATTAATTTTTTTGTTTGCCATTTTTGCTTTCTTTGGATATATTATGAGTATTTTCTCTTAAACCTGGATATTGTAACATCACATTGGACTTGCAATCTTTGTATAAATATCGATTATCGATATACCGCGAGGGTCTAACCTCTGTGGCAGAGGAGTAGTCAAGTGCTACGAGTGGCGGGAAGTGTGTGTGTCAACGTGTACGTGTTTTCGGTAGATTCGGAAAGAAATATTCGGGCATATCGATACGTAATACGAGCGTTCGCGACGGGAAATGAATATTGGCTTGACGTCGCTAACGTAAGACAAGCCATATGGTGTGAAAATACAGTGAGACGTTCCTGGAGAACTGTTAATGAGCGGTTGTGAACTGGTAATTGTGGTACAGACATTTAATATGTTGCTGTTTGAAGGAGAGTATTTTGTGATTAAACTTTCCACTCATAAAGAACTTGCAATCTTCGGATAAGTGATAAATAATTCCAGTTGGTGGTCGGAGTACTAACATAAGACACAAATCGTTGGAATAATAAAAAGTTGTTCGACTTAATACTTCCTATGAGTGAGTGTGTCTTGCTTATTACAAATTCCTGTGAACTAGTGAGTTCTTAACATCACAGAGAACTGTAAGTATTATTAGTACGTTCGTCAAACAGCTGGTGGCGACCAAGGTAAAATAATAAAATTACGAAGTACCGATGTTTCCGTGAGGCAGGTCAAAGTGTAGCGTTGTAATAACCTCACTAACTGTTATTAATTAACCCAGTAAAAACATTTTGAAATTTTACATGACGCACGTGAAATGGACTTGGGTTTGAAGTTGGTAAAAGTGAAGAAATAAAAACCAGCGGAAAACGCAAACTTTGAGTGAAAAGTGAAACGAAAAACAACAATAGAGTACGTGTATCGCATGTATTGGATCGAATACATTGTTAAGTGCAGAGGTTGCGGAACTGAGTGCAAAGAAGTTATGAGAGAAAGAGACAGCATTGCTCACCAAAGGCTAACATTACGGAGGTAAAACCAACGTCAAAGATCTACATCTCGCGGCGCAGTGGTACATCGCGGAAGTCAGCGACGAAGAGGAACTACATCTCGCGGCGCAGTGGTACATCGCGGAAGTCAGCGACGAAGAGGAACTACATCTCGCGGCGCAGTGGTACATCGCGGAGGGAGACTGTAGCGGAACTGTCTTCGGCAGATAAGAAGACACCGAACAGGCAATCTAAAATAAGTTCGGCCGCGGAAAAGTTTAAAGTCATAATTTTTTTGAATAATTGAATGAGAAATAATTTTTTTAGCGCCGGGTAGTATTCACACCGAGCTTCATAGGTACCATAAGAGCAATGTACCATTAAATTGAACCGTAATTCGCGGATAAATAAATATTTAACAGGAAGAAAAATTATAAACATTTGTTTAAATGCATGCTTACTAGTTTTCAGTCTAAACTTTTCAGTTTTGTTTTGGAACAAAAAAATTATTTTGGCAGAGTAACTTCGGTAGTTGAAACCATTTTCGCGTTTGGAATTTTTTTGTTTTGCATGCAGTATTACAGGTTGCCAGCCTGTGAGCTACCAGGGTAGTGTAAAGCATATGAAGCTTACACCCACAGCAGCAATCACCAGTAATTAATTCCTACATTTCTGTGTGAGTGATGTGTTATTTTCAGCTATTCCTGATTAGAGCAGAGTAGCAGCCAGGATTACTGAAGATCCACGTTGTATGCTTCCTTGCAAGTTTGTTTATGTTTAAAATATTACTGTTCATCGGCGTTGTACTGGTTGATTTGTTGGTCTACCGGCGTTTTGATGGTGAAGCTCAAGTTGTTTTGCTTTTGATGTTATGGGACCAGCTGTGTGTTGTTAGCTACTGGTTTCTTTGTCTTGATTTTGAGCGTGGGCAACTTAGTGGCTTTAAACCCCCCCCACTCCACCTTATACTTTCGAATTCTGCGTAGTTTTTTTTCTTAGTCTGTGAAAATGAATACTGAGGAAACTTTTGGGGAAGGAACAAGAGAGCAGACCGAGGAAGTGCCTGTTAAGGAAATCCTTATGCAGTTGATGAAGCAGATGAACCACTCCTTTGCTGAAAATGCGGAGAGAAGTCACTCTTTGGAAGAGAAGCTCAAGGAATTAAAGACAGAAAATGCGGAAAGAAGCGAAGCTTTGGAAGAGAAACTTAACCACTCCTTTGCTGAAAATATCAATGCGTTAAAGACAGAAAATGCGGAGAGAAGTCACTCTTTGGAAGAGAAGCTCAAGGAATTAAAGACAGAAAATGCGGAAAGAAGCGAAGCTTTGGAAGAGAAACTTAACCACTCCTTTGCTGAAAATATCAATGCGTTAAAGACAGAAAATGCGGAGAGAAGTCACTCTTTGGAAGAGAAGCTCAAGGAAATGAAAACCGAAAATGCTGAGAATCTCAAAGTTATACATGAAGAGAACCAGTCCATTCAAAACAACTTAAGAGCGGTACATGACAACCTCAGGGCAGAAATAGAACAGAAAGGGAAAGCCCTACGTGAAGATATTACTAGAGATTTGGATGAAAGACTCATACAAATAAGAGGAGAGATGGAGCAATTGCAACTGAAGTGTATCTTAAAAGGAGAAGAAACCAAGGCAGAAGTGGAACATTTCAAACAGGAAATGGTGTTGGAAGTAGGACTCACTCAGCAACGAGTTGAAGTCATTGAAAACAAGATGGAGTATCAAGATATTAAATTAAAAACCATAGGAGAGAACTTGAAAGTGTATGAAGAGAATATAGAAGAAGCACAGAAAGAAGTTAAGTTGTGGACTGACAAAATCAATTGCCTTGCGGAAGGGATAGAAAAAGTGAAACTGACCTCCTATTGTGAAATAGAGAACAAAATAAGCCAAAAGGTGCCAGCCATCAAACAAGAAGTAGAGGGGAACTTGAAGACCCAAGTGTTAGGGGCAGTTAGGGAAGAAATGAGCAAGTTTCAAGGAATCCTTACTAACCCTTTCTATCCAGGATACCCACTAGAGGAAAAGCGTGAACTCCAGAAATTTGATGACTCGGGAAAACTGCACCCAGTAGATTTTCTGGACAATTTTGAAACTTACCCACCATTCCAAGTCGCTCTGGATGATCAAAGAATACGGATGGTTCACGAACACATGAGAGGAAGAGCACGCCTATGGGGTGACCGGTTTTCAGAGGAATTCACTACCTACCAATGCTTCAGAGAAGAGTTTCTTCGACACTTTTGGTCGGTGGAAAGGCAGGTAGCCGTCAAGTCTGAACTGATTCATGGTGAGCCCTACTCGCCGGGAAATGAAACACAACAAGACTTCTTCCTACGATGTCTAGCTAAGTGCCGTCACCTCGACCGGCCATATAGTGAGGTGGAGTATGTTGAGATAATCATGGCCAGGCTACCAGAGTCAACACAGCTGATTTTCGCCAGTCACAGAATAAACAATGTCACTGAGGCCATCGAAATGTTGGGAAGGCTTGATGCACAAGAGAAGAGGATGGGAAGGAAAAGACCAAGAGAGCGAGAGAACCGTAATGAATCACACGACAGAGGAAGGAGAGAGAACCATAACCAACAAAGAAATGAAATGGGCAACGGTCAACAATATTGGAGGAGAGGACAAGACAATAGGGGCCGCGGGAGGAGCAACTTAATTTCAGACGGGAGCAAGAGCAAGATAGGGGTCGAAGTAGAGAACGGAAGCAACAGGATAGTGACCAAAGAACCCGACAAGACGATAAACCAAAAACTAATAACAATCCTTCTAAAGGAAAGCGTGACACGGAAAACTGCTAGCTGCCACTGTTTTGGTCCGACCAGGGGCAGAACAAATCGTGGGACCATCAAAAGAAGCTTCAAGGGAGAGAGAAGCTCCATCTCTCCTACAGAAAGGAAAACGGCTAATCACAAGGAGAGGGGCTGAATTTATTGTTCATACAGAAGAATCCATCAACGGTCAGGGGACAAGTGGTGCCTGGCCTATCGGGATCTATGTTTATCAAGCAAGAGGGAGTGGAGTCTTGTAAATTTGCAGAGATTGGAGAATTTTGGCAACTCTGTAAGGAAACAAATGATTCTGTCGTTAGGTTGGAGGATGATTCAACGGAGGAAGATGTTGAACCACCATTTGAAGAGGACTACAATGAGAGCCTCTATACTTTCGGTGATAGAGGGATGGTATTGATCTCTAAGGAAAACAGCAGCTGTCAGGGAAATGAAGAGTCTAGGTCGGCGAACATAGTAAAGTCCATGGAAGGGGTAGACATTGAAGACACAGAAGAAGAGGAGGAGGAAGAGAGCGAAACAGAAGAAACAGAAGAAGAGGATAGTACGGTGGGAGAGTATGAACAGATTTGTTTGGCAACTGATGACCCTATCAAGCGCATCCTTGGATCGGGCAACTTTGATCTTGAAGATGGGCAACTGGTCAGCATTGAGGTGGAAGGGGTGATATCCACGACAACGGTCAACTGACAGTGGAAAACACCAACGTCATAAAGGGGAAAGACCCAGTTTCAACTGGGAGAGAGATAACAGACGAAGAAGGATAGGAGTGAAGGAAAGAAAGGTGATACGAGGCAGCAGAAATGGAGAAGGGAGAGTTCGAGCAGAGAAACACCTGTAAGTTCAGTGTACCTGAGTGATCCCAGGCAAGACCTCATAGAAGAGGATAATCAGTTGAAGCAAAGGGTATTCAGGGTACCAACTGTAGAAATAGAAGTGTTAGGGAAGAAGGTCAAGGCAGTAATTGATACTGGGGCCGAAAGTTTCATGTATATCTGAGAACCTATACAAGGAGCTCGCAGAGGAACAGGATTTTGAGTATTGGCCTTACAAACACCATCACGATAGTGCCAGCGACTGGAAGAAAGAGTAAAAAAGTAACGATACAGATTTTATTGGTAGGAAAAGTGAGTGGACAGGAGTTGGAATCCACATGTACGTTGTACCCAATCTCAATATTGACTGCATCATTGGTGTGGATTGGATCATACCAACAGATACCATATTGCACTGTGGAAAAGGGTATATGGAATTTTACACGGAGGGAAGGAAATGTCGAGCAGAAATTGGAAATGCTAAGAAAGAGACTGAAGAGGGATTTACCAGTATCCAATTAGACTACACTGAACTGGAAGATGACACCGAAGAGGAGGAGGATGCACGATGGAGAGCGGGAGAAGGCGAGGAAGAAAGCAACAATGAAGGAAAGGAGAATTGAATCATCCAGAAGGGGGAGAATTTGGTATATGTCCGTGGGATATACAAGAACACTTCGAGAATGTTTTTTCTGACAAACCCGGTCTGGTAAAAGGTTACCAGTGCCATTTCAAGGTGAAAGAAGAGAAACCGTTTTCCATAAAGCCGTACCCAATCCACTGGCGAAAAGGGACAAAGTGAGGGAAGAATTGGAACGCATGGAAAGTTGGGGAATCATCGAGAGATCGCAAAGCGAATATGCAAGTCCACTCGTAGTGGTGACAAAGGCGGACCAGTCCATCAGATTAGTGCTTGATGCAAGAGCACTAAACAAGATTTTAGTCACGGAGAGAGATCACCCTGAGAGAGTGGATGACTTGCTACAAAAATTTCATGGGGTGAAATACTTATCATCTCTTGATCTTACCTCATCCTATTGGCAGATTCCCATTCAGAAAGATTCCAGGAAGTACACAGCATTTAGATTCGAAGGAAGATGTTATCAGTTCAAGGTACTTCCATTTGGATTGAACAACTCTGTAGCCCATTTCATAAGAGCTCTGGACCAAGTTACTTGGTAAAGAGTTGAGGGAGAGAGTACAGGTTTACGTTGACGACATAATTATTGCAACCAGTATGATTGAGGAACACTGGGAGCTGTGAGAGAAGTCCTGACGGCGATACAGAAGGCGGGAATGACATTGAAGAAGAAGAAATGCATCTTTCTACGGTCACGCTTGAAGTTTCTGGGACATGTGATCACCCCGGAAGGAATTCTGGTGGATGATTCGAGGTTGGAGGCTATTCAGAAGTTTCCTCGACCTACTAACAAAACGCAGCTCAAGAGCTTCTTAGGTTTATGTGGCTTCTACAGGAAGTTTATACCGGAGCAACAGTTAAACAGTCCGAATCTAAGGAAACTGGATCAGAAGAATTCAGTTTGGGAGTGGACAGACGAATGTGAAAAAGACTTCTGTGACATTAAGCAAGCACTGGCCCAAAAGAGGATTCTGTCATACCCCAATTGGGACTTGGACCTTTGTTTGGCCACCGATAGTTCGCATTATGGTTTAGGTGCCGAAATCTTCCAGGAGAAGGAAGTAAAGGGACTGAAGGAACACCATACGATTGCTTTCGCAAGTAGAATGCTCAATGCCCACGAAATGAGATATTGTATAACGGAGAAGGAGGCATTGGCTATTGTCTGGAGTTTTCAGAAATTCCGACATCTCTTTC
Organism: Vandiemenella viatica; assembly: GCA_031002005.1. NCBI lineage: Eukaryota > Metazoa > Arthropoda > Insecta > Orthoptera > Morabidae > Vandiemenella > Vandiemenella viatica. The sequence continues at coordinate 349,265,549 of JARYHS010008074.1, forward strand.
TAGGGAGAAAAATAATTATCCACACTGACCATAGGGCCCTGTCATTTCTGATGAATTGTAGACTGACTCACGGTAGGTTAACTCGCTGGGCGCTGTTACTCCAAGAGTTCCAATTTGACATCAAATACGTACCAGGGAAGGAAAACTTAGTGGCAGATTGTTTGTCCAGACTCCCTGTTGGAATGCCGGAGGACCGAGGGACCACCCAGTCAATTCAAGAAGCAGCCCTTCATTATCTGGAAGGGGTTCCTCAGGAAGGCAAGGTCGTTAAATGGATGAGAGAAATGGGTGTCCAACAAAGAGAAGATGAAGGATGGAGAGAGGTCATCGAGGCCCTTGAAGAAGGAAGTGACAATCCGATATTGAAGAAACACTACTGCCTTCATAAAGGGATACTGTTCTATAGAAAAGCAGAGGATAAAAAGGAGTGGAAAGTGTGTGTACCGGAACACTGTGTCGATGAGTGGATTAGATATCACCATCTCAGCTATGGACACTATGGAGCGAGTAAATGCTCACTTATAATGAGAGAACATTGTTATTTTGGGAACTTAGAAAGAAGAGTAGCGAAGGTTTTGTCAACTTGTGAAACGTGTCAGAAAGTTAAGGTGGACACCGTATTGAGAATGGGAAGGATGAAAAGTATAATTCCGTCAAGACCTCACGAGTTGATATCAGTTGACTTATATGGACCATTGCCTGCATCCAGGGGAGGAGTCACTACTATTTTTGTTATTATAGATGCCTTTACCAAGTATGTGAAGCTCTATCCAGTCAAGAAAGCATCTACAAAGGTTCTTTTAGGCAAGATACTTACCCAATACTTACCCACGGTGGGGAAGCCGAAGCAGATACTGTCCGATAATGGACCACAATTCTCTAACAAGAAGTGGACAGAAGTACTGGAAGGAGAAGGGATAGAAGTGGTGAAAACCTCATTCTTCCACCCTCAAGGAAATATAGTAGAAAGGGTGATGGGAGAAATCGGGAAGTGGTTTAGAATCTACTGTCAACATAGCCACAAAAGTTGGGCACAGCAGGTAGAAAAGTTTGAAGAGGTGATGAATACTATTCCTCATGGATCAACCAAAGTTACTCCGTTCGAATTGATGTTTCAAGAACCAGTTCCGAGGATTATTACCAAATATGTCAATTTTCCTGACGGGATGACAGTGGATTTCCAACAGAAAATTGAAGAAGCAAGAAGGTGTTAGTTGAGAAAGCCAAGGCACGGCAAATGAGACATAACAAGAAAGGGAAAGTGACAACATACCAGGCGGGAGACTTAGTGCTCATTCAAACACATTTTAAGTCTTCCGCTATCAACCATGAAATAAAGAAATTCAAGATACTCTACGAGGGGCCATATAGGGTGAGGGAGAGTCCCAGAGAGAACGCCTACACCCTTGAACACCCCAAAGATGGAAAGTTAAAGGGGACGTATAATGTTATATCCCTAAAACCTTTCAAGACGACAGCCCAGGGTGGGGGAAGAGAAGGGAGTGCCTAGGGGTGACGTGCATCCCGAACACCCCATGAAACCCTCCACCTCCCTTTTGTAAATAGTTTAGGTTGTAAATAAGTTTTTTCTGTTTATATGTATCTTAGTTGTTAGGTTGTTTTCAAGTTGACCAACTCATTACTGTACTTCACACGTGTCGGGAGGTCGATGACCTTTATCGCCAACGGGCATTTCTTTTCCTTGTGAACCATAAAACTAATGTAAGAAGCTCGGTGGTGATATTAACCCGGTGGCTAGTGGCCTAGTCGTGCGCTATCTAGGTCCTTGCAGTAGGCCGTCTACAGTGACGAAGTGAGTGGCCCCATAACCAGCGTGTGAATTTCATTTTTTTTTCATGTTTTGTGTGGTGCAGTTTGTGTTAAAGGTTAAGTTTGGGAACGAACAGCTGACTCTATAACAGCAATGAAGGACATTATGCTTTGAAAGAACCAGTTGGCTATTTTGTATGTACAACTGTTTGTCTATGATATATGAAATTTGTATTTGCTTCTTAGATGTAGTTGTAACCATGAAAATGTAATTTTTGGTTTGAGGAGTACCGACCACCAACTACTTTGTACAAGAGTGTAATTGTTTATGTGAATTTATACCTAGAGCAGTAAGGTAACAACCCAATCATACCTCGAGTGTTTCTCGGTTTCTGTTTAAATTGTTCACTGTTTGTTCACATTTGTAAACAGAGACCTGGAAGGGGTTGTAACATTACATTGGACTTGCAATCTTTGTATAAATATCGATTATCGATATACCGCGAGGGTCTAACCTCTGTGGCAGAGGAGTAGTCAAGTGTTACGAGTGGCGGGAAGTGTGTGTGTGTGTGTCGACGTGTACGTGTTTTCGGTAGATTCGGAAAGAAATATTCGGGCATATGGATACGTAATACGAGCGTCCGCGACGGGAAATGAATATTGGCTTGACGTCGCTAACGTAAGACAAGCCATATGGTGTGAAAATACAGTGAGACGTTCCTGGAGAACTGTTAATGAGCGGTTGTGAACTGGTAATTGTGGTACAGACATTTAATATGTTGCTGTTTGAAGGAGAGTATCTTGTGATTAAACTTTCCACTCATAAAGAACTTGCAATCTTCGGATAAGTGATAAATAATTCCAGTTGGTGGTCGGAGTACTAATATAAGACACAAATCGTTGGAATAATAAAAAGTTGTTCGACTTAATACTTCCTATGAGTGAGTGTGTCTTGCTTATTACAAATTCCTGTGAACTAGTGAGTTCTTAACATCACAGAGAACTGTAAGTATTATTAGTACGTTCGTCAAACAGCTGGTGGCGACCAAGGTAAAATAATAAAATTACGAAGTACCGATGCTTCCGTGAGGCAGGTCAAAGTGTAGCGTTGTAATAACCTCACTAACTGTTATTAATTAACCCAGTAAAACATTTGAAATTTTACAATATGACTTAAAATTTTAGGACGGATTTGTTAAACATCAGCTAAAATGATTACAATGATGGAAAGTAAAGTGCTGTATGACAGTAAAAAAGCAAACAAGGATCATGCAAAAAATTAGAGGCAAGAGGGTTGCAATGACAAAAAATCAAGACAAACACAGTTAAACAATATTTTATGGGATCCCATAGTCGTGTTAAAAAGAAATGAAGTACATTGTAAGGTGGATCAATGTGTATGCACTGAATCTTTCCACATGAATGTAAGTAGTGCATTCATGAAATATGTTTAGCTACTG